>BRZM01000024.1:7190473-7790473 GCA_033238685.1 Lates japonicus | reverse complement strand
AGATAATGTTAAGCCATATGTAAATGTAGTAATGCCTACTGCCATTAAAAACAGTATATGACAGCTAGGTTAGTTTTATTCTTAGGGAAAATTCTGAGAACAGCAGAGTCAAGGGTACAACATTAATTAGATGAAATCTGCTCTAGCGCTGTTAAATAAAGTGGCTAAAAATTTTAAAATGTTAAGCCCAGTTCGCTTCTTAACAACAATTACATACTTAGAAATCACACATCTCTCCCAGTCATACTGAAGGGCAGTTATGAAAAAGCTTACAATCTTGCACTTGTCCCAAGATTCCTGCTTAATTACAGACATACCAGAAATAAAAATGAATCTTCTGCCCCACATTAACTTTCTAAGTATAATGACTCTGCTCTCTTCACCAGTGGACAATTGGGTCAAGATTGATAAATTAGTGTTTAAATATATTTGGAATAATGGCCACCCTAAACTCAAACTATCAGTACTACAAATGTAGATCCAAAGGTTAGGGTGGGCTTTCCTTTACTATGTCTTGTCATCAGTTTCAGAGAGAAAAAAAATAGAGGGGAACCTGAGATGGCACTTTAACATCCCACTATAGCATAACATGAATATATTAATTGCAAAAAGGCCACTGGAACTCAAACCATGGGCCTCAAAAGGTATCAATGAGATTGACTTGTTTGACTCATCTTTTTTCTATCTGTAAGTAAGGTCAGCACTTAAATCAGATGTGCCATCAGGGCTAAACTTCCCATTCACTGTTTGATGGACTGGGTGAACTTTCTCCCCACCAGGGGAACTGCGTCTGCAGTATATATTTCAAACTATCTGACAGAAGCAACAGAAGAACCTGTTTATGCTCAAGAGCATGGAATAGAGACTGATCGAAAGGACAAAGACATATCTTAGGACAATGTATAGAAAATACCTTCTGTACCACCATCTTATTTATTTTAAAAGTTTATTATACACTTATTATTGTACAAAGTCAAATTGTAGTTATGGCAGCTTCATTCCTTTTTAGAAGCTATAAACACATGATGTGGTATTGGGCCCTGTTCAAGGCTTTTGGTAACCATAGTCTGAACTGATAGGCCATAATACACAGTCCAACTTCACTCCTCCTCAGTGATGACTTGCACTCAGGAGAGCTAAGTCATGAGACTGACTGACTCTGCTGGACCCTTAAATTCAAACTTATGCTAAATATCCCGGTTGCTTACGTAGCTAATCAACTCGATGTGTACTGCCTAGGTAATTGAAAAGAATAACCCTCTATCACATGTGTTGCTAGGTGAATTAAATTCCCTTAAGTAAAGCATCACACAAATATCCCGGTTGCTTCAATCAACTCGCTGTGTACTGCCTAGGTAGAAAAGATAACCTCTATCACATGTGTTTGCTGGTGATTAATGGATCTGATAACGTTTTGCTCATGGGAAAATGGCGGTTAACGTCCTGTTTTCGGCAACAGAACAGTGAGTAACACTTTTTATTTTTCAGGTGAGGACACAGTAACGGCATGTTTGAGATTATTCACGGAGTTCATGCTTGGTCTATTTCTGTTTGTAGCACTAGTTTAAAAATATATGTTTCTTTAAAAGGCCACTGTAGCAGTGTGATGTGATGTGATGATGAGGGAATTCAAATGAATACACAGACACAGACTTAGACTTTTATTTTGAAGTATGCGGATTAGCATTTCCGCTATCATGTTTACACACATAGTACCACATTGCCATATTGTGTGACCTATGCTATTGAGGACTGCTGTCCATTGTTAGGACAATATGTTACTGTAAAATCAGTGCTGTCAATATGTCGATATGTAGGAACATAACACTAAAATAGCTGAGTATGTAGCAAATCAGTGATCATGATCTTGTCTTTCAGCATATCATGTACTACAACTACTGCTGCTAGTAAATTAGATCATTGACATGAGTGTTTTAGAGAAGTAACTGGATAAAAAGTGTCAGCGCCACAACAGTGTCACTTTCTACATGTTGATTTATTTGAAATAGCTGCATTTGAAGTCTGATCAAAGCAGCCATGTATTGTCTGTGCTGGTTCAGTAAAATTCTATTCAGAGATGTTGACTTTCTTCCACTGAAACTCAAACATGAAGCAAATGAAGTGTGAGTGTTGCTTGCCCATCCACGCCCCACTGACGCCCCACTGACGTCCTGTCATTATGACCACCAGTGACTCAACTCACAATAAGTCCCTGTAAGAGTGACACTTGACACTGAAAAGGGATTTCTCAAGCAGAGTTAAATAGGCCAAAACATCAAGGAGCCAGGGTGTGCGTCAGGCCATTCAGAAGCCATACATTACTGACACTGACAGTGGGTAGAATGGGCAGTCACATGTACTGGGAGTCATCCACTCTGCCAGTGCTTGAGCTCTGCTGTCCACATTTGTCCCCTTTTTGCCCCATCTTCTCCTATCTCTCTCCTTAACAGACATGACGGCACAGCAAACACAGCCAGAAGATGCTGCCTGCAGTAACACCACCTCAGCTGTCATGGTGGAACACTGGGGAAGCAATTACTCATCTAAAAAATCACTTCAATTATACTACAAGTCATTGTTACTAACTGAAATAATCAGAAGGCTGGAGATTAAACTGTGGTAACAAATAAGGCAGTTGGCAATCACAAAACTTTGAGCACAACCACCTTCTGTTGTTTGATGGCAAGCCTACTACCTGACCTTGTTTTAATGAAGTTACTAAGGTGGCCTTATGATTATTATTTGTCTTTGCCCACAGACACATATTTCAGGCTCACAGTGGGTACACTTATTAAGGGAAACATTGTCACAAATGGGGCAAGGGAAAGAAGAAACAGGACCCAAATGCAGATTGTTTTGGGTATTTATTATAAGCCAAAAATACTCTCTTCCTGCGCCTATTAAAGTCCAAAAACACAAGAAAAGCCACAACATCAAAAACCAAAGTAAATCCAAAGACACAAAAGTATCCAAACCGAAAGCACAGGGACGAAACGCAGGACACACAAGATTCTGACACTGAGAAAGGGGAAGACAAGACTTTTATAAACACGGGGTGATTACCAATTGAAGACAGGTGGGACTGAAAAACAGGTGGGAAACAGAATGAAGACAACAAGTAAAAACAGGACAAGAGACTACAAAATAAAACAAGAAGTACAAGACCAAAGAACATGAGGGGAAGGAATAAAAAATCAAAACCAAGAACCTAAACACAAGAGATAATCTTCAAAACAAACATATAGAATAAAATATAGCATGCTCTGGGACATGTATTTCTACACAATGAGCCACAACATTAAGACCATAGTTTACAAATACTGTACGTAGAGTATATAACTGGTTTTAATATTGTGGCTGATCAGTGTATCTCACGATGGAAAGCAGCAAAATTGCAGACAGTGACTGAAATATTCTTATATTTTTCCCATTTTTCTCTGAAGTGTGGTTTGATATTTTCCTTTGCACTACAATCCTTGGCACTGCTGACACAACACCTAATATCTACATTTACTCAGAGTAGTTCATAGGCACAAGTTCATAGATAGTGAAATGTCTCAGAAAGCTGAAAATGTAACACAACTAATGCTAATAATTACTTTTAAGTGCTGAAGGTGCTGCCGGCCAGACGGGCTCTTCGCCATGTTCTTTGAGACATTTCTGTGCAGTTTTTGTGTGGTGGGAGCCCTGCCCTGTCATTGGGGAGTACTGTTGCCATGGAGGAGGGGGAGGGTACTTCGTCTACAACAATGTTTAGGTGGGTTTCAGTTTTCTCAAATTTTTTGGACCATTTGTGGACAGGAGGTGGTAAACGATGAAGTAATGTCAGGGTGTAATATTGACCATCAACACCAGTCCCCTCTCTGATTTTATTAATTGTCCTGCTAATGTGAATTATTTTATTTTTGCTGTGTTGTGAACTCAGAGACTGGAACAGGTTACTGACAAGGCTGACATAACAAGGCATCTGGTGTGGTCAAATTGCTGACGGCTGGCATAGATGTATTTTCTTCCGTGTTCATTACAAACCACTGAGGCTCTGATAAGGCAGTGTACTCAGCATAGGATAATAACATCAACATCACTGTCATTCACACATTCATTTCCATATTGAATTAAAATCATTTACAGGGTCAGCACAAAACAGCAACCAGCTGAAAACTGCGAGACACACACAGCCATACAGTGAGCTCAGCCTCCTGAGCCCATGTGTCAGCAGCAGAGGGGTGCAGGCATTCAGACTCACACTTGTGTACACAGTCCCACATTTCAAACAGTGGCTCACAGAAAGAATTTCTTGTCAAAACACAGGGGTTTTGGAGAAGGAAACTGCCGGATGTTCCACAAGTGTCTTCCTTTGCCAGAAGCTGTGTGTGTCAGATCTAAAACAGGCCTGTCTCTACAGTGACCAAGTTTACATGACCAAAGGAATTATCCTCTATATACTGTGCCTCTAGACTCAGTCAACTCAGCTGTTTCTGTGGGCTGTTTATATCCTAGGATTGAAGCTCCACGTTGTCCTATGCACCTGTGCTGACCTGTCCACAAGCACAAAAACAGTCTGTCTAAAAAAAAGTTGAAAAGCTACGAACAAAGATGCGACTGCCCGTTGATTCCTCCCTATTGTCGCCCAGTAATTTACAGTAAAGAGAAATAAGTATAACTGGAACCCTTGAACTAGAACAAGCATCAGACCGAACTGTTACTGAGGCCTCTCTGCTGCTTGGCTTCTCTATGTTGTCTGCAGACTTACTGCTGCTACACTTTAAAACATCTGGATTTTTTTGGATTTTAACTTTTCTCTGAGCTTTTCTACCACACCTTAACCTTATGTCTTTGTTATTCATGTAAAATGAGTCTATTCTATCATTGTGTAACTTTGTAACATTGTATCATATTGTAACCACTCAGATTATTAGGGCCCGAGCAACGAAGTTGCAAGGACCCTACTGAAATCGCTCTGTTTATTATTTTTAGGGCCCAAGCATCCAAGGTTGCGAGGAACCTATTGTTTTGTAGAGATTATTAGGGCCCAAGCAATGAAGTTTCCTGCGTCAATTTTCATTCTACGATTGCAGTTTTGAGGCCTTTAGGATGCACAAAAACTCACAAAACTTTGCACCCATGTTTAAACTCCTAAGCACTTTGAGAAAGAGGCAAGCTCCATGGTTCAACTCTCAAACCCGTTCACTGAAACAAACAAGAGTGTGCCGTTCCACCAAACTGGAAGAATCCCACTTAGCCTGGCAGGATAGTGTCAAAAGATATAAGAAGGCCCTCTGTAATGCAAGAGGCACCTATTACTCGTCATTAATAGAGGATAATAAGAACAACTCCAGGTTTCTTTTCAGCACTGTAGCCAGGCTGACAGAGAATCACAGCTCTATAGATCCACGCATCCCTATAACCCTCAGCAGCAATGATAAAATTTCCATCATTAGAGATAAAATTAATCACATCCTGCCTTCAGCCAGCACACTCACATCAATTATTTCGGCATCTAAACCTTCAACTTGTCTCCTAGACCCCATCCCAACTAGGCTGCTTAAGGAAGCTCTGCCCTTAATTTGCAGTCCTGTATTAGATATGTTAAATCTGTCCTTGGTAACAGGTTATGTGCTGCAGTTGTATAAAACAGCTGTAATCAAACCTCTTCTAAAAAAGCCCACTCTAGATCCAGATGTAACCTCCCCTTTCTTTCCAAAATTCTAGAGAAAGCAGTTGCAAAACAGTTGTGCGACTTTCTACAGTTTCAATAGTTTATTTGAGGTTTTTCAGTCAGGATTTAGGCTGTATCACAGCAGAGAGACAGCACTTGTAAAAGTTACGAACAACCTCCTGATCGCATCAGACAACTGACTTGCTCCTGTACTTGTCTTGTTAGATCTCAGTGCTGCTTTTGAAACAATTGACCATCATATCCTTTTACAGAGACTGGAGCACTTTATTGGCATTAAAGGAACTGCACTAAACTGGTTTAAGTCCTATCTATCTGATAGGCTTCAGTTTGTACATGTTAACAACTACTCCTCCATGTACACAAAAGTGTACAAAAGGGACATTAAAACTTGGATGACAAGCAATTTTTTACTACTGAACTCAGATAAAACTGAAATCATTATAATTGGTCCTGAACACATCAGAAATAAATTTTCTAATGATGTAGTTCCACTAGACGGCATTGCACTGGCTCCCAGCTCCACTGTAAAGAATCTGGGCGTCATCTTTGATCAGGATATGTCCTTTAACTCACATATAAAACAACCTTCTAGGACTGCCTTCTTTCACCTGCGTAATATCACCAAAATTAGACATTTTCTGTCTCAAAAAGATGCAGAAAAACTAGTCCATGCATTTGTTTGGCAGCTTCTCTCTCTCTCTCTCTCTCTCTCTCTCTCTCTCTCTACATCAGTATGGATTTATATCCCATAAACATGTTACTAACTCAATATCTTCCCTTTCCTGTAGTATTGTGCTCTTCTGTCTCTCTCTCCTCTTCTGTCTCTTTCTGCAGGTATTTCTGCCTCTGGAGCTGTAGAGTCTGATCTGTGATGACAAGTCTCCTGCTGCTCTTACAACTCCACTGCAACAACACCTGCTGCTATAATTATAAATTACTTATACTGCTATTAGTTGTAGTGCTATGTTAGCAGTTAATACTTTAATTATCACTACTATCATTACTACTGTTTTATTACTGGCATCACCTTACATTTTATATGGAACCCATGTTATGCTATGTTCTTCTCTCGCTATTCTCTGTATGCTCACAAAACTTGGCCTGTAGGTCACGGTCTGATGTGGGTCTTGGGCGTTGGTGTGGCAAAATGGCTCAAGGGCGCCCCCTAGAAATTTTCAATGAAGCAGACCCCGCGTACCATTTTACACAGGTATACGAAAGTCGGCAGGCACGTGTAACACCCCAAGACGTACAAAAAAGCCTCTTGGAGCCATACCTGAAATCCAACAGGAAGTCAGCCATTTTGAATTTAGTGTGCAATTTTGGTACCAAATTTCACCAATTTGATCTGCTTGACTTCAAATTTGGTAGGTGACTTCAAAAAACCTTTGTGGTGTTAAATTGTGAAGCTTTTTGGGTTTCATTGAACGGTGTGCCCATCGCGGTGTGGCGAGTTTCGATGCCTCGCCATGAAAGAGGAAGCTGTTGTAACTCAAATATAAACTGTCCAATCAGCCTCAAAAAAAAAAAAAAAAATCAATCCTGAAAACCTCCTGGCTCGTGCCCAGCCATGACAACACACACTGAACTATTTGTACATGAAGCTCACTTTCACACAAGTAAATAACTTTTAACTTTTACTAACACTAATAGTTGATTTTGTCAACCAAAAATCATGACTATTGATACACAAATCACTTGTAAATATTTCGTACAGATGTAGCATTTAGCCAAGATGGTCACATGTGCACTCAAAGTGCATTATTATTTTGATATATAATAGATACACTTACCCTTCTTCAAGTGGACCTCTACGATTCGTCTTTGTCATAGCGATCAAACCCATCAGGCTCTGAACCTCTGTCCTTGCTTTGCAAAACTGCTACAACTTCAGCAGCTATAATCATCCTCTCCATTTTTCAAGAGTCTCTGGCGTCAACTGCCCTGTTTCTGAGGTGATGGGTGGGTCCTTAGTGATTTCCTGAGTTGACTGACAAATGAATCCATTGATTACACACAGAGAAAGGCGGATTAACTGGCTAGCTGGCCTTCTAATTCCAGCTGTGAGTCAGGTATGGTCTCCCAGGAATATGGGCCTGATAATGGAGAGTCTGCCAATGCAGGCAACATTTAACTGACAAAGATATTAACTGACACATTATGAAGACATAGTGACATAAAGACATACCTGTGCATCCACCAGCTAACAGTCTTAACTGGCAGGCAGTCAGCATAAGAAAACGATTTCCAACAGGGCGCAGGTAGGCAGGCAAAAAACAGAAATATATGGAAAGTCAAGCTGGAATGCCATGGCAGTGAAGCGTAATGACAGACTATCATGTTAAGCTCTGTTGGTCAATGCTCTTGGCTTCCTGATTGTCTTCCATCGGAAGCTCTGGATCCAAATTGCACCACAGTGTTTGGCCCCATTATACTTGCCTGCAAGTCTAGTTTTGTTTGTTGGTATAACCATTAGTTCTGTGTTTTTGCATCTGGTATAAATCACATTATTATGCTAATGTTTGACTACTTATTTATCCACATCTGGAAACCTTTTGGTTACATACAATGCTGATATAAGAAGCCTGGTTATTAACATGAGTTACAGTGTTTATATGTATATATATATATATATATATATATATATATATATATGTGTGTGTTCTTAAAGCATTACTCTATGAGAGCCCATGAAACAGAATTGTGCTATTCATCCCTCTCCCATTAATTTCATATATTAAACCCAAAAGAAAAAAAAATCTAATGTTAATGGTACGATCATGTTAACCTGTAATGGGCAAGGTCTGTATGTAGTTAGTGGGGTCAACTGCCAAAAGTGAAAATGTTCATTTCTATGAACTGTGGCTATGACAGGATCAGTTTTCATCTTCATCACAGTTATGACCAGAGACAAGCTCAAATACCTGTGTTAAACTTCAGCATTAACAGGATTACTGAACAGCCGGCATGCATAACTAATGTAACTAATCGCTGACTAGTGATCAGTGAGAGGGAAACTGACAGCAAGTGTCTGGACAATCAGTTTAGTGTCAACAAAGTGAAAAATGTATTAAGAATTTTAAAAGACTAATGGTCTGTGGAAGCTGTTGTCTTCATTCACACCATAAAAATCTTGGATGGAACACACATGGCCAGCGAAAAGACCATTAGGTCACAGGGATTTTTCCTTTGGGAGCATGAATGTGTTTCAGGGCTATCTGCTCATTATTTTCTCTTTTTTTTGCATTTAAGTGGAAATTTCAGCCTGATGGTGGTGCTAAAGTAAAGTCAGGATGTCAGCTAAATTCTGGAGTCATTCTCTCTGGACCATTACAGTAACATTCACAGCAAAAACACTGTCTCCTATAAAATATGTTTACATATTATTACACTGAATAACAAGATTATGTTCACTTGCAGTACCGTTGCCAAACTAGGAAGATTTACTTTCTTGTACCTCACAGAGGATGATGTAGAGAGGAGAATATGGTTAGGGACAAAGCTCAGGATTATATCACTATGATTCACCTGGTTTAGACTGAAACACTTAAAGTTACATAGAGATAGATAGATATGTTGTCAGGGGAGAGGGGCTAGACTCTCCCCTTTTTCGGAGTCACCCAGGGTGAGAGGCACCAGGCGGGTGTGGGGATACTCACAAGCCCCCAGCTGAGCACCACTGTGTTGGTGTTCAGCCCTGGGTCACTGCCTCTCACCTGTAACCCCTACTGTACATTGTACTGAAGGATAATATATGAACGTCACAATACTTGAATATGTGAATGAGTTTCATTTGAAGATTATTTTTATAGCCAGGGTTGAAAGCAATTGTACAGCACTCTAGGACACCATTAGGTCTGTGGATATCCTTCAGGATCAAAGTATTGATAGATGAAATGATAGACTATGGAGGCAAAAACAAGCAAGAATAAAGCCAAAAAAGTAAAAATTTTGAAGGAGACGAGTTTCTCAAAAAGCTTTAGTTTGCATGTTAAACAGATTAATTCTGTCTGTTGGTACGTCACTATGAACATTTCAAAGCCATAAATCAATCATAAATCACCATCTCTGAGCATCCCAAAAAATTAGCAGCCATCATAATGACACAAGCGATGCTATCTGCAGTGAAAACAGTTGGGTGTGTGTTTCCAGTTGGCTTCTCTCAACAGTACATTCCATTGCAGCGAAACAGCTTAACCACAATACAACTTCTGTTCTTGAGATGAAACAAAGGAGGTTTGTACTGTCTGTCTGTCAGGGAGGTTGAACCACCGCAGGCAAATACTCCACATGGCTGACGCACTATTATTGTTTATACAAGAATATACAAAATAGCTGCAGATATGAAACCTAGCTTGCAGGGAGAGGGCTATTGTAGCACGATGTTTATGTGAAATCAAATATTTAATGATAAAGTAAGCGTAAATGTAAAGATTATAAAGCGTCATTAGCACTAGCATTAGCATTAGTATTAGTAACAGCAAGAAAACGTGCTGTAAGTTTGCCTGTTTAAGCCATATTATAGATAACTGAGGGAACTGCCTCAGCCTGAATCTCATTTGATGGGAGTGTCAGTTGAATGTAGACCTGAATACACTTGTGATGCTGAGACATTTTAATGGCACTCACTAACAGAGGGAGAAGGGAAATTTTCTTGACCTCTTTATTTTCCCAGGAAAAGGCAAAGAAAGTTTGTTTGTGCCAATATCCACATTCTCACTGATAGCTACCAGGTCTTCTACCACTCATATTACTGTCGTGTTGTCTCCGGAACAGGTCTTCACTATGGGACAAAATACATTGTTTCATCATCACCTTCCAAAATATCCCACTTAAGTATTTGACTGATCTGATGCCTCCTATCAGCAGAACAACAGCATTAGTCAGTGCCTTCCAAACTGTTACATATGCCCATAGCATAATAACAATTATGTGATCTGGTGGTGTGTCATGGAGGGCAAGTCTGTATAGCTATCTCCCAGTGGATGTCACTCTTCTTTTCTTCTTCTGTCCAACCCTATTTTTTTCTCATTTCCTGGCTTCATTTTTTCCCCTCCTTCATTTTCCTCCTCAGCTGCAATGCAAGAAATTGCATGACTTTGTGCATTGAACTACAGATATAAGTAACACCCTGAGAGGAACCATATTGTTCACAATGAGTACATTTGATAATGACCTGACCTGCACTGATCAGGAGCATGAGATGTGTGAAGGAGTGACTGAGCAGACATCAGCTCCTGCAGCAGGCCCATGCCAGAGCCAGACGTGACTGAGTCAAAGAGAGAAAATGTGCTGCCTTTAATGTGCAAATGTCTGGCAGGACACACAGACATACACACACACACACATACATATGTAGTGGGAAAGTTTAAGGCAGGAATTTGGGGAGTTGTCTGACGATGGTAAGTCTTAAAATAACAAACACCTGTATGTGTTCCCTAACAGAGCACCGCAGTGTTAGGAACCTGTTTTTCATCCAGCTTCTTATTCTGACGGATATGAGCACGACTGAACATGTTGGCTTCTCCCAGGTACAACACAGAGAGCTGCTGCACACCCCAGAGGCCCAGTCTGGATACTTATCTCTGCCAACACACATGGATGAACAGAATTATTTTATCCCCCAAAGGTTAATGCTATCCTGCATTATTACTAAAATGGAAATGTTTACCTGACAAAGTTGAATTCTGTCTTTCTGTGATTTGGATCAGTGCTCATGTTCTGTGTCAGAACTCTTCTGTTGTAATGTGGTACGTAAACTAAAGACTAAGACCACCAGTGACAATGACTGCCAGGGTGAGACAGGACATGGACAGAGGTACAGATACAGTATCCTTCCATCTATCTATCAGTCTATCTATCTATCCATCCATCCATCCATTCATTTATTCATCCATCTATTATCTTTACCACTTATCCTTTAAAGGTTGCAGGACGCTGGAGCCAGTAATAACTACGTGACAGTAGAAACTCTCAGTAAGACTCCAAACCACACACTGTGTAATCCTACAGTTCATTCAGTTTTCATTTTCCATTAATGCTCTTTTTTTTTTTAACATAGTAATTATACCATATTAACGCTGACAAAAAACACAAAAGTCTTTGGAATGAATCAGTTGTGGATTTTCTTATAGTATCTCATCATGACTGAAAGGTCAGGTACTGTGATTAAATGGGGAATTTTATTTTATTGGTAGACTGTAAAATAAATATTATATAGAAAACTTTTGTGGTGGTTGGAGCCTGGATTAAAAGAAGAATTAGGATTTCCAAACATTACAGCTCTGTATTAGATGGAAAAGACAGTGTTAATATTTCCTGGTACACAGAGTAAAGGAAGAAGCTGTATCTTCTTCCCATGACATTTCAACCTGAGTTTCCTTAAACCTGACTGCAAGTATCTACTGTTTTACTGTAACTGTATCTGACTTCCTTGTTACTTTCACTCTCCCTGCATCTCAGTTCACACTGGCTACATCTTCTTGTTTCAAAGAAAATTAACAATAAACCATAAACTGGACACGTCTCCAGTGGGCTGAGATGACATAGGAGTTCTTTGTATTTAAAGACAGCAGAGTTATAACATATCACACTTTACATCAGTATGGAGCAGCATAATCAAGTCTTTAATCACAGACCGTGTTCAGGGGTCTTGTCATATTATGATAAAGAATCACCATCCATGTGGTTCACTTACTGAAGCATTTACAGTTGCGCTGAGTGATTTGAACACAGTGTGATTGACAGCTGCCCCTGTGGAGTATAACTGTAGTTCATAATTGCCACTGTAACATACTTGCGCCATCCCCCAGTTTGTGTCTGTTCTCTGGCTCTGTCTTATCTTTTGTCTCTATCTGGGAGATGATGAAACAGAGAAAGTCAGACAAAAGCCATATTGTCCGACTCTGACAACAAGCGATCCCAAAATGTGCCAAAAGAATGAAAGGTGTTTTCCAAAAGCATCTCTTTGACAAATAAGCATTGTTTGAAAATTGGCAGCTGAAAGTTGTAAAGTATTCCTCCATACAAAACATTCCTTCTTATTGTCACCAACACCCAACACCTGACTTCCAGCTCCATTCCTTATTAAACCAATAAATCGTTGATGGCATGACACCCGCTCTGCTACAGAGAAGCTGAAAAACATGTCCTCACTGTGTAAATGATCATCAACACCTGCACTGCAACCGAAGCTGCTGTTTGAGACTAACACCACTGTTTGACTTTCAATTTCTTCCAAAATTTCACTGTGTGTTTCTGATGATTGTTCACTTTACAGACCATCAGTTTGTTAGAAAAATATGTTCTATAGAAAGCACTGTCTCATATGTCCAGACTCAGGGTTTTGGACCAGTGGTGGAGCCAGTTCAGACCTGTTCAGACCTTTCCATACTCATCTACTGCCAACATAGATGTCCCATACGCTGTGAGGTGTCATGTAGTTTTCAACAAAACTTGAAAATAATTCTAAGAATTTCAGCATTTTATTATAAAAGCACACACTGACACACTATCATATATATCATGGACCCACAATGGACAGTTCAAATAATTCTTTTTTTCCCCAAGCATTCTTCTTCCGTGTTAAAATCTGATGCCTACCTCACCCACAATGCAACTGCCTCTCCAACAGTTTGGTCAGAGAGCATCTGTTCTGTTCACCAGCTGCTGTCCAGCTGTGTGTGTCTGCTGTGTGCTGCTGAGCAGGTAGAGGACAGAGGCTTTTTACAGCCTTTCCTCTGTAAATGGCTGCTGCTGTTGAAAACAGATCAGCAGTTAGTTGAAACGTATCACTTGCTTATCAGCAACCCTTTCAATATCACATTTTCACTTTTGATACACTGTTATTATGAAAGGTGCTGTTTATGCCACTTAACAAATAAGACCCTATTTTTTATTTTATTTTTTAACTTTTGAATGTTCAGGATAATAAATTATATTTTAGGTTGTTTGTGTGTATAAGGCCCGATGTCCATGAACTAACCAACAACACATTTGTCTTAACACCTCAGATGTTATTTCTGATTACTTACTTACTTACTTATTTGTCTAATGTGGTGAGTATAATCATTAGTCCAGTGTGAGAGTGTGCAGAGCCCACAGCAGGCCCTGCATGTGTAACTGATGACATCAGCAGTACGCACAGCTTATTCCCCGTCAGTCAATCCCAGGACCAGGTTTGGGACTTAATCAGTTCAGCATGGGAAAGACATGTAGCAATGTTTTTTTCTGGCACAGTTCATTACCTGCATCTACTGTATGCTGTAAGCAAGATGTTTCACACTGTGGCTGGTCAGCTGCTGCTGGGAGTATAGTATAATGATCCATACAGCCTAATCACCTGAACTATGGGCTCTGTAACTACAACAAAAAACACTTGAGCTTCTGTGAGATGCTGTGGATACACATGGTTTATATTTCCAGCTCCTTGGCTTCCATCGACACTGGGAGATGTTACTCTGAAGCTAAATCCCATCCACAAAACCAGCTACAGTCTCTGGCAGTAAAATGAGAGAGGCCATGTCTGTACAAGGAATATACCATCAAACCAAACAGGTTTACAGAGCTGTTTGCATATATGGCTTCTAGGAGTCTACGGCATACATCCTTGTTATTTTACAGTGCACTGGTCACATCTGAGGAGGAGAGGAAACAACAACAGCTTGTTAGTATGTTCAGAGACATGGAACACCATTTGATTGAACAGCGTCACTTTCTGTAAGTATAAGTGAAGAGTTATAATTGGCTCATTTGCAACAGTTTCTAGGATACTGTCACCCTCTGTGTTGGTTTAGGTCCTTTAAGTCTCAGTAAAAGAGCTTGTTCAAACCCTGACTTCAGGTAAATCCTGTTTTTCTACAAAAAAGCTCCTGTATCTCCATCCTAACAAATCCAGAGCAAATGAGATTAAAAACATTAATTTCAACTACATACCATGATGATGTCAGGCCAGGGCAGACACAGAATACATGATAATTCTGGACCTTTGACCCAGACAGCCCGACAAAACTCATCCTGGGATTTCAAACTGTTTTTTATATTGCAGATTTGCTATTTGATTGGGAAAAGGTGCAATAGGCCACTCTAGATGACCAGTCCAGTCTTTTGAAGGAGAGCATCTGAATGAAATGGAAAGTACTTAAGGTCTACTTGATAAGGTCTATAAAGTCCACATAGGTATATCCAGTCTGTGGGACCATGGGGAATGTTTCAGTGGAAGTACTGTACACTGTTGTACACTCATATATGAATTCTGTTCATACTGAAGTGGACTTTACAACACGCTAATCTGTTTTCATTAGCCTGGCTTCCTTCCTGTCCTCCCTTTTGTTTGGGATGCCACAGACCTTTTCCCCACCCCTTTTTCTAACCCAATGAAAACCCAATATCCAGAGAGATGATATTAAAGTAAACCCTTTGCCACAAAAAAAAAGCACCAATCATCAACCAAGACAAGTTTTACAGCTGAGGTCTCTGTCAGTCCAAACATTAGTGAAAGTCTGGACACTGTGCAGCAACTTCATCATGTGAAGCCACTGTCTGATCTTCTCTTCTAATGTTTTGGCTCATCATCTGGCTGTAGGATGAACTTCCACTGCCTCAGGAAGCTGGAAGTGAACCAGTTTCTTCACCCCTGAAAAACACATGAAACACATGTTCTATATGACACTGTATATTTTCAGACCAGGCAGTTCTGGAGTAGGGATGGGCACGTTAATTACTTTTTGAAGTCAATTAATCAAGCCAATTTAAGTTGATTAGTTGTGATATCATTGTTAACACATGCCTTCCACCCAAACCAAAATAATAATATGTTGTCAAGTCATATTTTTTGCGCTGTAGTGTACAGATGCACTACCTTTACCTCCCAAGCCCCACTCATCAATAATGCACCTCAGACTAGCGTCAATGTTCTCAGCAATGTATCTCTCATCTGTGCTGAGAGTCTAAAGCACAGAACCTGAAACGTTCCAGTCACCGTCGATGTAACGGTGACAGAGACCAAAAAAATCCAACGTGAGAGCTGTCCATGCATCAGTTGTTTTTGCTACTTTCTTGGCTTCCAACAGATTCTTTTACAGACCTGTAGCAGCATATCATATGAAATCATTAAAGTCACCAAAGTTATTTTTTATTTGTTCCTGTTGTTTGCTGTCACATGAGCATTTAGGTACAATAAATCCACAGTGTTTCCTGTAAGCACATTAAAACATTTTCACCCAACTACTTTCTTAATGTTTCAAATCATGTCACTGTCACTTTTTATAATGTTATAACTCTAATCTTAAACCAGATGAAGGATTTTTGTCATCAGACGTCTGGATCTTCAGTGATCAAAGAAAAAAACTGACCAAACAGCTGCTCTCAATGTCCTGTGTCTGCATCACGGAGAAACATGAATTTTAAATATGAAATGGTTTATTCCTGAGCCTGGTGATGAGCTGATGATAGTCTTTAAGAGGGTTGCCTGTGGAAAAGTGAAGGAGCTCCGGTCTGACAGGGTTCATATTGGACATTCCTACATTATGATGCTTCATTTAGCAGGGGCTCTTGTTATATGGTCCTTGGCAAGTGGCTGTTTTCATAAGCAATCAATTATTTCTTTCACTGGCACAAAAGTCTCCTTTAAATATTTTTCAGCTTAGGCACAGATGGCCTACAATCAAGCTAAATACAAGCTTATCAAATGCACCTCTCCTTATTAGTTCCCAAAACTGCAGCTCTGCTCTACCATCATACTCCAGAAATCTTATCAGCAGCATTCACTGAACATATCTGTACAGTTTCCCCTTGTTTCTTTACTGCTGAGACAGAGGTTTGGCTCAACCAAGGCTTTTTACAAGGAATAACATGACATTCTGTCCAATAGATCAAGCTACTACAAGGCAAGAGTCCAAAATGACTGTGAAGACCCCAAAACAGATTTGAAAGGACAGCTTTACTTCACTCACACCTCCTTCACCGTCTTTGTTACAAAGGTGCAGCCCAAGGAATATAGTCCATATTGGATGATTCCTCACCTTGCAATTTACATTCAACTAGAGGTTATGACTTGTCACAGACCTGCAGTTAATGTTTGTCTTTTTACTAAATATAACCACAATCTTTCCCTTACCTTCACTTAAACCTTAACTATAAAATAGTTGCCATGGGCAGATGTTGTAGAAAGGTAGAATTTTATTGCCGGTATTGTCGGTGATATGACAAAAGTTCTGTGGGTTTTAAAAGTGTTTGGCTGTGCAACATGAGTTTGTAATGATAGACCAACAGGTGACTCTGGCAGGGTTGAAGAGGTCAGGTGTGTGAGTACTTCCTTGGATTCTGCTCAGAGTAATCTCTCAATGCCATATATTGTTTAATTCTGACATTACATTTGAACTGTGTGAGTGGGTGTTCATGAATTATAGTTTTAACTATGTGGTTTCCAGACAATTAGTGTTGTTTCAGGGGTTGTTCCTGGAGTGCTGGATAGATTAGCATATTGGTGATGATGGCTGGTTCAAGAATGTTTAGCTATTCAGAGTTTGTATTTATAGCTGGCCACTTAAATCATCTGCAGGATGAAGACACCAGTCCATACATAAAAAGAAATAGGCCATCAACAGACAGTAGTGTCAAAACAGACAATTTGTATATTCTGTATATTTTGCATGGCTCTTGTTTTTCTTTCTTCTTGATTTCACTTTATATTTGGTGTTGGTTGGTGTGTTGCTGCTGTAACAAAGCAATTTCCTGTCAAGGATCAATAAAGTACTATTCTTCTTCTTCTTCTTCTTCTTCTTCTAACTATCTGCTATAAACACATCCAGTTATTGAGACTGCTTCTGTAGAGCAACATTGACAGGTGTTAGAAAGAACTAAAACACACTGACCACTGAGGAAAAGTCGTGGGGCTCATTAAAATCAAAAAAGTTCATCTGACTGGGAGCATGACTATGCTGAGTCGATTTTCTGCCAACCTGTCCTTTAGATTTTGATATTTATTGTGACTATGAGGAATCTCTCTCACTGCAGATGATCACAGCAACCTGCAAGTCCGTCACAGGAACTTTCCCCTGTGAACAGGAACCTTTTCCTTACAGCGCTGAATGTTGCTGATTGGTTAATTATGTTAGTGTTTTCTGCAGCATTGTTATACACAAGACATTTTAATAACCTGCAACTTCAAACAAGTTGTTTAGCTTCTAGTGTGTGGTCAACAATAACCAGGATATAGGAAGGTTTTTGATAAGCTATAGGTGCCTTTTCTAAACTTACCTCCCTGATGACATAGCAGTCCTGCTATCCACAGGACATTACTCTGTTTTATTCTATTAGCCGTATATTTGACCTGACCTGCGTCATGTGTCTAAACAGTTAGGGTTTTTTTCTTTGTTGTTGTTGTTTTTATGCATGCACACAGTTACACACCAATCAGCCATAACATTATGACCACTGGTGGATGAAGTGAATAACATCCATCATCTCATTATAACACAATGTTCTGCTGAGGAACCTCTGGTCCTGACATTCATTTGGTCAACACCTTGGGCTCTTTGTTGTGTTCCTCGAGACATTTCTGAGCAGGTTGTGGTGTGGTGGGAACATTATCTTGCTGAGCGAAGCCCCTGACATTGTGGAGTGTTGTTGCCATTGAAAGGGTGTGTGCTTGGTTTACATTAGGTGGGTGGTACGTGACAAAGCAACGTCCAGGGGGAATGTCAGGACCAAAGGTTCCTCAGCAGAACATTGTGTTATAACAAGATCATCGATGTTATTCACTTCATCCACCAGTGGTCATAATGTTATGGCTGATCAGTGTATATCATATACAACCACCTGTAATCATATCACTGAAATCATTAGTTCACATGATGACACCCCAAATCTGTGATAACTAAGCCAACATCTTCATTTGCTGCTCAAGACTGTGAGATATGAAAAAGCTTCACACTTCACACTGCCACACACAAGGTCCAGAACAAACTTCCATCATCCAACTGACTCAGGGTTATTGTGATAAATGAACCCCAAATAACCAAAGATGAGAAACAGAATATCAGCCAAATGTGAAGGATGGTGTGAGAGTTACAAGGCCTCTACTTCAGTGCTACACTTGTCCTCTGACGCTGTAACAGAATCCCCCATTACCAATGGTTCAAACAGAAACGTGTTACTGGCTCTCGGTTTTAGCAGTGGTTTCCCACTAAAGAGCATTTGCAAGAATATCATACTTGTGGGACGTTAATCTGCTCCCCTGTAAGAGTTTGAATTCTTTCTCATGACATGACTGTAGCAGTCTTCTATTAAATATGATTTACTTGACATGGTGAACCTTCAGCCCTCAGGTATATCTTGGATACTACTCAAGTGGGAGAGACGTGAGAAAAGACAGATAATATTCCGTCCCTCACCAGCTTGACAAGGTAGTGGCTGCAACGATTACTTGTCCATTGATCAATATACAGCAGCTGGGTTGAAATTTGTGATTGTCCTTAAAACAACTCGTATCAGCGTTTCCTGATCTGTCACTCCTATCAGCAGAAAGACACTGTTTGTTAGTGTCTTCACAGATTCTTTTTCTTTTCTGAGGGTGGAGCCATAGTGTTCATGGTATTGTGAACCATGCAATTATTCTTGCTCATTTGTGTTCTGTGTGCTGAAATTATAAATTGTAAAAGTATACAATTTTTACCCATATCTACCCACAGAGGTTAGCATATCCTACCTCAGGATGAGAGCTGGGTAAAGCTATGGTAAACTGCTCACATAAGCTCCTCACTGATGGATAGATGATTATGACTATGGAGGGAAGAAACCTCTGTAATATGCCATCATTCATTCAGTTTATTTATTTACACAGTCCAGTGAGATGATGAAAAAAGTAATAAAGCACTAGGCGACTGTGGCAAGGAAAAACTTCCTTTTAAGAGGCAGAAACTTCGAGCAGAACCGGACTCAGGGTGGGCGGCCATCTGCCTCGACTGGTTGGGTTTAGACAGAGAAAGGGGGGTGGGGGGATGGGGTAAGGGATGGGGTAAGGAAGGAGAAGATACACAGACTAAGTCAAAATGTAAATAGTAGTAATAATATTAATAATAATAATTATAGCTAAAGGAATAATAATGACAAAACAGTGAAACATTAGTAGCAATAACACTATCACTAACACTAATACATTTTTAATTGTTGTCGCATCATCGGTTGAGCTGGATCATGGGAGCAGCAGGAGACTCTACAGCTCCGGAGGCAGAACCCTGCAGTAAGAGACACTAGAAGAGAGAGAGAGAAGCACAGCCTGGGCACTAATCTGCTTGAGGGAAGAAACACACAGTTAGAGTGATGCAGTGATATTAAGATGGTTTATAGTAATCTCATCGGCAGGACATCATGGACAACATTTACTAACTAGTAAGCTTAACTGATGCATTGAGACTGACCCAACCCGCTGAAGGAAAATGGTAACCTGAAATAAGAATCAGAATAATATGCTAACCGAAAGATAAGGCATAAAGATGAGTTTTTAGTTTGGATTTAAAGGCCTCAACTGAGTCAGCCTGTCTAATATCAATAGGGAGGTTGTTCCAGAGGAAGGGGGCCCGACAGGAGAAGGCCCTGCAGTCTGCTGACTTCTTTTTAACTCTGGGGACAGATAGCAGCCCTGCACTCTGAGAACACAGAGCATGGGAGGGAATGTAAGGGTTAAGAAGCTCAGACAGGTATGAGGGGCTAGCCCATTTAGAATTTTATAAGTCATTAGGAGCACTTTAAAGTCTGATCTAACATGAATAGGGAGCCAATGAAGGGAGGCTAAAATTGGAGTAATGTGGTCAAACCGTCTCGATTTGATTAGCATTCTAGCTGCAGCATTCTGAACCATTTGTAGACTTTTAGTGCTAGCACATGGTAGTCCTGAAAGCAAAACATTACAATAATCCAGTCTAGAGGAAACAAAGGCGTGAACTAGAATTTCAGTGTCTGCCATGGAAAGAAAAGACCAAATCCTAGCTATATCGCGTAGGTGAAAAAAGGTGGTCTTTGTAATGTCTTTAATGTGCTGATCAAAGGAAAGAGGCAGGATCAAGTGTGACACCCAGATTTTTGGCTGTTGTACTTTGAGAAATCACACAGTTGTCAAGGGATGTAGTTACTTGATCGAACTGGTGTCTACATCGCGCCGGGCCAATAACCAGAATTTCAGTTTTTGAGTTAAGAAGCAGGAAGTTTCGAGACATCCAGCTTTTCACAGAAGACAAGCAGAGTTAGTTCCCTAATTTGAGCGGCATTGTCAGCCTTTATAGGCACATACAGCTGGGTATCATCAGCATAACAGTGAAAATTAATTCCATGACTCCGAATAATTTGGCCAAGAGGAGAAACATAAAGAGAGAAAAGCAGGGGGCCAAGAACAGAACCCTGGGGTACCCCATATTTCACATCAGAAAAGGCTGATACGGTGTTATTACAAGAGACACACTGAGTTCTATCAGATAAGTAAGATTTTAACCAGCTGAGGGCCAGGCCAGAGATTCCAAATCTATTTTCCTGTCCATCCATTAGTATACAGTGGTCTATAGTATCAAAAGCTGCACAAAGATCAAGTAAGAGGAGCAGAGAGGTGGAATCTGAATCCAGAGAGAGTAGAAGATCATTTACTACTTTAGCAAGTGCTGTTTCAGTTGAGTGAACGGCCCTAATGGCAGACTGAAAAGGTTCGAAAAGATTATTATCAGCTAAGTGAGCTGAAAGCTGCTGAGACACAACTTTTTCTATTATTTTAAATTGTAGGGTGACTATTTTACCAGATGTTGCTCTGTTTTTTTTCCAACACCTGATCTATTGACGCTCCTGCTGAGCCTTGATTTTCATGTCAGTGTTAGTATTTGTGTTTTCCTCTGAGCCTCTTTTTTCTTAAAGCTCTTTGGCTCCCCTTTTGCGTACCTCAGGTACAAGTGACTATGTTTTTTTCTGACACAGAGCTGACAGAGTGGTTTAGGAAGGTACTCTATTTTCTGCTAGTATTACTTTAACCATGGCTCCTTTATGTCCTCGTATCTCAGGTGGCTCTTTGTAGACAACACCACATTTCTTCTCATTTGGAGACAGTGGAAATTAGTAATAAAGACAGTCCTTGCACAGAAATGTCACTCCATATCCCAGATTCTTATCATCTGGTCTAATTAGAATGTAAGACAAGTTTACCATAACAAATCCTCAGGGCAACGGTGTTACATTTTGTTCATAAGATGTCCTAGTTTGGTGGACAGCTTACCACTAATTAACATGTTCCAGTGCACTTTTTTAAGATGTGCAGCAATGATTCTGATTGCCATAACTATGGTAATATGCCAGTAGCAATTGTGCATAATATTTCACGATGGCACTGCTAGAAGTGAACGGAAGGCTAAAGAAGGAACAAGTATTCAGGACCATGAAGATTTCTTGGTCCATGATGAGGGATGACTGATAGTCATTCAGGTTTCTGCTCCTTCTCAGCCACTTGTGTTCCTCCAAGGATCGTCGTCTGGCATCACCATCCTTCCAGTCGAGAATGTTCTGGTCTGTAGTTCCCTGATGGTGGAACCAGCTCCCAGATCCTTTCAGAGCAGGAGCGTCCCTCTCTATCTTCATCAGTCTCTGAAGACTCATTTTTTCTGAGAGAACCTCCTCTCCTGACATGTAACAACCTGACATGCTCAGCTAACAGTGACTGTCAACTTTTTTATGTTATCTCCTGGTTATTGTCTCATTGAACACATTTAGTTTTAGTTCTTACTTCAAGGTCTCATACTGTTCTAAAGCTGCAGTGTTGTCCCTCACTGTGAGTCACTTGAGGGCATATAAATGTTAATGTAAATGTAAAGTTGAGATATCCTGACATTTACTCACTTGTATGGATCCTATGTTTCCCACAATGCATCAATATCATCTTTAATCACACCCTCCTTGCCTGGTGAAGACCCAAGTCTTTTATATGCTACTCCTCTTATTTGTAACACAGGCTTTCTGTAATAAATGTTTAATTTCCAAACCCAGGCTGAGCCCAAACCATGATGACATCACCATAATGTAATTTTGTTATACTTCAGAGCCACAGAAGACATTTTCATAACTTCATCTTCATGTGTTATAAACTGATGCAAAAAATTCTGTGTGAAGGTATTAAGTCCAATGCACACAACTGCAATATTTATGTGTTCAAATCAGCAATGAAAAACAGACAATACATCTTCTTAATGCAAGTTTTTACATGATTTAGGTGAGTGAATGTTACAAGATAGTAAGAGCTTCACCCAGTGGTTGGAAGTCTTGTCTGTCCACTGGGAGGTTGTGGAAGTGTTGACTGAAGCAGATCCCTGAAAGATTGCTACAAGTATCCCTAAAGAACTGAGCTGACCACATACAGTGCTGAGGGCTGCGAGTTTGGAGGATCAGAGGGGATTAAGGTGAATATGCTGAGAGATGAATGATAATAGGTCCATGTTGTAGAGTGAGGGGATGTCCTCACCGCAGCGCCTCGACCTTCAGCACACCCTCTGAAAGCAGCAGCTGCATGTGTGTATTCATGCTGTTTGTTAGAGATTATTTGTCTCTCACCACCACACACTCCTGCTGCTTTTTTGTTTTGAAAAGGCAAACCAGCTCTCAGTGAGCCATCCCCTTTAAAATGTATGTGTACATGACTAATGCTAACACTGTTGAATAATCTTTTAAAATACTTCAGGCAGTCATACAACAGCAGTGATGATCAGTGGTTAAAACTTGGTGAACATGAATATATTGGATCTTCACAGGAAAATGTGAATAAAATCTCATTGTATAAAATGCCCATAACAAATTTGTAATAAAATGTTCAAGGGGTGGCATGGTGGTACAGTGGTTAGCACTGTCACCTCACAGCAAGAAGGTTTTCTGGTTCCTGGTTCACTTGAGGCTTTTCCGTGTAGAGTTTACATGTTCTCTCTGTGTCTCTGTGGGTTCTCTCCAGGTTCTCCAGCCTCTTCCCACAGTCCAAACACATGCAGGTTAACTGGTCACTCTAAATTGCACTCTAGATTGTAAGTGTGAATGATTGTTTGTCTCTATATGTCAGCCCTGTGATGGACTGGTGTACCCTGCCTCTCATCTAGTGTCAGCTGGGATTGGCTGTGGTATACAAAATGGATGGATGAATGATAATGTTAAAATTCCACATCCTTCAGTTGTGTGAACAGTCTCATCTCTTAGTGCCCAGTTTTATAAGGGAACTGCATCTGACAGTTACACATCCACTCTCCACAGTGACAGGCCAGGTGTATGGAGCTGTGAAAGCAGAGAGCGTTTGAACTTTTCTCTGAAGGTCTCTCTTTTTTTTAACACTTTCTTTTTTTTTTACAAAACTACTTTAGTTGCTTTTTGTGTGTCCAACTAAGTGCAATACCGTGCATGATTTTGAGACATTCCTTATTCACACTCCTACAGTGTTTTACACAGAAGTGGTGGAGCAGTGTGTATTTGTTCAGTTATCGTGTGTGAGAGTCACTCAACACTGTAAAATCTGTGTAAACGATAACTGATGTTCTGCTGGGAGTCGTAATAAGCTGCTGCACAGATGACCTATGGGCTCGTTTTTGTACAAGAAGACAGTCTCCATATACGATATACTATGATTTACCACACATTCATGACACTATCTGACATGCATCTCTCCACACACTGAAAAAAAAGTGTGTTGGATTTACATGAAAGTAATATGTACATATTAAAATTATGTTTTCTCAAAATTATCTATTTACACACCAATTTGTTTTCAGTTTGTACATCCTTCTATCTGAGACTTCATTTCTTATCTATAGCACGTACCATAAAATTTTCTAAACAAATAAGGCATTAAGAAAAGCACATTTCTTGATTTCTTTCTGCGTTTACCTTTTACCAACTACTTCTGTGTTTTTCTGTGTTTAAAATAGTGTGTGAGAGTGTTCCTCTCAGTATGTCAAACTGTTTTTTTAAACCTAAACACACTGATACTCAGCCAGATATTGTAACGATCTGGGTGACATGTTTGGGTGATGCCACAGTATGTGTTCTGTTCAGTTAAAGGGAAAAGGGTTGTTACTGCAGTTAGTGGGTTTTCTAGGGGTCAGTGAATGTGTGATTATGCTTAGAAGCTGTGAAGCCTGTAAGTCAGTGCAGCCACCTATGACAGTGATGGGTGTGAGATAGCATGTGATAGCATGTGATAGGCAAAGAGTTGAGGAGGACTGCTAGCTCTTGCCGGGAGTCAGTTGAGTGGGACCTGTATGGATGATCAACGCAGCAAACAGACTATAGGGGCAGACTTTTGTTGTTTTGGCGTTAGCTTTGGCCCACAGTAGCCTTCAGTGTTTCCCCTACCATTGTCTTGGCAGGGCTGCCCGCCCCGCCAATGGGACCCCCCCCACCCTCCCAAGAAAAGCAAAGAAAAAAATGTTAACAGTCAACTGTAAATTGTGCACTACATTGTTTAGTTCATCCATGTATTACATTCATTAATACATCTGTCGTGTTGCTGAATTAATGTACTTCTAAACTTGCAATAAAGGTATTAATGAAGATCAAATGACAGATATTAAGAGTTTGTTCTGTCTCCATAATTGTCTTATGTACTTATCCATTTTAATGATACTGAAAGCACAAATTCTGGTGTGTCCTGTTGAAAAAACAGGTAACAGTGAAATGTAATTAATAAAAAAGTACCATTATCATGCTAAGTTTATTTAAAATTCAATATAACAAACCCATCACAAATTATAAAGGTGGGTCCTGATTGCGCTTCTAGCTGACTTCTGACTGTGCTGCAGTGGACCCATCATTTAATTCCAATTTTATATTTTATAAATTCTGTTTTTAAAAATGTTGCTTTATCACCTAACAGACAAACAAAGTCAGAGGCAAGAAATTCAACCTGTGACGTGAGGTGGTTTTTTGGCATCATCATAACAACCCATGTGAGAATTAAGAATGTTGTTGATGCAGTCTTCCTTCTCCAAGGCCAGATGAATGGAATCAAATACACTGCTCCTTCTGTTGGTACCAGTCATTCAGTTTCCACAGTGTGGATACCTTTTGAATTGCAGTAAAAGACAACACTTTAGTTAAGAAATGGTGGATCACAATGAATCACATACATGAGCCAGCTGTCAAGGCTATAAATGTCTGCTTCATTTGAGGACTATCATGTACTTTCAGCATTAACTTACCAAACTCATGTTTTACTACACATTGTGTAAAAAAAAAAACACTTTCATCTTTGTTGTGATATGATCATTTTGTGAAAGAACAGCATTTCTAAATGGAGATTCTGACGTGTTTATGACTCAAGACTACTTGTCATATCGTGAAAAGTTGATGACACCGTTTTAACCACATATATATTATCTAAACATCATGTTGACCTGAACACGCGATGGACAGTTTTATTAACTTGCATTGATGCAGTACATTACACCAGCACAATACACTTTGTTTGCCAGAGGCATTAAACAAATGCCTTTAGCTTAATCTTGGTTTAACATACTTTTTTTTATCAGGAATTGTCTTAATACCCCCCAGTTATCCGCTAGCGCTAGTATGAGCTACTTAGTTTGGTTAGCAAGGTGCATCCATAATTCCCGTAACTGTGATAGTGGGATGCTAAATTTGGCTAGCTTAAAACAAAATGTACTTACCAAGAAATGAATAGCCATCTCCTTGGAGTGTCTGTTAGTACAACCCAATGCTGAACAAGATATTTTCAGGTGAGCAAAATGTTAAAATGAACTCCGTGTTATCAGTTCACCAGATAACAGCTCTGAGAGGAACTGCTCTGTCAATCACACAGTAGCCACGCCCTAAAGCATACCCTGCTTTATCATCTAGTTTCGTTACAAAATCAACATCATGCTGTATTGAAGAAGACTTACATCTAGCAACTGAGACCATAAACTCATCAGGAAAACGTATACTGAGGTATTAAATCAAGTGAGAAGGAGGGCCATTTTCTCATAGACTTCAATACAAGTGGACTTGTTTTTGCAACCACGTGTCGCCCCCTGCCAGCCATTCGATAGAATGTAGGTTTAAGGCACCCAGAAACCCAGGCAGGACCCAGAAACGACGTCCATCTTTATATACAGTCTATGGGCGGCACCCAGCTGTCACTCAAAGTGACCACGCCCCCATTTATTCATAACTTTAAGCTGTAATACAATTTAAACGGGTGAGTTATAAAAAGAATTCACCGTTTTTTGTACCAAGCTGTAAACATGTTGTAAAGTTGGCCATTTTAACATGGGAGTCTAAGGGGATTGACTCGCTTTTGGAGCCAGCCTCAAGCGGCCACCCGAGGCATTGCAGTTTTTGGCACTTCCGGGTTGGCTTCATTTTTCAGCCCCAGAGGTTGCCACTTGGGAAACACTGAGCCTGTGTTCAGTTAACCAATAAAAGTGCCTGTGAAATCAGCGGCTCGTAGCTTCATTACTGAGAGATGGTACAATATGTTGTTCTTAATATTTCAAGCCATAAAAGTACGTGGAAGAAAAATGAAGTATGAAAACATATGGGGCGATGTGTTCAGGTGTATGGGGAGAAAGTTACACATCTGCTAGGGCTACACTTCAAGATTATGAGAATTCTACGAGATTTAAATATGTTTAGAGGAGGAACATGAATCAACCGTGTCTTATATACAAACTGCATATTTGTAACTTTAGCAATCCACTGTCTCCCCTTTTTCTAGTGCACTATGCTGACTAAATCTGAAAAACAAAAGGCTAAATTTCCTCCTCTGATTGGCAAACTAAATGTATTCACAGCCAAAATACGGCCAACAGGGGCACAGTCTTACTATTCTATTGAGACTGATAAATCTCTGAATATTGTGGATGGCTATGTGTCTTAAGTGCCAATTCAAAGAGGTCCAGTCTCTGTATATAGTGTCTGACCACAGCCTGGTTGAACTCTCCGAAGCAGTTTTTGAGGATTTCTGCTCTGATGAGACTGCACTGTGCCGCATCTGTCTAACTAAAGAGAGTCTGGTCTGTACCTGAGGGTACCAGAACTCTGAAGACCTGGGTAGTTGCAGCATCAGCAGAGAACTCTGTGAATTTCCTGAGGAACCATACAGGGGTATAAAAAAAGGCAGTGGAATGGAAACATTTGGGAGAAAAAAATGTCAGAGCTACTGAGGTTCAGTCATGAGGTGACAGTACTCAACTTTGTGTGTGTTTTGGGGACAGTAAGCGTTATGACATCTGTGACATTGTGAATTTTGTTTACAGATGAGAGAGGATAGGAGTTTCTAGTGCTGAGATGCAAACAGGACATTTCTGGATAGGACGGGACATGTTGTAAATTGTTATAATATGTGCACAGGAGGATTTACCTGTAAATATGGCATCTGTTGAGTTGACAGATTTTCAAGAACTGCGGTTCAACTTGTGGGAGGGGCTTCTGGTATACAGCTGGGGTAGTGGCAGTCCATCTAGAGAGTGCAGCTTTAGTCTGGAGGCAGCAAGTGCTGGAGCCCTACAGACAGAGACAGTTATTTCTGTTTGTTTCATTTGAGTTATGATACTTTGAAGAGTTTTGTATTTTGTTTCATTCATGTGATCACATTCGCAAATTGCATTTTGCACCTGACTGGTGATATAAATAAACAGTCTGTGCCTCCTTCTTCCACCACTGCGTCAATTCTTACAATATATATCACTGTTTCTACACTAATATTTGCCACCACATCTGTAGGTGTAACCCCCATCAAAACAGCTGGAAGAGCCTGGCTGAAATGCAGGAAGACATGCTCTTTCTCTGTGGCACACTGGTAGTGTGGAATGATACTGCCCCACTGCAAACTCTAGGTGGTATGGAAGGGATATTCATTTTTCAAAGCAGTGTGGCATATACTTCAAGGTCTTACAAACATCTTCCAACAAGCAGTACCTCTATGGTTGTCTGACCAGATGCTATGATTTGACTTTAGACTAACTGATGATGATTAGTAAACAGTGAAATCCAATGCAATAAATGACCATATGATGACAGAAGGATCTTCGTTAACAAAACAAATTGGACCAATTGGATAATCATTATTTTTCTCCAAAATAGATGGAAAGCAGAACTTGCCTTAGCTGGTCAGCACAAGCTGCTTTACTCATTCTTCACAATCACTGGCTGATAACCAGCTTTGAATAGTAACACTGAATGATATTCATGCAGCTTTACAATAGGGAAATTATAACCTGATACTTCATATTTGCTATTTAGTCAATTATTTGACATACTGTGTTTCAGACTGAACAATACATACTGTGTATGCTGATTTGATTGACTCACAGCACTATATAATGAGTTAATGAAATGACCAGTTACTTTGTTAAAGTCCATGGAACTGTGAGGGAGAATGAACAACAAACTGTTTTGATATGTTGAACTATGCTTCCCCACTATATGGAAACCACTTTCCACTTTTTTCATTTTAGACATTTAAGAAATCTGAGATATCAAATAGACAAAATCAGGTTTCTCAGTGGGGAGTTAAGGGTGGTGGTCCAGTGATAAAACTGCCATCCCATTATATTTCGTAACCTCAGGTAGAACACATGATTACCTGGATTTACCATTAAATTGGATGTGAATGTGAATGCACACACAAGAGGGTAAAATCAGTCTAACTTTAGTTGAGATTTAGTGATTTCTCTGTATTGATTTGGATATTGATTTGTGGTTTAGTACAGTGTTCTTTTGTCCTCTGTATATTGATTTGGACTAGTATCTCTTGATGTATAAATGAAAAAATAGCATTTTATGTGTTTTCTCCTCAAACATTACTCCTGTAAACAAACCCTTAACAACATTTAAAAAAAACTGAATAGGATCTAACCTAGTGGCAGGCTTAGTATTTTGGAATGACAGCAGATTTCAGTCCTGTGTGTTGAATGCTGGGGTTATCCTTTTTGTTCATAGTTTGGATGTTTTTGACCCTACGCTCATATCACAGATTGTGCCAAATTTCAGATTGGTTATTTATTTAGTGATGGTGGGAAAAGAAGAATTAGAAAAAATCTAATCTGTTGTGGACTGAACAGAAGGTACACAGATTCACTGTCCGTGAAAATGAGTTGATTAAACTTGAGAGATGTTTAAAATTATTACAGCAGAATTTTTTACTAAGTATTTGGATGTGATTCTCATGAACTGCTCTTACTGTCCAATCAAAGATGGGGTATATTTGCATTGTCTCAAATGTCCAAAATACTTCCGTTGGGGAATGAACACTTGATTAATCAAAACATGAGGCTGAAACTGAAGCTGACACTTCAGGAAATATATAGTCTGCTTCCAACATAAATGTTAGTTTGATAAACGCTATACTTCAAGAAATGAATAACAATAAGTTGATAATAGTCTAGTCTCAAGTTAGCATGTATGAAGCATGTGACCCAGGTGAAACATATACAGTGCAGCAGTTTGTCTTAATGCTGGGTGCCAGGCAGAGTCAAAGTCTGACAATTGTAATTATTATTTAAGTATATTCTGTGCCAGTCAAACCCCACAAAGTAAACACATAGTTCTCAGTAGTCCATGACTTTTGAAAACAAAACAACCCAACGACCAGTGAGCAAATCAGACAACACACAAAAGAATGCGCACAAAATGATCCCAACACTGTATAATAATAAGAGGTGCTTAATTCATACAGTATAGCATAGTGTAGTCCATAACTGCAATCTCAAGTCCTGTTTTTCAGTCTTCTGTGTTTGTTTAGGTTCTGTTTTTCCCAGGTGGTCTCTAAGATGGAGGAGATGAACTGTGTTCACTGGTCCAACAGGAGGTAGTCACCCTATTTGAGAAGATTGCACTGTGTGAGTATTTTCAATATGGTGTCAGCTGTAGCTTTTCTTAGGAGGTCTATGACAGTTCCACCCAGCATGTGTAATAGTCCACCATGACTAACAAGTAGACAATTTCCTTGAGGGCTCCTAAGAAAGGGGCTTGTTAAGGCCACTCAAGCATCTTCCAGGGTTTGGCCACACTAATCTGCTGTACAGTTACTTTCCACTGGTACAGGTGCTGGATGTCCAAGCAGGTCCTTTCTCCTCTCACCTTTGTACTTGGAAATGCTACACTGCTGTCAGTCAGACATGAGACTGTCACTGTTGATGTCTTGCAGGTAAGGTGTCTAAATACCAATCCCCACGTGTATTATAAGAGCACAGGTTGACATATAAAGACACACAACCCTCAAATTCACTGCATTTGTTCTGTGATCACGTGCAGCAAGTCAGTAATCCGATGGATCCCCTTGGGTTGCTGCTGGTTTGTCCCAGTCTTCAACAATCCACTGTGGACTGAAAAAAGTCTTCCTCCACAGATGTAGAACTGACATCTGTAAAACTGTTGACAAAATACCTCAAACTTAACACAAAACTGATTGTTACACTCTATATCATGTATTTGTAATCTTTGAAGGTCTAATGCCCAGAGCTGTTATGTGTGGGACAGAAATACTAATACACGGACCATCTTTCATTTCATCCCACCATGCTGCTGTGACACTTTCCCTGTCTGAGGTCTTTACCCCTTTTATACAGGAGTATGGCATGAGCCTACAGAACATCTGACCTGTGTTGGACCCTTGTGTTTGAGACAGATGTCACTGTGGCTGTGACAGTCAGCAGAGACTCCAGTCAGCAGTGTAGTTACATACACCTCACTGACAACCAGAGAATTACAGACTCAATAGCAAACATAATCCATGTTTCACTTTCATGTCCATGCTTTCTCTCTTTCTCTTGCTTTGTCACCTTCTCTCTGTTTCTTTTGTCTTTCTCCTCTCTTTTCGAGGAGTTGGTTAAAGGACATGAAAATGCATTGTCTGTGATGGATGTACAGAATTTGATATCGGAAACTCATTTTCTTATCTGACATAACTTTTCACCCATCTTATCTCAACCACCTCTGCTGTCTTCATCCTAACTAAGCCAACAATTCCACAGGACACCCCGCCTTGCTGCCTTTTATAACATCACCATGACAATTGTTTTGTCTAAAGCCCCTCAAAGTGCTGGTTTCATCCAGGCACTCCGGGTGGAAGGAGTAAGAAACATACAAGAACATGAGAGGGGGTTGTTTGGCTGAGGTTACCAAAGTTGCTCTTGGAGAAGGATCAAACCTTGAGGAGGCCCTTCATCATCATCCTTCATCTCTGCTGCTTTTGTTATGGTTAGGCTTTTAGATAAACTCCCACTCTGAAGGGCAAGCACAGCACCGGGCCAAGAGCTTTTCTTTTTAACTATTACATTGGAAGAAACAAAAACTCTCATGCAGTTGCAGGAGTGGCTGCATTAGTGAGCTGTGGGGAAGATAAAGCTTGTCATCATATATTCCCTCACTTGCTCGTATGAAACAAACATGTCTGTCCTCAGGGATTCACAGCCTGTGGAGGAAACACATTCCTCATTTTGCTCCTGCATTAATCCAATTACCAGACACCTGCAGACATGTAATAACAGTTCCTCCTCAGCTCCCCACCATCCCAACTACCTCTCACTTAAATAACATTTCAGTTCTCCAGGACTGGGTTGTACCAGCTATTTTTAAGTCTCTCTTCTACGTAGTTATAGTGTGAGTATAAACACATATGTGGGTGTGGGGGTGTGTGTGTGTGTGTATACACACACATATATATATACGTGTGCACAATATAGTAAATATTCCATGAAACTAGCGAGAGTAATGCTACACACCTGCCAAAGCTTAAAGTTAAAAACACAACACCCAAATATTTAGAGGTGTTTGAGACGGCTTAAACTTAACTTCAGGTACAAATCTCGTCATCCAACTCAAATTTGGGTTCTCAGTCACTCTGATCTATGTTCTGAGCTGCTGCCTTGTGTTTGCTGTAGAACATGGGCAGAGCTCAGCACATTTAGCCAACTCCCATTCATAGGAAACTGTGGACAGATTGAATAGTTTAAGTTTAGCCCAGTGGGGATGGAGCTAAGGGTGGGGGTTGATACTGTATACTGTAGATCAAAGTCTCAGGATGGAGATATATTCACATGCCATACAAAATGGGCTGCTTTCTCAGGCCACGAGTCCTACTAACAGCAGAGTGACTTGAAAAATCCCAGTACAATATGCTGCAAGAACATGTGTAAAACTGATGGAAAAGTCCACCGTCCTCATACATCACCCCATATCATCAGTGTGTAACTTTCAGTGCCTTCAAGGAGTGATTTTTGTCATTTCCCCAATCTACCAAGACTATTTCTGCTTCAGTTATGGATTTCTTTCCTTTCCCAGAAACACAGGTGAAACCTCCAGAAAACTCCCATGGGCTCACTGCCAGCCAGGTTTTATGATATATGATGTCAGTAACTGAGAGAAGGTGAATCCAAGAAAAATAAGGAGTGGTGCCCCTCACTATGCTGTGGTCTATGGAGGTTTGTTGCTGAATGTATTGAAAAATAATGGATCTAGAAAAAAGGGTCATTAAGAAAGGCAAAGGAAAAGTACTGTCTGAGCTGGTTACACTCCACAACAGACAGCAGAGGCCCAAGCATCTCTGTTTATACTACGGTGGGTTTCAGCATAAGTAGACGTGTTCACATGTGCGCAGTCACAAGAATTATTTGTGCATAAGTCTGCACAGTGATAAAGTTAGACCTCAAATTAGACCACCTTTCCTGATGCACCTGTGTGTAACACAGGTCACCCAGTCACCCAGTGAAGTGTAAACACACCTGTGTTTCACCTATCCTTGTCCAAATCCATTTTAGAGTATACAAGATATCCTCACTGACCCACATGAACCAAGGCAAATTCTAAAACTGACCTTAGACAGATCTTCATGTCGATTCAGACATGAGCTGTCGTGCTCTGTGGCCCTTTTCTTGCATCACTCAAAGTCAAAACCTTTAGGATTTTAGTTATGAATGACTTTGGTGACACTGCTGTAAATGACAATGTATGTTGATACACGTCCCATCATTCTGTTTGAAATTTGTCAACTAGAGTTTTGCATGGTATATTTGAAATTAGGGATAGACTGATTATCGGCCGGGCCGATTATCGGCACTGATATTCGGCATTTTGACGCATATCGGCATCTGCCTTTTTAAAAAATCCAACGGCCGATAAGAGATCAATTTAAAACTGGGTTATTTTGGCTCTGATGCAGCTGTGCCTCTCTGTCTGCAGTCACTACTCTGTCTCCAGCATTGTCCCACCCACAGCACCATCTGATTGGTTACATGCAGAGCCACAGCCAATCAGCAGTGAAAGCTGTGCATGCACAGTGCTCACACACATGGCAGAGAGGAGAAAAAGTTTTGCCAGGTGGAGAAGCTCCGGAGAGCAGATATATGTTTCTTTATTTACTGTAGAAAACTTTAGGGAGCTATTTCTTTGTTTAAGTTTTCATTTAACTTTATAAGACATGCTGCTGAGCCTGGGAGCTCCCTGCATTTGCATGGATTTTAAAACAATGATGTCTATTGTCTAAGATTAAAAAAAAAACCTTTAACATGTTGCAAATCTGAAAAGCTGTTTAATAAACATATGCTTAAAGGCATTTACACAAAGTTAAGTGTTGGAGTTTGTATTATTCAAAATTTTGACACAAATATTTTCACTTTTACTGCAAATGAATATATTGGTTATTATGTTATGTATATTTTGCTTTATCAATTATGCACTGTTATTTGCACAAGTTAATGCAACACATTAATGAATCTTCTTTCCACTGGGCACTGTGTATGTACCCAGCAACAATGTCTTCATAAAATAACTTAAGTCTAAACTTTACTCAATAAAATGGCCTTGAGTTCTGCAACTTGACCCGAGCCCAGTGGGTCCTGACAAAGAACCAAGTTTTGAATTGTGCTGCAAAGCTCATATCCACCACTGGGTAGCAAACATTGGCCAGCTACTCTATGATGGATGAGAAACTGTGGAAGAAGGTTTCCCATGTAGCCCTCCCTGAATGATATAAATGGAATGGAAAAAAATAGAAACACTTGTTAGTTTAACGCAATACAATGTGGCAGCACTACAAACTACAGCTTCTAAATGACCACACATGAAGTTTCAAAATAGACCAAACATTATAACCTTCATGAAGGTAGAATTCATTGCAAGACAGTTGTTAGACTGCAATTTTTTGAGCTAAGTGCTCATCATAAACTGCCAGCTGAGTGTATTGAAAAAGGAAAAAAATATATATATTTAATCACGGCCATAGTTTTCTTATTTCTGTGGTCCAGGCCATAGATCATAGATTGTATCTAGTCACAGCCACTGTTTCCACCATTATAAAATTATAAAACAGACAGTCAAATTAGAACATGTAATATAGTTTGTTCTGTGAGTGTGGATATGGCATCAGAGTTGTTCCACATTTAAAAATGCCTATAATTATGTAAGGGGTTCCGCAACAACTTGACCTTTGACTTTGTTCATTTACCGGGAGGTTTAATTCTAAACTCTCCATGAGTGTTTTTGATCTAAAATATTTCTGTGATATTCAGAACCATCACTGTGCTGTGTCCACATATCAACATGACAATGAGCCGTTCAGCAGAGGGAGAAGGAATGTGCTTGTGTAGGACTCGGCAGCCAAACTCCCAACAGCAAGAGCTTCAGATGAAAATAAGAAAATGATCCGTCAGACCTTGGTGCACTCACTAAAGAAGCTATTTGACATGGGCCTCATGGGCCTGAATGCTGTTGTGTTTGGCTGAGGAGGATTTGGAGCGGCAGGGCAGCAGAAGCCACCTGTGGCTGCTGTGCAAGAGCTGTTTAGATGGCAGGAAAGACATGGCCAACCCTGCACATAAGAACAGGGGAAGGTGTAAGAACAGAAAGTGAGAGCTTAAGGTAAAAGAGAATAAAGAAAACAAGAGAAATGAATGACAAGAACACTTTTAAGAGTTGTAGCTGTTAACAGGACAAGTTGTTTTATGTTAAATTCTCTTCTCTTAAACATGGTACTGATTTGATAAAGATAGGTCTGTCCAATGGGAAGTTGACACAACCAAGCAAAATCGTTTTGGTTTTATTTGCTGAGGTCTAGGGGTCTGAGGGTCAGGGTCTGTGGATTATCCAAAGATGACTTTTTGACAGAAGGAAGACAAAATGAGAGAGGAGGGTGGAAACAGCCAAACTATGACAGAAAAGCTGTCTGGGATTTCCTCATTTAAGTAGTCTCAACAAACATATCTCCTCACTTATTTTGTACAACACAAAAATATAAATGTGTGATTGTATAAAGTAATATCATCATAGACAAAATTAACTCATAATACAAGTTTAAGTTTCTAATTATCATCTTCTGATCAAAACCTGGGAAATGACCCAAAAAAATCTTTATTCATTCAGGGGGAGGACTATTCTGGAGGTCATTACCAAAGTGGACGACAATTCATTCATATTCCATTATCCATTATAAGGTGTGCAATCGCTAATGTCCCCTTTCTTAAGACCTTATAACTGGCTTAAGTGTTTCCAAATAACCTTGGCAGTATTATAGAGCTTTTTAACTCCAAAAATATATTGATTGTTATATTTGTGGATATGGGTTAAGTAAAGTACTCTCTAAACATTCCAAATATGCCCATTTATTTGTTTGTCTTAAATCATTATAGGGATGTTTAACAATACACAAGGCCCTTTTTCACAGAACTTCAGCATTGTGATTAATTGTGTCCCTCTGCATAGCCAAATCAGTGATTAATCTGTGTATACATGAAGTGTCAGTAGAAAGGAACAGCAGTTACACTGTGCACCTGGAAGAGAGGGAAATGGGTGTTAGGCTGTAATAACAGATATACATGTAACAGACACTGGCTGACCAAACCGTCTGAGGCTGTTAAGATGATCTTTTCAACAGGCTGTATTTAAAAGAAATATGGTGTTGGGACTCAGCCCATTCAAAATAGAGGATAAGACCAAATGGCTCCTTTTGTTCTACAGACAAAAGAGAGCCATTGAACTCAGTCTCCCAGCATCCTTCACCTTTTCACACCTAAGTGTGAAACCTCCAACTCCAGCTACAATAGGTCACTGCATGGCCAAATTCTGTGATGTCACCTGGCCATACAAAAGGAGAAGCACCCTTCTCCTCTAAAAAAGAACTCTCTCTCTCTCTTTTCAGCCGACCCCTCAAGAGAGGAGTTGAGCTCTTGCTCTCTTACTCTCTCTCTCTCTTCTCAGCGAACTCCTCAAGAGAGGAGTTGAAGCTCTCTTCTCAGAACTCCATGAGGGAGGAGTTCCACTCCTCTCAGGACTCTTTGACAGAGTCACGTCTCACTTCTGCTCTCTGACCTCCATGAGGCCTTCCTGAAGCACAGGCCTGCACTGGACTGAACATTGGTAGCAATGTGAGAGCCCACCATAAGATTTAAGATCAAGCACCAGCAGGTACGACACAAGGTCTGCCAGCTGGGTTCACCAGCAAAAGACGCCACATAGGAGAGTCAGTGTCAACCAGCTGACTCTGCAAGGAGAACAGAGGAACTGATCTCCTCAACAACACTGAAACCACACAGCCAGGACAACTGCAGTTTCCTGGACTTTAACAGCAACAACAGGACTTTGTGAGCAGCACACCAAAACGCATCTTCTTTCCCCCTCTGGACTTTGGTAAAGTAACTGGGCCTAGTTTACATTGCCTTGCATGCACAGCTTGGCTAAACATAGGACTTTCAACTCTGCCAGTATTATGTATTGATTTAATTCAATGTATTACTTGAGCGCTGTTGTTCTGTCTGTTTATAGTCAGGTGACTGGTTGTTAGAATTTTCACACATGTAGGTACATCTCACTGTCTTGCATGCAACTTGCTAATCTCCCCCTTTTTCTGACACCTTCTTACTTGGCCTTAGACAAAGGAATGGTTCTTTGTTAACCTCCACCATAGGCCATCTTTGATTCTGCCATCTTTGTTGCAGTTTGTTTTTCACTCACGCACACATGTACATTGTGTTTGTAGATTACCACAAAACAAATGTATCATTCAAAATATATATAAGAGCTACAATGAGAAATGCAAAGGAATGCTTTTTTCATATAAAATCTCAGCTTGTACTGCTGTATTTTGGTTTGCATTTCTCATTTTGGTGTACAGTTCATAGTTTTTTTTTCTTAGTCAGTTTGACAGATTGGTCATTACAATACAATTACAATAAATTGTCAGTCTTACCCTGCAATGACCTGTAGCAAGCCTGTTAGCACATTTGCTAGCTTGTTAAGTTGATCCAAGCTAAATCAGAAAAAACAGTTTGGCTATTTTTTCCCTTTTAATTAGAAATTTCAGTTTCTACCAAATGTGTTCATGTTCCTCCTTCAATATAAAAAAATTGAGTTGAGCAGTTTGTTGAACAGCTGGAAGGTTGAACATCTGTTCAGTTCTCCCCTGATCTCCATTATCACCTGTGTTTTAATGTGCACACACAAACTGCTTCACTGCTCTCAGTTAATATTTTTTTCTGTGTCTGTGGTCAGACAACTGGAGGAGCACAACTTGTTCGATTCTAGTCTATTTAATGCTAAATAAATCATGCTAAATAAAGCAGGAAAACTGTAGCACTCTTGGTGCTGAAAGGTGCTGTGCAGAAGTTTACCTCACCTTGACTTGACTAACTCCTGCACTACAATGCTAAGATACTGCTTAATTATAATGTACATTCATTAAAACATATATTTTTCCAAGAATCCATTTATTGATTCAAACATTATGGAATAATGATTATTAGTTATTAGTGAGTATTTTTCTATATATTGACAGGTTAGAGTTAGACTCGGGGGATCTTTGGGAGGTGACATAAGGCATGATGAAATAATGTGATCTTTTAAATTTCTTCCTTCAAAATTTTCTCATTAACTCAGGATAAAGTGAGAAGAGACAGATGTTGAACCAGATGCGACTTCCTGCTGCACTGCTCCACATTTGTTGGCTGTCTTTAAATATGATTTCTGAACAGAGCAGGAACAAGCAGGAAGTTAGACATTTTTTCACTTTTGTGGGGGATCTTTACTGAGATGGCATGAACCACAGATTCAGCTGGCTTAGCATGGATGTAACTAACAAGCTAAGAAGCTAAAATCTTTGGGTAAGATACTGAACCCCAAATTGCCTTCAAACGCAAATGCAAACCATTGGTGTGATTGTGTGTGTGTGTGTTAGAATTCTTACATGCCCTGTATGAATGTGTGTGAAAATGTGTTAATGTGATATGTTTTGTGGTCAACATGACTAGAAAAAAACTGTGTAAGTGCCGTCCATTTACCATTTATTGGAAACAAATAAGCTAAAATGCTAGGTAGCATTTGCGCACTTAGGTTATCTACTGTTACCCATACATTTTTATTAATAATGTAGCGGCTATCTTTCCTCCTTTCAGGCCTCCACATTACCACTACTTTTCTCTTGGCAATAACCTTGACGCACAAAAAATCTTCTGAGGCAGTAACTCCGTTTTCCAAAACTTTTACTCAAAAGGTAAAACAAAGTTACACATTTTTTCACCTAACAAGGCACATGGTCAAAAAACTGTGTTGCTCCGTGGGCTGCTTAAACGGGTCTGCTAGTTAAGCCGCTGTGACGTCACCAGCGGCATCCTTAAAGGAGCATTTCAACATAATGATGGGAAAACTTCTAAACTGTTAGTAGCAAGACAATATGGCTCTTACATTTCCAGCCCCTAATTGCTTATGCTAAATGCAAAACAATTACCACATATTATAAACATGGAAGCCATATAACATTCAACATAATATCAATTATACTGTTGCATGTACATCATAACACATAAAGATAAAAACCACATACATGAACTCTTATTAACATTCTCAAACTGTTCACATTGCATGTTTCAGCAGGCACAGTTTGTTTATAGGTCTGTCCAATACGTTAGTCCTGGTCTGCACGCTGACGTGTCTCACTGTACCACTAGAGTCTGGCAATGTCTTTATTACTAGACCCATAGTCCAGGAGTTGCAAGGGGCAGATTCATCCATCATCAGTACAATATCTCCTGGCGAGAAGTTCCTCTGTGGTGTGAGCCACTTTTGTCTCTGCTGAAGGAGTGGCAAATATTCTCTTGTCCATCTAGTCCAAAACAGATTGGCTACATACTGTATCTGTCTCCATCGTCGTCGTGCATACTGATCATCTTGGTCAAAGACTCCTGGTGGAATGTTGGGTTGTGTTTTCATAAGCAACAGGTGATTAGGCATTAAGGCTTCAACATCATTAGGGGACTCTGATGAGTGCATTATTGGTCTGTTATTGATAATGGCCTCAACTTCAGACATAACAGTTTGGAGTCCTTCGTCATCTAGTGTCTGTTGCTGTAGCACGGAATTCAACACTTTTCTTACAGTATGGATCTGTCTTTCCCACACGCCACCTTGGTGTGAGGCTGCTGGGATGTTGAAAATCCACTTGGTTTTGATTCGACTTGCCTTTTTCTGTCATGGTGTTATGTAGTTTAGTCTGATCCAGGTTTTCCAATGCTTTGCACAGTTCTTTTTCCACTGCAACAAAATTTGTTCCATTGTCTGAGCGTAAAATTTTACTCGTACTCTTCTGCATAGAGACCTGTGTATGGCATTGATGTAGGAGTCTGTATTGAGGCTGTGAGCTACCTCAGTGTGAACGGCTTTCACAGTGAGGCAAGTGAAAATCACGCCATATCATTTAACAAGACTTCTTCCGTGTTTAATCTCAAATGGCCCGATAAAGTCAACCCCCACATTGGTGAAGGGTGGCTGATCAGGAAGTAGCCTATCTTCAGGCAGGTCTGCCATCTTTTGTCTTCCAGGTTTAGCATTGAGCCTTCTGCACACAATGCACTGAAATAATCCTCCTTACAGCTGCGTTAGCTTGAGGGATCCAATACTTTTGTCACAACATTGCCAACATATAGTTGCAATCACAATGAGAGAGAGGATGACCGGGTGTTTAGCCTCTTGTGGCACTGCAGCTTTATTAAGCCTTCCTCCCACTCTTAGTATACCATCCTGCAATATGGGGTCAAGTCTGTAGATCTGGCTCTTTTTCTTGATTTGAGCGTCTTCTCTTAGAGCACAGATTTCTTTGGCGTAGTCCTGTAACTGACTTAGCTGTAGGAGCTCTGTTTCTGCTTCAGCTAGTTCTTCTACTGACAACGAATTCTGTTGAATGGTTGATTTGAATTTCTTCATGTGCTGTGCAGTGAGCTTGTTCTGGTTGTTAGGGTTGTTCACAGACTGACTGGCTGTAGCTTCAAGCTCTTTTCTCTTGTTTTTCAGTAGCATTAGTGTCTCTTTTAGTCTGAGAAACCATGCAACCGCCTTTTTTAGTCGTTGCCATGTCAAGTAATAAGCAATAAGCTTGTTGATAGTGTTGTAGCTCTCTTGTGTGCTATCCATGATCACTCTAGCACATGTTTTGATTTCTGGGACTTCTTCTGTCATCAAAAACTTTTTACCCAGTTGTTTTGACCACTCACTTTTGGGTCTCAGCAAAAAGGCTGGGCTGTTTATCCAATCTTTGTTCTGCATGAACTTCTTCACTTTAACACCTCAAGAGCCCTGATCTGCTGGATTCAGCACTGAGTTGACATAGCACCACTGGGTAGGATGAGAATGATCCCTTATCGTAGTAACCCTGTTTGCTACAAAGGTTATAAAAGGGAGCACTTTCATTTGAAAGATATCTGAGCACTGTAGTGCTATCGGTCCAGAAGATGGAGTCCTGTAATGAGATCTTAAGTTCCTGTCTCAACATTCTGTCCATTTTGACAGCCAGGTCTCCTGCCATCAGCTCCAGTCTTGGTATCGTGAAGTGTTTCAGAGGTGTTACTCTTGATTTTCCTATTAGGAGGGAACAGTGTTTTTTGTTTTCATGGCTGGAGAGCAATATGTAGGAAGCAGTAGCATATCCATCCTCACTAGCGTCGGCAACATGACGCAATTGTGCTGATTGTGTGGATCCAAATTTTTCTGTTTTGATGCATCTGGGTATGCTGAACTCTTCCAAACTCTTCAAGTCTGCTAACCATTCATGCCATCTTTTTGCATGTTCACCCTCAATCTCTTCATCCCAACCATGTTTCTTTTTGCACAGGTCACACAAGATGAGTTTTGCTGGTAATATGATTGGTGCTAAAAAGCTGAGGGGGTCGAAGATGGAACTTACTGTGGACAAAATGCCACGCCTGTAGCACCAAAAAGGTGTACTTTCATCCTGAACTCTTCCACATCACTGTTAAGATCACCCTCCGGCCACCACAGAAACCGCAGTAGATCTGCATCGTCCTCCGGGACCTTAATTTGGTAAAACATTGATTCTATATCCGCCATCAGTGCCACTGGATGCTCTCTGAATCTTAGTAGGACACCAGTGAGGTCGTTCATGAGGTCTGGTCCTTGAAGCAACTCTTCATTTGGTGAGACACCCTGATATGTAGCCGTGCAATCGAAGACTACTCTTATTTTCTTCTTCTTGGGATGATACACCCCGTGGTGAGGGATGTACCACACACAGCTGTTGCTGCAACTGAGCTGGTCTTCTGGTATTTTCTCAGCGTAGCCTTTGTCAGTGATGTCTCTCATGAATGTTATGTAGTCTTTATGTAAGTCTGGGTTTCTCTTTAACTTTCTCTTGAGATTGTCAACCCGCTGCAGTGCCATGCAGCGATTATTTGGCATCTTGATGTTTTCATTTCTCAGGGGTAACCTCAGACTGTAATGTGCATCAGCTAACTTTGCTGAACTTGAAACTAGGTGCATAAACCTGCGATCATCCTGAGACATTTCTTCTTTTTCTTCACAGCTTCGTTCTGGGAAATCTGTGTTGTACTGTTTCACTAACAGTTCTTTTATTTCACTCACCAGGATGCGATTAGCTGTATAGCTCTGCAGCTTACCACTGTCTGTCTTTGGGCCGTCTCTTCTTAGGAGTCCATTGATCACCCATCCCAGGGCGGTCTTAACTGCATATGGCCCTTTTTGATTTGCTATTTATGACTTGCCACGGTTCAATGGCTTTTGGCACGTTGGCACCAATAAGCATTCCCACTTCTGCTTCAATATGTGGCAGGTGTACTTCCTTCAGATGCTGCCATTGTGCAATGTCTTCTTGTTGTGGTATATTTTCTTTCTTTACTGGTATGTGACTGTGTGTACACCTTTGGGAGTTCAATGTCGGTGTTTTCTTATAGACCACACACCTCCAGATCTGAAAGAACAACACTCTTCACTAACTTGTGACTATCTGAGTTGTCTTGAGCCATTGTGTCAGGAAGAAACTGAGTGCTTTTTCCTTTGAGGTTTAATTTTCTCTGAATGTCTTCAGTACAAAATGTTGCTGTGCTACCAGGATCTATAAAAGCATATGTTTCCACATATCTCTCACTTGATCTTAACTGGTACAACAGCAAGCACACATTCCTCCTCTCCAGCCCCAGTGTTTCCACATGACTCCTGACCTAGCGATACATAGGCACTAGACACTATGTCGTTCTCAGTATTATTTTCCTTATTCTTTTCTGAACCACTGTTATCCTCTATCTTGACATGGAGTATGTCTGGATGCAACTGAGAACAAAACTGACATTTGAGTGTCCTTTTTGCAATTTTTACTGAGGTGCCCAATGATAAGACATCCAAAACACAGGCCTCTGGATTTCAGGAAGTTTATCCGTTCTGTGTTTGTCAGCTCTTTAATTTTATTGCTGACAGAAAGAGCATGGTTCTTCTGGCAGAATAGGCAAGGTTTGTGAAAGGCTGTTACGACACTTTTTACTGGGCTGCTCTTCTTTGCAGTTGCCTCCATGGCTGTGTCCTGTACACCTGTAGCAAATGTACTTTCTCTTTGTCCAGTCTTCCTGATGTTTCTCTCTTTTGTTGCCCTTTCTTTTGTTTTGATGGTTTGTGAACCTTCTATTACATCTCCAAAAAGAGGATCCAGAGTTACTTTGGCTCGGAGGTCAATGAAGTCGACCAGGTGAGAAAACCACGCTTGCCCTCTTCACAACTGCATTTGAGATCCATGAGGAGCATGGATCTCAAATGCAGTTGTTCTCCACTTCTCTCTTATCTTATAAGGAAGCTTTGAAATAACAACTCGCATATTAGTAGGGTTATCCATTTCTTCCATGAATTCAATATCATCCATTGTATTCCTACATCCAATCAGGAAAAGAGCATAGGCACTCAATGCTTTACCATCCTCAGGTTTAATCTGAGGCCATCTCAAAGCTTTATCCATATATGCGTTTCTGGCCTCATGGTAGCCTCTGTCAGCTGACATATGCTCACAGCTGCGAACAAGTTCTTGTGGCTCCCTGCTGGTATACTGCTCCAAATAATACAACTTGTCCTGATAGCTGTCTGTTTTGCTATCCACAGCATGCTCGAAGGCCCTGATAAAGGATTTGTAAGTGAGAGGGTCACCTTGGAAGACTGGAATACCTTTAGATGGGAGATAGGACCTCGTCTGTTGCTTCACAAGCATCTCGGTAATAGCATTTTGCTTCTGCATGACTTCGTACAGTCCTCTTTCATTACTTGCTACCTGTTGGTGGTTATTGTCACAAGGTTCATTCTGTTGTGAGTCTGATGAAGACTGCACCAACAAGTCAGGAACATATGCTGCTTGTCCCCCTGCAACAGCATTTGAGGTTAGCAAAGCCCCATCATTCTCTTCTTTATGTCTACTTTGTGAACGATTCCGTGATACATCACTGTGAGTACTTCCTTTAATACTGTCATATTCTTCAAACACCTTGAGCTTAGCCTCCAGTGCTTGTTTCTTTTTTAAAGCAGCTGAACGTACCATCAAGGCTGCATGCTCTGCTTCTTCCTTCATGCGTGCTGAGGACCCGGTAGCTGTTGATGAAGCAACTGAGGTTTTCTTTCAACTATGACAACAGCTTTTTGCAGCTTGAGATATGTTGTCTTCTGCCTTGATGTACTCCTGACTAATCTTGATTCCTGGATTCTCATGTGTACCTTCAACTTCATTATTTTTATTCTTTGCTTTCTTCCTCATTGCAGCACACCAGTTCTCAGTGTTCTCAACAAAGTCTTTCAAGGGAGCTGCTCTTGGTTCATACCAGTTATGCTGATCTGCTTGTCCCTCATCTTCATCCAATAAAGCAACAACTGCAGTATTTATATCCTCAAACTCAGTATATGCTTTGTGAAAACTATCATGACGCATTTCTTCCACTTCATCCACATTTGAATCATCAAGCTTCAAATCTTCCATGTTTTTCATCATGCCTGTAAGCTGAGATAATTTACCTCTTCTAGAGCCAATAAGCCTGCTTATTTTATCATCCATTGCTTTCTCTGTGGGCTTTGGTGCCCTCTTCTGGTCAGATTCTTCCATGGTTACCGCACAAACCACTTAACCCTTTATAGCCGAGGCTCCTTGCATCATTTTAATGAGAGACTCGATGTCCCGGCACTAGCAGACTGATGCTCATGTCAGCCACAGGGACCTGTGCTAGAAGGGATGCATGTGAGGCTAAAGCACAATCTCATTCTCACCTGATTAGCCAGCTGTTTAGCCTCCCTGTTGCCTCTTTGTTCTTGCTAGAGCTAGAGAGAATGGAGACAACAGCTATTGTGCTATAACATTGTTTGTTTCACATTTCACGAGTGGTTATAGGCCCTCTAGCTGTAAAATTAACCGACGGGAGTGCCCGCGCTCCCATTTTCGTGCGTCAGTCTCATTACCGCATCTCTTGAACTATATGTGCTATCGAAAAAATACTTTCAGGAACTGTTGGAATTTTTTCGATAGCACATATAGTTCAAGAGATACGTAATGAGACTGACGCACGAAAATGGGAGCGCGGGTGCTCCCGTCGGTTTATGAGGGTTAACTCAGATTCAGCTTAAAAACAGTCCGTTTTCCAAAGTAATTTCCAGCAGTGTCTTCACTTGCACATCACTTTTCGCAAACAGCTGATATCCAAAAAACACTTCAATGAAATGCATTCACGGTATATGCGTTGCGCAATTCTGACAGCAGGCACAGCAGGCCAATTGACTGACTCCAGCGTGATCGCTTTCCTTGAGTTAGTTTACTTAGCAGTTGAAATCATGCTGCAAAGCGTCCACAAACGTACTGTTTTCCAATATGAGGGCTTGAGTTGGTTCCTCATCCATGCACAAACGGCTTTAATCCACGTTAGTCCGTTCTTCTTTCCATCAAGAGCGGAGTTTTTTGACTTACATGTAGCGGCTATCTTTCCTCCTTTCTGGCCTCCACTCCACTCCACTGGCATTACCACTACTTTTAAGCAGCCTCTTGGCAATAAGCTTGACGCACAAAAAAATCTTCTGAGGCAGTAACTCCGTTTTCCAAAACTTCTACTCAAAAGGTAAAACAAAGTTACAAGATTTTTCGCCTAACAAGGTACATGGTCAAAAAACTGTTGCTCCGTGGGCTGCTTAAACCACCATCACCAGCGGCATCCTCAAAGGAGCATTTCAACATAATGATGGGAGAACTTTTAAACTGTTAGTAACAAGACAATATGGCTCTTACAAATAAGTTATGTAAACTTACTTCGATTAATCACAACTTTATTGTAGTGGAGGGGTTTGAGTTCCCCTGTGAACCTGGGAGCAATGTTGTCCAGGGCAATAGCCCCTGGTAGGGTCTCCCAAGGCAAATTGGTCCTGGGGGAGGGGCCAAACTAATAGTGATTTAGAAAGACTTAGATGAAATGACAGGTTTGGGTGTTGGCCACTGCGCCTGGAAAAGGGAAACCAGGGCAACCTCCTGGAGCCAGGCCTGAGAGGGGAGCTCGCCAGTGAGCATCTGGTGGCTGGGCTCAGTCCAAACAACTTACATGGAGCTGCCATCCCGACTTCAACGCCCATGTGGGCGACGATGGGGAAACCTGGAAGGGTGTGATTGGGAGGAACAGTCTCCCCGATATGAACCTGAGTGGTGCTTTGTTATTGGACTTCTGTGCTAGTCACGGTTTGGCCATAATGAACAACATGTTTGAGCATAAAGTTGTTCATAAGTGTACGTGGTACCAGAACACCTTAGGCCAAAGATCAATGATTTACTTTGTGGTTGTATCATCAGATCTGCGGCCATATGTCTTGGACACTCGTATGAAGAGGGGGCAGAGCTGTCAACTGATCACCTGGTGCTGAGTTGGATCAGATGGTGGGGAAGAATGCTGGACAGACCTGGCAAACCCAAACGAGTTAGTGAGGGTGCGCTGGGAACATCTGGCAGAGGCTCCAACTCCCACCTCCGGAGGAACTTTTCGTGCATCCTGAGGGAGGCAGAGTCTGAAGACTTGAGAGAAGCCTCGCCCATATCTTTGGCAGAGATTGCTGAGGAAGTTAAGAAGCTGCCCAGCGGCAAGAGGCCAGGCGTGGACAAGATTCGTCCTGAGATGCTGAAGGCTCTGGACATTGTGGGGCTGTTGTGATTGACACACCTCTTCAGTGTCGTGTGGAGGTCAGGGACAGTACCTGGTTAGTGGCAGACCAGGGTGGTGGTCCCCATTTTTAAAAAGGGGGACCCAGAACTCGCTGGAGAGATTATATATCTCATCTGGCCTGGGAACACCTTGGAATTCCCCAGGAAGAGCTGGAAAACGTTGCCGGGGAGAGGGATGTCTGGAATACCCTGCTTAGCCTGTTTCCACCGCGACCCGACTCCGGATAAGTGGAAGAAACTGACTGACTAACTGACTGACTGTAAACTCAATTTCAACTTTTAGACTGTGCAGCCACCCAAATGTTAACCACATCAGAGTTCTGGATGTGTTCAGGATATGACTGAGGTCCTTCAGAGTGTGCAGGTCACTGCTAAGGACTTTTTATGACTCTGTGGTAGCTTCTGTCCATCTTGTATGCAGTGGTCTGCTGGAGCAGTGGATGCTCAGAGCGGGACAAGAAGAAACTGAATAAGCTGGTCAGACGTGCTGGTTCTGTCCTGGACTGCTCCCTGGACTCCACTGAGGAGGTGGGTGAGAGGAGGATGTTGGCCAAGCTGTAAATACAAACTTCACATTAATGTTTATTACAGAGTTTTTTATGCTGCTCTTCTGCACTTTCATTTTTATCCTTATGTGCCTCTTTCATACTATATTATATTTTCTATCTTTTGTCTATTATTCACTCTTGTTTTGTCCTCGCTGCTATAACGAGTGAATTTCCCACAAGGGAATAAATAAAGTCTATCTTATCTTTACATCATAGCTCTTTGTTATATTTTTGTACTAATTCTGAGAGTTTATATTGACTTTGGTGATTTTTTTTTTTTTTTGGGGGGGGGGGGGGGGCAGATTTAACCCCATAGCACCAAAAGCCTCAGGTTACACCTCCCAGGGGAGCTGGGGTGGGGTGTGGTGGGGGTCTTAAATCTTAAATAAAGGGTCAAATATTAAAAATGCTCTTAGTTGATGAATGACATCATATCAGTGTTCCTTTTTTGGCTGTATATCCTGTAGTTCTACACTGCGGCTTCTCCAACAGGCTTTTCTTCATCTTAACTACATAAATGAAGTTGAAATGAGGAAACACTATCCTATGGAGCAGAATGACAATGATGAAACTGAGTGGAGTTTGGATGTTGGTTAAAGACTCTGAGCTATGCTTTCAAGCACAGGAGGGAGCCTGGTGCAAAGTACCCAAAGCATAGCAGTTTGATTTCCCAAATGTTCATAATTAAACATTTTCTATTTGAATAGCCAGCAGGGAACTCCTCTGCTTGTGTTTTTGTAGAGGCTATTGTGTTTGTGGAGCCAAATATTGGAAACTTTGATACCAAATCCCCTAGTGTATGTTAACTTTGGCAGCTGCCAAAGGATTCTGGGGATGCTTTTCCTGCACATTACTGTGCCTTCACTGTCCACCACCCACCATCTCTTCAGGTCGTGGAGTTCCCTGCAGCCACTGCTCGCTGAGCTGAGGAGGGGAAGGCACAGGGAAGACATTGTGATGCATCTCAGGGTGAAAACTTATCTCAAGTGTCTCAGAGGTTTTTAGAGAAAACACCTCAATGTGGAGAGGCCTATCTCCTCTTGCTGAACTCTGCTTCATCCTCTCTCATACCTTCGGGTACAGTCTCTCAGACTACAGGAAGCCTTCAGTCACCTCCAGAAGGTGTCCTCCCCTTACAGCATGTAAGATGCATGAATCTCTCACCCTGTGATCTCTCTCTCCATCCCCGGGATCAGTAAATGTTCAGACTACTGTGGAAAGAGGAACAGGGTAAGGCTCCTTTGGGTTGGCTCTGTGCAGCACAGGATGAGTCCCGGTTGGATGGGAATGTGAGCTGAGGGCCGCACAGGAGGAAAGGCAGAGTCAGCAAACGAGCAGTAGAGCAAATAAGCCACACATAGTGTTTGTTATTAAGTACTTTTTTGACGTGTGCATGTGCTTATACAGTATCACAAATACCAAGATTATCCAGCACTATAGTGGCCTTCTTTTCTCTCTTGTTTGGGGTATACCTTACATTTAAATAGTGCACTTTTTATATAGAGCAGGTCTAGACTGTACTCTTTATATTATTATATTTACAGGGGATAGAGAATAGGGGAACAGATTGCAGGGTTCTGGTGTGATTTTAGGGAACTATAAGCTCTTTAAGACACCATGGTGTCTGACCATTAAGGGCTTTGTAAGTGAGGAGGAGGATTTTAAATTCTATTCTGGATTTGACTGGGAGCCAATGTAGAGAGGCTAACACAGGAGAAATTAGACAGACTTTATTGATCCCTTTGGGATGACTCCCTTAGGGAAATTAAGTAAATGTGATCTATTTGACTAGTTCCTGTCAGTAATCATGCTGCAGTGTTTTGGATCAACTGCAGAGTCTTTAGAGACTTGTTGGGACAGCCTGATAGTTATGAATTATAATAGTCCAGCCTGGAAGTAACACATGCATAGATAGTTTTTCAGCATCCTTTTGAGACAGGAAGTGCCTGGTTTTGCTAATGTTACACAAGTGGAAAAAGGCTCTCCAAGAAGTTGTTTTATGTGGGAGCTAAAGAACATATCCTGATCAAAGATAACTCTGAGATCAAGGTGGAGCTGTAGGCCAGGACAATGTTAGCTAGAGAAATTCTATCATTAGAAAATGTGTTTCTGAGGTGTTCAGGGCAAGTCTTAATTGATTATAATACAGACATGGACTGGGTGTAGGCACCTAAAGTCTTAGCAGCCATAAATGTATTGGGCAGTGCATAGTCTGTGCCAGCTTTGAAAATTTATGGTACCAAGACTCTCACAGCTGCACATCCTTACAGACCCAGAAATTTGAAAAGCAATATTTTTTACTTGTAATTACAACTGATGGATGTTGTAGCTAGCACAGTAGCTGGATGTCCAGTTAAAATTAAAACACATTAATCTCATCTCTTGCACAGCTGACTGAGAACCATTCCACATATTTTCTGCACTGCAGTTTTACTGTGTCAGAAAATGGATACAGCTTTCTCTACTGGGTAATCAACAGGGTTGGGTTGATTGGAGAGAAATGGGGGAGAGAGGAGAAAGAGGGGAGAGGGAAGAAACCAGGAACAGCTATATACACTGTTGCATTAAGCACTGCCAGATTGGTTGTTATAATGACAGTATCAATAGCAGTACCCATAAGTGTGATGGTGTTATCAATAATAACAGCAACAATGATAGCAGCACCAATTATTATTATTATTTTTTATGTCAGTCCAATGAGGATCATGTGATCCAACCATAGAACAACCAATTCTCCCAACAAGTCTTCCAAATTAAATAATAAAATATTATGTAAATAAGTGCTCCTGGCATTTGTCTGTGTCTTCCAAAACTGTGACAAATCGCTGTTGAACAACTAATTCTATTTTATTATGTGACAACACTGTGGTTAAAGTTTAAAAAGGTTTAGAGACAAAGAGAAAGCTCATGACTCAGGGGTCCCTTGAGCTTGGCATTTACCAAAGGGAGGTCCCTCTTTTACTTTGTTTACTTGTTCCTGTCATAGGGATATGGTCTGAGCAGATGTAGACAGTTTATGGACTGACCCAGTTAGGGTTAGGTTCCACAGTGTTATCTGTAGGCCTTTGTTGATGCCTTGGCCCTAAGGCTGCTTTTAGACAGTGAGCAGCTGATAATAACAGTGTTGCATTTTGGCAATAGTGTGAAAGATCAAGATCACCCCAGTCTCGCGTGGCAAGCACACACATGCACCCGGTAGTGAAGGGGAAACCAGGAACCCAGAAGACACACGGCACACAGGAAGGGGACACCACCACCTCGGACCCCAGGACCACCACCTTCAGCCCTCAGCACTGAAAAGGAGAAAGAAAACAAGAAATGAATAAAAGGGGTTATACCCAAAAGAAGTCAAATAAAGCAAAACTTACCAAGGGAACAAATCAAAATAGAAAGGTGGGCAGACCACAAATTACAAACTCAAAACTTCAACAAAATCTGCTGCCCAAAATAATCTAAATTCACAGTTAGAAAAGAAACTAAATTTAAACAAAACAGTTAACACAGATACAAGTTAGTACCAAAATACAAATAACCTAACCGAATTACCTAAATAATCCAGATATACCAAAGATTAATTAAGGAAAGTAAAATAACACAAATGCAACAGAAACACAACACAAATGATCCCAATTCAGAAAATAATGTGCCCCGAAATGCTGGTTGGTTACCAAGTGGAAGTAAATAAGGGGCAATCGATTCACCTCCGCTAGGGGCAGATGATGCTTTTCCTGCTACAATAACATAGACCTGCATTACTGCTGACACCACAAATCTGCTGCTGATCTCACACTCCATTCTGTCTTCACTAGTGAACAAGACCCTAAAATACTTGAACTCCTTCACTTGGGGCAGCAACTCACTCCAACCCAAAGGGAGCAGTCCACTGTTTTCCAGAAGAGAACTATGGACTCTCATCTCTGCTGCTTCACCCTTGAAAACTGTCCCAGTGCATGCTGAAGGTCACATCTGATGAAGCCAAAGGAACCACATCATCTGCAACAAGCAATCAGTAACCCTGCCATTATTTTCCTGAGTCAATGGGGCTGGAGCCTATCCCAGCTGTCCACTGTATGGAACTTAAAGGGTCAGTTCACCCAAATTATGCTGTCAACAGTTTTCAAAGGAATTATTTCGTTTTTCCCTGCCACTGTCGCCTAGTGCTTGCTCATAGTGGGATCTGTCGGGTCTCTCTCTGTAATCATAATAATCTAAAGAGTACAGTCTAGAACTGCTCTATGTGAAAAGTGCCTTGAGATGACTTTTGTTGTGATTTGGCACTATATAAATAAAATTGAATTGAATTGAATTATTTCCTTTCACAGAAAGTTGTTGCTATAAAAACCGTTGACAGTGAGGTCTGTGGTTTAAGAAGAGCAATAGTGATGTCCAAGGAAACATTTCATTTTACAGCCTTTGTACTTTCTTTGTTTTCTTATGTAAATGAGAAATTAGAGAACTGGCCCTGGAAATTGGTGATTTAGATTTGGAAGTTCCTGGTCATTCCAATCATTTGAGTCAAATGGGATGACCTGGGTAATTTCCAATATTGTAAACATCATGTGTATTTCTAAAACAATAAAAGGTGGTGGTGGTACCTTTCATCAGTCATTCAGAGGGCCGAACCTCTGCCACATACTCAAGTGAAATCCATACAGGATCTAGGTCAATCAGACTTCAGATCTTATTTGTATAACACATTTCAGCCAGACACAATGTATCACAAAGTATATTTCACAATAATTTCGACTCTGATGTCCCCAAAACCAGAAAGTTTTGATAGCTGAATGGTTTCTATAGCTGAAAATATGCATGACTGAAAAATAAACAGAAGCAGAAAAACAGAATAACAATGTTGTGATTTCTGAATCAGCACTGGAGCAAAAACAACTGGGTTCCCAGTGTCACTGCGTGGACCCCTATCAGACTATATGGAACAAAGTTAGAATATATGTTTTGGTTAGTTAATTTGTTTGTTTTTCCTAATTTGAGTGAACCAGCCTTGCCTGATACTGTAGATAAAAAAGTTCTGAGGTGTATCTTAATTCAAAGGGTGTACTTAACTTCCAAGTCACTACCATGTTATTGTAGATACAAGGAAAGAAGGCTATTCTGTAATTATTATGTGTATTTTGATCACCCTGTTGTTTGCTTACTGCCTGGTAAGAATTGTTCTGCGGCTCAGCTCTAGTCTGCAGTGGACTTTACAGTAACATGTGACCTTTAGTCCCACTATTAAGATGATGATGAACAGGATGATGAACATAATGATGAATATGGCCACTAAAGAAATCTTTTTAGAAATCTATTTATTTTATCAGACAAATTTTGGGTTGTTTCATCATTCTCGTATTTTAGTCATCACTTTTTGGGCACATGGGGCAACAATGAGGTTTCTCCAGCTGCACTCAAAAACTTACCTGTACTGTCACACAAAGGTGAGAGTGTTGTTTTTCTTGAGATGTTTTCGAACAGCAGGTTTCAGTGCTCAAGGATAAGAACTAACATTCATTCTTTTGGTAAATGTGCATTGGTTAGATATTCCCACTTCCATGGCCATATTATGATGCTTATGGGCAAATATGAATTCCTGTTCCTACCACTCCCTCTGACAGTTTTTTGTATTCTGGAGAGCTGTCTGGCCCCAGGTAGTGCAAATGCACAATCAAATAATAAATTAGTTGACACACAGAAAGCCTGAAACTTCTCAGACCATTCTAGTTCAGGGGTCCAAGGCAGGTTCCAGCTTTGCCCAGTTGATAATCCTAATCCTAATCTTTGCTCACCTCAGATAAAATACTGCAGCTGCTTCCCAAAACTTTTCAATGTGCTGTCCCCCATGCAGTGGATGAGACAGTTCCTATTGGTACTGTGGATGCAACACTGCTGCTGCATGCAGCTGTGCATCAGAATCCATTGAAATATTGAGCATTCAGACAGGTACAGGTAGGTTTCCAGGTACAAGTCTATGTATTTCCAATCATCTAAACAACTTGAAAACAAAGGTGAAAATTAAACTTCTATCGTAAATGAGTACTGCATTTATACTGCAGCTGTTTCCTGGTTCAAGTTTGACACACCACCCTTACCACAGTTGCAGTACAGTTCAGTTCAGTTCAGTATCTCCCGCTTATGGAATCGGGTCGCGGTGGCAACAGGCTAAGCAGGGCATTCCAGACGTCCCTCTCCCTGGCAACGTTTTTCAGCTCATCCTGGGGGATTCCAAGGTGTTCCCAGGCCAGGCCAAGAGACACATAATCTCTCCAACGCGTCCTGGGTCTACCCCGGGGTCTCCTCCCAGTTGGGCGTGCCTGGAAGATCTCCAAAGGGAGTCTCCTAGGAGGCATCCTAACCAGATGCCCGAACCACCTCAACTGGCTCCTTTCGATGCAAAGGAGAAGGGGCTCTACTCCGAGCTCCCTCCGGATGTCCAGGCTTCTCACCCTATCTCTAAGGCTGAGCCCAGACACCCGCCGGAGGAAACTCATTTCAGCCACCTGTGTCCTCGATCTCATTCTTTTGGTCACTACCCAGATCGCGTGACCATAGGTGAGAGTCGGAATGTACATTGACTGGTAAATTGAAAGCTTTGCCTGGCGGCTCAGCTCCCTCTTCACCACAACAGCCGGGTACAGTGACCACATTACTGCTGACGTCGCACCAGTCAACCTGTCAGTTGACAGTTGCAGTATTTACAGTGTAATTGATGATTACAACAGACATTTTAATGTCAATTTAAAGTCTATGTTTGAAACCTTCCTTTTGGACTCTGTTGTAAAGCTGTGTGACAATACTGTGTAAAATGCTGTCAGAACTGATATATGTTCCTGCCCTCAGGTATGGCCCACAGGAACGTACCAGCAGCAGCATACTGGAGCTTCTTTGTCATGATAACAATATTAATAATGTGCAATTATCATTGTAGAACAGTCTCAGTTTTGTTAGGTTTAGGAAAAGATGGTGGTTTGGATTAAAATATGTTGTGAAACAGTCATTGATTAAAGAAAACAGTGACTTCTGGATTCAAACGGGAGACAAATAGCAGTGTCCTGTGTGAAAGTCCAGTGTTTTGTCAACCCAAGGTCTTTTATTTTTAACAGGACAATCTCGATATTAAATATGGTCAAAACCAAAAAAATATGAACCAGCTGAAAGTTCTGTATGGTTTTAGATGATATTATCTATGTTTTATTATACATGTGCTATTTTTGAACTATGATTGTTAACAATTAGAATCCATGGAGGTCAAAGTAATGAATCTGTCTATGGTAGTAAGAAGTCTCAGAGGACTCCAAATTAAGAGTCATGGATTTTTGCAGCCAAATCAATCAGCTTCCTTACATGAGGCTGTGATGCAGCCGGGCAGGCTACCAGCTGGACCAGTGAGCTGCTGGTCCAGTCAGAGTCTTTGATGGGGCAGAGTCAGTCCACAGGGCATTACAAAACACACTAGAACAAAATAATGGAAGTGTCATGAAAATGCACTCATGAGCTAAGAATGGACCTTTCCCTCTGTTACAGTTCTAACATCTGGCTCTACAGTTCTGACAAGTTTGATTTTACATTTCACAACTTTAAGAAATGATATCAAAGTTACCAATACAACTATAGGTCTAAATCTGATCCAGCACCTTATTATTACCATTATGTGATATGGTACGACTGAACAAAATACTAATCATTCTGCTATTTTCAGGCTCTTTATACATGATCAGCATCAGAGTCACTTCATGTTGATGTCATCAGTTGTTTTTCTGTTGAGGGAGTGAAGGCACTGGACTTTATGGCAGCACTGCCTTGGGTGTTGTGAACCTCAGGGCTTGCCCTCTAATGGACAATCAGGCAACTGCTGTGGGGCCCCACCAACCCGGTCTCCAAGAAATAAGGAAATTACAGTGGATGCTGCTCTTACCATGAGCAGTGTACAATCTGATCAGTCAATCAGTCGGCCAATCACTGTTATTTGCTGGGCTGTATCCAGACAGACTGTGACATATCCCGTCTTATTATCAGTTTAGTTACTAAATCATGTAATTAACAACAAAGGTTAGAATTGAATTCAGTCCTTACCTTGGTGCACTCAGTATGTAACAAAGTCAGTGGTAGCAGCCTCTCATCTCTTTTGACGGACTCTGACACACAGGGGATGTGACAGCAGCAGCCTCAGCAGTGAATTAGTTCTTTATTTAACATGAAAGACTAACTCTTCAAACTTCACACTTTAGACTGTATTAATTATGTTGAAATCAATGTTTCAAATTCTAATCAAACAAGACAAAGGTTTACACAACACTTCATTTCATTCATTCAGCTGAATTAGACTTTCAAGTTCAAATGACGACTGAGGCAGTTCAATAAATCAACTCATCGAAATCACCCTAACTAAAAAAGCTCTGCAGAACTTGCAATATTTAACCCAGACAACATTTGGTGGCATAGGAAGCTTGCATTTTTTGACTTGACCTTTTGAAGGTTTTGAAGCAGCCCTCTTACTCATATTTTGAAGTTGAAACAACAACTTTCATGTCTCACCCGTAACTGAAGCAACAAACAGGCTTTTTGTAGCTGCTTTGACATAGTTTTTAAATCCCATCATTGAGATGGGGGTCGTGTGGTATAAGTGGTGTTAACCAACAGCAAAAACTGTGATGAAATTTATTGACAATTTTCCATGATGAAGATGAGACTTGAGATAATATTTTTTTTTAGCTCTGTAACTCTGAAACTCTTTCTTTGAGCTAAACTGTGATTAAAAAATATCCCATAGGCCTGGTTCATGCTGTGCTGTGGTTTATACTGCCATTCATTTTAAAGGCTACATTGTTTAATGGTGTGAGGTCTGAGATTTTTCTGATAATGTGTTTTTGTTGTTTTTCTTAATTCTGTTGATGATATTTCCTTTTTTTTTTTCTCCATATAAACATGCTAATCAGAATATGTTTCATATCCGGATAAGTTACTTTTAACTTTGTTGACATCTGACCCTCTGAGTTTTGAAAAAATAGCAGTTTTTAGGCAGTTTTCAATCCCACCAGGAGGTTTTGTGAAATGAAAATGGACTAAAACTAAAAGGGATGAAATGGCTTTTATCATCAGGACTGAGACTCAGATTGAATATGGAAATAATTATCTTTTATTTTATTTTATTTTTCACAACATATTAAAGATACACTGTTATAGTATTGATGTGATTCTGTGGTAGACTTAGATGAGAAGTAGAGCTCAGTGGTCTATGGTCATTCTGGTGGTTGTCAGTGCTCATATCTCTCACAGGATCACATTTCCCATAAACCTCACTTCTTCCTGTCTCCTTATCTTTGTCTTTACTGAGGAATCTAAAAATGTTCTTTTCCACTGGATCTTCATTCTTTCCATGATTTGCCACTGTCAGAGGTTCTGGAAAGTTTGACTTCAGTAGTTTTGGGAGAACATGGTCTTGTTAGTGGTTAATGTCAGTGTGTTCCTTGAGCGAATGTAAAGAAGAGGAAATCACATGAAGACAGCTGGAGTAAATGACTGCTGCCATGGGAGATGAATTACATATTATTGGACCAAATGTGTCATATAACCCATACAAAACACCAGGTAGAGGGTCACTCTCAACACTCTGATTTAAAATCTGACTATATGTCATATTGAAACAGTTACTCATTTATCAAAAAGAAAACTCCTTGTGAAGAAATTCCTGATGAAAAAATGTGTCTGACTTTACTCTGCAGTCCTCTTTAATGGGAGACTCAGGATGAGTGGTGGCATGCTGCACAGTGTGAACACTTGATCACTGAGGTCAAAACATCAGAGCACTTCCCAGCACTGATCACAGGTCAGCCAGAAAGCTTAAAATACTTGCACAAAATTTGACATATTTCTTTTTTTAATGTAATAACTACTAGAGAGTACAAAGACAGTGTTATCTGTGTCTGTGTCTGTTTAACTAACAAAATTATCTGTTTCTGTACTTTGATAGAAGACTGTATGAGGCCATGGTTTACACCAGAATGAGCAAATGTTAGATTTTCTTGCCTCATATTCATTGTCAGTCTCAAGGAAATTTAAACTCGAACGCAACTGGACTTAGTTGTAGTCTGGGAAGACGTTTCACCTCTCATCCAAGAGGCTTCATCAGTTCCTGTACGCATCTGACCAGGCTGGGACTGGTCCAACTAAAATTTGGTGTGGAGACCCAGGTATTTAACCTCTGTGAGGGCTTTCACAAGACCGATGATGTCATGGATCCTTTGTGCTACATGTGTCAACGACAGTCGTTGGTAGAAAAGTTAGTTTCGACTTCGTTAAACAAAAATGTTTTCAGTGTTTTCATTTTTTTATGTGTATGTAAACTGTCATATGGTGTTATCACTGTGCAACTCTCTGAACAGGCTTTAGCTACTTTCCATTATAAATTGTTTGTAGCCCTGCTCTATATTTAAAACACAAAGAGATTAATATCTAATCTCTCAGAAAAAAAGCGTTTTGCCCAAAATGTTGAACTCTTCATGTACGGAAATACAACAGTTCAAAATTCAGCTTTAGTTGAAGTTGTGCCAAATTTCAGATCAATCTACAGTGTGAACACTAAGATCATCTGGATTTATTCTTCTGCCTTACAGGGCTACACCACACCGAGGGTAGCTTTGTCCACAGGCTTCCAGATAAAACTGGAGACTACGCCATAGCTGACGTATGCCTCTTCAAAAATGTATCTACGTGTCAGGGCTACAGCCTCAATGGATATGGGGACAGCAAGAGCTGTGGCTGCTGGTTTTTTTTCCCCTGATTCCTGTGGAGTTTGCTGAGAATAAGGACAACATTAGTCTCCTTTAAGTTATATCTAACAAAGTGATGACACTGCAGACCTTCTATTCATTGCTACTCTGTAGCTTTTGATCTATACTGTGTAGCTTTTGATTTATAGTTGCCAGCTTAAGCCGGCCCAGCAGAGGTCTTTCTGTGGTTCACTGACTGAAAATACTGTATCTTCAGGGTAAACTGGCCCCTTGCACGGTAGACAAGTTGATCTGTCCCAAAAATTCAGTTGAGGGTAAAGACAGGGCCACATTCTCTGACTGTTTCTACTCATTTTTGGTGTTTCACTCACACATGAGGTGTGACATAAGTCAGTGGTTGATGTATATGACATTTCCCTGCTACAGCTATCACCTGTGCAGTTGGTTGTACCTCGGCACTCTGTAGCAAATGAGGGAAAACTTTAAAAATCTCCAAAAGAAAATAATAATGAATTTATCAAAATGCTGCTGTTAGGAGAGTCAGACAGGTTATAAATCTGATCTATATATATCTGTCTCTGACTGTCTGACTGCCTGTGTTTCCACCATCATGTTTCCACATCTCACTTATTAATCTGGTTTGCACCACAGCATTATTACTGATAACAATAATGGACAAAACTGTTACGGCCTCCTCCTCTTGGATTGTCTGTATGTGTGTGCTTCTCTGCAGGGGCGTGACGCTGTGCTGGCCGTTGGTCTCACCTGTTCTCCATCAGCTCTACCCCAGCTCTCCAGTCATCATGTGGTAACGCTCCCAGCCACTTTGTTTACTGATCAGTAATCAGAGTTTATTCTAGCATTTTTGATTCTCGCACTAACTGTGCTTTTGTTTCCCTGTGCTTCAGCCCTGCCAGTCCCAGCGGAACTCCTCGTGGTCCCACCTGACTCTCCACCCTGACTTCCCCCCTCATCACCCAGCCTGATTCCAATCCCCCTCCCTTTCTAAAAAGAAAGTAGTAGGATCAGTAAAATATCACTGTTTCCTCACCTGAACTGTATCGTTTTGAGGTTCAGTCCAGTGGTAAGCTCGATCATGACACAAAACTATGAAAATAAGCCCCAAGCTGTAAAAAGTCAAAACTATTCTTCAATAAATCTGTGTTCATTTTGTCTCTTGATTAATGATTAAAATGTATAAGTAACAAACAATATATTAACACAGTGAATCAATTAAAAAATAAAAAGTTGGCCTAAGTGATGCAACACTTATGATCATTAATCATTTTATTCTTAATCTCTGCCAAATCTAAATAATGGTATTAGCAGAAAATGGTATTAGCAGATCAGAAATGCTGATTTGAAATGATGATGATTTGTAACCACATCAAACACAAGGTGGAGGCCGCCATGTTGTTCTACACAGGCCAACTATGAACTCTGTAGTTTGAAGGGGCAGTTGGATCAGTTTTCGTTTCCATTCAAAAAATAAATAAATAAAAATAACAGTAATAAATAAAAAATAGAAAACTGACTTTTCTAAAATTGTATTGTTAAAAAATGACTAAAATCAGTAACACCAAAATTTTAATTAAACATTGATCTATCTATGACTTGTTGGAGAGAAAAATTGAAAGTATAAAAATTATTAAAACTAGAAAATTAGTCTATTTGAAAATAGCCCAGTATAAACCTCTAAAGTAGGTAAGTTACACCAGTTTTATTCTTTTACTCATGAGAAAGACTGTGTGTGCTCATGGAGATCCAGTACACAGTCACATAGTAAATCGTCTGATAGCTATATCTGGTACATTTCGTATGCTGAATGGGAGTGTTAGCATTGGCTTGTCTGTGTTTTGACATGGGGGACCTTATCAGGACATCTGCACTCCTCTTCAATTGAAGCTATTAGTGAAGTTTCAGGAGCAGGACCAGACCTCTTCCGGCAATCTCATAAATACCAATCTAATCCTCTTCCTCTCTTTCACTCCTGTATTCTAGAATGCCGTACATCACCTCAAGCAAACCTTAATTATGCTAGATATACCAGTTAAGCAACACATCTACTTACCTCATACACTGCATGGAATTCGTCGCTTTATCCTCATCCATCAACAACCTCTTGGAAAGAATCAGGACGACCAACTCCAAATTTTCTTTAGCCCACATCATCTCATCCAGCCAACATCCCTGCTTCTGTGTCCGAGGCCCCACTCCGTGAACCAACCCCATCTAGCTCTATCTCTTCCATTGTCCATATCCCGCCCTGGTTCATCTCTCCTCTACTTTCAAAATCATCAGCATCTCCCAGCTCACCTCCCCCTCAGAGAAGAGGACGAGGCAGCACAAGGACAGTCTACAGTCATTGCTGGAGTTCTACTACTCCTTCGCCTCCGAGGATAACTTCAGGAGCCATCACATTCCAACAAGGTCCCCCAATGGTCAGCTCCATACAAAAATCTTTGACTTCATCAGCCTCACTTCAAAAAACTTTAAAAGAGAGGGGCATTCCCTTTCATTGCACCGACAACATGGCAAAACTTTTCAATAACCTCATGTTAGCCCGTCTGTCATCACTCAATACCTGCTCTCTTCCGGGTGAAGTCACCTTGCAAACACCTGTTATACGTTGTGACGTCAGTGGCCCCCTTAAAGAGACAGTATAACTGCACCCCCAAGCTGAGCTTTTTTTAAAAAAAGGATTCAAGTATGCTATTAGTATAGTCCTTTTAAAATAAAAAGTGAGAAAAGGAAATTGAATTTTCGGCCAGATCTAACACAACCACTGTCACAAACTGACTCTGACTCCAGACAAGGCACCAGGACCCTCCATCTCCCAGAACCTCCTGCTCTCAGTAATTTACTTCATGGCACTGGGATGTCAGTACCCTGGCTCCAATCCTCGCAGACCACAGTAACTGGTGTTCCTGGCACTGGGATGCCAGGACACTTTGCTACCTAATGTCTCCAACTACAGCAGCTCTCAGTAGCTGGAGCTTCTGGCACCTGATTGCCAGCACCAACCGCCACCTTGTCCCTCCAACCGCAGCAGCTCACAGTAGCCGGAGCTCATGGCACTGTGTTGCCAGCACCATCCGCCGCCTCGTTCCTCCAACAGGAGGCAGCTCACAATAACTGGAGCCACTGGGACGCCAGTGCAGAACTCTACGCACCTTTGCTGCTCCTGCAGCCCTTACTTGCTCTTTGTGTGGAGGTCCGTCTCACCCAGCCTCTTCATGCTCCATTCTTGTCTGCACAGAGACGCAACAGCTTCTCTCTTGGCTCCCATCTCTCTAGACGACTCAAGATGGACTGAACTTCATCTTTGGCTCAGTCTTCTTGTCAGCTGGACTGGGATCTCCTTCATCTACAACAACCAACTAAGTCATCCTCATGACATTCACTTGTACAATGACACTGCTCATTCTGCCAGTTTTGGGGGGTTCCATTAGGGAGATGATTCACAGAAGAACAGCCCTCTGTGAAATCCCATTGTAGCAGCCGCCGCCATTCTGTGGGGCCACGAATGATCCTGTAAGTCCAATCTCATATACTCAGACAATTTTCCAGTAGTAGACATAGTCAACATTGGAAACCTCAACTCTCCATCCATAATGCCCCTAATGTGCTGCCTAACTTTACACACACCACTATATTCGCTCAACTCACGTTCCTGGTCACTTTAATGCCATTGGTGACTCTCTTTCCAAATTCTCCTTTCCAAAGTTCAGAAGCTTAGTTTTGCACACAGATTCCCGGCCTACTCCTACTCCTCCATATTCAGAACTGATGTTCAACGTGTAAACCTAGCATTAGAACAATTGATCAACTGCAATTAAAACCCATACCATCAAAGTTAATCTCAGCGGCATCAGTTTCTTCTCCCAACTTAAAACTGGTAGTCCAGGCCTGGCAGCAAACTACCCTCAAATAACATCTCTCCTCAAAGAGCCAGTCAGAAATCATCACCACCTTCTTATCACCACCAACTTGCTCCTAACATACCACTCCATACTATTAACTCCAGATAAATCACTCCTCACATGGCTTGACCATAGAAGCCATGTTCTCGCTTTCTTTCTTTGGTTTCTCCAGATGTTCCGAATTCACCACCTCCACCATATAGTTCGACCCTCGCTGCCATGCTTACATTTTGGACTTGTTTTCTCTTAATGACGCCTTCGTGTTCTACTTAAAGTAGACTGGTCTGCTAATACCCATCTTCTACTTCCAAGCCCACCCACAGCCTAACTCTTTCAAAACTCTTGATAGCTACCTGCTCATCACAAAGCTCAGAGCACAGCAGCACTGGACTTTTCATCTCCTAATCTGGACAAATCATAACTTGATTCCGGTTCTACCACACCTCAAATACACTCCTTCTCTGGTATATCTCCTAACCACTACTCAGAACACCACTTCAGAATAGGAGCCGTCACTTCAGTTTCTTGCAATGACATTCTAGAACAACACTGATCAAATTCCATAACTACAGTTAAATAGCTGTAGGTCATACTGTATCCTAAGAGGTAAGACAAGTCTTGACTGTGAAGAATCTGGATGTAAGTCAGTCGGTTTTTCAATTATCTATTATTCATTCTATATATTGAAGAAACTAACAGATAAGTGTTAGATGAATCTGAATACATATAGCCCATTTGAAGCAAAAACAAAGTCAGTAAAAAGAGCTCAATGATGCAGTATCGCATTTCTCAACGTAAAAACCAGAATAAAGTAAAAGCTGTATTTTCCCCCTAGCATGGTGAAGTAAAGAAATACAACAGAGCACTTTGTACCCCACAGGAAGGGTGTTGTAGCCAGTAAATATGGATCTGGGCACCAGGTTCTGCTATGTTACATTAAGAGTGACATTTTCCCTTGTAATCTGAACAACCTTCATTTACAGACAAGTGTTTAGTGAGTCAACACTGAATGCACTGAGCCATTAAATCATTTGGGTGTTGTCTTTGTTGTGTGACATGCATTTGAACAGCTAAAAATTCAAACATTTCTTCTGTTTGGGTGAAAGATTAGTTCTCCATGTAATGTTTGTTTAGTTCCAAAGGAGGACAATTGGAAATATAAATAGTTAATAGGAAAGTTTTACCACCAGCAGCTTGCTTTAGCTGGAAAAATACAGAGTGATATTAGGTCATTTTTACATTACAGTACAAGAGCTATTTTTGTATGACCATGAAAACTCTTATTGCCTGTCCACACAAAGAGAAAGTGGCTAATGCGAAAACACCAGTCCTGTTCTCTTGTTTCCTCAGAACAACCAACACAAATAATTATGCATGCCTTTTATTTTCTCCATGCTCAGGCATAAGTACATGTGTTTTAATTGTGATCCTCTTAGATTTAGATTATTTGGTTGTGATTTTTAGGTGCCAGAGCAGTACCTGGACTGGTGATCTGTCCAGGGTGTACCCTACCTCTTGCTTCAGCCCCTCTGTGACCCTAACAGATAAGTGGTATAGATAGTGGATGGATGGACAGAGCAGTACTTGTCTTTGTTAATGCTGCAGTTAGTTTCCAACTGATAGTACAGAAAGTGCTGTTGTTTCTTTAAATCCAGTGAGCAGCAGTTCTGTGGAGGCAAACACTTTGTTGATGAGAGAGGTCAGAGGTCATGGTCAGACTGGTTGAGCTGACAGAAAGGCTACATAACTCAGATAACCAGTCTTTACAGGCTTTACAGGTGGTGAGCAGAAGGAACAGCACCTCCAATCTTGAGGTGGATGGATTACAACAGTGTCAGACCACATCAGGTTCTACTCCTGTCAGCCAAGAACAGAAATCTGAGGCTGCAGTGGACACCTGCTCACCAAAACTGGACTGTTGAAGACTGGAAATATGTAGCCTGGTCTGATGGATCTCTGCTGAGGCAGCAGATGGTCAGAATCACTGACTCACTTTGGGCCCTTAATTCCAATCAGTCATGGTTAGAATGCCACAGCCTATCTGAGTATTGCAGTTTACCATATTCTAATGGCAACTTCCAGCAGGATAATGCTTCATGTCACAAAGCAGAAGTTGTCTCAAACTGGTTTCATGAACATAACAGTGAGTTCAGTGAACTTCAGTGACCTCCCCAGTTCCTAATAAAGAGTGTATACAGCTACAAACTGTGTAAAGAATTATTATTAGGGCCCGAGCACTAGCGTGCGAAGGCCCTATTGTAATCGTAGGAATTATTATTATTCCCGTGACGCTAAAATTGCATTTTTGAGGGCCTAAACATGCTCAAAAATTCACGAAACTTTGGACACACATCAGACCTGACGAAAATTGACATCTGATAGGGGTCTCATTCATTGGCATTGTAAAATGGCTCTATAGTGCCCCCTTGGTCATGCTCAAAACCCCCTTGCCATTGGGCTTAGTTTGTCCAAGGTGAACGAAATTTGGAGGCATGATGTAACATGTCAAGATGCACCAAAAGTCTCTTGACATCATGGCCTCAAACCTACAGGAAGTCGGCCATTTTGATTTTATCACACAAATTAACCAGGAAGTTGATGTAACTCATGCATACTTTGTCTGATCTGCCCCAAATTTCACAGATTTGACAACATACCTGTCACATCTACACACATCTACATTCCAATATACAGATATAATCATAGTGCTACCTATTGGCAACAGGAAATGATGTGTTTTATCGAAGTAGGTTGATCTGGTTGACCTCAAATTTGATCAGAAAAGCATTAAAATCATAACGGTGCTGAATTTTGAAGACTGTGAGTCTTCATGGGACGTCCTTGCTGTGTTGCCATGGCGAATTTCGATGCTTGCCATTAAACAGGAAGTTGTTGTAACTCCCGCATGCACTGTCCAATCTGCCCCAAACTTGACATTTTGCTAAATGTCATGGCCTGAACACATCTACATGCCAATATTCAGGTATAGTCATAGCGCCACTTATTGGCAACAGGAAATTATGTGTTTCATCCAAGTGGGTTGATCTGATTCACCTCAAATGTGGTCAGACAAGCATTAAGATCATAATGGTGCTGAATTGTGAAGACTGTGAGTCTTCATGGGACGCCCTTGCTGTATTGCCATGGCGAATTTCGATGCTCCACGGCTGCGGGTCCCCTGATGGGCGCGGGGTGCAAGGGCCCGTTCAACGCTGCTTGCAGCTTTAATTATTATTATTATTATTATTATTATTGTCATGCTATGTTCTCCTTCCCGTGTTCTAGAGTGTATGTTTATTCTCACAGAGCACTTTATTAACCCTTTATGCATAGTGGTCACTACAGTGGACAGCTATCAAAAAGCTGTTTTCTTGTATATGCATGGTTTTGATGTTGAAGTTGTACATCAGCCACCACATTAGACACACTAGACACTAGAGTGTTGTTCCATACACTTTCAGCCACTGGCCAGTCAATGTAAGTCTAACACAAATTACTCAAAACCAAGATGGCCAGGGAGTCAGATGACAGATGGCCAGAAATGCTGAGCAGCTCAGGAATATCTTGCCAGTACTTCTGTAGAGGGAGACCCCTTTGTATTGATTTTATATTAGGAGGAAATCACAATGAATCGTGTCAAAATTGTGTTTTTAAAAAATTAAGTTAAAAATGTTTTTTCATGCCTAAAGAAGAATAAAAACACAGGATTTCATAATTCATGCATGAAAGGGTTAAGAACACCATATTAAATAATGTCTTTAACTTGTTTCCCACCTTGAATAATCTCCTTCTCCATGTTTGTGCACTGTTGAATCTTGGAACATTTTCCAAGACCAGATTCAAGCAGGTGTACTCTGAATGTTGTAGTTGTAACTATGCTTCATTTAATCATCTTGACAGTGTGAATACATAGACATATTCAAAGTTAGACTTAGTGTATGTATATCTTTCTCCTACCCCATTCCCCCACCCCCCTCTCTTTCTGTCTAAACCCAACCGGTCGAGGCAGATGGCCGCCCACCTTGAGTCCGGTTCTGCTCGAGGTTTCTGCCTCTTAAAAGGAAGTTTTTCCTTGCCACAGTCGCCTAGTGCTTGCTCATGGTGGGATCTGTTGGGTTTCTCTCTGTAAATTTTATAAGATAAAGAGTACGGTCTAGACCTGCTCTATATGTACAGTGCCTCGAGATAACTTCTGTTGTGAATTGGCGCTATATAAATAAAATTTGACTTGACTTGACTTGTATGTACCACTGGGACAGAGCATACTGTATAGGACAGAAATAACATATGGTGGCTTCAAACAGTAAGTGATCATTAACTTTTATAAAATAGCAGCAGTAGGTCCTTGATGCACAGTTATTGACACTAGCTCACATTTTTGGAGCCTTAGGCACACTGAAACAATCTACAAATTATTTGCATGTCATTTACATCAAAAACTAGTTTAACAGCAATAAATGTGTATTTATGGACTAAATACATGTGTAAGACATAACAATACATTTGCCACGATACTGGGCAGAGCTACAAGGATCAGACCCTGATGCAGTGTTAAACTGGGGATAAATTTATGAGCTTTATAAATATCACTTGATGAACCAGAACACTGGGCATTTTCCCATTTCACGCAGTGAGAATTCTCTTGATCTTTACTGTAACACACTTTATTACATGGCCCATTGCAGAAAACTCAAATGGTACCATGGGGATAACTAAATGACTCAGAGTTATTTCAGAGGTTAGGTTAAAAAAAACCAAAAAAAACCAAAAAAACAAGGCTGTTCTGTATTTTGATACATATGCTCATTTTGGACATTCCATCTGTATTTTCCTCTCCTCATCTTGCTCACAGCTTTCCCATGTCCCGAGTCTGCTTAAATAAGCCATTACATTCAGTTCCAGTATTTATCTTTCCTTTACATTGAATACGATTAATTTCAATAATTACACAGCAAAGATGATGTCTGGGTCTTTACCAGAGTCTGGAATCACCTCAATTACAAAGTGATTTGAGGGACCTATTTTGATTTTTTTTTTAACTTTGAACTCCACGTTTAAGGGAAAAGAAGCTTAGTTTTTTATTTTTCTCATCAGCAAGTCTTACTGTTGAAATGACGAAATAGCTTGTTTCGGACTGAGATAAATGGTACTCGGTGATGACTTCGTACTACATATCAAGCTTCATGGCATGAAAAATTAGCATTACAACTGTGTTTTTTTCTAAACCAGGTATTTATTATATAGATATATCTATACATAAAGACACACTGTTTACTATATCTACCTGTGTGGCTGCTGGATGAGAGATACTGCATGATGATCACCAGACCCTGGCAGCTGAGAATCCTCTCTGTAAAAAAAAATCTGGGACAGTCATTGCTACTAAGATCATTCTTCTTTCTTCCTCCAGACCCTCCCTAGATTATCAGATGGTGTTTGGACATGCGTCTAGTTTGAATGTTTAATACCTTTCATTTTTTCAGTGTGTTTTGACAGTAGTCATGGTCAAATTCGAGGCTTGAGTGAAGTTCTTCTAATTCGTTATGGAGTGTAACCAATAAGTCAGCTGACCTTGATTTCTGTTGTCTGAAGATGTCTTGTGTCTGTGTTGGATGATTCTTGCTGGGGGGTATCCATTTTGCATTGGCTGTAGTGGTTATTGTTGAACACTTCCAGCTCTGCTGACTCCTCCGGTATATTTAGATTGTGTTCTGGTTGTAACCTATGGATTGAGATGTGGATTGTTGCATTGTATAAAAGATGTCCAAAAAAGTCAAAAAGTTGTTCATCTGTTTGGTGACTGGGTACCGTAATGATGAATCTCACCTCCTTGAGTCATGTCTCATGATAGTGTCTCCTCATTACAGTTTCTGTGTATTCCTCCAGACTAATGCAGTCTCCAAAAGAAACGGACTCCATCTCTCTGAAATTGTTCCAAGCAGTCCTGCAGAGCTGAGACAGCACCCTATGGCGAGACCTTAATCTGTTTCTCTGCATCACATGATCAGAAACTCCATCAGTGGAGAACGGTGTTTGGACACCACCACAGAATTTATGCACCATTCCTCGCTGATATGTCCCCATCATCTAGTACTGTGAATCTTACTGTTTCAGTGAAAACAAAGATGCAGCAGCTCGCCATTATTTAATGTGATTCTCACATGACAGTTTTTATCATTGGACCTGAACACATCTCAGAACAAATATAGCCACTGCCAATATAAAGTCAGCTACAAAAAATTGGGGTGTCATCCTGGACTGTGACTTGAGTTGAGACCAACACATAAAGAGGGTAGGCCAGTCAGTTAATCAACTGGGGAATATTTCTGAAATTGTATCAGTTTTGTCTCTCAGTAACACAGAGAAAATGATTGAATGAATGATACTGTAATACCTTGTTTGAACAGTTGAGCTATGGGGTAGCTCTAGATTGTTCATAACTCAGCAGCTTTTCCCATCACAGCAATCTTGGCTTCATTGCATTGGCTTCCAGTCACTTTCAGTCAATCCACTTTAAAAAGCGTTTAATTACATACAAAACCCTGAATGATTTGGTGCCAGTGTATATAACTGAGCTCCTTACACCCCACTGGCTGAAAAGGGTCTGCTAGTCTGGGTCTGCTAACTCTTGCAGAGTCCAGGTTAAAAACAAAGAATTATGGAGCCTTTGCAGTTCTGACTCCTTGGCTCTGGAACAGCCTTCCACTGAGCATCAGGTCAGCTGACTCTGTTACTGCTTTTAAATCTCATCTGAAAACAGAATTTTATAGAATGGCTTTTCCTATCAGCTGTCAAGGATGTCCTATCAAGAATTTTTTTTATCTTTTATTTCTTTCATTGCAATGGGTTGTTGGTCAAAGCCATGTTAACATTACATTATACATTACAGTATACATTAGCCAACAGGATAGATGGGAGCAGGTCTAAATGGGTTAGTTTGTATATGTAGAGCAGAGTGTACCAGCTGGGCAAAGGACAGTACTGCGCCAGTCCCACTTTGTGATTTGAATTTACGATGGTTGTAGCTGGTCTTATGATTAAGTGATTAAGCTAAGCGATTATTGTTGCCAAGCAACATACTTATATCCAAAGCACACTTTAACCTCTCCCTTCAAACAAGCTATGGAAGATATGATTAACACAAACCCCCCCCCATAAATATCAACATGGAAATAGATCACCAGTGCAATCAATAATGAATGTGATGGCAGACTATGGACAGTTGAAGAGCAGGATCATCACTGATATTTTTGGAAAAGGTTCCTCCACTGTTACAGGATTGAAAGGCATTGATAGTTTTGAGCTGTCAGCTCAGTGGTTGAAGTGGGTGACTCACCGGTGCAGCTCAGATTGTGATGTGACAGCTGTCAGTGTGAGTGGAGGGCATTAATAGAGCAATATTACTTTAACAAAGTACTTTATTCCTACAGTTTTAGGCTAGGCCTTCATTGTTACAATTGAATGCTAGTGCTAATAATTAACATATGATTTTACAGACCTCCCAAGAGAAGAAGAAAATCCCACACCACGCCCCACAAGCAGGAGGAATCTCAAAATAGGTCTACACCCACACCCCAAAAACCAAAGGAGACCTGAGAAAACATGAGAAGGTGGAGCTTGAAAAGAAAAAACTCATTCTGGAAATGAAAGAGTGTCAGACAGTTATACAGATAGACAATCTTCACCATTCATGAAAACAATAGTTTTTCAGTTTTCTACTTGCTGTCTCCTCTCTCTCAATTTCATGTTCATAGTTCTCCAAGTTTGTCCACCATGAAATGTAAATATGAAATATGCCGAATTCAGATCAAAATAGGTCTACAATATTATTAATAATAATAATAATAATAATAATAGTATATATTTATATAATTCAGAGCTGAATTGTTTGAAATTTGAGATTGCTTTTATTGTTGTTTTGTTGTGTATGTTTATACATTTGTTGTTTTAAAAAAGTAGGCCATAAACGGCCTCATAAAAACATGTGATGTGCTAATTAAAAGATCCAGTACACATTTATTAAATTCAAACAGACGTGAGAATGAATATAAACTATTTGAAACAGCAATGTTAGATTCTAAGTGTTTGCTCTACGGATATTTTACTGACAGTGGTCAGTCATTCTTTTACAACATGTTATATGGGCCTATAAGTTATTTATGATTGTGGACAAGTCGTGCTTGGGGTTCATGTCCTCCATCACCACTTCTTCCCTTCTTGGGAGCTGGATTCTCTTTTGAACAGAGATGTTGTGCAGCAGTAATGACACAGGCATGTTCAGGATGCATTCCCATTTCATTGTGGAGACAGTGAAACCCTAAAAAACAAGTACCAAAAATAGGCCAGTCCATACCTTTTCAAATATAGGCCTAGTATCATTTAGTTTACTTACACCCACCGGCTGCTTCATTAAGTAATCGGGTGCTCATTAAGGCAGTTCAGTGGGCCATGTCACAATGACTGAACCCATATAAAATACTGAAACATATGATTCATTTTAGTAAGTTATTGACAACATGCAATAGCTGATTCACTCATACTAGTTGAATTGTGAGGTACATATACAATCTGTGATTAATCAAATACCCATACACACAGTGCACCAGGTTCTTTTGGGGCCCCTGACACACCAGGCCCATTGCCTGCTTATAATCCAGACTTGCATGATTTTTGTCTCACAGTGGCTCTAGAGAAATACTCATTGGTTGTCAACTGTATCACTAGAGAAAAGGTCAACAGGTGTCATCAAAAAAAAATATCCTCTTATACATTGTGCTTACATCTGGCATGAAATGTGCCATGAAATGTTTTGCTTTGCTTTGTCGTGCTCTTGTGACCATGAGAAGAAGATTTAATTACAGTTTGGCTTATTTCCATCCCCTGACTGTGGAGCTAAAAGCTCTGAGGATCTGACAGTACCATCCCTGCTGATCCCTGGGCAACAGTTACACTGCTGACTTGCTGAGGCCTTGGCAACCACTGCCTAGTTTTAATGGTAGCCCACATAATGCCGGTGCAGGCTGTTGTATCATTACCTGTTCAATCAATTCAAGTGTTTGCCAAAGTCCCCAGTAGGGGCAGTTGTTACTATGAGCTCTGTGTAGCTCTGCTGTCATAGGGTGAAGAGGTCATCAGCCACGTTGAAGTGATTTTCATCAAGACCTGCTTTCACCTTCCTGGTCTGCTCCAATCCTGCTCTATAATTGTTGGGGGATGGGGAGGCGGGTACTTTTCCTTCCCTTTTCTTCCCTGGAGGAAGCCTGGGGGGGAACAGCTGGTCCCTGTCGGCTCTGTATCTGTCAGTTCACTGTGTGTCCATCCTGCCACCCCCGACTCACCCTGCTGGTTGGAAACCATAAACGTGTCAGTGGCCCAGAGCAACGTCTACTGCGTGAAGCACCGCCTTGCCCGCTTCATGCCCTCTGCCAGCCCTTCCTAAATCATTCAGTTAGGACAGTAGCAGAGTGTTGGCATTTGCATAGAAACAGGGCTCTCTTTCTACAGCTGAAATAAAAAAGGTTTTTAGTTTGTTCTTTGTTTTATTTTTCCAGTGTCCTATCCCTTTCCTGCTGGAGAAGTGAATCGCGATCTTGGCTGGCTTCAACTCCTTGACCTGCATGTGTAATGTCTTGGCGGACAGCCAGAGTCCTGGACGACAAGCCTTCCCACACTCCTGACTTTGAGGGCTTTCTTTGGGATGAATATTACCTGCCGGGAGGGAACAGAGCAGAGCAGCTTGTGTTAACTAACACAAGTTTCAGAACATCATCACTTTGACTGCTGAAAAGGCAAACATGTCAGGCTCATGACCATTCAACATGTCCTCCAAATGAGGTAACAAACAAATTATTTCGGTAGAACGATTTGATGCTGCTATTAGTTAAGTTCCGGAAAAACACCGGATTTGGAGAATTACCACTTGGGGTGTACAGCTTAGGCGCACCTCTTGCAGTGAGAGGGGTCAGTGCACTCCCAAAGCCGCTGTCTAGGAAAAAAACAAATTTGCGTCTTCAGTTCTTTACCCCGTCACTGTGCTCTGTGCAGTCGCCAGCTATAGAACATGTTTTCACTTGTGTGTAGTAATGTGATCAGGTAATGTTATGCTAATTAAACATATACTACTAGTAACAAATATTTGAACTTGGACCACCAAACACTGAGATGACCAGTCATGATTGCCCTTACACCCCCTCTGGCAGCACCACTACACAGTACATCTGACTGAATTCTGTGGAAACCCCAAAAACAAACTCCTACATGTAAAATGAAAACATGACCCTGAAAACGTACATAATAAATTTCATAGCATTTCATGAGTGGAATCCTCCAGTGTAAACGAATTTTCTGTCTGCATGCTGCTAATCAAATGAATATTGTTGTTTGTATTGACTTTAGTGAATAGTTGTATTTTGCTCTATTAACATTAACAACTAAACTGTTTACACAGGTGGTGCTTCAGCAGCATCTTTCATTCATCTGTCTCAGTTACATTTCTACTCAGCACACAGGCTGAAGATTCGTCTGTTCTACACATGTGGCTACAGTTACTGTGTGTTGGGCAGACCGGGACCGACAAAGTGTTACAACAGGATGCAGTATGTGGTCTAGTTGAGTCTGGTTCGGTCTGCTTCAAACCAATTTCATTAGTTCTGGAAATTCAGTTAAAATGTAAATTTATAAGGAAGCTAGTACAGGGTTCTCACCTGTGGTCCCGGAGGTGGTCCTGTCTTCTGAAGGCCTTGTGGCAGATATCACAGGTGTATGGCCTCTCATCCGTGTGCGTCCTCTCATGGATCAAAAGGTTGTAGGATTTGGTAAAATGGCGGCCACAGAACTTGCAGACAAACTCTTTCTTGGTCTTAGAGGGCAGTCGGCCTCGGCTAGACTTACGTTCCTGTGAGGAGAGTTTGGTCACGTCAAGGAGGCATCCCAGGCCAGCTGAGGTCGAGTGGTGAGAGGAAGATTGTGCTCCAGCATCGGCGCCTGTCACACTCAGGTCCTCTGCCTTCAGATGATCATCTTGGGTGGCTGCTGCTGCCAGGTTGGCAAAGTCGAAGCGAGGTTTGTTCTTAGAGCTCTGCAGCAGCCCTGCTGAGCCCTGCTTAGGCTGCAAGAGATGAGGGAATATGGGGATGGAGGCCACGGAGGAGAACTGGGCGGGCAGCTTGGAGATGGTGCATCGGGGCAGAGCCAAGGGTGGGTAGCCCAGAGTCCACTGATGGAGATGAATATGGCGTGTAGGGCACTGAAGCTGTAGAAGCTTTGAAAATGATCTGCTGGCAGCTGGAGGCCTGTGGAGCTCTGCAGGAGGGAGTAGTTGGCCAACTGGAGGGATGGATGAAGAGGTACAGGTGCTGGCAGAGTCTTGCTGCCCATGGCTGCTACACAAAACCCAGGAAGAGCTTCTGGTAGAGACAAAAAACATCAGCAGATGAAAACCTGCAAATTCTGTGCCAAGTCACATTGATTTCTTTCTCTAATGATAATATTATCTGACTTTTACTAAGTCACTTGGGTCACTGGGTCTGGAGTTCATTTATCATTAAACTGTTCTCACTATGAAGTGATCAGGTTTAACTGCATTAAAATGCACACACACTCACAGGTGTGTGAATATTAGTGTTTCCACCACTAGAGGCAGCTCTGAGTGAATAAAGAAAAGAATTTTGATGCTGAACTCACAAAGTTTCTTCTCAACTGAAAAGTATGCAGCTGTTGATGCTAAAGGAAATCACATTCTTTGTAAAGGACACCACAACTCAGTTATTGATAGTATAATTGTTGAGAGTGATAGATTTTCAGCTCATCTCTGGATGACATCCACCCACCAGAGAGAGCTGGGGACAGTAGCTGAGGTGGCTGCTGCTTCCTGGTTTACTTGGTCAGAAAACCTTCATGTTGAGGCTCTGACTGCTGAGGAAATCCATGTTTGATATGTAGATTACTGGTGTACCCACTCCCCACCCCCATCTATACAGAACCCCAGTGCCTTCACACTGCCCATACAAGAACACTCACATATCTGTCAGGAGCTAATACACATCCAGACTCAGTTGCTGATACCGTGTGAAATTATATAGTTTGAACCACACTACAGAGAGCTTTAAAAGTTACAGGTTGTGGTTACTCTGGTAACATCATGGTCATGGTTACAAAGCTGTCGTAGGTCTGTGATGCCTAATATCTGTACCCAGATGAAAACTGTCATTCCCTGCAGGTGAGTCAGACTCACAAAATCACCTCTTCATAGTCGATATTGTTCCCAAACTGACATAATTATACCTTGTGACGCAGTTCTGATTATTCATTTGGTATAAAAAGTGTCCAAAAGAGGAACCTCTGGTATGGTCCAGTTTTTATAGAACCAGTTTTAGAGCAGAGGTTCTGATTGTCGATGAATGATCGATCACTGCTGACGGTCCTCACCAGTGTGCTAAGACACTAAGAGACACGTCAGTTAATGTGTCAGCAAAGGTGTACACAAAACAGTAACACACACACAGATAGATGAGTCAGACAAAGGAAAAGCAGTGTGTGTCTGTGTGTGTATATGTGTATGTGTAGGGATTGAGAGTGTGTGGGGGGTTGTTCCTGTTCCCAGAAACACAACATGCCTGGGGCTGTTGAGGGCAGAGGAAAAGAATGACAGTGTTCAGACAGAGAAATACCTGTGTGCTGTTAAATCAGGTTTGATAAGTCAGAATAACAAACACGATAATGTATCTTAGTGTGAGGCAGACGCTGATGGACAGGAGCCACAGCAGCTCCAAGTCCCTGTTCTCAGCCTGAATACAGGCCACCCCCTCTCCTCAGCTGACCACACCTCTTTAATGACTCACAACTGCTGCTCTTTTACTCTGCTGCTCCGCACTTCACCACAGGTTTAAGTAAAATTTCAGAGGAAAACAGATTCTAATTTTGTATCAAATATCTGATGACTGTAATCACTACCACAGTGCTTTACTTAACACTTTATAATTTTCTTCCTCTACATTTTAGAGCATAGTTTCTACTCCATAAATTAATTAATTAATTAATTTATCATAAATTTAAATGTCAGAATCAACAAATATAATGCACCAACATAAGATACACTGTTACACATTAAACTCCCCAACAGTTTATTAAGTTACAATCAGTATTCTCCACCAACGACATCAAGATGCTGCTTACTGCTCAATATTTAGTGTAAACGTCATGTAAATATTAACTATGTGTATAGTGTCCATTTTTGACAGGGTATATTTTTTATATTCTGATAATTGGGTTGTATTATTATTTTTATCATTATGTTATTTTATTCTGCTTTCTTTTATTTGTACAAATGGAGCACTGCAATGCAACAATTTCCCGTGAGGGACAAATAAAGGATTCTGATTACTAGATGCATCAGTAATAATAATCTAATAACATAATATCTGATAGTACTACAGTATTTTACCTTTTGATACTTGGTACATTTTGTTTTACTTCGGTAAATTTGAAATAGTTGTAGTATTTTTACACTGGACTGTTTCTATACTGATTACTAATGGAGTTTTTTTCACATAAGATCTGAAAAAAAGACTACATGTAAAAACCATCTGATGAAGTTTAGGTAAAACTGATATCTGAGCCAAAATCACTGTCCACATGCATCTGTCAGTAACATCAGAATAACAAGATCCACGTCTCAAAATTAGTCCTTTTACCTCTGATTCTGAAATATATTTTCTCCTCACATTTGCATCATCTAAATTTGAACTCAGAGCTTTTTGCTATTAATCGAGTCTTTTTTTGTTTGTTTTATGATGTTGCTGTTTGTAGGACAGGACGTCTTTACAGTGCATTTAAGCCAAACTAACACATCTGCTTTTCTTCTGTTTTTCACTTCACTCGTTACCAGATCCCTAATTTATGATAATGGCTTTATGAGTTGTGACAAGTTAAAACCATTTTACTGAGCATGTGTCAGGAGATGAAAATACCTCTTCAAACTGTGTGGATGGGATTCATCAGAACAAACTCACATCCTTGTTTTTAGAGCCCAGAGCTTCTAAACATGCAAAGTCTACTTAGTCTGAATTTGAGGGACGTGTTGATGCACAAAATGTGTCCAATATTTCAGTTAGATGGAATGATGCAGCTGAGGATTTTGTTATTTTGGACTATAGAAATAAGATATAGAAAATAAGTGAATCAGTTTTCACATTGACTTTTTTTCAGAGAAAAAACAAGGGGTGGGTGGACTGACTGACAGGATAAACACATCAGACATGAAGGACGTGTGAAGTGTGGTGGAGAAAAATTGCTGCCTCTGAGTTTCTGGGAGGCTGCTTGAGGATCTGACAACTACTACACTGTTTTTACTTTAACCAGAGACCATGGGACTGTACATTCACCTTATTCAACCATAAGACACAAAATAACTTCCTCAGTTAATCAGCTGCTCTACAGTAGAGGACTGCTTTAACCAACATTTATCTGAATACAACAAACTGTACTCAGCTCAGCCTGCTGGATGTTCTGCTGATCTGTAGGTTGTTATGTTGTTGTCTCGGGCAGAGAGGAGAGGTTACATGTTTGCAGCTTTATAAGAGTTGCAGAGATTGTAATAAATGTAGTAAATGAGAGAATTCGAAATGTTAAGGTCAAGCTGAGGTTGGGTGGCTCGTCCAGTAAACTCCAGTGAGGTCACTGTAATGAAGAGCAGTGGAGCTCAAACAGCCCCCTGTGGTCTGTTCCTTTCTGATCATGACGCAGAAGTAATTGACTTTTACTTAGGAGGTCATTAGAGGAGATAAGTGGTGTGCTGCTGAGCCTCCCCCAACCATTAACCCTCTGATGTCTGCATACCAGGGACCTCCACATATAAACAGTCATGTGACCCTCTGCGTGGTCCACACTGTGAAGCCTCTGCAACATGGCCTGTTCAAGGTGGGAAGGTTTCACTTTCTCATGCTATATCAGAAGTAGGAACATGGCATGGTGGGGTGGTGGGTGGGTGGGGGTGGGGGTATAGAGGTAGTCACAGAGCCCAACAGACATCTGTGTAAAAGAGAGAGCTGAGTCGGGGTAACAGACTCTGACGCTGCCGTCTCTGACTCCACAGAGCTCGCGTCTGAAATCACACACTGAGCAGTGTCCTGTCGTCCCCTGTTCAACAGGCAGAGCAGAGACTGCACAACCAGGACTCCTCTTCAGGACAATATAGCAGGATCTGAGATTCAGCACCTCACAGTTCCCCACTGTGAAGACTGAGAGGCTGAGCGTAGCACACACACCATACCAAGACCCAGACCCAGACTCAGACCCTCTATAGCGCTGAGCAGGCCCTGTCCTCTTTTATTTTCAGCGACTTTACCAAACAAACACATTCTTGGTATGTTGTAAGCTGATCTCAGTCATTTCTGTCTTCATGTTTTTTCATTTTTGCTTTTAAAATGTGTTGGTAAAACACATTTTAACTCAGGAAATGTTTAGAACTAGTCAAATATATGTAGTAAAACTCAGTCCAGACTTGCTGGTTTGAACTAATTCAGAAACTGTTTCCCAGCTGAAAGCAACAGTTCACAGCCATGTGGATTTGAGATGAAGGATTTTTACACTCAGGAAATAAGTTTTCACTATTTTACTATTATTTAAGAAGCAAGGATCAGAGAAAAGTCAGAAATAATATGACGTGTGTGTGTGAGAGAGAGAGGTGGACCCCTCAGGGTGTTTTTAAACTTTGGATTTCAAAGCAGAAGAAAATAATCATCCACAAACTATTAACTATGAATCTGAGGTAAAAAAGTGTTGGAATTGTGTGAACAGCAGCAGCTCAGGCACAGAGATAAATCAACTGTGTGAAGGGTTGTTAGAGTCATTGTGATAATGTCAGCGTCAGAAATTAGTTCTGAATGACCTTTTTTACATTTAACAGAAACTTTTTCTTTCGCTCTCCCTTCACGTATTGACTTTAAAACCCAGCCAGTACTGGTTAAAGGAGTTCACATTAACCACATCAAAATACTGCAGACAAATTCAACACACACACACACACAGGCACAGCACCCGTGCTCCAGCGGGACACCTGAGCTGAGAAAAGGCCGCTGGCCCCACACACCTGCCTCTCAGACCTCTTATGATACATATGGACCTGGTTTGATTCCAGGCTTCATTAATAATAATTAATTAGTGAAACAGGGCGGACGGGTCATTCAGCTGAGCAGAGGATGAAGGTGAGAATAAAGAGAATTTCCTCTCTCTTGTTCTTCGGAGCAAGGACGTGATGTCTACTGCAGCTTTTATCTGGATTTAAATCTGTTTAACACGGCGCAGACCTGACACTCATGAAGCAGGTTAACCAAGGTTTTATAGAAATGAGATAACTATGAATCAGAGTTAAAACTCTAGTTTTGTCAGCCTGACCTCAGTTCATTATGTCACTAAAATGCTGATAATTCATAAAACTATATGTGAAGTTTTGCCTCTGACACTCAATCAGTTCAAATAGAACTGCGCTCATTCACCACTTCATTACAAAAGATTTGATCACTAAATATAAAATAAATATGAATATCAAGTAATTTCACATATCAGTGGAAACTGATACTGACAGTCATTTTAAAGAACTGATGTCTTCCACCTGTTGCACACTCCTCCTGTAAACTCCTTCAACGGTCTGAAATAATAAATAATAAACTGGAACATTAATAACTGAACAGTAATGATGATATTTGCTCTCGGTGTTCAATGTTCAAATTATCCTGATAATTTCCTGATAATACAGAACTTAGTTTCCCGTCACTGTTTGTCTCTGTGTTCAGGATGAATATCTAATTCACTAAACTTCCAGAGGAGGGTTAGGGTTGAGCACTCACCCGTGAGTCAGACCTGTAGAAATGTCCCAGTGCAGCTCGGAGGTCCTGCCGAAGGTTCAGTGAGCTGAAGCTCGTGGAGCAGCCGTGTTTCTTGGGGTGGTTGAGTTAATGAGATGGCCGGAGCGGCAGCATGTTCCTCCGCTGCAGGCGGAGGTTCAGAGTGGAGGCTGAGCGGAGCAGGCACGGCGGTGTGATGGTGGAGCTGAGCTGCTGGGACGTCTCTCCGCTCCAATGGTCTGCGCTCTGAGCTGCCACCGCCTCTTTATTACAGCGCACAGTCCGACGCGTCACTCAGCCAACCCATGTACAATCCAACACAGCACAACAAGACACACAACATCAACGCTGCTCTATGAGCCCGTGGTGTTAGGCAAGGAGAACTCGGTGTTTCACTAAGCTCCTGGGCGCACATTGGACCACGGAGCGGAGCACACGCTCCTTCAGATGAATCCAAAGATGAATCCAGTGCCTGTCACCTCACTACATGTTTGATATTAGATGATGCATTTTAGAAAGTTTAAAAACTTAGTCTAGCGCAAAGCCTCAGTGTCAGTGTCAGTGTCAGGGTCTCTGACTTCACTGCACCGCCTGTATAAACTTTCATATTTGTCCTGCAGCCCCTCTGCTGCTGTGGATGAAACTTATACACTACTGCTACAAAGTGCAACAGCTACAGGGTCTGTACTGTAAATATATTTGGGTATATCGAACCCTGTAGGCCTCAGAGTTCAGTGCAGCGGTACCGGACCGAACTTTATCATCACTGTAAGAGAGATGGATATATATCCGAGGGGGAAATTTAGCATTTTATCATCTCATAAAAAAAAAAAACTAATCTTAGTAGACTCACTTTAACCATGAGCTCTAATGATACTAATACTAATACTGATACTAATAATAATAATAATAATAATAATAATAATAATAGAGATCATTTAATAAATTGCTCGTCCAGCAGAAATAGTGGAGTTTAGTGTGTGCGTGGGTGGACTGACTGACAGGATAAACACATCAGACATGAAGGACGTGTAAAGTGTGGTGGAAAAAAGCTGCTGCCTCTGAGCTTCATCAGGATCTGACAACAACTACACTGTTTTCACTTTAACCACAGAGCATGGGACTGTACATTCACCTCAACCATAAGACACTAAATAACTTCCTCAGTTCACCAACCGCTCTACAGTACAGGACTGCTTTAACCAACATTTATCTGAATACAACAAACTGTACTCAGCTCAGCCTGCTGATCTGAAGTGATTATATCTTTGTAGTAGGTTATTATACATTTTGATTTGCTGTGCTTTGATAGAGCCTGAATTTCTTTAGCTTTTAGCTTTTAGTTGTGAGCATTGATTTAACAAAGAAAAAATCAAATAAAAACAAACAAACAAAAACACCCAGCTTGAGATGTAGTGAAGCAGCCTGCAGCAGGAAAACAAGCAGGATTTTTTCTCCAGTGAACAAAATCTGCCATCTGCTGGAGAAGGTTTTTTTTTTCTGCTTCATCCTGACTTTTGATTTATGTGCTGAGTTTATGACACCTGTTGCCAAAGTACCATCTCTAACTGTGAGTGCTGTAATGATGGAGCAAATGATTGGATTGAACCACATGACAGAAAATATGAATATAGCATGAGGTGGATTATTTTGGCTCAGTGTGTTGATATTTTATGAGAAACTTGGCAGAACTTGTTCATATTGCATAACAGTGCCAAGTTTATGAGTGCAGCCATAGCAATTCATCAGAGATGGTGGCACAGATGCCTAGCTTAGCCTCCATCTATGAGTAATAAAATACAGTGGCCAGACATCATTTACATAGTGTGAGGCAGTAGAGGAACACAGTGAAAAGAATGGCTGTGGGGTAAGTGCCCTCTGTGAGCTGGGATACTTCTGTGTACGGACACACAGAGCAGCACATCAAGGTTCAGTGACTCCTCAGTGAAATAGTGTCTACAGATCACTTACATACACACACACACACACACACACACACACACACACACACACACATTTCAAATGAAATCTTAACACCTAGCAGCTAAAAGGAAATGGCTGCCAGCACATTCAAAACACATCAAACCCTCAATTCCTATAGGATCTGTCTTTTTTAATGGTAGAAGTTAGTTTTTTGCTGACATAAAAAGTAGTAGTAGTAGTAATAATAATAGTAGTTTGAGGTCCACTCACTAGTTTTTACAGAAGCTTTAAACCACAGGAGTTAGTGGAGGATATTCACATCTATCACCACAGACCATCACTGAACAGAGACAGAAGTTATAATCTCCCCCATAAACAATCACCTGTTATCATGTGACTGAAATTCTGTACTGAGGTCAGGTGATGACAACTGAAGCATCTCCATGTCAACGGAGTAAGCTTCATTTGTTTCAGAAGAGTTTTACTTTCAGTTTACCTGTAGCATGGTACATGTAAATTCATGTTTCCTCCACTGGACTGGGACACAGTTTAAATCAAGCTGCCAGTATTTGTTCATCAGTGGAAGGATTTGATTTAAGATTCAGTTGCTCCCCCTAGAGGCCACAGAGAAACGCTAACATATAAACTCCCAATTAAAGTTCAGATGTATGAAAGCATATCAGTGTGAATGGTTTATGTATTGCAAAATTGTGCTGGAACTGATATGTATTGTAGGCCATTTAAAAAAACTTTATGTGTACCAGAATCGAATCATACATACTTTTGTCACTGCAAGAGCTTTGATTTATTCTATAATGTAATGTAATGTAATGTGGCAATACGAGGGGGACTGTGAATAAGAAGTAACCAGACAACTCCACCCTGGGAATTTCACCCAGAGAATTATAAATTGGTGATGGTAGAGCCCATAAGGTGCCCAGGTCTGTCCTACAGATAGGCAGGAGACGTGGTTCCAGGTAAGAAAAATATACTTTATTACAAAATAAACACTAAAACGCCCACACACACACTGTAACAAAGTGGGGGGGGAGACTTATCAGGGCTGAGGCTTACCGGTGGAGAGAATGGGTCACAGAGGGGGTGAGAAATCCCAAAATAAAAACAAAAAAAACAAAGATCACCCCAGTCTCACGTGGCAAGCACACACATGCACCTGGTAGTGAAGGGGAACCAGGAACCCAGGAAACACACAGCACACAGGAAGGGTAATCAAATAAAAGGAGCGGTGATCAGTGGTGAGTTGTGCCATGCTCTACAACATGACCGAGGCAGCCACTGCCACATTACCTGCCAGGGGAGACCGGAGATGGGAGCGAGGTAACCCGGAAGGAGCGGACTCGAGACCAACGAGCAAGAGGGGGATCAGGAAGGGCGCCTCGTCCCTTTATAAGGTGGCCCGGGATGCTGGTTGGTTAACAAGCAAAGGTAAATAAGGGGCAGTCGATTCACCTCCGCTAGGGGCAGATGATGCTTTTCCTGCTACAGTAAGGATAGTTACTTCACACCCTCCCACCCTTACGAAAGCATGTTTACAATAGCAGGTCCCCTAAGCTTCTGTATCCTAAATGTTATGTTTGAATGCCTAAAACTCAGTTTCAGTTTGGAGCCTAGAGCTGAAGCAGACAAAGCTCATTCACTTTGATTGAGCACATGCACCACACACACACACAACTTTTTTTTTTTTTTTTAAAGATAGGTTCACATTTTATAACTTATAACAATTATAACAATACACATATATGTCCATATGTACATTGAGAGAGCCATTTTTCTATGAAAGCATAATATCCAATGGTGGAGAGGTGATCCCCTCAAAACAGGAAGTGGAATCATTGCAGTAATTTTCCTGGGGCTGGGTTTTCATAACACTTCTGTAGGACAATTCCCAATCTGTCTGTACCAGAACTACCATCCCCTAAGGTCAGCTCTAGGAATGGTATTGGCAAAACTGTCATGATTGGCTGAGCCAACACTCTGATCCAGATTGAAATTTCTCAACAGCCACTTGATTGATTAACATGAAATTCCCAGAGAGATATTCTTGGTCATCCTGCCTTTCACAGTAACATCTCAAATAGCATGTGCTATTGATAAAGACTGCACGGCAGGATCACCAATCAACAGGCCTAAAAGTGTTATGCTAGGACAAGAACACCTCTGGGAAACTGTCCGAGAGCAAGTTTAGCAGCTCTCAGTCCAGGCTCAGTCTTAGTGCTCACTGAACTTCAAGCTCCAGCCTTCCTCACTCACATCTGAACAAGCCAGAGTTGCCTCATTCCCTTGTTCACAGGATGAGCGGGGCTTTGAGGAACCACAGGGTTGGAAATGTATTCTCGGTACAGGCGTGATGGGTACAGTTGTTTGGAGAACTGGTGATGCTCATTAATAAGATGTTTGAAATACACAATAAATCCTTCATTTTGGGGGTGGAGGGTACGGTTAATTATACAATAAATGAACTGCTTCAGCCACCCACACCCTAATTGTAATGCAAGGAAATCAAGTAGCATTTTTGGACTCGTACAAGCTCATTAAAGTGATTAGATGGCTCTATTAAAGGTTAATAACACTTACTTACTTTACATTTCAACAAATAAACAAAAGAAACAGTCCCACAGAACAGAAAACCCTCCATTTAATTTGGCACAGCTTAAAAACCAGGTCGGCTTAGATCCTGGGCTCCTTCAGAAGCTCCGCCCCCCAAACTTGTGGACATGCATCACCATGGAAACCAACACTGACAACTAGCGATTCCTCTGAGAAAATGGCAGAATTGAGTGTGTCTGCTTTTTTATAGCCAAAGCAAAACAAATGTAAAATAAAACTTCACCTAAGGAACAACATGCACACAAACACAACATCTATAACATAACAGAGTGAAAACTAACAGAGTTAGTGGTTCAAATTGTTTATACAGGCCTGTAGATTTGTAGCTTAGTTAACATGGAAGGTAACTTTACCTGGCAGAGAATTTCAAATTATACATCAATCCCACTGTGCTTGCTAACTTTTGTTTTCAGGTCTTTGTGTCTATAAAAAACCTTCACAAACACTGTAAGAACAAATATCACAACACAAAGTTAACAACAGAGTGTGTTACATCAGTTGCAGTGCAGCTAACTGGCAGAGTGGACGAGACAGTTTTTCAGAGCTAATACAGCAGCTGCAGATTGCGCTAATCCACTTCATTTATATCCCAATTCTAGAGCCGGGACTGTGTAGAAACACCAGTTTTTTTTCGGCTCACACACAGAAGCAGCAGCTAGCAGACTATGACGAGCTATTCACTGAATCGGAATAAAAGTGCATCAGATTGTAATGGCTAACCCTACCTTTAATTAATGTTCAAACCTGCAACATAATGAAGGTATCTGAACTGTACTTACTGCTGTGTGAACTGTAACATAATGTAATTTATATTTATTCGGTTCCATTTCCTTTTTAAACAGAAAGAAACAATAAAAAAGAGAACATAATTTCCATTTCCATTTCCAAAACAAAACCTAAAGGGTGTAGGCTGAAACTAAAGCTTTTTTAAAAACACCTACCCCTCTTCCCTTACAGTTAGATAAGTCACTAATCAGGTTAAAGACATCCACGGGCACAAGTTTTTAATATCATCATTAGTGCTATCTATATTTCCATAATATATTTCATGATTAAACTATTCTTATAAAGTTTTTTGAATCTACTGGGAGTACTACATGTTTTAATTTCTTCAGAGCAATCATTCCATAGTTCCACACCCCTGACAGACAGACAATATTTTTTACAGTTGTTCGTGTCTTAGGTTTTTTGAATGTCTCAGATTATACATGCCATTTCTCATTTTAAACAACTTCTGGATACTTTGTGATAATTGTCCATTTTTAGCTTTGTACATGATTTGCATTGTGTTGTAATCTACTAAGTCTCTAAATTTCAGTAGTTGAATAAAAAGTGGATTTGTTGGTTCTTGAAATTATAGCAAAATATATCCATGATTCACTAGGAGCCTCATCTGTCCCTCTTCATCTGTTCCTTCTTTATCCACCCCTCTTCATCAGTCCCTCCTCATCTGTACCCCCTGATCTGTCCCACTTCAACTGCCCCCGCTCATCTATCCCTCCTCTCTCCACTCTCTTCAACCATGTATTGACATTCTAAGCTTAAATGAAATCACAGTTAGGAATAAGTACACCGGACAACTTAGTGACTCTGCTTTTGAGCCCCTACACCCATCACCCTCTCTGCTGCGGATGAGGTGATATGTTTTCCTGAGGTCCAGAGTTCAACACACCACTAGGTCACTCTGAATACCTGGTCATTCTTTTTGGACTCACCAACGTGCAGCATGCACTAGTGGACGATGTCCCTCAGGACATTCTCTTTTTTTCTCAGATCATGGAAGAGCACATTCAACACGTATGATTAGTGATATGTTGCCTGCTTAAAAAGAAATTATTGCTAAGTTTCCAAAGAACACAGCAGCATTTTCTCACACAACATAACTCTCAGCAATGCAAAACAGCACTTGAGGGAAGATGGGTGGGGCTATGGAAGCCCCAGAGGTACAGAAGTGGCTTTGTGCCATATGGTCATTTCAACAGGAATTATGAATAAAAATGACTAAATAAAATTCACAACTACTCAACATAATGATTAAATGATAAATAAAATACATACAAAATACAAATTAGAAATAATAATTAACAATGTGCATTTTTAACTCTGTTACATAAGCAGTTTACATGTATGAATTGCTTTCTTATTGATAATATATGAAACTTGGTTGCCTGGAACAGCCTGGACTGTTTTTTATGGGACAAATATTCTGTAAAAATCCAAAGGATGTGATATTCCTGAGTGTCTCTCTTCCAGCGCCAAAGTGAGCAACACTAGCTAACGTCAAGAGATGGCTGCAAGCACTACACAAACTCCAACACAAACAGCACCAAAAAAAGTTTGAAGTCTGTCTTAACAAATGGGAATAGGACCAACATCACAGAAAAAACATCAGTAGGGCATTCATTTTATCCAGGGTCTATTTAGAGATAAAGCTCTCAGTATAGACTTGCTAGCTAGTGATATTGTGTTAGCCAGCAAGCTGATAATGATATTACACTTTAAATACACACACATAGAATCTTTATACAGCCACTACCAAGTCCAATATAACAACATACACATATCACAGAGAAAACACCTCATAGTGTTGAATATTCAAAAAGCCATTTTACCTGCCTTACTCTGAAGTCCAGTTGATGACTGCTGGCTGCAGCAACCCACTCTAAGAGTAGTGTTAAATCTTGTTCCTACACCATCAAATGAACACAAATTTCATCTTCATAAACACAAGCTGTAGAAAATAAACTGCAGAAATCTTTCAGACTGAGCTGTCAGCTACAGGTAGGTCTGTGTGTTTGGTTATGACTCTGAGGAGTATGATTATTTTACCTTATGTGACTCTATTGAGTGTCTTTGCCTCGTGTCTTTCCCACTGTGGCTCCACTTTAACTCTCTTACGCCCCCCTGGGGTGGCTCTTGGCTTCTCTCTTCATCCGTAATGGTTTTGTCCTGTGGAATGTCCTTGTCCATTGCAGACCTTATCCTGTAATTTCCTGATGGTTAAAAGTGCCATTTGGACCAATGAGTTAAATTAGTGAGGAGCGCAGTGAATGTTAATCCCATCCGAATGCAGTTTCATTTGTATGACGTGTTTTCTTTTGGTTGCCATTCTTTGCTGTTGCTGTGACTCAGTGTAGTCACGGGTATCAATTAAGTTTTATCTCATCTAATCTTATTTGTTGTTTGGGGTCCTAGTTAGTTTGAGCTGAGCTTAAACAGCAGGACATAATTAGAACTGAAAGAACACACAACACAGTGAGGCCAGGACTCCATCTCTCTCTCTCGTTCTCATCTGTCTCTTTCCCTAATACTGATTATTTTTTTGTTTTCCTCCCTAACAATACAATAGTGATGACAATATACTTGATGCATTTCAGCACTTGCATTTGGCTCCGAGCCAGTGGACTATAAAGGAATATATAATTTTATGATCATATGAAACCACAGAGGGTCGTTGTTCATAGAAACCAACACACTGTTGACTCATACTGGAACTATTTGTGGTTGGAGCTGTTTTTGATTTGGACAAATTTAGGACTACGTGCAGGTGTGCAGCACACAAACACACACACACGCACACACACTTAATGCATAAATGCAGCTACCATTGGCTCCAGGTTGAGGCCTGTATGACTTCAGCATTCCTGTTCTAACTGCTGCTGCTAGAGAGTAGATTTGCTTCAAAACAATTTTACATTGTCTGTATTACAGCATGCTGCAATGACACTGGAATTTGTGTCAGATACTGGTCCAGAGCAACATATTTTACAGGTATTGGCAAGGTTACTATGGCCGGCCGACATAAACTCCAGTGCCCCATCTCCAGTCAGCGGTCCAGCCGACACCAGCCCCCAGAGTTCTCCCATTGGTGACCCGGCTGACACCAGCCTCATCAGTGGTCCAGCTGACCCCTGCCCCACATCCTCTCCTGTCAGCACCCCGGCCGACTTCAGCTCCAGGTCTCCTGTTGATGGGCTGGCTGACACCAGTCTTGTCAGCAGTCCGGCCGACTCCAGTCAGTGGCTCTGCCTCACAGACGTCACCCTCCTGCTCAGCTTCTGGAGGGGACTCGTGTCTTTGCCTTCGCAGCCATCTTTGCCCTCCAGTCTAGCCTCCAGAGGGGCCTCTGCTTCACTGCCGTCGCCCTCCTGCCTGGCATCCAGAGGGGACTCGCCAGTGTCTTTGTTGCCCTCCTGTCTGGCCTCGTGAGGGCCCCTGCCTCTAGGCTGTTCTCCCAGGTGGCTCCTCCGGTGTTTCCAGCCCCTGGACCGCCCACCTGATGTCTCCAGCTCCCTGCTGGCTCTCCTGCCTCCCAGCCTTCCTCTGGATTGGCTCTGCTTGGCTCTTGCAACTGTCGTCCACCCGAGGCCTCCAGCTCCCCGGACCTCCGGCCTTAGGGCCAGAGGTGTCCAGCTCTCTGGCTACCCGAATGGGAAATGGGAGCATATTTCTGTGTGACATCCTGGGAAATATCAGGATCTCATGTCTGTATTCAACTTTAACAAATACTAATGAGGTTGTAAGAGTATATTAATCATCATATTGTATTTTTTCATTTAACAGTTTTATATTGAATAGTCCTACATAATGAACAATATGGCCTCTGAGGACTATCAGCGATTTATTCTTTTGTTTCAGTGTGAAGAGTAAAGGCTTTTTCACATACAGCGCAACACGAATATAGAACGCGAAAATGTGAGATACTTGCCCACAAATACACAGGAGCTGAGGCTCCACTGCGGACATATTTTTTAGGATGTTTGTGGGACAATTTGAGGTGTTGTTGTGGATGCAACCACCGCATTTGAAGAGGCAGGGGACCAACAACCAGGATCCTTTGACCCAGCGCAGCCTCTGACAACCTGTGTGGTTGTGATGCCTTTTGTCATAGCTCTGGCTGTGACTTTAAGAGTCCCTAGTGTTTCCTGTATGCCATTGTTGGTTCCCCAGTCTCCTCGTGTCTCCTCCCTCTTGTGTGTCTCTCTGTGTTTCTCTTTTAGTAGAGGTGAGTGGTGGAGGCCCAACACACTTGTCCCATATTCACTAATCTTCTGCTCTACTAGTATGATGACCAGACCTCAACTCAATGCCAGAAAGTGCTCATTCTATGTGGTAACTTGGCCATCTCACTAGTGTTTCTAGTGCAGTTCTAAGTAGTTCTAGTTTAAGACTTCTAGTTGTTTTTTCTTGTTCTGGAATTGAAGCTTTAAGCTTCAAGCCTCCAGTCTCTGCTGGCTTTCAGCTGCTTGGCCGACCTCATCCCTCAGCCAGGAGATGAACCAGTCTAATCCCCTCTGCCTTCTTACCCCCTTACCCTGCTCCTTTCCCTGGTTGTATTAAAGACCTTTTATACCGGTAACCTTGTGTGTGTGTCTGATGTTCTCTGAGCCTGCACTGTGGTCCAATTACTAACCGTGACACCTTTTATTGGTGTGAAAGCTCAAAAAATCAACCTCCTTTTGAGAAAAAAAAAGTCATCGCTTTTTCATCGCGTAGTATTTGCATTCTGTGTGAAAGTAGTCATAACAAAAACAACAGACTGAAAAAATAAATTGACGTGCAAATTAATTGCACAAAAAAATTCCCTTGGTGTGAAAAGGCCTTAAGAGTGCTGTAATCTAAAGCAAGCCAGGGTGCAGGCTGTTTTGTCTCTTGAAGTGAACTAAGATCTATCACAAAGTGCTTGTTTACATTCTTGGTTGTATGCACAAAATGTACATTGATTGCTTTTGCACAGAATGATGCATCCCCCAAGTATGCTGTCAGGGCACATTATATCATTTTCAAGATTTAGTATTTTGAATATAAGCTTATGGAAACACTGAAGCACTGTTGGGAAACAAGAAGAGATGCAATAACTTAAAGTACAATTCAATCTATCAACAGTTTTACTTTCTCTTTACTGTTTACTGAAGTAATTAGAGCAATTGGCTGCCAATTCCGAGTCTGGTTCTGTTGGAGGTTTTTCCTCTCCACTGTTCCCAGGTCTTTGCTCATTGTAAGGTCTTGCCCGTGCTCTGCCTTGAGATAATTTATGTTATGATTTGACTATTCAAGTGAAATTGAAGACACAGAGCAACAAGAGCTAGAGACAATATGGGCTGTGATTTAAACAGACTATGTTGTCGTGTGACATGTAAATCAGTAACTTGTGCATCAGAGATCTGTGCATGACTGATAGTGGATACAGAAATGACCAAAAGGGAAGCAGTGCAGGACCAGGTGTCCCACAAAAATGTGCTTGTCTCCCCCCGGCCAGGTTCACTCTTCTTTTAATTTGTCAAAAAAAACCTGGTGGTAAAGTGTTTGTGTCATGTGTAATGTTTTTACTGGTACAAACTGCTAAGTAGAACAACTCCATTGAAGGTATACTCATCAAAGCTTTCATGCTGAGAAAGACATTATTCAGTTTGTGCTGTCTGTACATTACTTATGAGTCTTCTCATAGCAAAATGCAAATCAGAGTGTAATAACCTAACCTGAAAAACTCTGAAATCCTTGTGGGTGATGCCTTTAGATGTACATGATCAAACAAATTGTGTAGACATTGTGTGACAGTATTTTTATGCAGAGGCAGAATAATGAATGAACTGTTTTTGGCTGGAGCAGGGATTATAAATCAAATGCCGGGAAGCACTGTGTCTGGTTACTGGAGCACAAGTATGGATTTCAGTGATAAAATAAACTTGACCAGAAACCACTCTTGAATCTTCAAATAGCCAGCTTCATCTAATGCTCTCATGCCCTCTTTCTATGCCTATCATGGAATCTGGGAGTATAAATTACCAAAGACAAGATTTGGCTTTGATGGAGAATGTGTACTACTTGTGTATCACAACAACCCGGTCTCACGGCAGTTTGTGAAATAGTCACGAAAAATATCTATTGATTCGTGCCCACAGACACAATTTATTATTTTTGTTGTGCCTCTCAGCACAACTTTCAGACTAATGAAAAACTTTCTTGTCCTTGCCACATATTTTTCTTCTGTCACTCAGGACTCCGCATGTTTGCTATTTTTTAAGTGTCTGTCATGTATTTTAATGTATGTTTACATTTGTAGATTCTATTGCTGTTCTCTATCTTACATTTCTGTGATTTATATCAGTTTTGTTTTGGACTCAACAATACCCATAATCCTCAGCTGAGAAGAAGCATGTCCGCTTCGATTATTTAATATTGCCTATGCCACCAAACTCTTGAAAATATTAATTTCCATTAGCTGTTTACCATGTTACAGTCACGGGCTATCAAAAGCCATTTGTTAACAGGCGGTAGTTTTTGGACTGTGGCAGACTGGATGAGATTCGAAATGGAATGTAGCCCATCGACGGCAGACAACCCAAAGCGTTATGAAACGCATCACGTGTCACGGCCCACCTGTGGCGTGACCTTAGTTTCTGTTTTCTAGTTTCTAGTTCTTCTTTCACTTGTATTTCTAGTGTTTAGATTTGTTATTTTGGTATCCTTTTCCCTTGTGTCTCTGGTGTCCTTGTGTGTATGTGTCCCTATTTGGTCCTCTGGTCTTGTCTGGTTTTCCCTCCTTTTTTCAGCCCCACCTGTATGTGGTTTGTAATTATCCCGGTGTGTATATATGATACTGTGTTTTCCCCAGTCCTGTCAGAGTATTGTCATGTCCTGCGGATATGTTTTGGTGTTCGGCTTTGTGTCCTGTGTTTCCAGTGTTCTCCAGTGTTCCTTTTGGATTTGTTTTGGACCTCTTGTCTTGTCTTGTCTTCTTTAATTTTCTTTAGTTGTTTTTGTGTGTGGTTGTGCTGCAACTCAGAGCTACTGCCCCAAGTAAGGCCCAATGTTCCCCGCGAACTGCGCAGGAGGAGACGGGGGAGCTGTGCCGGAGCTGAGCGTTGCGCTCGGAGGAGACGTTACAGACCCGTCCTCCCGTCAGTCATCATGGGGAACGTAAGATCTCTCCCTAACAAGATGGACGAGCTGACGGCGCTGACCCAGCACCAGAGGGAATATCGGGAGTGCAGCATCTTGGTGTTCACGGAGACATGGCTGACCACGGTAACCCCAGATACGAACGCCGCTCTGGACGGGTTTCATCTGGTGAGGGCGGACAGGACGACGGAGAGTGGTAAAAGGAAAGGAGGAGGACTGGCTGCGTTTGTTAATGATGATGGTGTAACTCTGGGCACATCACTATTAAAGAACAACTCTGCTGTAGGGACATTGAACTGTTGGCTGTTAGCATGAGGCCTTACTATCTGCCAAGGGAATTCTCGCATGTTATCGTGATAGCAGCGTATATTCCCCCCTCTGCTAACGCCAACGAGGCCTGTGATGTCCTCCACTCTGTGGTAAACAGACTGCAGACACAGCACCCTCAGGCCCTCCTTCTTATTTCTGGTGATTTCAATCACGCCTCTCCGTCCTCCACTCTGCCCACTTTCACCCAGTATGTGACATGCCACACCAGAGACAATACAACCTTGGACCTGTTTTATGCCAACACCAAGGAGGCATATAACTCATCACTCCTCCCTCCCCTGGGAAGATCTGACCACAATCTGGTTCATCTCCTGCCTGTGTACAGGACCCTTGTACACAGGCAACCAGCTGTCACCCGCACAGTGAAAAGATGGTCCATTGAGACTGAAGAGGCTCTGAGGACTGTTTTGAGACAACTGTGTGGACCGAGCTCAGTGACTCTCATGGGGAGGACATCGACAGTCTAACAGACTGCATAACGGACTATATCAACTTCTGTGTGGAGAACACTGTACCTACCAGGACTGTACGGTGTTTCTCAAACAACAAACCCTGGATTAATCCTGACATAAAGGCTCTCCTCAAGGAGAAAAAGAGGGCCTTTAGGTCAGGAAATCGGGAGGAGCTGAAGGCTGTGCAGAAGGAGCTGAGGAGGAAGATCAGGGAGGGGAAGAACAGCTACAGAAGGAAGATGGAGGAGCAGCTGCAGCAGAATGACATCAGTGGAGTCTGGAGAGGCCTGAAAACTATCTCAGGACACAGGGAACCAGACCGCCAGACTGTGGGGACTCAGGAGTGGGTGAATGACCTGAATCTGTTTTTCAACAGATTTGATCAGTCACCTGTCCCTCCCCCTGCTCAGTCACCCCTGCTGCAACCCCCCTCGTCTTCTCCCCCAGTACACTGCCCCACCCCCACCTCCACACCCGTGGCCACAGTTTTCAGCTCACAGCTACCCCCCACTGCTCCTCCTGCCAAACACCCACCCCCGCCACCCACACCTTCCAACACACAGCCCCCCTGCTCCAATCTGTCCCTCACAACAACCCAGGTAAGAGATGGGCTCAGGAGGATCAAGGCAAGAAAGGCCACAGGTCCAGATGGCATCAGCTCCAGGCTCCTGAAGTCCTGCGCAGACCAGCCGTGTGGGATCGTGGAGCACCTCTTTAACACGAGCTTGAAGTTGGGAAGAGTCCCACAGCTGTGGAAGACATCCTGTGTGGTACCGGTGCCGAAGACGCAGCATCCCAAGGACTTCAACAGCTACAGGCCGGCAGGCTGGGAGCACTGTGAGAATCATGTTCTTTGATTTCTCCAGTGCTTTTAACACCATACAGCCCACACTCCTGAGGGACAAGCTGGAACTCATGTCGGTGGACCAGCATCTCGCATCCTGGATACTGGATTACCTCACCAACCGACCGCAGTATGTGAGGACACGAGACTGCATGTCTGACATGGTGGTCTGCAGCACGGGGGCCCCGCAGGGAACAGTCCTGGCTCCATTCCTCTTCACCCTCTACACTGCAGACTTCCAGTACAACTCACCTCACTGCCACCTGCAAAAGTTCTGACGACTCTGTAGTCGTTGGCCTCATCACAAATGAGGACGACAAGGAGTACAGAGAACTGACGAAGGACTTTGTGGACTGGTGCCTGCGGAACTGCCTCCAGATCAATGCTGGGAAGACCAAAGAACTGGTGGTGGATTTCCGCAGGAGCAGACACTCCCCCCCCAACACCAGTGAACATCCAGGGAAGAGACATTGAGATGGTGACATCTTATAAGTACCTGGGTGTTCGGCTGAACAATAGACTGGACTGGACAGAAAACACCACTGCACTTTACAAGAAGGCTCAGAGCAGGCTCTACCTGCTGAGGAGACTCAGGTCCTTTGGAGTGCAGGGGGCACTCCTCAGGACTTTTTATGACACTGTTATGGCATCAGCCATCTTCTATGGAGTGGTCTGCTGGGGCAGCAGCATCTCAACAGCAGACAGGAAGAGACTGGACAAGCTGATCAAGAAAGCCAGCTCTGTCCTGGGGTGCCCCCTTGACCCTGTGGAGGTGGTGGGTGAGAGGAGGATGATAGCTTTGCTGTCTATATATAAAGTCCTGTGATTATTGCTCTTCTGTTAATATTTTTTATTACATTGTCATGTTTATACTGTTGTGTATATTTTTTATAGCCTTATCTTGTTTTTATCTTGCCTTTACTCGTATTTATGTTTTTTTCATCTTTTCAATCACTTATGCTGCTGCAACAATGTAAATTTCCCCATTGTGGGACTAATAAAGGATTATCTTATCTTATCTTATCTTATCTTATAATCGCCTGCTGGAGATAATTTTTTAGGGTTCTGGTAGTGCTCCTCCTGCTCCTCCTTGCATAAAAGAGCAGATACTGGTCCTGCTGCTGGGCTGATAATGTAACAGCCAGTCTCCTGGTATCTCCTCCATGAGACTCTGCTGGGAGACACAGCAAACCGTCTTCCAACTGCTCATATGGGTGTGCCATCCTGAAGGAGCTGGACTACCTGTGCAACCTGATTGAGCTGCAGGTACCACCTCATGCTGCCAGTAGTGACAAGGACACTGACAAAACACAAAAGTAGAGAAGAATCAGTCAGAAAAGATAAGGAGAGCGAGCGAGCAACTGTCTGTGGCCACCACATGTAAAACCATTCCCTTTTGGGGGGTTGTCTTGCTTTTGCCTCTCCATTGTACCTCTTTGGTATTACTTGGTGTTATACTGTGATGATTAAGTGTTCCCTTAATTTTTTTTTAGCACATATTTTATTACTTTTTCAAAGAAATGGGGGGATGCGGATGGAAATGCATAGGCCTGTCACCAACTGCTCTAAAACACCTCTTATCCCAGAAAAAAATGTATTCATATAATAAAGTGTAGACTGAATGAACAAATAAATATTGGAGGTCAAATGCAGTGTAGCATTGAAAAGTTCATTTTTATGAAATAATGGGATGGCCACCGTGTTGTGGGTAGACGTGGTGCATTCCATATTGCTTTGGGTTGTCTGCCGTCGATGGGTTACATTCCATTTCAAATCGCCTCCGGTCTGCCGCAGTCCAAAAACTACCGTCTCCGTTAACAAATGCTGTTTTATAGCCCATGACTGTAACTTGGGAAATAGCTAATGGAAATTTACGGACGTGGTTCTTCTCCATAGCAAAACAACTAAGGATTATGGGTATTGTTGAGCCCAAAACAAAAATGATATAAATCACAGAATGTAAGATAGAGAACAGCAATAGAATCTACAAATGTAAACATACCTTAAAATACCTGACAGACACTTATAACTAGCAAACATATAAGAAAAAACAAAACAGCTTTCCCATTGCGGAGTCCAGAGTGACAGAAAAAAATGTGTGGCAAGGACACAAAAGTTATTTCCAATTGAAATACAGTGGTCCCTCGTTTATCGCGGGGGTTACGTTCTAAGAATAACCCGCAATAGGCAAAATCCGCGAAGTAGTCAGCTTTATTTTTTACAATTATTATATATGTTTTAAGGCTGTAAAACCCCTCACCACACACTTTATACACTTTTCTCAGACAGGCATTAACATTTTCTCACATTTCTCTCTTGTTTAAACACTCTCAAAGTTCAAACGTTGTCGGGGAGAAAACTTGCAAACATACAGCACTTCAGAGTCACACTGCTAACGATCGAACATTTATGTAAATTTGGCAAGCCGAACGCATTCTGTACTGTACAGGAGACACGGCACGGAGGAGACTGATTGACAATGGTCTACAGTCCCTTAGCCAATCAGGACACAGAACACAATGCGCATTCATACGCTGTAAAAAAAAAGTATGCAAAATTGCACTAAAAAAAAATCCGCGAAACAGCGAGGCCGCAAAAGGTGAACCCCGTTATAGTGAGGGACAACTGTACATTAGGTCTGAAAGTTGTGCTGAGAGGCACGAAAAAAACTTAAATTTGGGCACGTATCAATAGATACATTTTTTGTGACTATTTCACAAACTGCTGTGAGACCGGGTTGATCACAATCATATTTCCAGGGCAGTAATTAGATCCACATGGAGAGAGGACTGCAGCCTGCAGTAGCCAGCCCTGTGTCAGGACACCTAACATGCTCCAGCCATACAGGAGGCAGAGTGTGGAGTTTCAATCTTTGTGAATATAGTATCTGTATGTTTGAAGCTTGTATCCACGTCTGTAGTCATGCTTGTAGAGAAAATGTTTGTGCCCCCCTGCTACATGTTCTTCCCCAACAATTCAACCTGGGCTTCTTTTTACCTCACTGATCATGTCTGTACAGTATATCTGAATTTTGAACTCAGCTAGATGTTGTCTTCTAATGAGAGTAACCGCAGAACTAAGTCATCTCCATTATCACAGTTTGCTTGACTGTGGACTGATGAATATCAAAACTCTTAGAGATGACTCTTACAGCTAACCCAGATCAACAACTATTGATTCCTCTGAGGTCTCTTTTTTTGTGAGGTATGGTTCACGACAGTAGGTGTTTCCTGTGAATAGAGTGTTTTTTATAGGTCAAATTAGCTCTAATCCACACCCCAGTCTGTTTCACTGGCTGGACTCCAGGTTTGTTAACTCCTGACTCCAGGTAGCTTTTGATGTCATTAGCTGAGGGGTTCCTTTACTTTTTCCAACATACACTGTAACTGTTTGAATGATGTTTTCAGTATAGACATTAACAGTGCAATGATTTCTGTATTAGTAGTTAAAACAGACTGAAATTATTCATAATTGTAATTGAAACAATAGTTCTTTTTCACACATTATAAGCAAAAAAGTTAAGATTTTGTATGGCCTCCTTTGGCCTTGATAACAGCTTGCATTCTTGCTGGCATTGTTTTTTGTTTTTTTTAATTATTAATTATTTTTTTTTATATATATATATAAAATAGTACAAATAAAACATATAACAAGACAACAGACAGGGTCATCATTAGTCAGGTGAGAAGCTTGGCATTCAGGTTCCACGCGTAATGCGGTGTAGTGACAGATCGTTAGATTGGTGTTATAAAAAACCTTACACTATTTTTCCAGGCAAACTCCCTCCAAAGATTCGAACTAGTGGTTATAGACTGTGTTTTACAGATATTTAACCATTCATCATTGGTCAGTTTTATGTTGGTTTCCCTTTCCCATCTACATTTAATGTATGTTGTGGAGAGACCTCTTTCCAATTGCAATGATGAGTAAATTCTAGAAATTATTTTTCTATTGTTATTACCCTTATATGCATTAGTGAATATCTTAATTAGGCTCATGCCCTCCTCTCCAATAGCTTTAGTATTTTTGTCAAAATAATTTCTCAGTTGGAGATATCTAAAGAAATCCTGTTTCTCTAAGTGAAAGTTTTCTTTGAACCGTTGAAAGCTGTCTAGGTATTTATTAGATGATATCATACAGTAGGAAGCGATACCCTCAGTTATCCAGTGTTTAAATCTGTTGTCTAACTTTGCTGGGATAAATTCAGTGTCATGCGCAATCCACCGTAATATTCATGCATTCCTTTAAAACCTCCCATTTTTAAAGTTGTTTATGCCAAATGTTTAATGGGACAGCACTCCATATATTCAGCTTTTCTAAATATGTATTTTGTAGCATTCTTTCCCCCAAAAGAGCTTGAGGGCAATCTGATATTGTTCTAAGTCCTTTCATCTTGCTTCATACAGTGGGTCACACTAATACACCAACAAGCGCAGTTGTGCTGTTTTGTAATAATTTTCCAGACAGGGCAAGGCTCTCCCACCTTTACCTTTAGGGAGCTGTAGTGTCTGGAATCTAATCCTGGGTTTTTGTTTTCCCCAAATAAAGGCTGATATCATTCTATCCCAACTGTTAAATTGTTTGGGGGGTATTTCAATAGGAGGTGATTGAAAGAGAAAAAGCAACTTAGGTAATATGCTCATTTTTACTGCATCTATTCGATCACCCATATTCATGGGTAATAATGACCAGCGGTTTAAATCTGCTTTAAGTTCAATTTATATCCAGAGTACGACCCAAATTCCTGAAGAAGGGTTAGTAATTTAGGCAGGCTTATATTTGGATTAGTGAGAGTCAGAAGGATATCGTCTGCATATAGGCAAATCTTATGTTGTGTATCTCCAATCTGTACCCCTGTTATATCATTGGCTTCTCTGATTGCCTGAGCCAATGGCTCGATGAACCGAGCGAACAGCGTGGGGCCATCCCTGTCTACATCCCCTCTCAAGGAGGACTGGTTGAGATAAATTTCCCTTTATTTTAATTCTGCCTGTGGGAGAGCAGTAGAGAGACCTCAGACACCCAATTATTTGATCATTAAAGCCAAAACGTTTAAGATTAAATATAAATATTCCCAGCGAACCGAGTCAAAAGCTTTCTCCACGTCAAGGCTGATAACTACAGATTCAGTATTACTGTTTTTTATATGATCACATTGTCCTGAGTCTGTCTGTGCTTAACAAAGCCTGTTTGGTCGGTGTTTATGAGGTCTGGGATTATATTTTCCAATCGTTTAGCTAATATTAATATAGTCTATAATCAATGTTTAAAACAGATATGGGTCTATAAGAACTACATTTCGTCTTGTGTTTATCTGGTTTAGGGATTACTGAAATTACTGCTTGCCTCCATGACACAGGGGGTCCTCCCCCATTAAGAACGTAATTAAAACTGTCTTTAAGCATTGGTAGTATTATTTCCCTAAACATGCACCTGGCATTTTATTTGACTTTAGTCTTGATATGGCCTTATTTCTTCATCTGTTATCTCCCGAGTTATTATTCTGTTCTGCTCTGTTCCTATAGATGGTAAGTCCAAGGATGTCAGGAATTCTGATATAGCTCCTATTTCAGCAGCTTCAGGTGGAGCATATAAATTGGAATAGTATGTTTCAAAAGATTTTTGTATATCTTCTAATTTGTCCTATTAGTCTGAGGATCACTCACTTTATGTATACATCTCTCTGCCTGTTGTTTGCGTATTCTCCATGCCAGAAGTCTCTTGGATTTGGGGCCGTTCTCATAGAAATTTTGTTTGATCCATTTAGCCCTTCCTGCTATCTGACTTTCATAAATATTAAAGTTTGTTTTGTATTTAAAATCTGCTGTAAGACCTCAGAGTCATTCCATTCCATATGTTTACCCTCTAAAGAGTTTAACTTTTCAACTAGTTCCTTGATTTGTTTATCTTTTTCCTTTTTCTTCTGAGCAGACCATTTTATAAGTTTGCCTCTTAAAACTGCCTTAGCAGCATCCCAAAGTGTGCTTGGAGACACGGTTCCATTATTATTATAAGTGATATAGTCTTTAATTTCTTTCTTTATATATTCTTGACATTGAAAGTCATTCGGAAGATTTGTGTTAAGTCTCCACAATGTTTCCTTAGGTTTGTTGTCTAAATGTAGTGTTAAGTATACCCCTGCATGATCAGAAATGTCCCTTATTGCTATGTCACATTTTATAACCCTATGTCTATCCGAGCTGGACATGAAAAAATAATCGATTCTCGAGTATACTGAATGGGGATGAGGAAAAAAAGTAAAGTATTTATCACGGGGGTGTAGGTCTCTCCATATGTCAATCATGCCTAATTCTTTGAGCAGCTTTTTGACATATACTGCTTCAGATCCTATCTTTTTTTTTTTTGAAGAGTCCATGTTTGGGCACAGTTGAATATTCAAATCTCCTCCACATATTAACACACCTGAGGTTTCCACCGAGATTAGGTCGAAAATCTTTCTAATCAACTGTTTATCATTTCCCGGTAGCCTATAGACATTCAGTAAGGTGACTTCTTTGTGGTCAATAAAACCTTTGACCAGTACATAACACCCTTCCTTATCAGTAATTTGGGAAGAAAACATAAAATTGACTCTGTTTGAGATTAATATTGCTACTCCTCTTTTATTCCCTCTTTCAAAGGATGAATAATATGCATTTTTAAATCCCATTTTTCTGAACTTATCATGTTCAATATTTGAGAAATGCATTTCTTGCCAAAAAAATGATATCCTGTTTCTCTCTTTTCATTTTAGCAGGGTTGTATAACCCATTTACATTCAAAGTGATAACTTCGTATGTTTGATGAATCATCTCAGCTGAGCTGAGAAAAAGTAAATATTCACGTATATTCAAGTATTTAGCCTGACAAGATGACCTGAACAAACCAACTTCTGTCTGTGAACCAAAATAGAACTTAACATATAACTACACATTTTAAACTCTAGTGACTTCCATTTCTGAAGTATGAACTCAACTTCAAGATTCTGTGGGGAAGCCCTTAACTGTGAGGGGACCCCTCCCAGTGCGTACTGACATCTCTGAATAACGTTTAAATTCAGAGCAGGGCACATGACGAGGCAAATATTGTTTCCCTGCTTAGTGGTCAGTTTAAATAATACAAGATTACGATTGGACAAATGGCTTAGTCTCTGAATATCAATAAACGGTCCACCTTCCTGGCTTATTTCAGCCTATATTAACATTTTCTCTTACCAATCTCTTAAAGGTAACACAGTCGGTTTGATTACACCCTGGTAACTCATGTATCATCCGTGTTGTGTCGGAACGCTTTTAGTTTCTCCTGGATTTGTCTCAGACGGTCCCGGCGTGGTCTTGCACCTGCCTTTTCCCAGGGCTGGCGTAACAATCCGGTCTGGTGGAGCTGTCCAGTGCGAATCCTCTTCTATTAAGGTCTTCCGTTGCCTCCACTGCGCTGTTATAGAAAACTGGACCGGTGTAGAAAAACACTTTGAGGTTTGCTGGGTACAGGGTCTGGAAGCGCAGCCCATTTTCTTTTAGCACCTTCCTGATGTCAGCATAAGCTCTTCTCTTTTTTAATATTTCGGCTGGGTAGTCCTGTTCAAAAAACACTCTTTTCCCCTCAAAACAGATCTCTCTCTTCTTCCAGGTGAGTCGGAGCACCATTTCTTTTGTTTTATATTCCTGGAAGTAGATTATCATAGACCTTGGGCGGGATCCCTGCGGTGGTCTGGATCCGAGGGATCGGTGACAGCATTGTATCCTGAGTTTGGTCTCAGGGAGAGACAGCTCTGATTGAATAAACTTCTCAACAAAGCCCTGTATGTCGTCTCCTTCAGACCCTTCGGGAATTCTGTGAATACGTAAGTTGTTCCTGCGGGATCTGGCCTCCAGGTCTGTTAGTTGGGTTTGGATGCTCTGCTTGATTTCCAAGGTGTGAGAAAGCAGCTCACTAATATCAGCATTCTGTTCTTCCGTATTGGCCACTCGTTGCTCCATCTCTCCAACTCTGTTAATTCATGTAGGTCTGTGCCAATAGAGCTGAACTTCTGGTTAATTTCTTCTCTGAAATCCATCAGCTCCTGCTTCAGTAATCCTATAGTTACAGAGTATTCCCTCTTCATGTCGGAGTGTCTTCGTTTTCTGACAGTGAATTGTCGCTGAGGTTTTGGTTCTGTGGCGATTTTCCTTTCATCTTCTTTTTTTTTCTCCCTACCATGCTCTAGCAAGTTATTTCAAGCATATAATGTTCATATCTCAAAAGGGAGGAGTAGGACCACGCAGGAGCTCCTGACTTATGCTGTTGCTTGCTTCAGTGCCATACCGGAAGTCCCTAGCATTGCTTTTATGTACTTTTCGACACTTCTCTTTTGTTATTGAGTTCCAAATAGTTTCTATCTGTTCCCACAGACTTGCTTTGGATTAAACTTTTGTGCGATCAATCTTTGAATTGACTAAATCCCAAATTTGTTCAATAAGATTCAAATCCGGACTTTGACTTAGCCAGACGTTCTTGTTCGTGATTCCGTCAGTTTTCACTAATTTGCCCACGCCGTTTCCACAAATGGAACCCCATACCATAATGGAATGTCCACCATGTTTCACTGTGGGTCCAATGCATCTGGCATCAAAATGTTCTCCAGTTTTTTGCAGACATAAACACGATGATGCTGACTGAAGAGTTCAAACTTGGACTCATCCATCCAGTCATCAACAATCTCAATCAATACTGGCTTCTTAGCAGTTATTCTTCCCTTTAGGCCTTGTTCCATCATTCGTCTGCTTATGGTCATTCTAGAGACTAGAAGCATTCGTCTCTGCCTGAAGATCAGCAGTGGTCTTCCTTTTGTCTCTAGCACCTAAAATCTTGGGGTGTCTGACATCTGGTTCAGTTGACTTTCATTTCCTGCCTCTTCCTTGGTGCATTTTGTAAGTACCAGTCTCTGCAATTGCTTTAATGCAGACTCTTTCATTTTCAGTGAACTCTTAGTGTTTTACCATTTTGAACAGGAATGAGGAATTTCAAACTAAATTCACCTTTTTAAACCCAAATTTGAGCTGAACATTCAACCACTAAAACTATTTTTTCTGTTAAGTAAATAACTAGAATTTGACTGAGGCACAGACTATCTGGACAATCTGGATTTTCTTAATTAGAGGGAACCTGGTTCCAGGAGCCAATTGTTTTTCTGCTGCATTGTTGCACAGAGGGATTGTCATTGCTGACTGCCATTTGTGCCAGAGTGGTCCTAACTGCCCCATTTGCTGTGTTTGTTTGTTTTCTGTTAAGCTTATGTTTCCCACCCTGTCCTTATTTTAGTGGTAACAGTCAGATATTTGAAGGTCACAAAGTTGTGTTCTGAGCCACAATGGCCATCCAAAGCACACACCTGTGCCTGTAGATGTCAGTCATCTACATGGAGCTGATGGGGCTGGAGACTTCATGCTCAACATGTGTTCAAGTCTTGTCAACTTAGGCTTACAGGCATGTTGAAATTAGGGATAGACCGATTATCGGCCGGGCCGATTCAGCATTTTTTAAAAATCCGACGGCCGATGAGAGATCATTTTAAAACTGGGTTATTTTGGCTCTGATGCAGCTGCGCCTCTCTGTCTGCATTCACTACTCTGTCTCCAGTATTGTCCCACCAACAGCACCATCTGATTGGTTACACAGGTAACAGCCAATCAGCAGTGAAAGCTGTGCATGCACAGTGCTCTCACACACGGCGGAGAGAAGAAAAAGTTTGAACTTAAAACAAAGATAAGTGAAAGATAAAATAACATTTCAGTTATTTTGAAATTTTGGAAAACTTTATTTACTGTAGAAAACTTTAGAGAGCTATTTATTTGTTTAAGTTTTCATTTAACTTTATAAGACATGCTGCTGAGCCTGGGAGCTCCCTGCACTTTTTGTTAGAATTTTAAAACAAAGATATTTATTGTCTAAGATAAAAAAAAAAAAACTTTAACGTGCAAATCTGAAAAGCTGTTTAATAAACATATGCTTAAAGGCATTTAAACGAAGTTAAGTGTTGGAGTTTGTATTATTCAAAATTTTGACGCCAATATTTTTACTTTTACTGCAAATGAATATCGGCTCCAAATATCGGTTATTGGCCTCCTTGACTACTAATAATCGGTATCGGTATCAGCCCTGAAAAAACCATATCGGTCTATCTCTAGTTGAAATGTAATGATTCAACTTGTAGATGAAAATTAAGTTGCATGGTGGTTGTGTGGCATTGAAAATGCTATTAAAAGATACAATTTACTCATGCATTTACAAACTCTTAACCATGATAGACATCACCTGACTTGAATCATTGAATCACTGCTGAAAATGACAACAAAAATGGGTAGAACAGGCTTGTTCTTCATCAGGTGAATTTAAACCTTCTAATGTGGACTATAAAATAATGACTCTAAAAACTGTGCAGAACACAAGCCAGCCTCTTTTTCAAGAGATTCATTAATTGTACATGGACCTGAACTTTCTCTGGACTGAGGATGAACATGTAATTAAGGATTTTCTCTCAGGACAAACATCATCTAAAGATGATCGCTGCCTGATGCATGTGACTGTTGTGAGGAGATAAAGATATTTTCATTGGAACTGAAAATATTGTCAAAATGAACTGCACTATAAATGGTCTTAAATCCATAATCTTTTTTTTTTTTTGCACATGCTATTTTTGCTCTTGTTCAGAGGATGATTGAGCTGCTTGACCTTTTGCACTGCCATTAATAAGAAACAGCTTCCAAAGTTATGTCAGTAATGTTATCTGACATAACCTGTTCTTGGAAGAATTGAAGCTATTAGCAAAGTTTCAAGAGCAGGACCACACCTCTTTCCAGCAATCTCATAAATACCAACCTAATCTTCTTCCTTGCTTTCGCTCTCATATTCTGCGCCAGTACTGAGAATGCCGTTCATCGCCTCAAGCAAAGCTTAACTGATTGAGCCAAGTAGTTAAGCAACATGTCTACTTACCTCATAGGCTACATTGCATGGATATTATCTCTTTATCCAAATCCGATGACTACTTCTTAGAAAGAATCAGAATGACTAACTCAAAAGTTTTCTTCGGTACACAACATCCAATCCAGTCAACTTCCCCGCTTCCATGCCTGAGGCCCCACTCTCCGTGCACCAAATGCCACCCGGGGAATGAGCAACCTCATCTAGCTCCATCTCCTTCATCGTCCATATCTTGCCCAGGTTCAACTTCAGCTCCCCGTCATCATCCCAACACCGGTTTCACGACACACATTGGATCGCAGCGCCATCGCACTCCAACAAGGTTTCCTAAAGGTCAGCTTCCAACAAAAATCTCCGACTGGACAATCACCTTACTTCACAAAACTTTGAAAGAGAAAGACATACCCTTTCATTGCACTGACTACAAAGCAAAACTTTTCAATAACTTCATGTCAGCCCATCGCTTTGTCAACACCTGGTCTCTTCCGGTTGACGTCACCGCAAAAACACCTGCTACAGCAGAAAAAAAGAACTATGGTTTTTGGACAGATCTAAAACCACCAAGGCAACAGCAACCACCTCCTGTCATCATTCTTTGCAATCACCAACTTCAGACACACACACCACACACCAGGACCCTCCACCTCCCAACAGACTCAACATCATCAACATCACCATCAGCAGTTTACCTTATCTAGGGCCACTGCAAGAGCTTACCTCCTTACCACTCCTTACCACTCACTGCTTCCTGCCTTGAACTACAGCAGCTCATAGGACCTGGAGCTTCTGTCCCTGTGATACCAGTACTCTCCACTTTTAGTTTCAACCAACAGCAGCAGTCTACACTAGCTGGGGATCATGGAACCAGGATGCCAGTACCCTCCACTTTTACACCCAGTTTGTGGTGCTGGGATCCCAGCGCCAACTGCCGCCTCGTTCCTCCAACTGCAGCAGCTCACAGTAGCCAGAGCTTGTGGCACCAGGATGCTAGCGGCAACCACCAGCTCACAGTACCCGACGCTCGTGGCAAACGCAGCAGCTTGTGACAGTTGAAGCTTCTGGCACCAGGATGCCAGTGCCCCCGTCGCCTTGTTTCTCCAACCACAGCAGCTCACAGTAGTTTAATTTCCCTCAACACCCATCACAGCAGCATGTTCCTTTTTGTGTTCAACTCTGGCCTTCCCTTGCAACTGATTATGGTGTCCACCAACTTCACTTTGTCCACAGCTTGTCCTCCCATGCCTCATGCTACCTTTGTCGCCTCCGGTCCTTCCCCAGTCCTTGCCAATATCCTAATCAAAGTGAGCTGTTTCTCAGAGTTTGCCTGTGCTTCACTCCCTGATGTTGTTTGCTTCCATTATCCCACCCTACAATTACATGTCCATCATCTTCAGCCCGGCCCTCCATTTTGGAGGAAATGGCTTTTACTAACACCACTCTCACTTTGCCTTCAAAGCAGTACTCCGCCTTCAGCAGGTAGGCCAGCAACTGGGGGAAACACATGACACAGAACTCTACTGCCACAACTTTGCTGTCCCTACAGCCCTTACTTGCTCTTAATGTGGAGGTCAGTCTCACCCAGCCTCTTCATGCTCCATTATTGTCCGCACCAAGATGCAACAGCTTCTCTCTTGGCTCCCATCTCCCTAGACGACTCAAGCTGCGTCGAACTTCATCTTTGGCTCAATCTTCTTGCCAACTGGATCAGGATCTCCTTCTTTTACAACGGCCAACTAACTCATCCTCTTTGATGTTCACTGCTCCCTCTGCCAGTTTTGGGGGTTTCCACGAGGGAGACGGTTCACAGGACAGCCCTCTGTGAAATCTATCCCAGGGTATCAGGCACCATTCTGTGGGGACACGAATGAACCTGCAAGTTCAATCCCATATACTCAGTCAATCTTGCACTAGTAGATATAGTCAGTAAAGGACACTGCAACTCTCCATCCATCATGCAGCTGCCTAACTTGGCTCTCCATCACACACTAATATCTTAGCTCAGCTCATGTCCCCGGTCATTTTAATGATGGCATTAAAGCTGACTCTTTTTCAAATTCTCCTGTCCAAAGTTCAGAAGCTTAGCTCTGCACATAGGTTCCCCACCTACCCCGGCTCCTCCGTATTCAGAACTGATGTTCAACTCGTAAACCTAGTATTAGAGCCTGCGATCAATGACTCCTCGAACCTCATCATCAATCGCCTTTCTCCCTCTACCCTTTTCATGATACCGAACAGCTTGTAAAAGTTCCCACGACTTTCACAACCAGTATAATCTTCTTATGTTTTGTCCTTGTCACCTCAACCTGTTCACAAAACCCATACCATCAAAGTTCAATGTCAGCGGCATCAGTTTCTTCTCCAAACTCAAAACTGGTAGTCCAGGTTTTTTGTGGGTTCGCTGCAGCCTGGGTGCTGTGACGGATTCCCGCAAAGCCTCCCCACACTGCATCCGAATCAAGAAATTAAACCTCAAAAACACATTCACCTTTTTGTCAATTAATACTCCAAATGCACTCTGGTGTGGTCCTTGCTAGTGAATTGAGCTATTAGCAAAGTTTCAGGAGCAGGACAACACCTCAACCACAACTCTTCCAGCAATCTCATAAATACCAACCCAATCCTCTTCCTCGCTTCCTCGTATTCTCTCCTATTCTGCGCTCCTCCCTCCCACCGTACTTTCTGGTTTCCCCTCTCTCTCTCGTAGGTCCTTGGGGGGTTTGCTGCAGCCCGGGTGCTGAGACGGATTCTCCACAAAGCCTCCCCAAACCACATCCAAATCAAGAAATCAAACCTCAAGAACATATTCACCTTTTAATGAATATAAACTCCAAATGCACTCTGTTGATGGTGTGGTCCTTGCTAGTGAAACAGATTTATGTTTCTGTTGGAAGTGATGACTGGGTTTACTGAAGGGAGTCAGTTTGTGTGTTACTGCGACTGAAATTTGACTGAAACTAATGTGTCTTTTTATCTAAAGACTACAACTAATACAAAATGAAAATGTAGTGTAAAAAATTACACTGCATCTCTGGATCTCTCTGGTATATGTGGATATCAACAAGGAACTTGATTAAGCCCCACCCCCCACTGCCTGAGAGCACTGCATGCAGCCTTTTTTTCTTATCCTGTTCCCCTTTGTGTTTGTGACACAGCAGAAAACAGTGTTAGCGATGGGATAGGATTTAAAAGTCAGAGATAGATACAGAATCTGGGTGGACACTCATCTGGACTGAATTTTCTGCAGTGATGCGTTGCTTCTCTGGAATGTGTTCAGCATGATTATGGTCCTCCTGGGCTGCTGCATAAACCAAGAATGTCTCTGTGCATACTTGGAGCCATCCGTCATCACTTGAGAGCCTTAGTAGGATCAAACTGTTTGTTAGCAGCTACTTACTGCACTGACATTACAAGGGAATTGCATTTCACACACTGTTAAATAATGTTCCTTTTAAATTATTGTCACTTTCCCCTTTCTTGATGCTCAGTGCAGACTGAGACCAGATGAGCTGGTCCTGAAAAACACCTGCAAATCCATGTACTGTGGCCAGAAATGCAAATGAATGTGAAGAGATACACCTGGGTACTAAAAACAATTCATTAACAATTGTTCTTGTCTGTAGATATAGTGACTTTTATGCTGTTTTGTTAGATGGTTATAACTTTAAATTTGATGTTTTAGAAAAGGAGTTTTATTCATTTATACTCAATTCACATGAACAAAGATGATGTATCTACATATAATAAAAGGCTTGACTGATGACTTTGCTGTTTTCACCTGAGATTATTTTATCAAAGACATTTTCTACTATGCCAAACATGCCAACAAACCAAGAGTTAAATTTGCATACTAATGCAGGGAAGAGGAGGGGAAAAGAGCTCTGTGCATCATGAGAAATCCAGGTCAAGTGCTGTCTACGTGCTGACGTGCTGCGTTAAGCGTATTGTTGTCATTTCTGGCTGCCAGTGTTTCAGCGTCTCTTGCTGTCTGTCTCCGCTTAGACAATTTTCCTTCACTGCATCCGTGTCTGAATCACCAGCTTAATCTGCACATTTAAAGTAATCAATAGCTGTTAAATCATCCATAGTTCTTATCTTTTGTTGCGACTTTTTTGCCACTACCACACCATTTCACACTATCCTATACTAGCAACTTTAGCTTAACAGCTAGCCATGGTCTTTCATTCTCCTTACTCCTCTGCCTCGTTTAGTGATAATGGTATTTGTACTAAATGTATTTTGTTTGCTGTGCTCAAGGTACAGGAGGCTTAGTGAATTAGAGACCCGGCTCCGCACCATGGAAGCAAATTCAGCAGTTGATGCCAGCCAGCCCTCAGTAGTCAGTGCGGACCAGCTTAGAGTAGCTCCTGTTAGCCTTCCCGCGGAAAATCAGGCTGGCTGGGTGACTGTTCGTAAGGACAGGTGTAGTCGTAAGCAAAAGCCCACTGTTGATCAGCATCCAGTTCTAGTTACAAACAGATACTCCACACTTGGCGACACACCTACTGAGAAGCCAACTCTGGTGATTGGTGACTCCATTTTGCGAAACATGAAGATAGCGACACCGGCAACCATAGTTAAATGCATTCCTGGGGCCAGAGCGGGCAACATAGAATCATATTTAAAGCTGCTAACTAAGGATCACCGTAAATATGGTAAAATTGTAATTCACGTTGCCACTAATGACACACTGACTATGCCAATGTTGGACACCATAGTTTTTTCTGGTCCCTGCCCAATCTGACCAATGTGTATATGTAGCTGCATGTCATCCTCCAGCCACTGGCTATTTGGGGTGGTGTCCAGAAAACAATGTGAACTGTGAATAATTGGAAGAGAGAGCTTCTGGAAGGACCTGGCCTGATGGGAGAGACGACATTCATCCCACTTTTGAATAGATGGCTCTCATATCTACAAATCAGCAAGTTTATTGGGAAGCCAAAATGTATTCACCTTTATGTGAATTAAATTTGTTTTCATTTTATTCCTCTCCTTGAAATTTTCTTTATGCAAGCTGCTCAGCTGATTCACATGTGGATTTAGGATTTATTGGATGGCTATATCTCGAATGCTGTCTGTAAACATTTGAACACTGTACAACCAGGGCACAACTTGATTTAGTGGACTATGGGGTTTCATAACGACCTGAAATGATGATCTTGATCTTATTTCTAAGTGCCGGAAAACCCTGGCTGAATACATCACTGTTGATTTGAGAGAGGATCAGGGGAGTTCCAGCAATAGCAGTGCAAAGAGCATTTGAGAATAGTAGAGCCTTAATAGGACAAAGGGAAATTCCTTGAAGGTATGTCTGGCCCAAATCAAATTAGTAATTGCTGTGTTTGCAGATTTGGTTAACATTACTGGCGTAAGAGGGCGCTTGCCACAACGGTCCTGATAGAACATCTGCAGCAGCTTCTTGCAGATGTTGAAGGCCTTGACCTTCTGAGGAAGTACAGTCGACTCTTATACCTCTCATACAGAGCATCCGATGTTTGCAGTCCAGTCCAGTTTATCATCCAGCGAAAAGTCCTAGGTGTTTATCGTCTGTGGTGCTGTGTGCTGTATTTAACAACAAGCGGGTGGATGGCGTCCTGCTACCTCCGCAGCCGGCACGTGGAGAATGTAAGCAATGACTTAACAATGGGTGTGTCAAAATCTCTGGGCGGTGTGGTAGGGATGCAGACTTACAGCCAGAGTTTAGGGCCCTGCAGCAGCTGGAGATTTTGATATTCATGCCCAGGGTTACACCATCTTGTGTTCACATAAAGTGAGTCCTTCTCCTTTCCACTTCCGCGAGCTTCGTGTCTCTGTCGCTCTGGCTGTACTGAAACCGGGTAGCTCCCACAGGTTAGCATCTGGGATGCTGGGCATGAACCATGTTTCAGAGAAGCACAACAGACTGCCTCTCTGGAGGTCTTGATGTTTTCACCAGTGCAGCAGCCAGTTCGTTGATCTTATTCGGTGGTGAGTTCACATTTCCCATAATCACAGAAGGTACTGTGGCTTAATCGCTACTTCTTAGCTGAAGCGCTTGGCCTTCAGCTTAGCTCAACTCTGCAGCCGATATGGCCTCCTCACCTCGTCAGGTAAATGGGAACCACCCGGTGAGACCATATCCATAGGATGGAATAATATCAGCCTTATGTTTGACTGCACAGTAGGTCCACAGTTTCCAGGATTAACAATTTCGACATGTGCTTTGAGCACCGACCAGTTGAGCTGAAGCACTTGCGCTGGATGCGCTGGGTTGCTGTCTGCTGTTTCTATGATCGTTGTGTTGAGACTAGAGTGACTGAGAGGTTGGGATGAATAGTTGACTATTGCGAGGAACCATGTTTCATCAGTTAACTTACTCCAGGCGCTAATTTGTCACTTGACCGCCCATCTGAACCTGTGATTTTCTGGGTGAGCCCGTGTTATTACTATGTGTGGGTACGTGGAGACTTCAAAATGTTAATACATAGCCCTGCAAACACAGTAACTGTTGTATCATTGAAACATAGTCTTTACATTCACCTACAGTTAACATCACTGTTTGTTGTTTTTGCAATGATTGAGGTCATGATAATGAATTATAACTTACCACTCGCGATTAAAATGCATTAAATTTTTTTCTTACCTCTTGGGTCTTAGGCAGCACTAAGTGAACAAAATTGTAAATTCAGGCTGCAGCCGTTGGCTCATAATGAATTGAAAGTATTTCATCTGTATTAACATTTGATTGATAAGCAGAATGCCCTGACCTGTGGGAGTTTCCCGCGCCAAGTCTTCGCGGTGAAACAGTGAAAACTTCTTCATCAATAGAGATAATTATCAGTACAATTACCAATATTTTAGTATACATGCATTGCCACGGTGTTAATCATCTCTTTATTACTTGGATTACTGCTACTAGATTCGTGCTGACTCACTCATAGTGATGTCTATATGAAATAATATATTACAATACACATAGAAAAAACAAGATGGCGCAATTATGACAGACTTTCATTCCCATGTATTCACATTTTGCAGACTGAATGAACTGTGTGACAGCTTCCTCAGCAATGATGACTCTGGTTGCCTCACTGCTAACATATTTCTCTGTATGTCTAACTGGTGACTTAGTACTGCAGACTGTTACTGTCATTCATTTCTCAGATGAGTGCAGTCTCCTCCTCTGGACTCACTGTGAGCCAAGTGTCTATGCTAACATTTGACTCCAGTGAGCATTTCCTGCATTACTGTAATCAATGTTCTAATAATTGACATGGGTATAGAGGTGATTCCTCCTCAACAACTTTAATCATGACAGCAAGCTCAATTTAGTGCAATTAGACATGTTGTCCTAAATTGAGGGCTGTTCAGAGATAAACTCAGATGACAGAGCCACCTCCTCACTGAAAAGGAGAGGACATTTTTCGTGAGAGAAGCAGATGGGGCTGTCCAATCACACTCCACAGAAACAAATTATGCAGTATTATATTAGGTAATGGATGAATGCATGTGGTTCTCCCCACTAACTGCCATTGGCCTCTTCTGTCATTTTCCTCTCAATGAACATTGTTTTCTGTTGTGGAGGGTGCCACTACATGGGTCCTTATCTACCTTTTCACAGCTTTTCACTATTCTGGTTTCTGTTAGAACACCCTGTCAGTAACTGAACTGTATTGGAATGGTTTTATCGAAAGATCATTCTATTGGTGATTTCAATATTCTAGTTACTGTTACCAGACAATATATATTACCAGTACCAGACAAATATATATATGTATATGTATATATATATATATATATATATATATGGTCTGAGGGGCCAGTATGGCTCTGTGAGGGACTGGGGACTGGGAAGTGCTATGTGGTCACATGGGAGGACATGAACAGTCCTAGCCGCCCTGCATCATCATCGCTTAGCTGGAGCAAGCGCCTTCAGAGAATAATGTCAGAGAGGTCTGAGGAGGCGAAGCCATCTCCTGGACACAGCAAGGACAGTGAAGGGGCACAGAATCGAGAGCAGTGAATGGGCAAACAAACTTGTTTTTTAACAGATTTGACTGTGCACCTGCTCCCTCCCCCCACCGAGATCCTAGACCTAGCAGCACCTCTGCTTCTACTAACTCTCACACAGTAGAGACAATGGAGGATTGTCTAGAGCCACCTCCGACACCTGGTGTGTAGCGAGATGGACCCCTGCAGTTCACCTATAGACCTGGCATTGATGTGGAAGACGTTGGCTGTACCTGCTTCATAGATACCTGAGAACATTAGGGCACTGTGAGGTCATCTTCTTGACTTCTCCAGTGCATTCAATACCATCTGACCATATAGTGTGGATTAATAGAGAGGAGCAAAGTTAGCGTCTTTCACAAGCCAGAGCTTGTTTATTCTGAGCATAGTTTCATCCAATCTGAATTATGCCGTCTCAGTTCTAATTAAAATATATTCAAAACAAAAATATACACTTACATGTTGTATTGTCTTCTTTCCTGTCTCTCTATTCTAGCTGCAGACAGAAACAGCATGAGCATGTTGGTTCTAAACAATAAAGCTTCCAATCTTTGGAAATCCAGATGCTTCTGTCTGTGCTTAAAAACTCCACCAACTGTAAGTAATCATTGCCAAACAGTGTTGTTGGTTTACAACCGTAGAAAGAGGTCAGTGTATGTTGCTCTTTTACTTAAATCCCTCCTAGCTTCCACGGTTTGATATTTTGTCTAAATGCATGGATAGTGCACAAGGAAGGGAGAATGCTAACTAAGTGTATGATAACTAATATAAATAGTAATTTATGATCCTTTTGGTTCTAATTTATTTGTAATTGTGTCACAAAGTGGAGGTTAGGTAAACTTATTTATGAAGTACCTTTTGAAATGAGACGGTAAGTTACAGAAGTTGCTGTGCAATAAAATGGAAGAAATAAATAGATAGTAAAACAGTAACATTATAGAAAAAAATGCTGTAAAAAATAACATTATAGAGCATAAATTTATTAAAATTACACACATAGCAAACACCTTACAAGTAAACTGCCAAAACTATTTTTTATACCCAAGAATCCAATTCCAGAGTGGAATCACCCCAAGAAAGCTCAAGACTAAGGGTGGGTGGCCATCTGCCCCTCCTAGCCTGTTGGGTTGAGAGAGAGAGAAGAGGAACGGGGAGAGAGGGCAGAGCAGGAGAAACATAGCATAATGCAGATTCATACAAAAATAACAGGTGGTATCAATAAATACATTGATATTAATAACAGCAATGACTAGAATGAAAGTAAGTGAAAAAGTAGCAGTAATACAAGGGCAATACTAATTAAAGCTGCAAGCAGCATTAGATGGGCCCTCGCACCCAGGCCCGTTGGGGACTGGCAGCCCATGAGGTCATTGCAATTCGTACTGGACACAGAACAAATTAAGTACAAATCACATCCGTGCCCCTCAGCGGATATTTGTATCATGCATGAAGTCAACCACCTGCACAGATACAGTCTAAGAGCTGCTTATTCCTCTGTCCTTTTTGCCCTCAGACTTGTCCATCGTTCTTGGCTGGTTTTAACTGCAATAAATGTCTCTGACCTAATGTAAAATGATCTTTGTCAACCTGCAAGTGATACTGACCCCTTACAAAATTATAGCTGTTAAAAACAGGACTAATGCTGTAATACGATTTTATTGAACATAAGCATTTTTCAGTGTTGTTCTCCTACAATATACTCCTTCTGCACCAACACACAGCACCATGTAGGTCTTCCACACTGATCAAGCAGTGCGTGGGTCTTCTTGGGACAGTTGTCTCAGAACCTCTGTTCTTTTCTTAACTTGCAAAACTTTCCTTTGAGGACAGAAGAACTGATCTGGAAAAAGAAAAGTCACTGGTGCTAAATCAGGTGAATAGGAGGGTGATCAAAAGCACACATGATTAGTTTTCGGCCAGAAACTTCTTTACCGGTTGGTACAGTGTGAGCTGGCATGTTGTCTTGATGAGTGATGAAGACACACTCTTTGTTATGCTCAAATCAAATTTTCCATAAGATTTGCCCAACTGTCTCTTTATCGTTGCTGTGAAATTCTCAGTTGCTGGTGAAGAAATGAAATGAGACTTCTGCCCGGCCGACAAGTTTTATTTTCCCTGCAAAGAAAGGTCAATCACCACCCGAGTGGTCAAAATGGCAAAAAGACCCTGAACATGAGAGTCTAGACCTTTATCCTGAGGCGCTCCTCAAAGGTGAACAAAGGGTCCCTTGATCTTGTTTGCCCTTTAACACCCTTTGTCTGCCACCAGAGTGGCTTACACCCCTAGGGTGATCTTTCACACTTGGGGTATCTACAGAAGTTTACATCTTGATAAAGTAAGTGGTCTAGATGTCACAAATGGTTACAAAAGAAAGGAATTTAATTACAATTCCCCCTTTTGGTTATTAATTAATCACAAACACAAAACAAAGAAGGAAAGGGAAAAAAAGATTTTAACAATTATCTGATACATTAACTCACACAGATTTAAAATGTATCATCATGGCATTTTGTTTGGAAAAGTGATAAAATAAATGATTGGGGAAAAAAGGAACAAGGAAAAGAAAGAAAACAAACAAAACAAACAAAAAACCCCAATAAACTAAAGACAAAACATTATTTGATTGTCATCATCACTGTCAGAGTCTGAACATTAGTGTCTGTATAGTCAGTCCTGCGTGATGAACACAGGATCAGGAAGGACCTTGTTTTTACATGATGTTGCTAGTCAGTGATTTGCAAAATGGACATGGACAGGTGTTAACAGGCTATTAACAATTCTAGGATCCCAAGCACAATGAATACAAATTCAAAGCCTAGATTTCTTTAAACCAGTCCACACAAACTATTGGTGGGGACAGGGTTACACAATGTCTTAACAGTCTAATTCATGTGGATTGGGGTTCCTTGTGAGTAGCATTATGGTCTGAGTATGAAGGTGCAACATTGATTCTGATGACAGCAATTCCTCATGTTGATCAGGTGGTCCAGCGCCAGCGCGATTTTAGAAAACCAATTAGTCCTCTTGTCATTTCCTGTGCAAGCATGGGCGTGCCTTTTATTGAGTTTGTAGGATCTTCAACCTCAAGAGGTCTAATATATAATTTGAGTTGTCCTGACTCCACAGCTGAGGCCGGGGCATAAAAATCTTGTTCATGGTGTTTGTGTGCATGTGAGTTTTTGTAGTATGGGCCTCAGATGGCCCAATGGGACTCCCTATTGCTGGAATCGCCAGATCATGCCACAAATTCAGTGTACCTGCGTTAATGAAGTAGGGGTATAAGGTATGGCTAAGATGATTGTAATCACTGTTAGATCAGATGATGAATGTTGTCTTAGAGGAATTTCATGATAGAGGTTTAAGTGTATGTCCGACAAATGTAATTGGAGAAGCCATCGATGAAACTTCCTGTGTTGTATGGACAAGTCAAAACACAACCGTTCTTGGTGTTTGGCTATTATCAACCATCAGTACCTAACAGGAGGCATGTGGGAGGTTTGTGATGTCGGTGTAATTTTACTCAGGCACGATGATGACACAGGGTGTCCTTCATCATCTTCTCTTGGTCAGTGTCTACTCCTCTGCTTTTCAGCGTCTGTGGGTTTGTTGTACAACCTCTGATGGTTGGAGGTGTCCTTCATCATCTTCTTTTGGGGCTCGGTGTCTGCGCTGCGCTGCTCCTCTGCTGTTCCAATGACTGTGGGTGGCTTTGGTGTAGCGCTCAGTCAGGGTCAATCTTGGTCCCCCACAGGCAGGCATTGCAACCAGCCAATAGCCTGCTGATATGCCTAGTGCGGTTTTCTTGAAAAAAAAAATTGGTCCCCCCCCAGACGTTAATTTATTGAATACTTTTGGCCTTAAATCATCAGGGGCCATTTAATCACTGTAACTTCCTTTTCAAAGCAGTTTTCTTTGGAAAAACGAATACTAAAATTTTGATTGCCATAAGTATATAAAAATATGCATTAATGTCTATAAATACAATCAATCATTAACATTTTTTTAAAAATGTTTATTTTACATTATATTATCTCAGGAACACTTTCCTTTGGGAAAATTCTTCACATTTGTGCTATAACTCATATGCTAATTATCCACTGAGCCATCTAACAGGATTAAAATTATTAACTGAAGTGAAAAGATTAAGGTTGAAGTCCTATTCAGCTATTAGATGTGATCAGGAAATCTCCTCTTGGACTCAGGCGTACCTGGTTAGATTTTGATGGTCCAAGGTCAAAGGTCGAGGTCAATGAGCCTCACAAAACCAGGCTGTTCTCGACCAGCTTTACCTGTCTATCCAGCCTCTTGGCTGCTCCATCAGAGGTGTCACCTACTCTATCTTTGTCCTGACCTCATATTATACACCTTGGGGCCCCTGCTCTTTCCAATCTCCAGACCCCTCCTGCTGGACTTAGCTGCTCCTGCATGGGATGTCTGGGAATCCGCTCCCTCCAAAGGGTGGGATACAGTCACAATCTGACCCTCTGTTTCCTTGGGCCCCTGTTTCCAGCCTCAGATCTTTCATTCCTGGCCCATATTCCTTCCTTGACCGACTTGCTCTTAGTGCCCATAGATGTGTAAGACATTTATCCTATCCCTCCTCACCTGGCGCTGCCCTGCCTGTTTGCACACCTAGCTCCACTTATCATCAGCCTATATTTTATTATTTTAGTTATCAGTGAAATGGAGGGATGGGACAGAAGCATATAGGCCTGTCGTAACTGCTCAAATCTTCTCATCTCAGAAAAATATATTCATGTAATATTAATAATAATAATAATGCTAATAAGTTTATCATTATTGTGTTGATATTATTAGTATTAATAATATTAATAATACATCACATTCTATAAGCGCTTTTCAGACACTCAAAAGGCGCTTAACAATATATAGCAAAGAAAAGGCGCAACAGTAAAGAAAATGTAGATTAAATAAGTAGTTATGTAAATGCCAGGTTGAACAGGTGAGTCTTGATTTGAATGTCTGTAATGAGTCCAGATTCCTGATGTGTGGAAGGAATTTCAGGAGGTGAGGCATGACAGTTAAGGCTCGGTCCCCAAGGTCGATGCTTGGTTCTGGTGTTGGTCAGGAGGTTTGAATCAGCAGTCGGGAACAGCGGGGAGGGAGAATAATTAGTAGAGGGTCAGTGAGATAAGGGAAAGGTTATTGGGGGCTTTGTAGGTGATGAGGAGGGAGTTTGTACTGGATGCGGTGGTGGTGTACAGGAGCCAGTGGAGGACAGGAAATGTGGTCTCTGGAGCAAGTGCAGGTGAGTAACCAGGGTGAAAGTAGTCGAGGAGGTCTGGTGGTTATGAAGGCGTGAATGAGTATTTCTGCAGTGGGTAGAGGGAGGGAGCAGAGAAGGGCGCTATTCCAGGAGGTGGAAGGATGATGTCCTGATGATGTTGCTGATGTAGGATTTGAAGGAGAGAGTGACACACACTGAGGGGAGGGGTAGTATGACCATCAATGAGGATGAAGTTCTGGGCTAAGGCGTAGACTGTGAATGAATGAATGCATGAATGAATGAACAAATAAATAATGGAGGTCAAATACGTGTAACGTGAAAAGTTCATTTATGAAATAACCTATAAGAGTGATGGCTGCAGGGATTAAATAGGGGGCATGACCAGTGTCACTCTGTGGCTGACCTACGGTTCGTAAACATATTACTAGATTTGCTGGAAATTGGCATAAAAGCAGGTAGGTCGGGGCTCGCAATTGGCCATTGTGTTGTGGGCCAGACGTGATGCATTCCATATCGCTTTGGATTATCCGCCGTAGATGGGCTTCATTCCATTTCAAACTGCCCCGTCTGCCATAGTCCAGCCACTGATGGAAATTATATTCTCCTCAACGGTTGTAGCATGAGCCTGTGATTAATATGATTGATTTAACAGCAGAATATATTCCATACCTGAGTTAACTGGAGCCGTTTTATTTGAATAATATCACCTACTGTTAAATTCAAGCTGACTAGGTGACAAAACATTGCTCTTTCCTGTAAGTTTCTTCAAGTAAAAAGCATTGGCCTGTGGGTGGTGGAACACTTTTTAATGTGAGGCATGCAGAAATGTTGTGTTTATTTTATACAATAAGTAGTTCGACCGAACAATCTGGATTGGTCCACAAGTTATTTAGAATGTGCTCAATCAGCATGGCAGCACACACCTTACTCTTTCACTAAAAATATTACTCCGCCATATACATTTACTTTGTTGGTCATGGTTGTATAATCACAACATTACACTCGAGGTGTCCTTTAACGTCATTTGAGCAAAGTGCCTCGACTTTCTCCATCAGCTGTGTCGTTGACACGGCGCTATAACAAATTAATATAGCGTTTGCGGGTGCAGAAGCTACATCTGTGTGACTATGTATTTCCATGGAAACAGGAAAACACTGGCCAAAACCTTTAATTTTTGAGCAAATTTATCCTCAACATAACAGATTTTTGATTATACATTTGCTTTGTTGGTCATAGTTGTATAATGTAAAGATTACACTAAATTGTCCTTTAACGTCATTTGAGCAAAAGCGCCTTAGCTTTCTCCATCAACTGTGCTGGTGACACGGCGCTATAACTTAAAATTCATGTAAGCGTTTGCAGTTTAGAAGCACATCATGTGAGTAAATAAATGCAGCGTCTTTGTTATAACGTGGTTGATAAAGTAAGCATTCATTTGTCCGTAGGCTGTTGATTTAGTTCGATGCAAAGTCTGAGACCTCCATAAAACGTGCGATCAACTCAAGAGTTCACTCATCTGGGACCAGACAAATCATTTCTGTTGCTAGGTCATTTATAAGGTCTGATTATTTTATGGCCTTGATAAGCTTGGTTTCCAGGTTACATGAGAGAGACCACCTGGCGGTGACGGTGTGTCATGTGTCCATGAAACAGGACAAACGCACCGCCAAAACAACTTTTAATTTGAGAGCAAATTATCCTCAGCATGAACAATTTTGAGTATACATTTACTGTTGGTAATAGTTGTATAATCGCAATATTATACTGGAGGGTGTGCTTCTAGCGTCATTTGAACGCGACAGTGATCGCGGTCAGGACCGGCGCTTGGCGTTAAGCACACCCTCTGGGATTAATATTAGCAATTACACAACAAGTAGTTCAGATCGAACAATCTGGTTGGTCCACAAGACATTTAGAGATATTACTCAAATCAGCATGACAGCACACCCTTACTCATCACTAAAATATTACTCCATGTATCCGTTTGCAACATTGTATCCATGTCCAGCAACAACTGCCAAGAGCTGGAGCAAGGAAAAGCAGGAACAAATTCAAAGATTCAAAGATTCAAAACTGTTTATCCGAAGTGCTGTACCACTTGCAATACAGAATTGGAAAAGCAATACAATTAATGAGAAAACAGTAGTGTAGAGAATAGGAATAAGCTAATAAAATAAAGAGCTAACATAAAATAAATAAACAGTAGCTAAATGCAACCAATGCCACAAAGATTACAGTAGCGTAGGTATATACAATATACAACAATCTGAACTGTAATTTAATATGGTGCAATAAAATAAGACAGAACAAGAAGTAGTGACAAGGTGAAACGGCATATAAAGTGATAAAGTATGGCATTGTGGCCTCAGGACACAGTGTCTCACTAATCCCTCTCCACGACCAGAGGTAGATGAATTAAACAGTCTGATGGCCACAGGAGAAAGGACTTCCTCGGCGTTCTGTATTTACAGAGAATGAGTCTGTTGCTGAAGGTGCTTCTGTTCAGGTTATCACCTGGTGGAAGGGTGAGAACACATTGTTGTCCAGGATACTATGCGGTTACACAGCATCCTCCTCTCAGACACCACCAACAAAAGAGTCAGTGGACCCCAGGTGGAGCCAGCCTTCCTGATGATCCTGCTGATCTTGTTGGCGTCTGCTGCCCTCAGCCTGCTGCTGACTTTTACAACAACACCAAGGAAGGTGCGGTTAGCTACCACAAACTAGTAAAACATCCCCTCAACATGATGTTGTCGTTGAATGACGAACCTCCTCAGAAATAGAGTCGACTCTGGCCCTTCTTGTAAAGCAATATAGAATTGTTCTTGGCCCAGTCGTTTGTTGTCAGGTGTACTCCAAAGTGTTGTAATCTGGACATCTACAGTCCACACCATTGTGGAAATGGGTGTGAGGTGAATTTCCTCCTCTGAGGAAATCCACCACCAACTCCTTGTCTTGGAGGTATTGAGATGCAGATGGTTAGTTCCACACCACTCGGTGAAGGTCCACAACGCCCCTGTACTCCTCCTCCATTCCCTCACTGATACAGCCAACGTTGCAGAGTTGTCCTGAAACTTCTGCAGATCGGCGAAATCAGTGGAACTGAAGTCTGGTGTACAGGGTGAACAAAGGGGAAGGAGACAGTTCCTGTGGAGCGCCGGTGCTGCTGACCACGGTCGGACACACCATCCTGCAGTCTGGTACTGTGGTGCGACCCATCAAATAGTCCATATCCAGGAGACCAGGGAGGTCCTGCGCCATGGATAAAAGCTTGCTCCCCCAGCAGAACAGGCCGGATGGTGGGCAAGGCACTGGAGAAGTCAAAGAACATGATCCCTCCTGATGCTACCCGGTCTGTCAGGTGGGCGCCTGCATGGTGGAGCAGGAAGATGATGGCATCCTCTACTCCCTAGTTTCGGCTGGTAAGAGCCTTCTGAAGAGGGGTCAGTGATGAGCTGACCAGGAAGTAGTGACAGGACCAGCCTCTCCAGGGACTTCATCAGGTGGGATGTCAAGCGCCACCCCGGTCTGTAGTGGATTGGAGGTGCTGGGGCGTGCGCTGTGGTGCGGAACCAGGCAGGATGTCTTCCACAGCACGAGGACCTCTCCCAGACTCAGGCTAAGGCTGAAAGATATTACTGCAATCTCCTCAACTGGGCTACATGTTTGAGAACCCTCGGGCTGACACCATCAGGGCCTGCTGCCTTGCCTGGGCAGGAGTCTGCACAGCTCCTTCCCTCACCCTCACTCTGCTGTGAGGTCTGTGTGCCGTGTGTGTTGGTGGGGTGGGGTGGAGGCAGTGGTGGGGGAGAGAACAGGTGGGGCATAGTCCAGAAGGCAGGAGGGAGGGGGACAGCAGGGCTGGGAGGTTTGGAGGCGGATGGTTGTAGAGGAGCTGAGGAGGGTGGTCAGTTACTCATCAAATCTATTGAAAAAACAGATTCAGCTCGTTGGCTCGTTCAGCGCCACCCCTGTGTCTGGCTGCTAGATTGTTTGTAGCCAGTGATGCTCCTCATGCCGCTCCACCACGTCCTTCAATTGTTGTTCTGCTGGAGTTTGTACTCAACTTCCTCCTAACTGTCTTTACCCTGTTGGATCCTCACTTCGCTCCCTCTGAACCCGCCTCATCTGCTCCCTATACCCATCTCTGAAGGCCCTCTTCTTCAGTTGCTTGGGACCTTGATGTCTCTGGTGACCCGCGGCATTATTGAAACAGCGTGCAGACACTATGGGAACAACACTGTCCACACAGTTGATGTGCCCTGTTATGCAGTGCGTGAATCATCAGGTCCTCTCATCATGAATCACAGAGCAGCTCCCAGTCTGTGAGTTCGAAGCAGCCTACCAGCTTCCTCAGTCTCCTGTAGTATCTCCTCAAAATGGATCAGTTTATAGTTAATTTTGATTTATTTGGCTGACCTCAGTTTTTGATGATATGAATGGTTGGAGGAGGATGAAGAACAAAACAACAAAAAGCGAGAGATTTGTGTCAATGTCAAATGAAGGCTCAATCAACTTGAATTGTGAGGAATGAACAGATGCGTCCCGATCAACGTCTTGGGCTGTCCGAATATTTTCAGGACTATCTGAAAAATACTAAGCAAGATGTGGATTTTGTATAACTGTGACAAAAGAGCTAAACAGGATTCTTCGTGATTTTATGGGTCAGCGAAACAGCCAAGGTCAGCACTACTCCATCCTTGGCTACGTCGGGTTGAGGGCAGGCATCAACCGTTTATCAACGACCCTCCTCTCAGTCGGGCCTGGTGTCTCATGCAAGACGCTGAGTTCCGCAACATCAAACAAGCGTATTTAGTGGACTCATAAATTCTCAGGAGGCGGGCCGTGACAAAGCGGAACTGTCATGCCGCGATCACTGATGAGGACCTGGTAGTTTGAGGGAGATCAGAGCAATCCAAACACCATGGGGCTGGTAAACTAGGGTAATGGTTCGACATCCAGTTTGTTTGGGAAAGAAGGAGGGTCTGAGAAATTCACTTCTCAAGTCATAGAATAAGCGTGATTCAACAGGTGGGTTTCTCGAAAACAGCGTGAAATAGAAATGCATATTGGCATGATCATTTGTGATGTGAATCATTATGTTGTGATGTCATGCTCAGAAACTTGCCTGAAGTAACTCCAATACTTTTTAAAGGCATAAATATATGTGACACTCAACTCGCGGACACAAAAATCACAAAATCATCATATGAAAGGGATTGTCAAAGCAGAGGTGCTATGTTTGAAGACCCAGGAATGAGTTTTGCCCAGTTTCTTCATTTCAAATATCTAAATCCCAAAAGCCCGCTTTCTACCTCCATCCAAGAGAGGAGAAAAAGTTAGGTGACGTGGTACTCGTTGGAGCCAATGGGTGTAAATTACCTGGGAGTCCGATGCCATCGGCGTATCCTAAGGAGGCAGGAACATCAATTAACTGCCTGCAAATCACTGCATCAAACTCTATCAGAAACTGGCTGAGGAGGTGGACTGGAAGCCAGAGAAATAACTGACAGTCAGCGGACACAGGTCCGAGAGTTCTCTCCAGAGCTACTGGGCACCTTCTCTGGATAACAGAAAACGGTGGAGCAATCGCCTCGGTCCTGACCGCATCACTGTGGTATAAATAACGTTCAGCACACCCTCTGGTTATTGCTTAAGCGCAGCTTAACCTCACTGCTACAGTAAACAAGCAGTGAAGAGGATATGCTGCACCAAACAGAGGACAATATGGAGCATTTACTGAGAGCTGTTATTTCTTTATAGTTCTGATTCTGTTCCAGTGAAGCTACGATTGAAACAGCTGTTAAATTCACGTCATCAGAGGCATATTTTCCTCTTCAGTGTATTTATAATTTCATCATCTCATCCGTAGTCAGAGGTGAGGGAGGGACACACCTTTCCAGACTCCGGCGGTCCCCATGACTACCATCCCTAACCCCTCCCACTCTGTGACGTCGTTCAATTAGCCGCGCTGCCTCACGGTCAGAAGTAAGGGAGGGACACACCTTTCCAGACTCCGGCGGTCCCCGCGCTGCCTCATGGTCTTTAACAACAGCATGGAGGAGAAAACGACCGTAGCTGGATCAGTGAGCCTGACCGTTGGAGGAGAAAGTGATGGAAACTAAGTAAGTGCATAAAACGAACTGTTTTTAATTAATAATGATGTTAGCCACCGTGTGTTATGTTTTTGCAGCCACCTCAGTCGTTTTTTCATGATTCGACATGACATGGTTATTAGCACTGCGTGGTTCGCTAATGCTAACGTTACCTAGCTTGTCACTGTAGAGTGTTGAACAATATTGTTAGCAAACTTTGATTTTTAGATGCTATTACAGCATTTTTAGGCAGGGGACTGCCTTTTTGACACATATATTTGCTTGATTTACCTGCCACTCACATGCATTGGGCTGGAACCAGGCAGAAGGCTGCAAGCTATGCTAATATTCAGGGTTGTGAAGTGAATGTAAATGTCTTAAGTAAGGAACAATTAATTACTCTTCCCAGTCTTATTGGTAGGCCTTGTTGAGAATTTCATGAATTTGATTTAAGACAGCTATTCATCATTGTCACAATCTTTTAACAGACAAAAATCTTATTTGCTAGCTTTTAACAATGTTAACTGTAGAGTGGCTTTTTATCAAAATTATGAAAATAATGTATTTGATGGTCAAATGTTACATCAGGTAGATTCACTTTTTTGTCTTTGGTGTCCTGCAGACAGTGGCCGACTCTCCAGAATGAGGACACACTTACGTCACCTGAGAGGGCGTTACTTTAATTGCTTGTCCAGGCGCATGGAATACAAAAAATACCAAACACAGGTAATAATGCTGGCTCATTATTTGGCCATCTGGTTTTCAGTTGTGATATCATAATCACATTACACTATTCTTGTATAGTACACCATTAGCCTCTTTTACCACCTAAGTAAAGGTCGAATAGTATCAGTCAGTCAAACAGTATGGAAAGAATCCATAGATTAGTTCCACAAAAGTAAAGTGCTCAAAACAAACCCCAGACTCAGATGCTGCAAGAGGCTTTTGCCTGCAGCAACAATTATGGAAGAAGAGAATGTTGCAACTTACATCAGCAAAGACATGGCTGCAATTTACATGTTCAATAGTTATTCGTTTTTAACTCATTTCATATGACAGTAGTTTAATAGAATATTCCATCCTGTTATTGTTACTGGCCAGTTACAATGCAGGTGTCCTCCCAGGTGATTAGAATTCACTGCAGCTACAGTGAAATTGCTCCTTCCCCCATGTCGCTCTCTACTGCCTATCTATTCTATCTATCTGTCTATTTATCTCTCTCTCTCTATCTATCTATCTATCTATCTATCTATCTATCTACACGTGTGTGTGTGTGTGTGTGTGTGTGTGTTTATAAGAGACAGTACATGAAAGCATCCCACAAAAACCTGACTGTCCTGTAACCAAAAGTCCATTTGTGAAGCAGAAGATGTCACAGAGGACTGATTGAAGAAGGACATGGCCCAGAGTTTCTTCAGAGGAGGACAAGAGGATAGGAGGTAAAAACTCTGATGACACAAACCTTTCTGTTACCTTGTCTACAGAGAACACTGAAAGACAACAGGCACTATTAAAACTACCTCTGACTGGCAGCTTTCTCACCATAGCAGAGCACCTCAGGCTGATATGGAAGCCCGTTTCCACCAGTATAAGAAAAACTGCCTGTGTTAAGTCAAAATCATGAGGTAAAAAGTCATAATTATGACATAAGTCTGAATTATGAATTAAGTCAAAATTACGAGATAATAAATCAAAATTATGAGTGTCGAAATTGTGAGATTTAAAAAAATCATAATTATGAGATGATGTCAAAATTACGAGATAATAAATTTAAATTATGAGATAATGTCGAAATTGTGAGATTAAAAAAAAATTAATAATTATGAGATGAAGTTGAAATTATGAGATAATGTCGAAATTACGAGATAATAAGATGGAAATTATGAGATAAGAAGTCATAATTACGAGATAAAGCGAAATTAGGAGATAAATTGAAATTAGGAGATAATGAGATAAAAAGCCATAATTATGAGATAATGTTGAAATTATAAGATACTCTCACACAACACTCAAAGTAGCAGTTCTTTGGTATGAGTTCTCCTATTCAACTTGACAACGAAATGGATTGTGAGCACACTGAAGACTATTTTAAACAGGGCTTTACAACAGATGAAATACTTAATTTGCTTGCTGATTCACACTGGATTATATGGAGCAAACACACCCTTGAAAAGAGAAGCAGCTCTTGTGTGGACAGAATAAAAATGATGTGGCTGAAGTGGCAATCTTCAATCAGTTTTTTTCTTATACCGGTGGAAATGAGCTTCCATAGGCTGAAAACATTGGAACATCTTAAAAAAATATGATGCTTTTATTTCAAAGTTGCAGACACAAATGGTAAGTATTACTGTAACAGCTGAGAAAGATACTGTCTCTGTGTGTGGCCAAGACAAAGTACATAATTCTAATCACTCTGTAGCTAGTTTAAGAAAAACATTGTACACAGCTTTCTTTATTTGCACTATCAATTAATAGGCTGATAGTGTGTTATGTTGCCTACTAACTGACATTATCTTGTATTAATATACTCATAATTCCTTATTTGAACAAGATCCTCAAGATCTAAGAAAATGCTGCAACCTGTTGAGTCTTACAGTGGTCATCTTAAAACAGGTAGTTCACGCACAAAAGATACTAGATGTCTTAAGTGTCTTAATAAAAAAAGTGGAAATATATGATATATGATAATACAGTGCAGAATTTCCGTGCGCAGTTCACATTTTAGCCATGTTAAGACAAACCTAAAAACTAAGCGATTAAATGTTCTCTCTCAGTACCACCAGTGAAACAAACTGTAATGCAGTGCACTGTTATGATTAGGTAATGTACGGAAGTCTATCTAGATGTCAGTATGTTGTATCAATATTCTCATAATTCCTTATTATACAGGATCCTCAAGATCTAAGAAAAGACAGTAACCTGTTGAGACTGAAAGTGATGACCCAGAAACAGAGATTTCTTAGACTACATGCACTGGAATATGTGCACATTAGTTTAACTTGCTTTTGTGATAATGGTGTCAATGTTGAAAACATGTCAATAGTTTACTGTAACTTCTGTCACTTAAAGAGTCCTTTTCTGCCAGAGTTCATGAACAGACTGCTCACCTCTTGAGGTTGACAGGTTTTTGCTGAGCTGTTTAATTTCGGATTGTCAGCCCTGTAAATCTCAGGGTCTCACTATGTAATAATATGATATAATGTGAGAAGTAAAATCACCAAATAGGTGAATTTCAAATAATCCTAAATACATTTAAAATATGTAAGTGCTATCCTGAGACTGAAAAAGTGAGACTTCATGTTACTATACATAAGGGGTCTCCCACTCCTTCTGTCAAAGGTCCACTTAGCCTATTATTGTTTAATATTTGTATTTTAGTACAGAATTGATGTTATTTTTATTAGTATTTGCCTATATCAGTGTGAGCAAACTCAAAGCACATAGTGAATCCATGATAGCTGGATATTAGCCTGACCCCAGTCCCATTCTGAATGTCGAAGATTTGAAACTAGGTATATATGGCAACAGGCAGCAAAAAAAGCTGCTTACTGACCAACAGCAGGTGATCATCAGGTCTTAAGAGTCTCAGAGAGAGAGATCACCTCTCTTCTCACAGTGGAGTATAACCCTGTTACTCAAGTACTTTGTAAAAGTAGTCATTGGTTTTGCTTGTGTTCTTTATTCTGTTGTCAGCCAGTCAGTGCAGACAGCCCAACATTTCATGCATTAACTTGTATTCCTGGAGCTTTCCAGTTTATTCTACAAGGTAAATTATATATCAGGTTGGGTACCACGCCAGTCTATACAAGTAATGCTGTTTAAAAAAGAGGTTATAGGTGCTGTGGTATGTTTTTATGACATTGCTGACCAACATTACATGTGAATAAGTAAGTCTAATTACTGTACAGTTAATTATAGGTAATTGAATTGCTGGTGTCCACCCCTGATTTTCTTTTTTCCCCTTTGTCTCCTCAAAGAGGAGGAGCTGGTCAGGTGGGGAAGTTCATGCTGTAGAAAAAACCCTGTAAACTGTTATTGAACCTGGTAAAAGTACCTGGCAAATCTGAGTGTGCTGCCTGCATTAAGGCCTCACCTGAAGCACTGAAAAACAGAAACTAAAAGTGCAAGAAGAAACAACACTGCACCCGTTCTTTCCATTTGCACTTGTTGTACTTATTGTGCATGTGTTGAGGATACGTGTGTTGATATTATAAGCTCAGTACACTATACAGCCACCTGTATAAGTGCATACCTGTTGTGTATGAGCGAGTGGGAGCTCTTATTGTGAAGTGACTGCTGTGGTTACTCATGAATAGCATGGTGGATGTTCATAAAGTAATGCTTGTATTGTCAAGTAACATATACTAAGATAGAACTTTGGATGCACATGAGACGCTGTTCTTTGAAGTTCTGTCAGTTTTGTTTCAAGGAAAACTTTTCTCCTGCTTCTGTCAACCTCTAAGAGACTCCTCTGTGTAATGTTTGGTCCAGTGTTACCTTGTTGGTTGTGTCACCCCAAGAAAACCAGTTTGTGAGTCGGCTCACTAATGCACTGTACTGCGGAGGGAACACATGAATACGGTGGCCAGGAGGTGCCAACCAACATTACAAAATGTGAAACACTTTTACAAAGCTTGAGACAAATTTACATTTTAGAAAACATTTTTACATATCATAAAACACAATTACATTACCATAACACATTTACAAGTCCTGAAACAAATTTATATTTCAGAAAACAAATTAACAAGATGCAAAACACTTACAAACGCAGAGACAAGTTTACAAGTGGCGAAACACTTTTACAAGTCCTGAAACAAATTTACAAGTAACATCGACCGGAAAGGGAATGTACCAACTCCAGGGTTGAACCGGAAGTGATAACAAGGAGCGGCCAATATGAGTTGTTGTCGTTGATGGAGTTCATGGTGACCCAAGATGGACAGCAATCGAGTGATGTTTTGCCCGTTTTGTGGCAAACACGAGCCGGTTTTGTTTTTCGTGTGGGTTTTTGTGAGTTTTTAAATGGCGCAGACCAGACGGAAGGACCAAACGCACAGGGGACATATCAACAGCCAGATAATGCTAAACAAAGTAAGTGTAACATATCGGTCGCTATCTGAAGTATGTGAATGAACGTGAAGAGCGCTATTGGTTAGTGGCTGCTAACTTTGTATTTGAAACGTGGCTTTGTTAATTTCAGCAGAAAAACCTTGCCCATCATATAAGCAGTTCCTGGAGTACAGAAGCTCCAAGTCAAAAGAGTGTCAGTCTTTTAACTATGGGCCGAGAGGAAGACACATCCAGGTAGGTTGTGCCGACTGTCTTAGCTTATCAATACTCGACTGTCTGACTCGAGATGACTCAGAAGTGGATCTGTATCATGTTAGATTTATTGTACAGATTGAAATAAGTTTAAAAGAAACTAATATCTTTGAAGCAGGTATCTGTGCGTAGATTTTAGAGCATATAGCGCTCTAGGCAGGATAACAGCTCTCGTGCAAGACGAGATGCTTTGCTGAAGCAACTGGGCACAACAGTGTAACGATTTGGAGTGTAGTTTATAGTCATGTTCGGCCCACTATGAAACTGTGGTGGCACAAATTAGACAATGGGGGGGGACACCACATTCTCCATAATTAATGGGAAACACTGATGTATGTATAATTTTTTTTATATTACCTATGTGTAATACATTAACCTTTTTCATTTTTTAGATAAACATTGGATTGATGGTGCCAAATGGAACTGATGGAACTGCTTTAAAACCTCTAAGAGGGAGAACACTCCTGTTATTTGTAGACCCAGAGGTAGAAGCACCTGATGTACTGAAACAAGCAGAAAAGCCAAAGTACTCCCAAACACAAACCTGAAGATGAAAGGTCAGTACATTTTGGCATCTAGCCTTTGTCAGGGAGTCAAACAGATTTAATGAGAGGTCCTTTCTAGTGGTAATCAACCAATAGGAATCTGTATTCGTTTACATTCTTAGATGACTATTGTAGGCCTGAAGGACAGTAATAAATAATGTAATAATTTTATCATTTTAATCATGTTTCAGAGATGTACCAGGACATTCAGCAACAATTGAGCCTGGACAGGTAATCGGGCAGACTGTGGCAGCCTGACGTTTCTTACTTTCATTGTTGTTGTTGTTTCAGACATTTTAATTTGTTTTTCAGATAGTAATATCTGATGCTGAGGATATGGATCCACCTGAAACAAATCCAGCCAAGACTTCTTGCTACAGGTAAGTAAAAAATGATAGTGACTCTCATAATTTCTATTTAATTCATTGGGGAGAAATGTGTGTTTGTAAGATGTTTTAGTGTGGAAATTGTAATTTCCCAACAGTTAATACACAGACCTGTATGCACCAGGTGTTGAGGAAGAGGACGAGGAGCTGGTTGCAGTCAATGTGGAGAATTTCCAACATACAGCAGTGTAAAATGAACTTCTGACTGTGGCATTCCAATTTTTTTACATTGTGGCAAACCTGTCGCTTCCTATTGATCACAAAAGGGTCAGCAGGTTCAACATCTCAAGGGCTAATGTTTGGGATGGAGCAGTCAGAGGTTTCAAGCGTACAACATTTCCTGAAACCTGTGACATGCTGGTCAGATTTACTGATGATGCTGGTGTTTTTGAGGAGGGAATTGACACAGGTGGTCCAAGAAGAGAATTTTTAACTCTGCTAATGAAACACCTGAAAGACCAGCCCATTTTTGATGGACCAGAAGGACATTGGTTCTTGGTTTACAATGCAAATGGTATGTACTATACTAATGGTTGGTTAAACATGATTTTATATATATATCACATGGCATATGCTTTTTTCCTCAATATCTTAAAGTATATAATGTATGTTTTAATTTTGCAATATGAATTCATTCACGGCTGTTAGGGAGGATGAATACTTCCTGGCAGGAAAGATGATCGCAGTGTCAGTTTTACATGGAGGTCCAGGACCCCATTTCCTGTCAGAAGATCTTGCACATTATCTTGCTGGCCAGCCTTCATTCAAATCAACAGTTAATTTAATAACTGATGAAGAAATAGGGAAAGCTTTGCGAGAGGTGAGAATATAAAGCACAAAGCAAAGGACAGAGTTTTACATATTAGTGTTTTAGGACAGTTTTACTTCCTATATCCCATACACAGAATTGGCTTCATTTATTAGTTTTGATAGGGTAGGGTTACACCATGCTATGTATGTCACTGAATAAAAATATGCAAGGATATACAGTACATGCAGTTATTTACTGGGATGTTTATGCCTCTTTTTTATGTCTTTCAGATTGAGAATGCTGCTTCATTGGATGCTCTGCAGGAATGTATCATGAGACACAGCACAATGTTACAGACAGCAGGCTGTCTGAGACACGTGACTTCTGTGGAAGAAGAAAAAGAAATTGTGACAGACTACCTCTGATGGTATATTATTGACCGCAACTCATCTGTAGATAAGATCATATTTTTAATGATGTACTTTTTTTCATATGAAATTTTTGTTTGACATGCCTCATGGCATGTATATCTGTTATCAGTTAGTCACTGTGACAAAATTTGTGCCATGGTGTGTTACAACTGATAGCCTATGTGATTGTCTGTCTCTCCATTCCCTGCCTTGTGCTAGTCTATAAATACTCATGCCACCCTGCCCTCTGTGTCATTTGTCCATGTGACTGTGTTTCTGTGTGTAATTCGTGCAGTTTGTAACACTTACCTTGCCATGTGCAAATCAAAAGAATGATTTTTTTTTTTTCAAGTAACACACAACCAGCCCCAGATGTACATTTGTTTAGGTGGATTGTAATTGTCGGGAAGAGAACCTTTAATAGTTTTCTTTAGATAATTTAAATGCAGTTGGCACTACACAGCAGTGAAACAGTGTTTGTGTTCACTTGTAGATTCAAAGATGGTCTTTCAGCCCTTCAGTTTCTGGATGCACTACAGCAACACCCTTCTTTGCTGACCCCTGTCCTGTGCCACTCTGAAAAACGACTCACTGACCTTGAACTTAAGAGACTCTTCAAACCTGACCTCAGCCCTTCAGGAAGTAACAGGAGACTAAAAGAAAGTCAAACCTTGGCCTACTGGGCAGACTATCTCCTTGACTGTGAAGGTTTGTATGTTTTTTTTTTTGAAAACTTGGAAAACCACATTACTATGGTATATCTGAACTTTTTTTTTCTTTGCAGAAGGCGAGACTGCTGTGTCTGTGGAGGATGTTTTGATGTTTGCAACTGGGCTGACATCACTTCCCCCTTCTGGCTTGGAACCATTGCCACAAATAGAGTTCCTGGATGACTCTCCATTCCCAATGGCAAATACATGTTCAAACTTGTTGAAATTACCACACATACAGTGTGTTTAAGTCACAAATGAACTTTGGAATTCAAAATAGTCCAGGATTTGGCTGTTTATAAGCCATATGACTGGATGAACCCTAGAGCCCAAACTCTAAAAATGTTGTTTTGTTCTTTGTTGCTGTTGTCATTGGTGCACCTAAAGGTGCAGTTGTTTTTGTTAAAGAGGTTTTTATAATGTTAAAGTATGTGAGCATGTTTTTTTCTCAGTCGTTTTAGATCCATAATTCTCAAACTGTGGTCTGTTTATGAATCACTGTTTTAGATTTAGAATGAAAAAACAAACAAGTATTTCAAGAGATTTTGTTATCTATAAAAAAAAATTTAATAAATGCTCATTACTTTGCTTTATTTTTATTCATATATATTTCCCCCTTTGAAATAATGAAGCTGTGGGTGACAAATTCAGACACTTTGTGTACATGTTCCACCATTACAATAAACCTCTCTTCCGTTCATAGCTGAGCAATGTCTTTTAGTTTCAGATACAGTTCAGTTCTGAAACTGATTGTTCTCCATGGCTAAGTCCAAGTACTCCTGCATGTTTGCATCCCCACATGGAGCTCTTGTCAGGCGAGCCTCGGAAAGACATCCAGTTCAGCCTCTTCAATTTTAAATCCACAGTCTCTGGAGCCAAACCTATGTTAAACAGAAGACATAATTACATTTATTTAAATTTAAGATAAAAGGAAAACAAGTACAAACATCAATCTATCACCAAAGTATTACCTGTGTGGTAAGTAGTAGAGCTCATTGGGCACTCCTCCTGGACATGATGCTGTTCTGGAGGGGCGAATCCTGTGACTATTCCACAATCTAACACACTCATCCAAACAACTGTCCAGGTCCACGAAGTTGCCATAATTATGGTGTTTGTAGAAGAGTAATCCTTTCTGCGATATAACCCGGCTCCATTCAGTGTGCTTTTCAGAGCCCTCAAGCTGATGTGAACACCGTGTAAACATGACATCATGTCCACGATTACAGCGTATGAGTGTCCCTCATTAAAATATTCTATGCACTGCTGCAGCATATCTGGTCTGTTGGTCTGGTCCATGCCCCTTAAAAACTCTAAAGACCGACCACACGAAAAACAAAACCGCGTTAAGCGCCTCATATGTTGTCCACAAAACGGGACAAACATTGCTCGATTACTGTCCATCTTGGGTCACCATGAACTCCATCAACGACAACAACTCACATTGGTCGCTCCTTGTTATCACTTCCGGTTCAACCCCCGAGTTGGTACATTCCCTTTCCAGTTGATGTTACTTGTAAATTTGTCTCGGTGTTTGTAAAAGTGTTTCGCGTCTTGTTAATTTGTTTTCTGAAATGTAAATTTGTTTCGGGACTTGTAAATGTGTTATGGTAATGTAATTGTGTTTTATGATATGTAAAAATGTTTTCTAAAATGTAAATTTGTCTCAAGCTTTGTAAAAGTGTTTCACATTTTGTAATGTTGGTTTGCACCTCCCGGCCACCGTACATGAATGGGCCAACTGTGAATCCAGTGTTTACAAAGGTTTATATATTAAATAAATGCAACTGACATTTTGAAATACATAAGTTTAACCTGACTCTAGTTCTTATACAGTTGATCTGGGTTTTCCCCAACAACCGCATTTTGGAAACGCAGTCTGATGTTACCTGGAAGAGAACATTGTACCTGGTAGTTTACTGTAATTTATTAATTACATTTTTTGTCTCCTCCTCTTTAAAGCAGTTCATATTTTTTGTGTTTTCTGAGATATCAATTGGCTAACCAGTGTCTAATTTTTAATGATTTCATTTACAACATACATGCAGTCATGAACTAAAAGAGTAGCAGTAAGAAGAATCTAAAACAAAAGAAGCAGCAAAAGAAAAAGCTAAAATTCAGTTTGTGAGAACAGACATGTAGAGACAAGCAATCATTCATATTCACAGCCAGACCTATGGGCAATTTAGAATTACCCATTAACCATCTATATGTCCTCAAATTGTGTGAGGAAGCCAGAGTACCTGTAGAGAATGCACACAGACACAGGGAGAACATGCAAAACTCCACACATAAAAGCTTGGACTCAATTGATTGGGTTAATCAGTTTTAAAAGTTAAAAATACATCCCTAATTCCAACATTTAATCCTACAATAATGGATGCTGGCAGGGACAGGTGTATTTTAGATTTGCTGCTGCAATGAGCTATTTCTCACCACAATGGAGGGATTGGTTTTATCTCAGGTGGATGCTTTGTCTGCTGTGTGAAGTCACGCCACACAGCCAAGTTACTCTGCCACCTTCCTTTGCTCCACCTGTATAGTGAGATAGTTAGAAAAACTGTTATCATCTTTGATCTAACATCCAGTTTACCCAGATCACCATCTCATTCTTTGTTCCATCAACTCTCCAAAACTTGAAGAGGCAAAGAAAACATAAAGCCTAAGACCCCACACCTCAAACGAAGACATACATGAAGTGACCTTATGATCTAAATTTGTAGTGACAAACATCTACAAGACCATACAAGATGACAAACTTATACAAACCACATGAAGTAACAAATTGCAAAACATGACAGTTTAAACCGAATTTTGACCAAAAAGGTATGCTTAATATTTCCTTGGATGTAATCACCTTGGCCATTACTATTAGTTTTGGTGCTTCTGGAAGATTCTTCTCTCTCTCTCCTCCTTTTTTTGGTTGCAACATTTTCTGATACCTATTATCTTACATGTATTTTACAGGATTGGTCAACTCATTCTCTGCCCCTCTACTAAACCATTTCTCATGATCCCTCTATAGAATCCCTCCAAAGAAAATAAACTTTTCTTCACACTTACTTTGTCCATCATTCACTTTCCATTTAATACAGTGTTCCAGACACTGTTGACTGGTCCGTAAAGGATCACAGGATTCATATATACCTGGTCTTTCCTAACAGAATCACAGGGTACAACTACCTGGTCTTTCCTGGTCCATTTTGGTCAATTTTTCTTTCCCTATGTTACCCTCAGACGTCAAACCATTAGGAGAGCGAGTTGATTTTAAGGCAGGGGAGAAGCAAACAACCTCACAACAAGTCAGTTAACCATGTCACAAAGGTGGAAGCATTCCTAAACATACACAGAGCAACATGCACAGAGAAAACCTAAACAATAACCCCCTTTTATGACCACACAGCAAACTTACATGAAATTGAGGATGGCGTCAACTTCTTTGGGATTCCAACTTCACAGACGTCTAACAGCACACAGCAACAATAACTCAAGAGGACCCCTTACCTCTTAGCTCAATTTGGATTCTCAGGTCACTGGTGTGTGCCATTTGTTGAAGAAAAACTCTCAAGTCCTTAATTCAAAGTTTGCTGTAGTGGCGTTGATTTATTGGTTTTCCAGAATACGGTCAGGGATGTATTTTCTTTAAACTGAGAGATCCCCTATTGGGAATCCGAATCAGCTGTCCCACATTCAAATATTTTAAACTTTTTATCCCCATATTTCCTTCTCACAACATCCACAATCGTCTCCTCCGGAGGTCCCACCTCAACGGGAATTCTTACTCCCATTCCAATGTGGAGGTCGTACCATCACTTACAATACAGACGCTCTGTAAGCACGTACTGTAACGCTACAAGGATATAAAGCAGGTCACTTTGTATAAGGCCCAAGTGATTGATGCCAAGCCAAATTTTAAAGCACAAAAAGGAACTAAAATGTCAATATTTCAGTGCTCACCAGATGAACCTGGGCTGAACTGAGTTTGTGAATCCTCAGTGGCAACGATCCGCATCAGCGATCAGTCCTCCCTTCTGAAGAAGATTTTGAGGTTGGAGGCTGGAAGTTTTTTTTCTTCCAGGATAGCCACAGTCACTGTTCAAGACCGTCCCAGACGTATTGCTTAAGGATCCCACTTCTGACACTAAATTGTTGTGGGAAATTCTCAGTTGTTTGTGAAGAATGAAAATAGAGACTTCTCCCGGCCAACAAAGTTTTATTCACCTTGCAAAGAAAAAGGTCAATCACCACCCGAAGGGTCAGAAATGGTAAAAAGACCTGAACATAGTAGATCTAGACCTTTATCCCTGAGGAATGCCTCAAGATGAACAAAGGGTCTCGATCTCTGCTCCTTGACACCCTTTGTCTGCCAACAGAAGTGGCACCCACCCTCAGAGTGATCTTCACACTTGGGGTATCCTCAGAATTTACATCTTGATGAGAATGTAAACAAGTAAGTGGTCTAGATGTCACAATGGTTACAAAGAAAGGAATTTATAATTACATTAACAAATGGGAGAATTAAAGTTATGCTATCATTCTTATACTGAATCGTTGATCATTTGAATCCATTTGTTCAATTTGTTGAATGTTTTCAGAGGTTTTTGATGGATGGATGCCCAGAATGTTCATAGTCTTGGACATATCCTCTGCCTTCACAAAATCTTTTGTGCCATTCAAACACACATGCACGTGATAAGCCATGTTCCCCATACACCCAGTTAATGCAATGGAAAAGATTCAGCAGCTGTTTTATTCAGTTTCACTAAAAACTTCAAGTTAATGGTTTGCTCAACTTTATTCAATCATTTTTCTAATTTCTGGACCTCATGTGAAATGGATCTTCCTAATCTACTTGAGGAACACATTGATGTATAACAGATGTCATTTCATGTTGCCAGTAGGTGGCACTATGAGTATGGCTGAATGTTGGCACATGTAGATATGTTCAGGCTGGGCTCTCTTGTCAAACGTGGAAGCTTGAGGCAGATTGGACAATTTATATTGTTACAACACCTCTTTCATGGTGAAGCAGCGGAACTCTGCCACACGCCTCAATGTGGGCATGCTGTTCAATGAAACCTAAAAGCTTCATATAATGTAACACCACAAAGGTCTTTAGAAGTCACCTAACAAGTTTGTAGAAGTCCATCAGATCAAATCTCTAGGAGGAGTACATTAAAGTACAACGGCTGTAAATCATAAATTTATGCCAAATTTTCATACTGGAATTCAAAATGGCTGACTTCCTGATTTAGGTATGGCTCAAGAGGCTTTTTTGGTACGCCTTGGGGTGTTAGATGCTCTGCCAACTTTGTACACCTGCATAAAAGTGCACGGGGGCTGCTTCACTGAAATTTCTAGGGGCGCCTCGATATTTTGCCACACCCACACCTTAGACCCACATCAGAGATTAAGTTACATGACTGATAACATAAATGCCAATTTTCAGAAGCATCCAAGAGATTGACTGCTGAGTAATTAGAGCGCCTCCTCCAGAGCTACCAGCACGGGTCAATTGTGATATCAATCAAAGTGGGCGCCCGACCACGCCAGTTTTCCAGTCTCTCAAGAATACCACATTTTCACCAGGTCTGAGGTATAAAGCAATTTTTGTGAGTTTTGAATGTCCAAAGCCTTCAAAAATGCTATTTAGTTGGTGGAATAATAATAATAATGATAATTAAAGCTGCAAGCAGCGCTGAACGGCCCTTGAGATTGAACCACGGGTTAATGCAGGTCGGGAGTGACACAGTTGTAACAGTGCACCATGGCACGATGCATCGCCATTCAGAAAATACTTGTGTTCTTCTGGGGTTCTTAGACAGTCTCTCACTAGTTTTCTTCCAGGGTCTTTGAAATCTTTCACTCCTACCCCTGCCAGGCTTGTTCTGTACTGTGGCTCTCTGAATTTCTTTGATGATACTTCTCATTTGGAGTTCTTGACACTTGAAATGTTGTGATAACTTTGTATATCCTTCTCCTGCTTCGTGAGCATCAGCAATTTTTCTTCTCAAGTCTACAGTGATTTCTTTGATCAGGCATGATGCTTTCTCAAATGACAGCTCAAATCCTTAATACTGAACTTTTTATACTGTGTAAATTGGGAGAGCAACCTCAGTTCTAACTTGATTTTACAAGCTCTGAGCATTACAAAGTTAAGAACATCATTGCACAACAGTGGCTCGCTGTGTGTGCTCAATAAAAGGTTAATACTGAAGGGGCCAATAATATGGACCCTGTTCTTTTTAAAAAAAAAAATTAATAGTTCTGTTATTGTACGCAAATATAAATAATTTATGCTTTCTAAAGACAACTATGTTTAGAAATGCTATGTTGAAAATTCTTGCTCTGTCATAAAAGTTAATTTGGGAAAATTTTTTAAAATTTCAAATTTCATTAGAAGGCTAATAATTTTGTCCTTAACTGTATATACATTCTAAGATTTTTCCTATTTGCATTACTCATCAGAGCAACTCATATGAAAAAGCTGACACAGACCCCTCTGTTCCATCTCAAAAACACTGCTTAAATGGCCAGATGACGAAATTGTTCAATATTTTCCCAAAATCACTATTATTATTTTTTTCACATTAAAGTCTTACAGAAAGGCACAATCTGTGATATAGAAAGGTGAGAGAATAAACTGTTCAATTTCACACACCACAAGAGGGAGCCAAGCAAATTGACCTGCAACAACTCTATCTGCTGGATCAAGCAGCACACTACTAAATGGTGATGCACCAGAAGACTGCCAGTCATCGAACTTTGACAGGCTAGACAGGCACACATCAACGAAAACAGTAGTTATCAAGGAAAGCCTAAGGCTGTCCTGACAATATTCGAAGTGAATCCAGTCACCTGCTAGTAACAGCACATCACACTATAAATATGTAATTTCCGTTCTCAGTAGGTGGCGCGTACAACAATTGTAAGGAATATTGACATGGAGGTGTGTAATTAGGGACCATTGACAATACTGTAAAGTTTGATGCAGTTTGACAAAGTATGGCTGAATTACAGCAAGTTTAATGCAACTTCTGTTTCATGGCGAGTCATCTAACTTTGAGGGGCCAGAACGGCATGCCCTTCAACGAAAACTCAAACACTTCTGCAATTTACCTTCATGTCTTAATAACTTATTTTAACCTTTTAAGTCAACCTGATAAAAGCGCCCAGAGGAGGCATGAACATTTGCAACCCCTGAAATGGCCAATTTTCATCTTCCTGCCTCCCATTCGACTCTTAGAAACTCTGGGAACCACCAGTAAACCAGCATTCTGGGAACGCAGAGTCCTAGTGGGATTGTAGAGACTATGAGATCTTTAAGGCAAGATGGTGCCTTGACCATTAAGGGCTTTTGTAATGCGAGGAGGAGGATTTTGAATTTACCTGGATTTGACTTTGGGAGCCACAATGAGAGAAGCAAACACAGGAGAAATATGGTCTCTTTTCCTCAGTTCCTGTCAGCAATCTGCTGTTATTTTGAATTTAGCTGCAGAGTCTTTAGAGACTTGTTGGGGCAGCCTGATAATAATGAATTACAGTAGTCCAGCCTAGAAGTAATAAATGTGATGACTAGTTTTTTCTGCAGTCTTTTGAGACAGAAATGTTTAATTTTGGTGATATTACACAGGTGAAAGAAGGTCCTAGAAGTTTGTTTTATATGTGAGTTAAAGGACATATCTCGATCAAAGATAACTTAGATTCTTTTTATAGTGGAGCTGGGAGCCAGGCACGCTGTCAGTGAGCTACGCTATTAGGAAAGTTTATTTCGACGTGTTCAGGACCAATTATAATGACTATTATGATCTAAATGCTTGTCTGACCACCTTGAGGTGAATCACATGAACCTACTTGGATAAAACACATCATTTCCTGTTTCAATAGGTGGCGCTTATGACGGTATCTGTATATTTGACCGTACAATACACACCCATTATAAACTCAGAAATCGCCAAAATGAGCATGAAATATGAACCGCTGGTCATGTTGCTGCATGTTGAATAGCTGAACTTATTGGGACTTGTTTAAAGTTTAAATGAGGTATCTAGCACAAAGTATGCTGAAGTAGTTAAAGTTCAAAGAGGTTGAAGTGACTCCACCTCCCACGTAGCAGCTGCAACCACACAGGCAGAAGATGGCTGGGCCCCTCAGAGGAGAGGCTGGACTTTTCTTGGTTTGGTAGGAGAGCAGAGGAAGGTGAGGCTCTTATGATCAATCCACACCCCAATCCGCCCCCACCTCAGTGTCAAAGGCATCAACCTCCAGAATAAACAAAAATAAAGTTGAGTTGGGATGTGTGAGAAGAGGAGCAGAGGTGAATAACTGTTTTAGTCTAGTGTATACTGTGTCTGCTTCAGATGACCAGGAGAAGGGGGAGGACAGTGGTGGATGTGAGTTTAGTGAGGGGGGGATGGTATCTTACTGTTTTCACAGATTAAGTTTGCCAATTCAGGAAGTGTTGGAGCTGTTTTCCATTGCTGGGGACTGGACCACCCTGCCACTGCTCGAACCCTGACCTGGTTGGCTCTCACCTGCCCCCTCTCAATAATAAAACCCTAGAAACTCATAGGGGAACATGGACATTTCTCAGCTTTTACATAAAGTTTGTTTTCCAAGAGGTGCTAGAGCACTAACCTCACATGCTGACTGTGTTTTTCAGGTGTCCAGGAGAAAATCGGGATATCGTCCAAGCAGACGAACAAGAAACAGTTGAGCATATCTCTGAGAACATCAGTGAGGCAGAATGGCATCACTAGGTATTTATATATATATATATATGTGTGTGTGTGTGCGGATATATATATATATATACACACACACACACACACACACACACACACACACACACACACACACATTTGATCAGAGTGGGAACACTCGGGGAAAGTAACTGACCAGGGAGTTGAAACCAGATACCTTTTTACAGCCATTTGCAAAACAATTTCTCTTTATAATATAATGCAGTGTTGATCAGAGCCCTGCTGAGCCAGCAAGCTACAGAGGCATTTTTAATTGTTGCAGGTGGTCTGGCTAAGGCGATATAGCTGTGATACTGGGATCTGCAAATAAAACTCCAAAGCGTGCATGTGCAAATGGGTACACAAACAAGAGAGATGTGTCCAAGACAGCTGTGTCTGGGATTGCTGTGCTAAGGTTCAAGGCCTGAGGTTACAGTATGGCCTCCTTTTGCCTTATGTCACAGATTCAGAGTGTGTAGAGAGCCACTGTGGATTCAGCCTGTCAGCATTATCAGTAGGTCCTCTGAGATTCCACAGAATTATTTTGACTAAAAATGCTGGGATTTTAAAGGAGGCTTCTATTTAACACAATTTTTGTTCTTACGTCTGAAATTGCTTGATTTACAAATACATGCTGAAAAGTCATACCAAACATACCACAAAAATCATTAAATTGATAATGACAGTGCCTCTTTAAAGTAAAAGAATTTCAGTAGCAGTGCAGAAAATGATTCAATGTACATGTGCACTGGATATTTTAGAAAGCATATAGTTTCATTAAAACAACACTGTAAACTCTCCTAGTGGTCCCCTGGAGGCAGTGTTCATGAAACCCCACAGTACAGACGATTCATTAGCAGGAATTTATCCAGCCATGAGGTCATTAAAGTATAAAAGGATTATTTTCTTAGGAACATGAATAGGAGCTCCAGAAATGGTCTGCTAGATGGATTTCTTTGTGAGCTTTCAGCCATATGTCATGGCTTTTATCAGCAGGTGGCATTTGCTCTGTGTCATCGAGATGATTTAGTTATTAGGTAATTTAATGACAGAATTTCAGTTCCTCTCCTTTTGTTTGAATTGACTATGATGTTACCTCTAGAGGGGAGAGGGGGAAATTTGATTTTAATTTAAAGAGATACTATATTTGAAAACAGTGAGTGCAAAAAGTTACTGAACTCGAAAAGCCTAATAATACTGGTTATCCCAGATCATCCGTGTTAGTTTTAGTGAAGCAAGTAACCCAAAGAAACAGAGACCTCAGGACAACAGCTAGCAATACGGTGGCTGGCTGCTAGGCCAAGTATTCCACACCTACTGTCAGATATTAATTTGTATATTAACATAGACTTGTATTGAAAAATGTTTCACTTTTTCCTTTCCTTCCTCTTTAACTCTGCGAAAGGCACAAAAACAGTCAACATGGCACTAAAAATATTATTCAGGACTACTTACAGTGTCAAATTATGCGTCTTTGTTCTGACAGCTGACATTTAATAAAATTATCTTATCAAAAATGTTTTCTTTTTCAGGTCAGTTTATTACTGTATACCACAGTTTAAAAAAACCTACAGTTGACAAACTCCTTAACAGAGACAAAAGTAACAGAGAAATTACAAATAACACACAGTGACAAAAACAGACATAAACACACCTAGAAATGCATTGGATGGAAGGGGCTGATCAAACATGGAGAGGGAGGCTATTCCACAACTCTGTCCAACCACAGAAAAACCATGGTAACCTTTACACCTCAAATGACTGTTTAAGAGGGAATAGAGCAGTTTCTTCCTGTTCCGTATTACCATGCCTACTACATGTTGAACCAATGCCATTGTTCATGTAGCTCAGACTGAATTTGTACAAGTTTGCATTTAGAGCTGTCAGAAAACAGGTAATGGTGCATCAAAGATTATACATTTGGTCTCAAGAGAGCTCATTGCTCTGATGATTTGTTGTAATGATTCATTAATGATGATTTTTTTTCAATGGGAGTGCACCTTTGTAGTAAAGTAATACTTGTTATGTCTGTTGTGTTCATTTGCTGATGTAAAAAATAGAGTTGAGTTGAACATTTTGAACTCTAAGAATAATTTAGACTCTTGGGTGACATTTATTGTGGTCTCTAAATGCAGCCCACTTCCCAGTGTGCATGAAAGATGTGTTTTGTCTTGACAACACACTGTATGGAAATAATTTGAAAGACCTTAACAAAATGCATTAGTTCCACTGTTCGTGTCCCATACTGACTCTACAAACTCACATGTGCATAAGAGCTCAACATGTCAACAAATTCTTCTCTGTGAAAGGGGAGAAAAATAATTTTTCCACTCTATAGATTGCATGTCCTATACGAACATTAAACATGAAAGGCATTCATCATTTTCAGGACTTTTATCCATAAATACATAAACTGGCTGTAGGACAGGGTTCTATTTAGACAATAAGTAGGATTTATATTAAAACCTCCCAACATATGATGATACTCCATAACTTCACTAATAAACTAGCATGTGCTCCTATGTTATTCCTCACATTTTGGTATGGAGATGGTCATGTTAGCCCTCTGAGGGCAGGCCCATAAGCAGCCATCACCATGCTACTTTCAAACCCTAAACTGGCTTGTCCAGCCCCACCTTCCCTCCAAACTGTTCATTTCCACATCACCACCTCTTAAAAGCATTCCACTAAGTGCTGAACAAATTCTGTTGAGCTATTTTGCCACTTGTCATTTAGGTGAGGTTCAAGGGCCTAGCATGCAGTAGGAGCATGGCGGCTATTGCTGGTGAAATGCATGCTGCGTGATCAACAACTTCCCTTTCCTGCCGTTCTGCAGCTGTAGCAAGGCCTGCAGCTCCTCAGGGCTGTAAATCAGAGCCTTTGTACTCCAGAAGGATCCTATCAGCCACAGGTGTGGGCTCTGCCTGGGGAGTAGACAGCACAGTGCTGGAAATACTAAAAACTGGAGAGCACCAGCTAGCCTCAGCCAAACTAGTGAGACAACTGAAGCAGGAGTGCAAAATCCAAGAGAAGAAAATGCCAAGTATGTCAGGCAGACTGGTGTTTTAGTCATATGAACGGTTCTCACAGGTTGAGCTGCTCAGGAGATTTAAAAAAAAACAAAAAAAACAGTTCACTGAGGCAAACATCAGTGTGGAACCAATGAGCCACTGATTTTCTCTCTAAAAGGTATAATTCTTATCTAAACATTTAAAAAGTGGTTGCCAGTAAATGACTGATTTGCTATGGTTATGGTTTGATTAAGTTCAGGCAATATCATGTTACTATGTTTAGGATTATTGTCACTGTTAGTGTCACATTCAGTCTGAATACAAGTGAAAGGGCTATTTTGAAAAAAATCCCTCAGTATAGACATCATATATCTTTGATTATGAACTAAAACAACATTTATTTTTAAAAGTTTGACTATCCACCTAAGTTTACATAAACTTTTCTATTCTATTCTATTCTACTCTGGCAACTAAGGAGACCACATATACACACGGACTAATAAACAAATAGGACACAGGTGAGACAGAAAACCATGAGCAGGAAGTAAAACCACAAAAGACATGCCAGGAAACCATTACCAAAATAAAACAAGAAGTAAAGAAACACACCAGGACAAGTGACAACAAACTAAAACAGGAAATACAAGACCAAGAAACAAGAGGGAAAGGAATACCAAAATAAAACCAGAAATGCAGGAGAAATAATTACCAAAAATATCACATGAACCTAAACACTAGAAACTCGAGAGAAAATACAAAATAACAGAAACAAAGAAACCTGGACTTTGAGATTAATTTGTTAAACTACTGTTCTGATAGATAGGCTAATAGAAGCACTTTTTGGAATGGTCACAACTCATTTTGGAAGGCATTGAGAAACAACCTATTTTTACCAGCTGTGACAGTGTCACTAGTATTATTTTCATTGTGTGTATGAGAGAGAGAGAGAGAAAGAGAGAGAGAGAGACAGAGGTGGTTTTAAGGACTTTGGCAGGTGTTTATAGGTATGTGGACAGATTTGTTCTCATAATATAGAAAAGACTACTGAGTACTCATGGGTCTGAATTTCAACATGTTGACTGGTGTGATCCCATTGTAATATGGCCTCTGGTGTTGTTAATGCAAAGACTTGTTGCGTGTTGTTGGTATTTTGCTTATGAATACACACAACTCCACCTCTTCCAACCCCATTCTCTCACACACAGGCATACACACAGCAAATTCTGTTAAAAATGACTTTAATATATTGGTTTATGATTGTGGGAGGTTGGTGATACAACAACATAAACTGCAGAGCTTTCTACCTCAGACATTTGAGATTGAGATTTTTCATTAAAACTAATGTATTCTTTAGAAAACATTCTCACCTACTGAGGTTAACTAAACCATTATGCCACCAACAAGTGTTGTAGAAGTACAACTTAAATCTGGATGCCAAATAGTGAGGGGATGGTGAGGGTCTGAGGCAGGGTGGGGGTTATGAGGAGTGTGTGTAGCCAAGCCTCCTTTTTGGACACCAGCGAGGGGAAAATTCACTGATGAAATGTGGCACAGACCCATGGAATGCAATTTCAAGCTTCCACATCTGCAGGAAAGATGAAACCAGGTTCCTAATTTTACAATGATGATGTCAGTGAGAATACATGACAGCAGTGGGTTAGGGTGCCAAGTCCCCCTCCTCATGTTTCCTCCCCCTCCTCTACTGACCATGACAGCGAATGGTTGTTGGAGAAGTATTACAACATGCAGTATGTTCTCTCTCATGAGGGAAACAGGAGGATAAACTACAGTTTGAAAATCTTCAAACGTGGTAGATTTGAATAAAAAGAAAATATTAAATATTTATATGTGGCCCTGTTGTTTTTTTTAAACGTGTATTTGTGTACTAGATGTAGATGTGTCGACACTGTAATGACTGGTGCCGTTCTGTGTTCTGAGAACTTACATGATTCCCAGTTGCTTTGAGTTTGGACAATCTCTTAATCATCTATCACCACCTTTGGATCCAAGACAGAACAGAACAGCTAACAAACTCTGATGAATTCTTACAGTTACAGTGTAACTGGAAATGTAACTGATGTTCACTGTGCACTTGGGACGATGATCCCAGCATTCATTTTTAAAAGATGACTGATGATAGCCTTTTTCTCTGGGACAAATCATACATTTCTAAGAAACTGCTTTCCTCTGATTTTGTGGGAAGAGATCAAAGTGAGGGGTTGGGTGCTGAGGAGACATCAGCACATTTCCATTTTTCTCTCCTGGGCTGTGTTACTCAGCATTTCTCATCTATTCATATTGGTTATCCTCAACAGAACAACTAATATATATATAATATTATTTTAAACCAAGTGGAACCAAGTTGACATACTGAATCAATTAACAGCTGCTGTATATGAAAGCCATTCCAGTTAGCCATGTGCTTTGATCAGAGGAAAAGCACTTTCCTTCAGTTAAATGTCTGTCATGGTCCTGAATTTCAACTGCTGAGAGACCTCACAGTGGACAGACTCACATTTGAAAGTCAGAGCCAAAATGGAACCATATTGCAGCCTTAGCCACCGAGGGCCCAAAAGCTGAGCTGTTTTAAACTGCTTTCAGTAAAGGTTTCAATAATACAGATGCATTAATGAATGCATGACTGCACAGGGCACATATGAATACACTCAGCTGTGCAACATAATACTATATTTTGATAAATGAAGAAAGCAAATCTCATAAAAATAAAGTTAAGAGGTGCTTCAATTGGAGTTGGTCATGTTAGCTCCCATTAATAAGGACCATTAATACATTTGCCACAAAAGCTAATCTAATTATACTTACAATTTAACAGCTTACCCAGACAATATGGGCAAGTGGTGTTTTCCTTATACTGGCCTTCACACTCTACCATTAGTACTGTTTGAATTCACTCTGCATCAGCAAGAGGCATGGTGTTTGTCTGGGTGGAGAGGGGGATCGCTCTCATTTCCAGGGAGTGGTGTTTTCTCTTAATGTATTTCTATAAAGATTTGCAGGTGCTGAGTTAGTTCTATGACTTAGTTTAGGCACATCTAATTAAAAGAAAGAAAGAAAGAACCTGTGGTCAGTATATGCGGCAGAAAATATAATTTAACTATGAAATTTACAATGCATATGAATTCCTTATATTTTGGACATTACAAGGCTTTTTCTTCGGATTTTTTCACATGAAATCTGCTGTGATATTCATGCTAGTCATGACTTCACACTCCCCAAAAGAAGGTTTTTTTTATGTCTGCACATCTAACCCATGTAGATACGCAGACATAACTTACCCAAATTTCAAAAGTTCAGAAGAACTCTGGAGGCCATTCAGTGCACACCCCACAAGTGGATGGCTGAAATGCCAAACAGGCAGGTTGCTGAGGACTTGGGCAGGTTGACAACAGCTGGAAACTGAAATAAAATGGCCATGATGCGTTTGCTGGGTGTTGTTCAGATTGTGGATAACTTCAGGTTTACAGTCGTGGAAAGAAAACAAAAAAATAAAAACCCAGGCCCTGTGCCACCTGCCTTGAATGCAGGAGCAGTTTAGAAGCTAGCAAACCAAGAAATAGTTGAGGGTGAGGGATGCCGGCTAACATATCTGATGCTAGCCAACTTGGATGTGGGCTGCAGGCTAGTAGGACAGGGTGTAGACTTGAAAGGTAGCAGGTTGAATACTAGCCAATTGGGAGACAAGCTGGAGACAAGCAGACCTAATTTCAGCTGGGAATGACTGGGAAACTGGCAAACTTGATGAACTGGAACGGAAGGATGCAAGGTCTACAGTTTCAGAACAAACACAGCGATGGCCAGAGCCTTCATCAACCATGGTCTTGAAGTGACATGGTGGATAGCCTAATGCCAGAATTGCATTGTTTTATTCTAAGCTTGAGGTCTTCTGGAATTACATTAGGATGCACTCTATGATGTATGTCACTACCTGCAGTTTCTCCTCAGGGAGAATATCATGTCTGTTGGGTCTGTTTCGGGCCAGATTGTACTGTCATGGTAGGTGTATAGATCATGGGTGGGGAGGACCCAAATGCAGACAAGCTGGCAGGTGCAGTGTAAAGACATTCATGAAAAAATGACCAAGGTTTGCAAGTAAAAAGGCACTCAAGCAGGCAGGCAACAGGCAACATGGCAAGAAGTCCACAGCATGAAGAGCACAAAGAACAACACATTGAAACAAGAGTTTTCTCTAACTAAACACAAAACTAGCTTTTAGTAATGACGGAAGACCGCACTTTAGAATAGGGAACAAATACTGAATTATAGAGACTTAAATTAGACTTACTTGGATACTATTAACACTTGTCTTGTATGTTTTGTTATATAAGATTAGACCATATTTATTAAATGTTAATAAGGGAGGGTCACTGTTCTTGTGTTACAACTACCTTATAAGGTCTACACTCAGCAAAGCATGTTAAGATCATAATTCATGTATAATAACTTCCTTACTTACTCTAAAAAAGCAATTATTAGGAGGTTATTGAGGGAAAACTCTTAATTAATGGCCTAGTAGCTGTAGAATATGCTCATACAGAGTAAGGGATTAATAAGATAAGATAGAACTAATAAGTGCTTTATAATGACTAAGAGCCAATATGCATGCTAATAAGCAACTAGTTAATGATGAATAAGTGTACCCTAATATAAAATGTTACCAAACTTCCCTCTTTGATAATGTTTATAGTCACTAGCGCAGGTCTGAACCATCCCCTAGTTATGCTGCTAAAGGATGACAGGAGATTTCCCATAATGCACTGAGTTCCTCTCTCTTCCTCTATCTATACGTAATCATATCCCATAAATACATCACTAACTCAATATTTTCCCTTTCCCGTAGTTTTGCGCTCTTTCATCTCTCTCCTGCACTTTCTGCAGGCATTTCTGCCTCTGGAGCTGTAAAGTCTGATATGTGATGACAAACCTCCTGCTGCTCCTACAGCCCCACTCAACACCTGCCGCTATATTTAGAAATTATTAGTCTTACTTCTATTATTGTTATTACTGTTATGGTTGTCATTAATATTATTACTATTATTGATATTATTAACCCCTTGATGCCTGAATTATTTACAATTGTATAAAAAAATTAATTATTTGTGTTTTTGCTTTCAAGCTGATGCTAAATTAAGTAGAGATTATTAATTTGTCTATAGCACATAAAATAGATATACATTCAGGTATGATGCAAATTAGCAACAATAGGCATTAATGGTAACCAACGGTAAATTTTTTATTGAAGCCACAAAATTGTTTACAATTATTTAGACTATTATTTACATTATGATTTACACTATTACTACGTAACTATAACTACTGGATGTAGGTCACACTCCAAACGGTCCTACGGTAAACCAGTGCTTGCAAAAGGTTCCTAGACATGTATTTAGAATGCACAAACTGGCATTGGGGGAATGCATACGCTATCTCGGCTGCAGTCTGAATGCAAATGGTATGATGCGAATTCGCGACAATCGGCATTAAGGGGTTAATACCACTTTACATCTTTATATGTTCTCCCTCCCCCATTCTCTTCTAACTCAATCTGCATTCTTCTAACAAAATAATCTAAAAAATAAACTAATTAGAATCCTTTTATTCTGAGCTGACTGAGAATAAAACGATGAAAAGAGGGGTTGGGGGCGTCATAAGATTGTAAAGGTACCTGAGCTGTCATTTCAGTGACTGAGGTTATGGCAGCAAGACTTACTGTGCATTATATAACCATGGTTATAGAACAAATTCAGGATCTAGGATGTTCCTGCCATAAAATATATTTCAGTCATTATGGCTGTTATGTTATCATGTCTCAGGTAAAACATTCTAAATAGATCTGTGGTTCAAAATTAAGTATAGACACTTATTATGAGGGAATTCTTGGCCTATACTGTGAAGACTTGAAATATGAACACGATGTAAGAGCTAGCAGACTAATCTGTAGGATTGGACTGATCAATCAACAGATCTAACAGATGTAGGTAGGCATCAGTAGACATAGGCTTCTGAGGTGAATGTGGATGTCAATACTCAGGCTCAAAACACAGGTCTCAAAACTGAGACCAGCTTTGGGGAAAAAAGTAACTAACTGTCGTCTGACTTCAACGGGACGGATATAAAGGGTACTGTAGTAATTAGTAGTAAGTTTCTGGTCAACAATACCTTTCAGATATATAATAATACCTTTTCATTTACTACCTCATTATTATAAATCAACAAACTTGTAAACCATAATTTCTAGGACTGTATTCATAATCTGATTTTTAAATAAGTTTTGAAAATAAAGGAAACAGTAGCTGAGTATTTTCCACTTTGTGCCCAGGAAACATAATTTCACAAAGAGTTTGGTTTTAAAAGGAGCATTAGAGTGTTGGGGCAATGAATTATAATGGAAATGTTTTCACAGTGCAGAGCCTTGTAGATTTTGCTTTTTAGTCTTGATGATTTGCTCATGAAAGACATCTAGGCATTATTTTTGTATATGAAAATAAAGGCTTGTTGTAATAAATACTTGTTTTCTCTTGAGATCTAGATGATCTACATGTAACCATTCAACAGCAGTTGAAATACTACTTCAAGAATACTACTTTCAAGTTCTACATAGTTCTGGACACATTTCTTGGCAAAAGCTGCGTGACAGTAGTTGAAAAAATTTTATCATCTACATGCAATGATATGTTATTATGTAGGTTTTCAAGTTGAGATGATGTCACTGCAGTTTTGGTGACTTGGTTCCTTCTGGCTACAACGTTTGTTAGATTGTATAATAACTGAGGCAAAAGCAAAGATTAATTGCATGCAAAACACCAGCACATACTGTAAGTTGCCTTTTTGCAAGTTTTTTTTTTTTTTTTTTTTTTTACCATTTACTGAATGCACCAAAGTTTTCCCTTTAAATTCTAATAGAATACAGCAATAAAACCACCAAGCACATATGGTGAGAGGCTCGGAGATGACTGCATTGTTATTCCATGGTGTATCATTACACACTACAACAAATTAGAACAAGATGGCCAACAATTATTTATAACAATACAACACAGAGGCAAATGAGTCACAGCTTAAGCAAACAAACAGGTGTGATACCATAAAATCCCTCCTTGAATACAAACAGCAGCAGAACCACAAGCTGAGACCTTCAGTCAAGTTAAACCATGACCTCAGACAGAGAAAGGTTTCACATACTTAGTCACATCACAGCTATGTTGCTGTTATAAACACAAACACAGGGTTTCAGTGGACAAGCCACATGTGTCCGTCATAAAGTTAGTTATCCAAACAACAAGAGAAGTGAACGAGTATCCATGATGTCACTGGAAAGGTTGTTTTACAACACAAATAAAAGCTTGTCCTTTTGTCATTATTACAGCTTTGGTTCTGGATAATTAATTATGGCCCCAACAAGGCTGACACGTCAAAATGTAGAAATAGATGGTGTTAGAACATTAAAGAGAATGCACTCCAAATCCAGAAATGAAACAAATACCATAACACAAACAAAATAGGAAAAAGTATTGCAATGCCAGAAATTATGGACTCACTTTGGAAAAGCAGCATTATCATAGATCAGGCTTTATGCACCTAACCCTGCATTACGTTGTATGTTGACATTTTTTCAGGTGAGAAAATAATGCCTGTTTGGAAATTTGCCTTGATGTTTTTGGAGATGTGAGGACCCGTCTGCTGGGTGAGAGCAGCAATCATCTCAGTAGTTTGCAGTTCAGTTGCCAAGATGTTGGGATGGGGAGAACAGTGTTATTTCGGCAAGCCCTTTGGTAAATTCCAGCTGGCTCTGTTGTCTGTAACAGTTTGAAGTATGTTGTATTTCCTTCTGGAATCTAAAATTTGGTGTCAGAGTTGAAATATAATATTTGTTGCTGCCAGTTTGTCTGGCTAAATACATAATACATACATGTTTTATTGGACAGTTTTACAACAGCACTGCCTCTGTAGACTTTGGGGTTCTTATATGTCATTACCATCTTTCAGTAAATATAATAGATATATATAAATGAAAATTAACAGAAGCGATGAAGTCTATATTAAACATCACTTCATTTTTTATATACATTTCAAATTGGATAACAGTTGTATCTTTTACTACACTCGGCGTTGAGTCCATCTCCCGAGGATGAGAGGACTATTTGCAATTGGAACAGCAGCACTCATTCTTACATTAACAGCTCAGCAGAGCTCTGTTAAAACCTTTTTTGGGGGGTAAAAGTCTAATGCTTTTTCCTTACAGGCCACTGTAGAAAACTGTGTAAATCAAGAACATACCTTATACCTCCTTAAGTACTGTGTCATATCAAGGAGTTCCAGTGGCACATAAACAAACCAATATGTCAATTCAAATAACAACAAATTAAAGCATGAAACTGCAACAGCCTCGTATCTATTCAACAAAATATGTTGTTTTCCCTCAAACACAACAACTGTAACTTTGGATTCATACATATGTTTTCTGATCTGCCGTCTGTATGGTTATGGTTTGGTTAGCTTAGGCAACTACAACTACTTGGTTAAGGCTCAGGAAAAATTGTTGTCATTGGATTAGAGTTAAAATCAACACTGACTACTGTCAAAGGATGTGATGCCACAGCCTTTGAAGTCTGAGTCAGAAGTTTTTATACCATCAACCGTGACCTTCTCACTAAAAGGCAACACACATTGGCAGTACATGAGGCACATCACAACACTTAAACCTGATCACTGACATCATGTGTCATCACAGATTGGAACATGAGTATCAACTCAGAAAAGAAGGAATTTAGGACATTTTACCAATATTTGGCAAATTCTGGCAACCATACCACGATGACTTCTTTTGACTATATGGCAATATAGAGGCAGTGGTAGTGGCAGTTAACATTTTTATCAAATTAGGTTTTATACCTGTAAACCAATTTACTACATTTGTACATCTATGTCAGGGGCAGTCATGCTCATCACTGACTCTCTGTTCAGTTTTTCATGGAGCAAGGTAGCTAATTTGCTATGAAGAAAGAAAACATCACATATTCTTAGTTCCGTGTAAGTCTTTCCTACAAAGGTCTTTTTAGTCAATCTCAACAGTGGAAAACAGTCATCAGTGAACACAACAGCAGACCTATTTACATCTCTGACCTACTAAGATGTGGGCTGTCATTCAGAGGTCTGAAACCAGGCTAATGCTGTCTGTCACAGTATTGTTTGGTTTGGAGTCACTACCAGGCAAAAATTTTCAGTCATCATTAGCATCTGGAGATGTAGCACAATCCAACTATTGCTATTTAAGGGTCAAAACAGCATGTGCTCGGAGTCACAAATATTTAGTCTCATCCCACCACATGTTGTGTTTTTTTTTCTTTTTCTTATAGTCTTTATAGTCTTTCTGTGGAACTTACATGTTTATACCACTTGTACATGTAATTAGTAGAGAAATTCCCCTCCCTCCTGTGTTTGCTACCCCATAAAGCATTCCTCCATCTCACTGACATAACCACCACATGACTTGAAAACAGATGCAGTCATAAAGGCATTTATTAGGGAGGCCTTGGTCCCTCTTTAATGTGAAGGTTGCACCTGCTAGCCTGCCAGCCTAATATGATCCAGCCTAAAACTCCAGGAGCCCTCTCCTGCAAAGCAGAGGGCTCCTAGAGTTTTAACACCTTCTGGGAGTCCCAGGTGCATGCTCCAGCACTTGGCCCAATTTCTCCTCTCTATGTTATTTTTGTCTTTCATGTGAGACCAGCAGAGAACAGCAAGAAAGCGGTATTAGTTTTGTATTAGTATCTGCATTTGTATCATATACAACACTCTAGAGCCATGTTCATTAAAACAGAACAACATTAACTATAACCCTAACTATGAAATGGAACAGAACAAATACATACAAATGATTTAGCTTTTCTTGGAGCTAAAATTATGCTGAAGATGAAAATGTTCCCCCATGAGTTGAGAGTGAAGCTCGTGGAGTATTCAGATTGCTTCAGTTCATTCTCTGGGAAACATGAATACTCCGTAGCACATTGGTTTGAGTGCATAACAGCCAATTGATTTTCATTTTGGAGTGGGAAAACAGATGACAAGCCGTTGATGAAATCGGAAAACAAAGAATGACTAGCATTTTTGTTCTATCTTTGCCCAGCTAAGGTGAAAATAGATAAGCAAGAAATACCCTGCTATTAGCCCACATCTTCGTGTTTTGATTGGCAATCCTTTTCTGTGCTGCCCAAAAATAGCGAAAATAGCCAGCTAAGGTAATCTATTTTCACCTTAGCTGGGCGAAGATAGTTAGCGAAGGCCAGCTTTATTCGCCTTCGCTGGGCAGCACAGAAAAGGACTGTGCTAGCTTACGGGGATCCTGTGCTATTGGTCGTTGGGTGACTTCCGGGGCAAAATAATAATAAATAAAATAATAAAATAAAATAATTTAATGCATGACAAAACAGAAGCCTGTAACCGATTTCTCATTTTCTCTGTGCTAACATAAAGCAAAAAAATAAAAAAATTTGAATCTGCAATTATGAACACATCTAAATCTGTCCAATAGATTTTGGGGCTTCTTTAGTTCAAGTGTAAATATCTGAATGACCCTGAATATGTATGGCAAATTTTTGTAATATAGTTGTACAAATCAGTAATCTGTAATCTAGACAGCATTTAATAAGATACATCACTTCATTGAGGACCAAGTAGTTCCTCAAGGGAAACGTTTTGCCTGGCAGTCACAGGGTTATCAAGATTACTGAATATCATGTATATCGATTCCTTTCCAAATTTCATGGTTAATAATAATTAAAGCTGCAAGCAGCGTTGAACGGGCCCTCGCACTCCGCGCCCGTCGGGGAACCCACGGCTGCGGGGTCCCCGCAGGTCGTACGGCACAGTTCTGCAACTGCGTGACCGCCGGACACAAAACAAATGAGTCAGAAGTCCCTTACCGCCCCCATCAGGTGGCGCTATGACTATACCTGAATATTGGCATGTAGATGTGTTCAGGCCATGACACTTAGCAAATATGTCAAGTTTGGGCCAGATTGGACAGTGCATGCGAGAGTTACATCAATTTCCTGTTTAATGGCAAAGCATCGAAATTCGCCATGGCGCCACAGTAAGGGCAAATATATTGGCCAATATTCACTATATCAGAATATTGGCATGTAAATGTTTACAGGCCATGACAGCAAGAAAATGTCAAGTTTGGAGCAGATTGGACAGTGCATGTGGGAGTTACAACAACTTCCTGTTTAATGGCGAAGCATTAAAATTCGCCATGGCGACACAGTAAGGATGTCCTATGAAGACTCACAGTCTTCATAATTCAGCACCATTATGATCTTAATGCTTGTCTGACCACATTTGAGGTCAATCAGATCAACCTACTTAGATAAAACACATCATTTCCTGTTTCCAATAAGTGGCGCTATAATAATATCTGTATATTTGAATGTAGATGTGTTCAGGACAGGTCTGTTGTCAAACCTGTGAAATTTGGGGCAGATCAGACAAAGTATGCATGAGTTACATCAACTTCCTGATTAATGGCGAATCCTCGAAGTTTGCCATGGCACCACAGACGCGCCCTTCAACGGAACATCAAAATTTTCACAATAAGGAATCGTGAAGTCCTTGAAGCTTTCCTGACCAAGTCTAAAGTGGATCACATCAACCTGATAGTAACAGGCCGTCAAAGTCTAAAACATGTCAGTAGGTGGCGCTATAACTTTTTGTGAATATTGACATGTGAGTGTGTTCAAGACAGGACCCTTATCATCACTGTGAAATTTGGGGGGAGAGAGTATGGCTGAGTTACAGCAAGTTAAGTGCAACTTCCTGTTTCATTGCGAGTCATCAAAATTTGAGGTGCCACCACGGTCACACCCTTTGACATCAACAAAATCTTTTAATAACTTTTAATCACAAAGGCCTTAAGAGTATCCTGACCAAGTTTGAGGTCAATGTGATAAAATCTGTAGGAGGAGTTTGATCAAATACAACCAAATGGCAAAAAATGGCAAAAAATAATCAAAATTTGTGCAATAAAATAAAAATGGCCGACTTCCTGTAGGTTTGAGGCCATGATGTCAAGAGACTTTTTGGTGCATCTCGACATATTACATCATGCCTTGGAATTTCGTTCACCTCGGACAAACTAAGCCCAATGGCAAGGTGGTTTGTCTAAGGGGGCGCTATGGAGCCATTTTATGGTGCCAATGAACGAGACCTCTAGCAGATGACAGGTCGCCAGGTCTGATGCGTGTGCAAAGTTTTGTGAGTTTTTGAGCATGTTTAGGCCCTCAAAAATGCAATTTTAGCGTCACAAGAATAATTCTTACAATTACAATAGGGCCTTCGCACAAAGTGCTCGGGCCCTAATAAATAATAAAAATTAAAAAATCCATCCATCTATGTTTTGCCACACTACCTGTGACATCCCTGTGTCTAACAACCTTGTCTAACCCCTCCTGGGGGATGCCAAGGAAAACACTGGACAGATGGGATATATAATACCTTCTGCATATATTGGGTCTGCCTCAAGGTCTCTCTCCAGGTGGACATGTCTGCATACCTCCATCCTCAGATGTACAGACCACATCACTGAGAAGGATCAACAGTTGTAGTTGAAGCTTGTCCCAAATGTTAGAGCTCCTTCAAAGCAAACATCAGAAAATTGATGCTTAGAGTAGAGCTACATGATTATGGCCAAAATAATAATCACGATTATTTTAATCTATTTTGAGATCACAATTATTTTTTACAAAGTGTGGACAAAATATTTTTATTGCACTTTCACATTAAATAAACATGCATTGCTTTCACTCCCATGTTGTGTTACCTTCCACAAAATTGCATCAGAACATTTTACTGAAAATTAAAACAATAGAGCTGCTTCTACTCAGCATTTATTGGACACAGACCTCTGGCCAAATGAAATGCAATTACATTGATTATTTCAGTCTGTCTTTGGGAGCTGAATGGATGCGGTGACAGATACAAGTATCATGCACTCTTAGCATTAGATTTGTTCATCACCTGTCCTAAATCCAAAATAGTTCCAAATGACGTATGACAATCTGTTTCAAAGGACTGGCTCACCTCCTGCTCCAAACATTTGATTTTCTTTAAGCCCACCACTTAACATGCAAATGATATTTGATAAATTTTGCAGCCCTAGCTTAGAGAGAAGAAAGCTCATGACCATAGATGAGAGAGGGTACATAGATCTATGGTAATCAAGAACTTTGCCTTCATCCTTAATTAATTGGATGCTGACAAAAACATGCTTCAAGTCAGAAGAACTGCTGAGAAGCATGAGAATCACTACATTGAAGGTCCCCTTGCAGGCCACAGTGCCAGACTCTTGCTGTGTTTGTTGCCTCAAGGGCTCTGGGGGGTCAACAGGAAAGCATTTAACAATGCAGATAGAACATGGTGCCTACCGGGCTGCTCTCTCTTATGAGAGCAACTTCATGGCATGTTAATGGCATATCACAGCATCAACACTCATTTCACCACAGAAGTGTTTTATGGGAATTATAATGATGTGCATGGATCTTGTTAATTAATGGCCAAAGAAGCCACAGGAGCATGTGGACAGTGGAAAGGGGAGTTAGATAAGAGTTTAACGATAACTGATATAGTGGAAACTACAAGATCATAGCTATGGTGTAAGGACTGCATTTAAACCCCTTACACCTGTTTTCTGCAGAGTAAACAATGCTATTCCCATTTTATGAGTCTGACTCATAGCTTGCTTGAAAGCCTTCACTGTGTGCTTAAATCCATAACTTCATCAGAGGCCATCTGGGGTGATTTGATGCTACTCATCTTTCACCACTCATTATTGACAGTTCACTGTTCTGTGGTGCAGACAGACAAACTGGATTAGACTTTAACTCATATGACATTACAGAGACAATTTGTGAATTTGCTTCATGCTTTGAAGATTTAGATACATATGTCTACCTTAAGGAAACATTTTTAAAAAATACATGTGTATATAGTAGGGATGGGCACTTTAATTACTTTTTGAAGTCGATTAATCAAGCCAATTTAAATTGATTAGTCATGATGTCACTGTTAACACGTGCCCTCCACCAAAACCAAAATAATAATATGTTGTCATGTCATGTTTTTGTGCTGTAGTGTACAGATGCACTACCTTTACCTCCCAAGCCCCACTCATCAACAACGCACCTCGGACAAGCAGCAATGTTCTCGGCAGTGTATCTCCCATTTGTGATGCAAGTCTAGAGCACAAAATCTGAAAATTTCCAGTCACCATCGATGTAACGGTGACAGACACCAGAAAAATCTGACCCGAGAGCTGTCCATACATCGGTTGTTATTGATACAGATTCTTTTTCAGAGCTGCAGCTGCATATCGTCTGAAATCATTAAAGTCACCACAGTTATTTTTTATTTGAGCAATACTATATATACGATACTATACTACTATACTGAGCAAACACCTGCTCTCAACATCCCATGTCCACGTCGCGGAGAGACATTGATTTTTATATATGAAGCTGCTTTATTTAATGAGGCCTCAACGGATAATTCAGCTCCCAGTAAAAACCTCCTGAACGATGAACACTGAAGGAATCCTAATCTAAAAATAGGCTAAGCATCTAGAAACAATGTGGAGTAACATTAGCAGCAGTTCGGTTAACATCCCACAGGCCCTACTAAAACTACTACTTTTCATATACAGCAGGTCTAGACCGTTCTTATATTATTATATTTACAGAGAGCAACTCAACAGTTCCCACCATGAGCAGCAATAGGCGACAGTGGCAAGTAAAAACTTCCTTTCAATAGGCAGAAACCTCAAGCAGAACCAGACTCAGGGTGGGTGGCCATCTGCCTCACTCAGTTGGGTTGATAAAGAGAGAGAGGGAGGAAGGGGGTGAGACGTGGGTTAGAGAACGGGAACAGGAGAACATAGTGTAGCACAAAGTCCATGTAAAAATGCACTATGGGAGAGGGAGGATATTGAGTTAGTAATATGTATTTATAGGATATGAATCCATACTGAGAGAGAGAGAAGCTCAGTGTGTCATGGGAAATCTTCCGGCAGTCTAGGCCTATAGTCGCATAACTGAGGGATGGTTCAACAAGCAACAAGTTTTTCAGCATCACAGAAAATGTCTTTTTTTTTGATAATACTACGCAGGTGAAAGAAGGCTATCCTAGAAGTTTGTTTTATGTGGGAGCTAAAGGACATATCCTGATCAAAGAGAACTCCCAGGTTCCTTACAGTGGAGCTGGAGGCCAGCCAATATCATCTAGCATAACTACATCATTGGAAAATGTATTTGTGAGGTGTGCGGGGCCAAGTACAATAACTTTGGTTTTGTCTGAGTTCAGTAGTAGGAAATTGCTCATGGCCATAATTCATGTCCCTAAGGCATGCCTGAAGTTTCGCTAACTGATCTCCATGTCTAACTTCTGTGTACACAGAGGAATTGTCGTTAACATGTATAAACTGAAGCCTATCTGATAGGTAGGACTTGAACCAGTTTAGTGCGGTTCCTTTAATGACAATAAAATGCTCCAGTCCAGGATGTGATGGTCAATTGTATCAAAAGCAGCACTGAGATCTAACAAGACAAGAACAGAGACAAGCCTGTTGTCTGAGCGATCAAGAAGTCATTAGTAACTTTCAGATGAAATGGCAGGTTTGAGTGTAGGCCACCTTTCCCGGGAGGAGGGAAACCCTCCTCCTGGAGCCAGACCTGGGAGGGGAGCTCGCCAGTGAGAGTCTGGTGGCCAGGCAGACGAAGGCAGAGGCGCAGACTAGCTCTAGGGATGTGGAATGTCACCTCTCTGGCAGGGAAGGAGCCTGAGCTGGTGCAGGAGGTGGAGCGGTACCAGCTAGATTTAGTTGGGTTCACCTCTACACACAGCGTGGGCTCTGGAACCAAAAGGGGGTCGCCTCTCTGTGACTACAAGTTGCAGGGGGTAAGGCTCTGGCTGTTGTGTGTGCCTATGCACCGAGCAGCGGTTCAGAGTACCCAGCCTTCTTGGAGTCTTTGGGCGATGTCCTGGAAAGGGTGCTGGCTTGGGATTCCATAGTTCTGCTGGGGGACTTCAATGCTCATGTGGGCAACGATGGGGAAACCTGGAGGGGCGTGATTGGGAGGAACAGCCTCCCCGATCTGAACCTGAGCGGTGCTTTGCTATTAAACTTCATGTTTGAGTTTAAGGTCGTTCATAAGTGTACACGGTAACAGAACACCTTAGGCCAAAGATTGATGATCAACTTTATGGTTGTATCATCAGATCTGCGTATGTCTTGGACACTCGGGTGAGGAGAGGGGCAGAGCTGTCAGTTGATTACCACCTGGTGGTGAGTTGGATTAGATGGCGGGGAAGACTGCCGGACAGACCTGGCAAACCCAAACGAGTAGTGAGGGTGCACTGGGAACATCTGGCAGAGACCCCCGTCTGGGCACCCCTCTTCAACTCCCACCTCCTGAGGAACTTTTCAAAGTCTCCATTGCAGACGCGGCAGGCAGGAGCTGTGGTCAGAAGGTTGTCGGGGCCTGTTGAGGTGACAACCTAACCTGAGGGAAACTGTCAGGCTGAAGAAGGAGGCCTTTTGGGCTTGGCTGGCCCAGGGGTCTCCCGAAGCAGCAAGCAGGTACTGGGAGGCCAGAAGAGCTGCAGCTTTGGTGGTTACGAAAGCAAAAATTTGGATGTGGAAAGATTTCAGGGAAGTCCTGGAGAGGGACTTTTAGCAGGCCTCAACGATGTTCTGGAAAACCATCCGGTGGCTCAGGAAGGGAAAGCAGGGCCTACTTCAGGCTGTGTTCAGCTGGAGGGGGGAACTGCTGACCCGGACTGGGGATATTGTTGAGTGGTGGAAAGAGCACTGTAAGGATCTCCTGAACCCAGCCAGTATGTCTTCCGTGGGAGAGACAGAGTCTGAAGACTCGGGGAAAGCTTTGCCCATATCTTTGGCAGAGGTTGCTGAGATAGTTAGTGTTTCGTAGACTTGGAGAAGGCTTATGACCGTGTCCCCCGGGGGATCCTGTGGGGGCTACTGCGGGAGTATGGGGTACTGGGGCCAAAGTGAGAGCTGTGTTCGCATTCCCTGCACAAAGTCAAACAGGTTTCCGGTGGGTGTTGGACTCCTCCAAGATTGTCCCTTGTTCCCCATCCTGTTCGTGGTATTCATTGACAGGATCTCAAGGCGCAGCTGAGGTGAAGAGTGTGCCCAGTTTGGGGACCTCAGAATCGCGTTTCTGCTCTTTGCAGATGATGTGGTTCTGTTGGCTTCATCAGACCATGACCTTCAGCACGCGCTGGGGCAGTTTACAGCTGAGTGTGAAGCAGGTGAGCACTTCCTAGTCTAAGGCCGGAAAACAGTGTATTGTTCCTTCCAGTTGATCTACATTCCAACCCCCACCTATGGTCACGAGATCTGGGTTGTGACCGAAAGAATGAGATCACGGATACAGGTGGCTGAAATTAGTTTACTCCGGAGGATGTCTGGGTTTAGCCTTAGAGAGGGTGAGAAGCACGGAAATCCATTGGAGGTTTTTTTGGAGATAGAACCAGAACTCGCTGGAGAGATTATATATATCATCTGGCCTGTGAACACCTTGGAATCCCCCAGGAAGAGCTGGAAAACGTTGCTGGGGAGAGGGATGTCTGGAATGCCCTGCTTAGCCTGTTGCCACCGACTTTGGATAAGCAGAAGAGACTGACTGACTGACTGACTAGTAACTTTCACAAGTGCCGTCTCTGTGCTATGATGTAATCTAAATCCTGACCGAAAATTGAATTGGGCAATTCTAACCCTAAACCCTAACCCTAACCGTTGGACAATGATGGTGTAGAGTGACAGGGAAGGCAGTGAAGAGAGAGAGGGGATGACATCCAGCCAGGCCAAGTTGAATTTGAATTTGGGTCAGTAAGAATTTGCCCAACCAGGTGAGTCCCTGGAGCACCCACACCACTTCAAAAATTTGTTCATCACATGGAGCATTATCCTGCTGGAAGTAGCCATTAGAAGGTGGTAAACTGTGGCCATAACGGATGAACATGGTCAGCAACAATGACCAAATAAACTGTGACATTAAAAACAGTAATTCACTGGGATTAAGGGCCCAATGTGAACCAAGAAAAAACATTCCCCACACCATTACACCGCCACCACCAACCTGGACTGTTGACACAAGGCAGGTTAGCTCTATGGATTCAGATTCTGACCATCTGCTGCCTCAGCAGAAATCCAGATCCATCAGACCAGGCCATGTGTTTACAGTCTTCAACAGTCCATCCACCTCAAGTTTGGATATTCAATTCAATTCAATTCAATTCAATTTTATTTATATAGCGCCATATCACAACAGAAGTCATCTCAAGGCATTTTTCATATAGAGCAGGTCTAGACCATACTCTTTAAAATAGGTATTTACAGAGAGAGACCCAACAAATCCCACCATGAGCAAGCACTAGGCGACAGTGGCAAGGAAAAACTTCCTTTTAAGAGGCAGAAACCTCGAGCAGAACCGGGCTCAGGGTGGGGAGGGGGTAGAGAATAGCAGAAGAGCATAGCATAACACGGGTTCCATATAAGATGTAGGGTGATGCCAGTAATACAGCAGTAGTAATGATAGTAGTGATAATTAAAGTGTTAACTGCTAACATAGCAATACAACTAATAGCAGTATAAGTAATTTCTAATTATAGCAGCAGGTGTTGAGTGGAGTTGTAGGAGCAGCAGGTGACTTGTCATCACAGATCAGACTCTACAGCTCCAGAGGCAGAAATACCTGCAGAAAGAGACAGAAGAGGAGAGAGAGACGGAAGAGCACAATACTACAGGAAAGGGAAGATATTGAGTTAGTAACATGTAACATGACATATGAATCCATATTGAGTAGAGAGAGAGGGAGAGAGAGAGAGGGAGAGAGAGAAGCTCAGCGCATCATGGGAGATCTCCCGGCAGTCTAGGCCTATAGCAGCATAACTAAGGGATAGTTCAAGCCTGAGCCAACCCTAACTATAAGCTTTGTCAAAGAGGAAAGTTTTAAGCCGACTCTTAAAGGTACAGAGGGTGTCTGCCGAGACTGGGAGAAGGTTCCACAGTAGAGGAGCCTGATAACTGAAGGCTCTGCCTCCCATTCTACTCTTAGAAACTCTGGGAACCACCAGTAAACCAGCATTCTGGGAGCGCAGAGTCCTAGTGGGATTGTAGGGGACTATGAGATCTTTAAGGTAAGATGGTGCCTGACCATTAAGGGCTTTGTACGTGAGGAGGAGGATTTTGAATTCTACTCTGGATTTGACTGGGAGCCAATGTAGAGAAGCTAACACAGGAGAAATATGGTCTCTTTTCCTAGTTCCTGTCAGTAATCGTGCTGCAGCATTTTGAATTTAGCTGCAGAGTCTTTAGAGACTTGTTGGGGCAGCCTGATAATAATGAATTACCGTAGTCCAGCCTAGAAGTAACAAATGCATGGACTAGTTTTTCTGCATCTTTTTGAGACAGAAAATGTCTAATTTTGGTGATATTACGCAGGTGAAAAAAGGCAGTCCTAGAAGTTTGTTTTATATGTGAGTTAAAGGACATATCCTGATCAAAGATGACTCCCAGATTCTTTACAGTGGAGCTGGGAGCCAGGGCAATGCCGTCTAGTGGAGCTACGTCATTAGAAAGTTTATTTCTGACGTGTTCAGGACCAATTATAATGACTTCCGTTTTATCTGAGTTCAGTAGTAAAAAATTGCTTGTCATCCAAATTTTAATGTCCCTAAGACAAGCCTGGAGTTTGGCTAGCTGATTGGATTCATTAGGCTCCATTGACAGATAAAGCTGTGTATCATCTGCATAACAATGGAAATTTATGGAATGCTTCCTGATAATATTGCCCAAGGGTAGCATATACAAAGTGAAGAGGATTGGTCCAAGCACTGACCCTTGTGGAACTTCATGTCTAACTTTTGTGTACATGGAGGAGTAGTTGTTAACATGTACAACCTGAAGCCTATCAGATAGATAGGACTTAAACCAGTTTAGTGCAGTACCTTTAATGCCAATAAAGTGCTCCAGTCTCTGTAAAAGGATATGATGGTCAATCGTATCAAAAGCAGCACTGAGATCTAACAAGACAAGTACAGAAACAAGTCTGTTGTCTGATGCTATCAGGAGGTCGTTTGTAACTTTTACAAGTGCTGTTTCTGTGCTGTGATACAACCTAAATCCTGACTGAAAATCCTCAAATAAACTATTATCCTGTAGAAAGTCGCACAACTGTTTTGCAACTGCTTTCTCTAGAATTTTGGAAAGAAAGGGGAGGTTAGATATAGGTCTGTAATTGGCTAATACGTCTGGATCTAGAGTGGGCTTTTTTAGGAGAGGTTTGATTACAGCTGTTTTGTATGACTGCGGCACATAACCTGTTAACAAGGACAGATTTAACATATCTAGTACAGGACTGCAAATTAAGGGCAGAGCTTCCTTAAGCAGCCTAGTTGGGATGGGGTCTAGGAGACAAGTTGAAGGTTTAGATGCTGAGATAATTGATGTGAGCTGGGGGAGGTCGATGGGAGAAAAGGAGTCAATGTTAGGTTTTGCAGCTGAGTCTATGGATCCTGTATTTTGACATGAGTCAGTGCTGGTTGAAGGCAGGATGTGATTAATTTTATCTCTAATGGTAGAGCTTTTATCATTAAAGAAGTTCATAAAATCATTGCTGCTGAAGGTTATGGGGATGTGTGGATCTATAGAGCTGTGACTCTCTGTCAGCCTGGCTACAGTGCTGAAAAGAAACCTGGGGTTGTTCTTATTATCCTCTATTAATGATGAGTAATAGGCACCTCTTGCATTACAGAGGGCCTTTTTATATCTTTTGACACTATCCTGCCAGGCTAAGTGGGATTCTTCCAGTTTGGTGGAACGCCACACTCTTTCAAGCCTACGTGCTGTTTGTTTCAGTGAACGGGTTTGGGAGTTGAACCATGGAGCTTGCCTCTTTCTCTTTATTGTTTTGATTTTTAGGGGGGCAATGGAGTCTAAAGTGGTACGCAGTGAGTCTGCAACACTATCTACAAGATGATCAAGCTGGGAGGGAGTAGCTTCTGCTAAATTAAGATGAGGCACTGGACCTAAGTTAGTGGGAATCATTTCCTTGAATTTAACTACTGCATTATCTGAAATATTTCTAGTCAGGATGTTTTTTGCTGATAATACATAATCCAGCAGTATGAATTCGAAAGTGATTAAAAAGTGGTCTGATAGAACGGGATTCTGTGGGAAGACTGTTACATGTTCAATATCAATACCATAAGCTAAAACAAGATCGAGAGTGTGACTGAAACAGTGAGTGGGTTTATTTACACATTGAGAGAAGCCAATACAGTCTAACCAGACCAGGTCTCCCCCAGAAGCTCTTCCAATGATCTACAAAGCCCACATCGTTTTCTGGACACCACCTTGACAGCCAGCGGTTAAGTGAAGACATGCGGCTATACATGTCATCACTGGTCAGATTGGGCAGGGGACCAGAGAAAACTACGGTGTCCGACATGGTCTTTGCAAATGTACACACCGAATCAATATTAACTTTAGTGACCTCCGACTGGCATAGTCGGGTGTCATTAGCACCGACGTGAATAACAATTTTATTATATCTACGCTTATCCTTAGCCAGCAGCTTTAAATAAGATTTAATGTCGCCCACTCTGGCCCCGGGAATACATTTAACTGTGGTCGCTGGAGTCGCTATCTTCACGTTCCGCAAAATGGAGTCTCCAATCACCAGAGTTGGCTCCTTAGCGGGTGTGTCGCTGAGCGGGGAGTATCTGTTTGAAACGTGAACTGGGTGGTGGTCGGCAGTGGGCTTTTGCTTACGTCTACACCTGTCCTTACGAACAGTCACCTAGCCAGCCCGCTTTCCCGGCTGCTCGGGAACTGCCGGGGGAATGCTAACAGGAGCTATGCTAGGCTGCGCCGCACTGGCTACAGGGGGCTGTTTAGCACTAGCTACTGAATTAGATTCCATGGTGCGGAGCCGGGACTCTAATTCACTAAGCCTCGCCTCGAGTACAGCAAACAGACTACATTTATTACACATACCATTATCATTAAACGAGGCAGAGGAGTAACTGAACATCTGACACGCAGAGCAAGAGAAGGCAGGAGAGGGAGAAGGAGAGCGAGAGGCCATAGCTAGCAGTTCAGCTAAATCAGTAGCAGAAGATAGCGTGAATCGATAAAGTAGCACACAGAAAGTGGAGAGTTGAGGGTGATTTAGCAACTACTGTTACTGTGAGTGTGCAGATTAAATTGGTGATAGAGTCAGAGATGAAATATCGGTAAAAGGAAAGTATCTAGTCTGAGACAGGTATACACCAAACGATGATCACCAAACACCGGTAACCGGAAGTGACGGAATACGCTTACCACAGCACATCAGCTCGTCCAGCTCGTCGTGATATGTTGTTCATTCTGATGCTTTTCTGCTCACCATAGTTGTTAAGAGTGGAGTTATTGTAGTCTTAAAGTCAGCTCCAACCAGTCTAACCATGACCTTTGACCTCTCTAATCAACAAGGTGTTTCCCTCCACAGAACTGCTTCTTATTGGATGCTTTTGTTCGTCTAGAGACTGAATCTCAGGGGATCAGCAGCTTAAGAAATACTCAAACCATGGTCTGAGTCAAAGTCACTGAGATCACATTTTTCCCCATTATGTTTGATGTGAACATTAATTGAAGCTCTGGACTTTTATCTGCATGATTTATGCATTACACTGCTGCCACCTGTATTGCTTGATTACATTATTCCATTAAGCAGGTGTTCCTAATAAAGTGCTTGGTGAGTGCATCTGTAAGGGACTGTACATGATTAATGGGCTAAGGATGGGACTGAGCTGCATGTTTCACTTTTTAAAAAGCAATGCTGTCCCCAGCATTATTAAATATGTCTTTGTTTCCTTCCGTTCATGTAGAAAAAAACACAGTGCCCATAGGTTTATCAATTGTCTTGGTCACAGCTATGGTTTCACTTGCTGCTTTGCTGCTGCTTTGCTGCTGCTATTGCCACTAATTCTTGTCACTTTCCACTTCCTGCTGTGCTGAACTTGCTCTTTCCTTGTAGGAAGTGATGAAGTCAGAGATGCTAAATATTAACACTGTACATAATTAGTAAATAAAAATCTCTAATTTGAATTAGTCTGATTTACAGTACTTTATTTTTTTTAGGGGCAAGCATTTTACTTAATAAGATTAATATTGTAAATCTTGTCTTGTGCTTTATCTGTTAATGTGACTGCTAAACTCTCATTAATGGGGAAAACAAACTCAGGGAGTCTAAAACAGCACAGCAGTATGTACAATGATCATTAGCAGATTGGCATTTATAACAGAAAATGCCTAAGTTATAGAAGTTCTACTGTTAACTACATTGACTGAGTAACGCCACAGACCCCATCATAGCACTAATGACCTCAAACACAAACACATATATTGTACTGATAGTTTAAATCTCCCTGTTAATATCATGTCCAGCACTCATCTTTATCTGATTCCAATTGTGATGAGGACATCCTTACTACAAAGTGTTTTCCATTCAGTTTACATCTTATTGTAATAGAATGCCACCTAGTGAGCAAGCTCAAGTAATGCAGCTATTACTGACACATCATCACAGGTAACTCTGGTGGTATACATACAGTTTTTTTTTTCCTTTTTTCCCTTGAATTACTTAGACACTGGCAATCCATAAGTCATTTAGTAACAGTTTAGTAACATTTTTTTTTCACTTGTTGGGGGTTTTGTACATTAATCTAAAAACATCTCTTCATAAAATTGTGCAATGTATGTTATTAAGAAAGTATTACCAGTTCATCAGAGCCTGGTCTCTTGTCAGACATACAGGAGATCCAGCACACCAGTAAAAATGTAAACAATTAATACATAAATGCATATCTTCTGCTACTCACAACACCATCTCAGCAATCACTTTGGTTACAAATAAAATTCTATTTGAACTAGACAATAACATTGTTACTTCACTGACAGGCTGTCAAGTCCATCTTTTGCTGATGCCATTTTTGTGTATTGTATTGCTGACTCTGCACAACTAGCCACTGAGAACCATCAACTGTCCTTTCATGTTCTTCAGGAAGCTCTCATCAATCTCAAACTTATACTTAAAGAGTAACTTGCAGGTTGGAGACCACAGTGAATCACTGTGTAGGGAAATTATGTAGAAAATAGATATAGAAAATGTGCTATTAATCACCCAGCTAAAATTGAAGGGTTAAAACAAACAAACAAACAAACAAAAAAATTGCAAAAACATAAAATTGGCTTTCAAAATCATGACAAAATGAGGAGCCCCCTCTGCTCTGAGACGCTGGGGGCGTGTCCGCTGCAGGCGCTGAAACCATGCCCACTCAAACGCTGCAGCACAGTGACAGTTTAATCTAGTATCATGCCTTTTCATGCTCCTGGTCATGAAAATTGATCTATTGAATCGAGTCCTACAGTGCGAATGCAGCACGAATTAGGTCAGCACTGTTATGAAGTGCTTTAAGGGAAATAAAGTACAACATCTTAACCAAAAAAGTGATAGATACGTTTTAGCAAATCATTAAGCACAAATCCAGTTATTTAATGCCTTGCAGCATAGATCATGATCATCAGTAATGTCACAGCCCCTAGTGTTGTACCTGTGGCCATCAGAGGCAGGGAGAAGACACGGGGAGAGACAGTGAAAAGAGCAAAACACAGACAGAAAAACACCAGAACTACAGGACCGCAGCCGAGGCTGTGATAGACATACCCTCTTGTCTGTCTACATCACTGGTGGCATAAAGAGTAAGGCTTATCAAATTAGAAAAGCAATGTCTAACACATATAAGACAACTTCCACTAATGCAACTACACATAGTGAAAACCATGGTAGCAGTAATTTGAAATTACATATTCTATCACAAGTTACAGACTCATGTTCAGCTCGAGTTATCATTTTTGCAAATACTTGTACAGGCCTCCCACTTTTTAAAAGATGACATGCATGGTGGTGGAGCCATGTGGTTTGCATACAACACAATGTAACTGAGAGTATATAACCTGTCCTTCATTTGTAGTGGCTTTCTTCTCGTCTAGCAATTTCTCCTCTGTAGAGACCTGTTTACAGTTTCAATTTACAAGTTTTAATGAATCAGGTTCAAATTCAGACATTTTAAATTATTTCAAAACATTTACCTCAGTTGCATGTTGTCATCTCTCATGGTCACTTTTGTCTCTATCATGTGTCAAATTATCTGCTGGCATGTCATCCTCGTCAAAGGACATGACACACACATTACACATGGCAAACTGAGTGCTAACACACATTAAAGAGCAGCAGGTATTCTTTTTACTTTAATTTTGCCATTTAAACAATAATGCTGTACGGTCAACATGGTGGATCCTATTAATTTAACAATATACAATGACGCCCAAATTGCGGCATCTCTCACCATCTAAGTGCTCACTGAACGGATACATTATGTCAGTGATAACACCAGTGATAATACATATCAAGATTGGACTGACAGAAATCCCATAAAATGATGTCTGAAGACAGGTTTATGCCTGGCATCTGAGGTGGTCTATGCATACAGAAATCTGGGAGCTGCATGTGAAGATTACAGACAGAATCAGGTATGCATTGTCAATGCAGCAAATGTTATAATAGTAGATTTGTATTTATGCCTCTTGTTATTGCAGTGGGAAGTAAAATTAATATCCACTATTAACATGTGTACAGGTTATGAATCCCATTTCAGACTTAGAACAAAAGCATGCACAAAGAAAGAAAGAGAAGGAGGAGAGAATCCCCCCCCCCCCTTCTCAACCCAACCGGTCGAGGCAGATGGCCGCCCACCCTGAGTCCGGTTCTGCTCAAGGTTTCTGCCTCTTAAAAGGAAGTTTTTCCTTGCCACTGCCACCTAGTGCTGCTCATGGTGGGATTTGTTGGGTCTCTGTGTAAACACCATATTTTAAAGAGTACAGTCTAGACCTGCTTTGTATGAAAAGTGCCTTGAGATTTTGTTGTGATTCGGTGCTATATAAATAAAATTGAATTGAATTGAATTGAATTGAGAATGGGGCCGGAGGTTGGGACGGCTTCCTGTGAGGGAACTTTGGACAGGGGTAGATAGAACATGGCCAGGCATCTGGTCATGAGAATAGGGAATGCTACATGATGTGTGCAAGTGATGCTCAAGGTGATTGTGAAAGGTGGTAATTGAATGAATATAGGAGTGAGTAGGGAACGCTTAGCAATAATGGGAAATGTTCATAAAACTCAGATGAAGTGCGTGGGGGGATAGTCTTCCTGACTGAAGTATCATTTCAATCAAGACAGAGTAATAGGAGAACAAAAGAGAGGGAGAAAGAAGAGAAATTTAGAGGAATAAATGTGCACAGAATAATAGAAATGAGCACAGGAAGACGATTGCAACAGAGAGCAGTAAGGCGTGGCCTGTGCCTTTGTTGCGCAGAGGAACCTCCCCCCCCCCCAAAAAAAGCAAGGTGTACTGTACCTGATGAGCTGCCTAAATCAGAGGAAGAGGAACAGCAGGACAGCATGGTCGCGGAGCGGCCATAGTGACAGGAGCAGCTGGAGCAGCTGGATGAAAACAGAATTAGTAGGTGGGGCTTAGAGATAGCAGGAAACAACTTGTGATTCAGCTGGTATGTGCAGATAGACAGTCTCCCTGATTAAACTTTCGCTAAGCTTCATTTTAAGAGTTTAAGAGTTTAAGAATTCAGACTCAAGAAGAGATCTCATGTTTAAGAATAGTAAGATCATTTTAACAGTATACATCATTTCAGATCACAGCTCCCAGTCACAGTGCACAGCCTTCCCTGTCCTACCTAGTCCATCTAAGTGAGTCCTGAGTGACATTACAGCCCTAAAGGCAGGCAGAAGCACATTCACAAGGCAAACAGCTCTGAGCTGATTACTTCAGAGCTCGTGCCATTTACGACAGGCGGCATGAGGAGACAGTTGAACGGCGGTAAACCAAGTTTAGATTATCAGGATGTTAGCCTATGAAAGATACATGGACGGTTAAAGCTACTGTCCCAAATCTTAAAAAAGTGAATGCTGAAAATATACCAGAGGAGTGTTTTATATCCCATTCTCTGAGAAAATTACTGTTTTAAAGTCAGGTTCTCATAGGGAGAGGTACGTATAACTGTCATTTGTTTAGCTAGCAACCGTCACCTAGCCAAAGAAGCTAACGTTAGCTTACTGTTTTTTGCTAACCAGTCCTCCAAAAAGAAGAAGATTCTTCTGAAGGAAGATGTGCACAATGGCTACCAAGACACCTTCACCTGCTGCTGTGTGCTGCGCCTGACGTTGGATAATACACGGGAAAAACATTTTTGAAAATTGATAACTAGTTTAAAGATATACTATTTATGTATAACAGTCTAAACAGTGCAACAGTATTTTATTTTATTTTTTTTACAAAAGAAAGAGTCATACTAAATATTAAAATGCCTTATATTAAATTTACTCAATGCTTTGTATTATTTTGTCTTATAATGTATTTTTAATTCCATCGGGGTTGGGTCTCAGTTGTTTTATTTTCTTTTTTCTAATTTTTACAGAAAGGCAGCAGAGGAAGGTGAGAAAAGGCAAAGAGGATTGCAAATCTTGGCTGAAATGACAGAGGAAGGACACACTACAAAATCTTCTCTGACAGTGATGAGGATGAAGGAGTTGTTCCCCAAAAGGTTCTAGATGAACAATACTGAAGTATGAATAAAGTACAAATGTTGGGTTTCAACCATCATGAATGTTTATAGACATTACAAATTCAGAAACTTTCATAACACTGTGAATGAGATTTCTCCTCTCCTATTCAGGTTATGCATTTTTTGGCCATTGTGAGCTGATTAAGCATCATAACGCAGCAGAAAGCTGAGTTTTGCACACTGGCATGCCTCACAGGGCACAAAAAAGGCAAAAGGTGTCCCAAAAGGAAATAATGGGTTTCAACCACAATGAATGTTTGTTAATGTTACAAACTGACAAACTTTCATAGCAGTGTGGCTGAGACTCCAGTTTCTCCTCTCCTGGTCAGAGCACACAGAATTTGGCTATTCTGAGCTGATTAAGCGTCATAATGCAGCGGAAAGCTGAGTTTCACACACTGGTATGCCTCACAGGGCACAAAAAAGGCAAAAGGTGTCCCGAAAGGATATAATGGCTTTCAACCATAATGACTATTAATATTAGAAACTGAGAAACTTTAATAACAGTGTGGCTGAGACTCCAGTTTCTCGTTTCCTGGTCCAAACACACAGAATTTGACTATTCTGAGCTGATAGTGTCAAAATGCAGCGACAACCTGAGCTTTGCACACTGGTATGCCTCACAGGGCACATATTAGGCATTAGGCATCCATTGTTCTTCAGCACTTTTCCAGGAATCACAGGTGGGACTGAAAAATGGGAGGAAAACAGACAAAGACAGAAGGAAAGTACAACAGAGACACCAGGGAGGTCATCTACAAAATAAAACAGGAGGTAACAAAAGACACAAGGGACACAAGAGAAAGAAGAATACCAAAAAATTCCAAGAGCAGAAAAAGCCATAATGGATACAAGGGAAAATACAAATTAACACTAAGAAACGAAGAGTCACTCCAGTTGCAGACCATGACAGTGATCTCCTCTTTCAAACCGAGCATACAGAGATAAGTTGAGAAAAATCTTTCAAATGTGCACCACCGTTCAAAAACTAACAGGGGAGTGCATAGACCTTGGACACGTATTGAAAACCAGTTGTTGTGGTCCCTGTATTCCTTAGCATCTGGAGTAGAGGAATGTTTTATGGGAATATGGGTTAAGTCTATGCAGCCTATGACTCCCATATTCATAGAATTGTTGACTTGTAGCATTAGGGAAGCTTATTAAATGTTTTCTCAATTAACAAATAGCCATGCATACTCTATGAATGCCTTTACATACAGTTGGGTCACTGACACCACATAAATCCCTAGTTTCTCTGTGAAGGTTGTCACAAGCAAAACTGTAAGCTTATGAGCACCTGCATAGTGGCACTGGCTGTCCTCTGTGGGTAACAGATGAAAACCTGAGATCCAAAAGTGACATAATTTCCACAGCGTTTACTTAATGCATTCAAAAATTATCTGAAAAACTAATTTCATTTGACATGGTAACTGGTCACTTCTGTAAGCAAGAGCGTGTCTTTCTGGTGGTATTTTTTGATCTTCATTGACATACTGCAAGTAATCCCTGTGTCTTCTTTAGAAAACAACTTTAATCTGAAGTTAAACCTGTCTCCTTGGATGTTTAATTTAAACCTCAATTTAATCCTGGAGTAGTTCTAATCTTCCTTCAGGAAATCAGCTTAGTTTATTCAGGACTAGATTAAGTCTAGGATTATTTTACACCACAACCAAGAAAGCAGATTTCTGTTAGTCTGTGTTAAAAGATAATTTAAGCTTCATGGTGTTAAAGCTGAAACAGAGCTTGAAGTTTACATTTTAGATATAGTCAACAGTTTTCAACTGACTTCAAAACCATTAGTTATTACATGCTCTTTCTCCACATCTGAATGGCCATATGCATGCAGCTGTAATGCGCATGTTTTATCTGTATAAAATACTGCTGTTTGACCAGAAGATGGCACTTTGTACAGCTAAATCATTTCAGCCCTATACAACACACCAAATTCCATTCTGTGCTTAGACTGGAAAGTGACAAAATCAAGTATAGGCAAGACAGTGAATATGCACATCAAAGATCTTTTAATCTTTTAGTGTATGCTATCCCACAATGCAGAGCACAAATGAAATGGAAAACATGAAAACTTAAAAATGTAAAATATAAATTTAAAGTCCAAAATTAAATCTTGGAAACACATTTTCTTTTCTAGTAGTCTAATAGTTCTATTCCACTTCAGGAGCTAAACAAGATGAACATAAATGGCATATACAGTATGTCAGAAACAAAAATGTTTCCTAAACAAAAATGTTTCGGACATACTGTACATCAATAAAAGGCAGTATCTGGACCAAATATATCATATCACTTAATTTCCCTGAGGGAGTCATCCCAAGGGATCAATAAAGTCTAGTCTAAGTCTAAGTCTAAGTCTATCCAATGTAACTGTCATTTTTATAGTCTGCTTAGTAGGCAAGTGAGGTCTGCAGCTGGGGGACAGACAAAAACAGAGGAAGAGGAGGACAATTTCACAGATTAGATGTGATACCATAGGATTTGTCAGCATATGGCAGAAATACACATATCAAACTGCTAACTTCAACTCTCCACCAATACTATGAGGGCCTGGACATGTACATGTTCCCCACTATTCTTTTTTTTGTTTGTTTGTTTGTTTGTTATTAAATACTGGTTGGTCATACAGATGCAGTAGTATAATGATGGCCACTATTGAGATTATTGACATCCTTTTGATGATGTAATATGTCACTGTGAGGTCACTGCTTGACCAATCAACAGCATTGCTGCTAACCCCTGAAATATCGGAAACTTGGATTTAGGTGATACTAAATGTCTTGTTTTCAGTTCAAAAGTATTTTTATCTTGTCATTTTGTGACTTCAGCTCTCAGAGGGGAGGGGGTGTGCAGCAGCTGAGGGGGAGGAGTTTGTGGTCACAGAGAGCTCAAGTGATTTTTCAACCTGTTACAAAGCTCAGACTTTTGGACACACAGGCAGGGACGAAACCTAAAATGTTGTCCAGCCAAATAGCAGTTACACTGTACTAAAATTAACCAGTCATCTGAGGCACTGTCATGGCTGAACAGGCCACTCAGGTTGACCATGAGGAAGGAGAGGAGCTGGTCCAAGACAAAAATGCAAACACTCCGGGTGATCAAAATGAACACGCTGGCACTGTTTTGGAATCCCCAGATGTTGATTCTATTGAGGATCATCATCCAACCCAACCTGAAGAAGAGTCAGAGTGTCCAGGCTGCCAGTCACGGGGCGTGCTGATATTGCCCTGTGGCCACAAACTGTGTCCCACATGTATTGAGCTGAGTCAGGGAGAGCTGGGCCAGGCCGGCTGTACTATCTGTTATGGATCACAGCTGATGGATTCAGTCCTCCACACTCTGCTCGATGCCTTGTTCAATGGCCAGCCAAGGAGACATGGGATCAGGCCTGGAGCTGAAGAGGAGAGCATGACGGGAGCAGAGAGTGGAGGGAAAGCTTGGAGTGGATATAGGGTAGTGGAGAAAGAAGAGCTGTGTGTGCAGCATAATGAAATGCTCACTGTGTTCTGTCTGCAGGACGAACAGCCGCTCTGCCAACAGTGTCAGACAGATGAGCATGAAGAACACAAGTGCTGCTCCATAGAAGAGGCTGTTCACAACTGTAAGGTCAGACACAAGAACCAGTCCAGAGAGATAGGACACAAACCTCACTGACCTCAAAAGTTAGGCTCTGTTGCATCAATGAGTATTAAAAAGACCCTGAACCTATTTTACACATCTAGATCAGTTTACTATGAGAACTACTAATCAGAGTATTAAAACTATCACATAATGTCTCCTTGGGGAGCTTTGTTGAGTCTGAGAAAATAACCATGATGGTTTTGATAGGTTATCTCAGCTGAGGCTTTGACACAAATCAATAACATAAAGCCTTGGTTACAAACTGTAGGTGTGAAAGATGTGAGTGTGAATCTCACAGTGAGGATTAAAAAATCATAAAGATGCTATCAAGTAGCATTGTAGGAAATGTAGGACCTAGGGTTTTTGGTGCTTAAGCCATACTGGAGACTAAAAGACAGGAATTTTGAAGTAGTGAAAATAAAAATAATTTTGACCAGAGGCCTTGCTGATTTTAAACTATAACTGCAGTGCCATTATTCAGTTTTAAACACCAGGTATTATCATTTTTGGTTAAAACTGCATTCTCTCTCTTTTTAAATTTTAATTTAATGTTTACCTTTGAAAGAAACAAAGAACAAAGTTGTTAGGAGACAGTTGCTTATCTACACATTCGACATTCCTTTGGAGTCATGTTTTTGTCCTCCTGAAAAAATTTAATCTGCATTTATTTATATCATCAATGAATCAAATGATTCTGTGTATCATCTAAGGAATTGACAAATCTACAGGGAATCATCAGCTGTTAAAAAACAACTAATGCAGCTCTCTGTCCGATACCCACTCTCCTTTTATATGTTGAATGGTGTCTGTCTGCTGTTGTGTTGAACAGGAAGTATGCAGTGGTGTTATCAGAACTTTTTCACTGAAAACAGCTGTCTGCTGCTACTGGAAATAAGTCTGACTGGCAGAGTTTGTGGGTTGGAAAACCAAAACAATGAGCTGATAGAGGCTAGAAAGCTCTTTGGAATTGGATAATTTTCTGTTGATTCATAGCAGGAATCTTTCACATTACATAAGCATGGCCAGTTGATCCACTGTTAATGTTAAAATGTTGATTTTGCAGCTCAAGCTTAGGGTGCTTAGAGTACCTCTAAATGTCACTAAATATTCTATGCATATCATGTTTCACTTGCAGGCCAGATATACTAAAACCTTTGCCACTGTTTTTCAGGCACAGATGTGGTGCTTTAAGCTCCAAATACATGTACTGTATCAAATACACACAGCAGGCCAGAGTTGTAATTTGTGCCTGTGTTTGCAAGATATGCCTCTCTTCTAATTACATATGCATTTAAGGGAGTATAACTCAAATAAAAGGAGGGGACATGTTAACAGAAGTACATTTTGTATTCTGCTGGTCAAACTTTTCAGTTTTGAAGAAAATCCCATGATTCCATGAGGAAAGCTTTGGTGGGGAGACAAAACCCACATTAAGTATATCGTTGACTTGTATATTACTTATTATTGTAGAATCAAAAATAGCCATTATACTATTATTAATGAACATCTGATTACACAAAAGAATGGTGGACAGGGAGTTTAGGTTTGCTTTCATCAAATTTGAACTTGACCATCAGCGAATATTTGTGACTGATGAGTGAAATCAGGAGTGGGATTTACACCACAGTGTGTGTTGAGGGCTGTTACAGACACAGTCCACAAGCTGACCGCATATGTGGCTGTAAATTCAATGTAAACTGCAGTGCACATTTGTGCAACACCATTTTCTTAGTAAATCTGGCCTGCATTTTGTTACATATTATTATGTATTAAGCATAATATTCTCTCTGTAGACAGAACTGCAATGTGCTATCCAAAGCCTCCAGGAGCAGCTAGAGAGGTTAACCTCCATCAGACAAACCTGGGAGGATACTGCTGCCCACATCAAGGTACAGCATATAGGAGAATCACCAGTTCTTCACACTAATAAAGTGTCTGAAAACTCATCATACAGAAACTACAGCTACATGACAGAAATATTTCCTACGAGTTTGTACATGAAAGTAGAAAATCTGTTCAAATGGGCCCAGCCATCTGCTTTGGACATTAAAATATTTGTGACAGTAAACTTTGGAGTTCCTGAAATCCTGGTGAAGTTAAGACAACTTTCCAAAGGTGTTTTAAAAAGTGAGAATTTCAGATCAGATAGGTAAAGCAACCTGTGAATTTTCCAGAGGTCGGACTAGTTCAATATTCCTGCTTACACATTGTGCTTACATACACAGGCCATATCCTGTCTCAGTGTTCCAACACTGAAGTAACTTTTGATTTGAAAAACATTTTAAATTATTTATTTATTTATTTTGTGATAGGAAATTTGTAGTTTTACCAACCAGTATTTCTGACCCTTTAGGGTTGTAAATGCACACGTATTGATAGCACAAACTGGAGTGATGACTCAGTTGAAATTTCCAGTCACACTACTGCTGGTTTCTTTCTTTCAATTATTGGGGCCTGAGCACGAAGTGAATTGCTCTGATTATTATTATTGTAGGGAAAAAAGCCTTTTTGAGGGTCTAAACATGCTCAAAAACTTTGTACACACAAAAAAGTCTCTTGACATCATGACCTAAAACTTACAGGAGGTCGGACATTTTGATTTTAATATGGAAATTTCCCTAATTTTTCAACATTTGCACACATTGTATTTGAACAAACTCCTGCTAGAGATTTTATCAGATTGACCTCAAACTCAGTCACTTTAATCTTAAGACCTATGTGATTTAAAGTTACAGCAGAAAGTTGCTGTAACTCAAACATACCTTGTCAAATCTACCCCAGATTTCACAGGTTTCACAAGAGGCCTGGCCTGAACACATCATCATGCCTGTATTCAGGTATAGTCATTGTGCCACCTATTGGCAACAGGAAATAATGTGTTACATGCAAGTGGGTTTACTGATTCACCTCAAATGTGGTCAGACAATCATTAAGATCATAATGGTGACTTACTCTGAAGACTGTGAGTCACAGTAAGTGACTTTTGACTCATTTAGTCTGTGTCCAGTGGTCACACAGTTGTGGAACTGCGTCATACAACCTGCTGTGTCCCCGCGGCTGCAGGTTCCCTGGCAGGCACGGGGTGCGAGGGCCCATTCAATGCTGCTTGCACCTTTAATAACAATTGTAACACTGTTTATTTTTTAGAAATAACTGTTATACAGAAATATTACTCAAAGTTTCTAAGTGAGTGATATTACAGTATAACTTTAAAATATCAACTTCAATACTGAAGAAATCTTCTAACATGATGTCTCATTACCCCATTGTCAGAGCCAATCTGTACAAACAGCTCAGATCTTGAGGGATGAGTTTGAAAAGATGCACCAGTACCTCAGAGATGAGGAAGCTGCAATGATATCACAGTTGAAACAGGAAGAGGAGGATAAGAGTCAGAAGATGAAGGAAAAGATTGACAGGATCAACAATGACATACAAATGCTAACCAACAGTATCAGAGAGACAGAAGATGCCATGGACTTGGATGATTTCCACTTTCTAAAGGTAATTCCTATACAGGAGCCAGGATGCTTCTGGCTCTTTACTGGACCAGATGTATTTACACTCACAAACCATCTTAATAGGAACACTGTACTAATACTGAGCAGGGCTTCCCTTTGCTCTCAAAACAACCAAATTTCTTTGTTTCTTTGTGGCATGGATCCCACAAGGTGTTGGAAACATTTCTCTGAGATTCTGCTCCATATTGACATGACTGTATCACATATGTTGCACATTAATGCTGCCATTCTCTTGTTCCACATCCAAAAGGTGATTTACTGGATTCAGATCTGCATATGGTCTTCATAAGGAAGTATCATATGATGGTTTGACTTGACAGTAGTACTAGAAGTGCCAAAATGGCAAAGGGTTCATTTTCTGCAAGGCTAAGTGAATTTGTATTTGTATTGTGCGAGATCTCCAGAAGATCCTGGTGACTTTAGTTGTGTGAGTGCAATCAACTACTGAATGTTAAATGGACTGCACTTACATAGTACTTTTCTAGTCATATTGACCACTAAAAGCGCTTTGCCAATTTGGGTTTCAGTACATCACTTCGGTCTGTGGACTGGAGGAGCCAGGGACTGAACCACTGACACTCCGATTAGTAGGCGACCTGCTCTACCTCTTGATCCACAGCCACCCCTGAATGAACTGAAACATGGCTACAAAGCAACATTCCAGACATGTCCATCAACCTAGATGGGCTACTGAAACAGGGAATCATCAATGTCTTGTGGGATTTGTGGCAGCGTGTGTTCATATCCATGAGGAATGTTGCACAAATGCTGTAGTTGTGTCCAAAGACTGTTCTCTGCTGGTTGAGTTCAAATCATGAATTGCCAGCCATACTCTGCTGAGGGAGTTCACCACTGTTGTGATTGTGATAATCAACAAACAGCACACCCGAATGGGTTTTTCATCATTGCTTGTGACTTAAATTATGCAGATTTAAAGACTGAATCTGAATCTCTTCTGTCCCCACAGAATTATAAGAAGACCTCTGATAGGTAAGCTCTTTCAGCTAATATGAAGGCTAATGTGTTCTTTAAGAATTTATTTCACAATAAAAACATTTGTTGGACACATAATGTACACAAAATACTAAACATAACTACAGGTTTATTACATCAACCTGCCGGTTTACTAGTAAATATTGAATTATTTTTTTTAAATTATTTTTTGGGGGCTTTTTTGCCTTTATTCAGAGGACAGTGAGAGAGAGACAGGAAATGGGGAGAGAGTAGGGGAATGACATGCAGCAAGGGTCCGGCCAGATCAGGAGTTGAGCCGGGGTCCACCTGCTCAGACCACTAGGGCCCACATGGTACGCGCCCCAACCATTCGGCTATGGGGGCGCCCCAAATATTTAATTATTTTTAGTAAAAATAAAATGGCATCTAACTATTTAACCTAACAAAGCAGGCCAGCTTCTTTTGTAATTAGTTTTTCTCATAGAATGTATTCACTGACAATCAAGGAATTACCTTACTATTTACTGATCAAATGCCAGACAGACCTGCAACTGTTGTGTGTGGTAGCTGCACAGTCCGTATTGTTTGTTCTAGGGCTCAGTGCAGAGAAGAGGAGCCTGAGGATGAAGCACAAGCTCTGCTTGATGTGGCCAAACACCAGAGCTGTGTGCAGCACCGCGTCTGGGAAAAGATGCTGAGGATCATCCAATACTGTGAGCAAGGTTTCATTCTGTATACATATACAACAGCAAATAATATTCTGGATAGGTCAGATTTTTTGACTTCCAAAAAAAAACAACCCTAAAATAAACATATATAAATACAGTAAAGGTTTTTTTTCAGGTCTACTGCATTTAATAACCACTAAGTCTTTCTGTACCAGCTATTAATATATGCTTCATGCCTCTGTAACCAACAGAAAGAAAGGATACAGACCTCACTTGAACCTTGAACTCAACTAGCTTCCTGTTGTCTCTTCACTCACTGCGTGATTAGGCTGCCTAAAACCTAAAATATTTCTTATATTAATAATATAAGAATTATTATTAGAATTATTATAAATAATAATATTTCTTGTGGTGCTAGCCATGCACTCAGTTTGTTGATGGTTTTAGTTCATTTAGGTTTACAGACCCAAAAGGACTCAATCAAAATACCTCTGGGATGAACATTAATGATTGTCCGTCACAGGCACAACAAAAAGTCACTGTTTGCTATATAAAGTAGCCGGGTGTACTGTACCTTAACATCCTGGATCCAGAGCAGCGCTTCACGTCCACTCTTGTCTGTAAACAGCCACCGTTTTACAGCGCAGAGACGTCAGCTCAACACCTGTGGTTCATGATTCAGATGTACTTGCTTTTTGGATTTCCCTTTTAAGTAAGTATTAGCATGTTATCTACTTTCAATGAGCTTCCCAGCTTCCAGTATAATAATGTGATGTGAACAGTAGAGATGAAGAAAGTAATAATTACTCTCTTGGATTACAATCTCTTATAGATAATATATTGCAGATATTATCATCATTGTTGTTGTTGTCTTAATTTCTTATAGATATTTCTTATAAATTAATCTTGAAAGTGATCATTTCATCTTCAAGCATCAAACAAATTTCTCAAATTTCAAAGTGAAAAGGGCTTTATTTCATGAACTTAGAAACTGGTACATACTGTATGTTTGATCATCAAATGTATACATATACAATAAGTAACTAATAACCACAATAAATAGTTATTGCAAAGCATAACAATAGACAAATAAATTATAACAAATAGTCTATAGTAATATAGAAATGAATGAATAAATAAATAATCATAAAATATTATAATGGTGACTTACTATTAAATAATTTAAAATATAATAATAAATATCCTTTTACAGGTTGGTGCAGGAGGAAATTGGGGCTGGGATCCAGCAACTGTCTGGTTGCCCAGCTTCAGCAACAGAGCAGGGGACTACTTAAACCATAAACCATTAAACTCCATCCAGTTTCAAGCCTTCTGTGAGCAAAAGGGTAACTTTCTGGATGTCAATGTGGACTTCCCTGGCTCTGTGCACGATGCCAGGGTCCTCACGTGCCTCACTGGTGATGGAGGGTATCCCTGTTTGGTTCAGCCCATTTGTCTGTTGACCGCTTTCCATGAGCCTGTCCAGAATGCTGTTGGAACACCCTCAGAAACAGGCTTGCAGCTGCAGTGTCAGCTTCAGATCTAAATGACCGGATCCCTGTACTGTAGGAACATGATTGTTGTTAGGTGTCATCTTTCTTTCTTTCTTGTATTACCTTTACCCCAGGGAGCTGTTTTATTTTCCATATTTCAATTTTAAACTTATCCAACCCTGATGATCATGTATACATAGTTGTAGTAAAGTTGGTTCATATTTACATTTTACAAATTTGCCTATTCTCGTTTCACTTTCACATATCATCTATTGTCAATTTGGCCCTCATGTTTCTTCTGTTTCGCAGAACTTGCTTGTTTGTAATAAACCTGTTTCTGATTGTACTGACTGTGTCCTTCATTTTCACAAACCCTTTTAAATCAACTATCTTGCCAAAATAAGTTTTGTTAAAATAGCCTAAGCATAACTCAAAACATGCATTTTTACATGATTATCTTACAATTGTGCTACTGATGATTGTATTGGTTTGACTAGAAGACAGGGTCTGTACCATTTGAGCCACCTTTAAATCACTTCTAAAGATTCAAGTGTACCGGGAGAAATATTTGCACAGTGCACCTATCAGACAACACTACTGACTATCTCAGCCATCCTTACTAGGCTAATATATATATTTTTTAATTACGTTCAAGAGCAAATGCTGACAAGTGACTGATAAATGCAACGCTAAACCACAAAATCCAAATATCACACTGTGTGAAAATGAAGGCTCGGCTTTGAGTGATTTACTCAGTTTTACCTTTAATTTCACACATTACACAGCGTCTGCTGTAAGCTAGCAAGGATCCTCGTTCCCGAGACACAACATGACCGCGTGTAGAGTGCCGTGACGTCACTCAGAGAAATATGACTTCCTTGTTTACTGGCGTTATCCTGGGTCCGGGGCTTCAGTTATGCCTCTTTCCAGCCACCTGCTGTCACTCACAACAGGGAGACGATGGAAGCGATCGGCTCGTCGTCTGAAGTACATTGTCTAGATGTACATCAATTCTGGATTTCCCTCAGAAGTAAGTATTAACACAATCTAGTTTCAATCAGATTGCTAGCTTCCAGTAAATTAATGTGATGTGAACTGCCAAAACTGGGAGAAAGTAAAGAAAAAGAAAAAAAAATCATTAAAATCAGTTAGTATTATTACTAGTATTATTATGATTATCTTATGTATTGCTTATAAATACATCTTTAAAGTAATCATTTCATGTTCATGCATCAAACACATTCATAAAAGTGAAAAAAGGCTCTTGTCATGACTAAAGAAAATTATACACATTTCATCATTAGTTGATAAGTATGAATAAATAAGTAATCTGTAAGGACAATAAATACTAATTGAAGTTCATTTAATAGACAAATAAATAAGTAATAGCAATGAATAAATAATTAAATCCATACACAGCTAATAAATAAATAAATATCTAATATATATTCAATAAATAGTTAATAGTTAAAAATAGCTAAACATTTCATAAATATCCTTTACAGATTAGTGCATGAGGGCCATACTGCAGGGTAAACCCTAATGTTCCCCTGCTGCGCCTCTGTTTCGGGGAAGGTGACCTCAGGAAGGATTTTCACCTGTCGAGGCCAACAGTGGAGGAACTCATACATCTCCTGGGGGACAATGACCATGGATGGGGAAAGGCATTTGAGGTCCTTGTGTTTGTGTACTGGCTGGACTGTGGCACAGTCTACAGGCTTGTTTCAGAGGCCTTTGATATTCCCCACACCACATGTCATGGTATGGTCCATAGGGTCAGCAAGAACATCCAACGTGTGTTTAGGAGGGTCATCCAATTCCCCAACAGGAATGAGCTGGAGGAAATTGGTGCTGGATTCCAGCAACTGTCTGGTTCTCCAGCTTTCAGTAAGGTGGCAGGGAGCATTGACAGGTGCCATGCCCGGATTGTCCCACCTGGGCAGTTTGCAGCGGACTATTTCAACTGTTCTATTCCGTCCAGTTTCAGGCCATCTGTGACCACAAGGGTCGCTTTCTGGATGTCACTGTGGGATTCCCTGGCTGTTGCACAGAGGGTCCTCAGGTGTAGCCCATTCTATGTACACCAGCTGTACCCACCTCCAGGATGGTGCCTCATAGGTGATGGAGGGTATCCCTGTTTGGATGAACCCATCTGCCTGATGACCCCATTCCGTGAGCCTGTCCAGAATGCTGTTGAGGCTGGGTACAACTCCAGGCTGTCCAGGGCACGGTGTGTGGTGGACAGGGCATTTGGGGTGCTGAAGACCAGGTGGCGTTCCATCTTTTTGAAGGCACTGGAGGTGAAGGTGGTGTTTGTGTCTGAGGTCATTATTGACTGCCTTTTCCTCCACAACCTCTGCATCGGGAACTGGGATGTTCTGGAGGCTGATGAAGATGGTGAAGGTGGTGATAGTGAACCACTGCAGCAGTCTGGGGACAGCCTCAGAAACAGGCTTGCAGCTGCAGTGTCAGCTCCAATTGACAGGATCCCTGTACTGCAGGAACATGATTATTGTTAGGTGTTTTATTTTCTTTACCTTTACCCAGGGAGCTGTTTAATTTCCCTTATTTCAGTGTTATCCAACCCTGGTGATCACATGTACATAGTTGTAGTAAAGTTGGTTTACATTTACATTTTAAATATTTGCATGTTCTCGTTACACTTTTTCATATCATCTATTGCCAATTTATCGCCCATATTTCCTCTGTTTTGCAGTACTTGCCTGTTTTTGCAATAAACCAATTTCTGATTGCACTGTCTGTCTCCTTCATTTTCACAAACCCTTTAAAATCAACTATCCTGCCACAATAAGTTTTGTTGAAATAGCCTAAGCATAACTCATAACATACAGGGTCTGTAGCATGGAGCCACCTTCAGATCACTTCTAAAGATTTAGGAGTAGGGAGAGCAATGTTTGCTCATTGCAAGCATCAGACAACACTACTGTACCTGCTGGTATGATGTCTACATGTATATGACCCCTTGCTTCATTTCACTATAATTTTATAAATGTTTCTGTTATATTTATAATCAGAAAATATTGTTACAAAATGATCACAGAAGCAACACTGCAGATCTTTATTTTTTTGCATATACAACTGTTCAAAAAAGTTCAGCAGCCTTTCCTCCCCGGCATGACTCTCCCTCTCCCTCTTCTCCCTTTCCCTCAGTTTCTCTCTGTCCCTCCTTTCACTGTTCCTTCTCTCTTCCTCACTCGTTTCTCTCTCCTTCTTCTCTTCTCTCTCCATGGCCTCTGCTATTCTTTTCTCATCCCTTTCCTCTTGTCGCCTCTCTTTCTCATCCTCTCCTGCAGCTCTCTGAGGAAGGTGAGAAAGTCAGACTCCTGCTTCCTCTTTCCTGGCTGGCTACCTTCCTGCTCTTGAGGAGAGACCACTGCTGCAGAGGTTGATGCCATGGATGAGGTGATGAGGTTTGGTGGGGTAATTGATGGTCTCTCATCCATGGCATCAAACCACTTCCAGTTTGCAGCAGTGGCCTCTCCTCCCTGTGTGCTCACACCAGTTCTAGGTGCCTTCAGCTCCTAAAAGACCAGGCGCACACACACACACAGGCACACACACACAGGCACACACACACACGCAGGTCATCTGATAATCACCATTTAGTTTAACTTATCACCACTAGTCATATAAATCTGTAGTGTAATCATATTAATTAACACAGATTATATTCATACCCTACAAACTGTTGTTCATATTTGATCATTTATATGCACATCATATTCTTGTCATATTTTAACTGTTTACTATATTTCACTATGTTCCAACTGTCACCAGTGTTCACACTTGACATATCATAGCATATTCAAATCAATCTGTTCATACTGTTCTTACTGTACATATTGGGGCATATTTTCTGCATTTCTGGTTAGATGCTAAACCACACTGACTTTGATTGATCATTTTGAAGTAAGCAAAAACATGATGATATGTTTCTTCTGTGCTTAACATAAAGATTGTGGTGTTTTGTGTACTTCTGCTTCAGGTTTTCCCACTTTTTGTTCACCCACCCAGCCTCCACCTTCCATCCCATACAAGCATCATTAGTGAAATTATCATTCACTTGGTAGATAGTGACCTAGCTGACCAGTTGAGCGCCACATCAATTCCAACAGAAATAAACAAAATAAGTTCATTATTAATATATGCCTTGTTATTTGGATATTATTTAACCACATACAAGCTGTAATATAGTTAAGATACTCAAACTTGTAGGTGCGCTGTTGCTGGCTGTTGCTGGCTGGAGTATTCGCCTGAAAGTCCACCATTGTACGCAGTCTGATGAAATGCAACGCACTGTGCCGATTTAGTATTTCAATAATTCACATACTATGCGGTGTGAACGCACTACATACTAACTTTGACGTCAAACTTAGTATGTGGTTACGAACACAGCCAGTGACTTCTGGAGCTGTTTTTGTGAGAGAATTTTCCTAACTTCCTATCTAAAAATGATAAACCGGAAGTGATGTAACATAGTGAAGACCGGCCAAGTTAGAGCAAGTTTAACATTAATGAATATGGATTGGATGGATGGATTGATACCAGACTCTACGCTTCAGCTAGCAGGTTTTCAACACTTCAGAGCAGATCGCGACGCAGTACCTTCAGGCAAGACAAAAGGTGGAGGAATTTGTTTTTACACTAACAGTGGCTGATGTACTGATGTGATGATAGTGATTCAACAACACTGTTCTACTGATCTGGAGTCTTTTTTCAACACTGATCCAGAATGTTCTCCTATCTGGTCGGGCATTTAATAAACTGTCAGTTGGATGCTGTGCCTAGGAAGTTGTTGTGCTGCCACAGGGGCTAACATCATTCTGCGCTGATAGGAACAGAGCAACTTTGGGTAAGGTTTATGTTAACAAGGACTGGGGTGCTAATGCCTCGGTGGTCACCACTCACTGGTCACTGCAGTTTGAGTTTCTAGTGGTGAAATGTCGGTCGTTCTATCTACTAAGTGAATTCACTGTCATTACTGTAGTGGCAGTATATATATCCATTTACCAATGCTAACAAAGCCCTGCACGAACACTGTCATCAGTGATCAACAGACAGCCCACCCCAGTAGTTTTTTCATTGCAACGGGGGATTTCAACCTTGTCAACTGGAAAAAGGATGTACCGAAGTTCTTTCAACATGTGAACTTTGCCACAAGGGGATGGGGGATGTTATCCATCCATCCATCCATCCATTATCTATACCGCTTATCCATTAAGGGTCGCACACTTTGAGTTGTTGATAAGACTAGAAAAGCGCTATATAAGTGCAGTCCATTTACCGCTTTACCAATTTACCACCATCACTGAGATAAACGTAAAATGTGTGAATTATACACTGAAAGGTATATATGTCATCTTCAATTCAAGCCACTAACAAAGGTTTGTGATGTTTACAGGATGTTATTTAGCATTAAATAGAGTTATGTAAAATAAAGTGGAAATGGGTTAAAAATCTGAACTGCAGAGACAGATTAAGTATTGCCTGTGCACTCAAAGTTCAAATAATTTCAGTGTAAGATATCCAGGACATAACCTAAAAGTGACAAAAGCAAAGCACAAATAAGGTTTCATGTACTGAAACCCCTTCTTGATCACTGGGTCCTGCCCTTTTCTCCCATGTGGGATATTTGCCAGGGTCCTCTTTAATGTTAAACTACAATGTATCATTTGCAAGCTATGTATGTTGGTTGTCTCATTGATTTAGTTTTTTAAATTCCCTGCTACCTGGCACACATGGTGGCATAAACTTGTGTTACACTGTGCCTCTGCACTGTGCTCTACACCCCATGTTGCAGTGGGCACGTCATACTGCTTATCACTGCTTATCACATGTAGATAGCTAATCGACATGCATAACAAACACTGTTTAGTGTATCACACTTGTGTGATACACTAAACAGTGTGTGTGTAAACATATGTGTACAGTGAGTGTGTCGTTTGTTTTTTTGTTAGTATTAAGTCCTCTCCTCTGTCTCTGTTTCTTTATCCCTCACTGATGTCCTTGTGTTCCTCAGTTCCGGTGACCACAGACCCCAACACAGGCTCGGTGTGTTTAGGCGTGTCTCCTGACCTGTCCAGTGTGTATGTGTGTGAGGAGCAGCCTCTTCCCAACAATCCAGAGAGATTTGTGAGCCCACAGAGCATCTTGGGCTCAGAGGTCTTCAGCTCAGGGAGGCACAGCTGGGAGGTGGAGGTGGGAGATAACAGTCACTGGTCTCTTGGTGTAGCCAGTGAGACAATCCACAGAAAGGACTGGTCCAACTCTGATCTAAACCCCAGTCCTGCCTTAGACTCAGACACAGAGCCTAATGGTGGCCTGTGGACTGTGTCCCTCTCCTCTGGGGAGTACTGGGCCTCTCCTGACCACAACACCCCCCTCAGACTGAGACGAAGGCCACGCAGAGTCAGAATTCAGCTGGACTGGGAGAGAGGGTGTCTGACTTTCTCTGACGCCAATGACAACACCTTGATCTATCGTTTTAAAAAGCAGTGGAATGGAAATCTGAGACCCTACTTCTCCACCACATGTTCTAAACACCCACTGAAAATCGCAGCAGGGAGGGTGTCTGTTACAATAGAATAGGGTCATCATACCAAAGTAACAGTATGATTCTTGGACAAATAGACATATGTCAATCTAGCAGTCAGATTTTAAAATTAAATTAGTTTTAAAATGTGTCCAGTACAGTCATTTGTCCTATTTAACCTAACTTACCATAAAAACTTGCATTAGCCCCTTGACGCCTGAATTATTTACAATTGTATAAAAAAATTAATTATTTGTGTTTTTGCTTTCAAGCTGATGCTAAATTAAGTAGAGATTATTAATTTGTCTATAGCACATAAAATAGATATACATTCAGGTATGATGCAAATTAGCGACAATAGGCATTAATGGTAACCAACGGTAAATTTTTTATTGAAGCCACAAAATTGTTTACAATTATTTAGACTATTATTTACATTATGATTTACACTATAACTAAGTAACTACAACTACTGGATGTAGGTCACACTCCAAACGGTCCTACGGTAAACCAGTGCTTGCAAAAGGTTCCTAGACACGTATTTAGAATGCACAAACCGGCATTGGGGGAATGCATATGCTATCTTGGCTGCAGTCTGAATGCAAACGGTATGATGCGAATTCGCGACAATCGGCGTTAAGGGGTTAAGGGGAAACTGCTAAGCATAGTTCAATCACAAGAAAATCATGCCTTCAAACAACTCCAAAGCTCTATTATTTACAAGTTTTTTGTCAAGGCTATTACAACCTGGTTAGGGCCTGTGTGACAAATATTTCTCCAAAGGGTCAAATTTAATTGATGAGTCTGCTAATATTAAGTTTTGTTTTTTGGGGATTTGTTTATTGTCAGCAAATGCCACACAAACACCAAAACCAGCAATGAATGAACAAGTATTGTGTATGTACCAAAGCCTTTATCTTATTCCTGTGTGCCATAGAGCTCCATTGTTTTCCAAGTGAGTCCCACTGTTGCACAGGGTTTCTTCATTACCATGAACACACACATCTGTTCCTATCTAATCCCACATACACTGTTCAGCTGCTTGGAATACTCACTAGAGCTCCACATGTCCACCAGTCCACCACTGAAAACCTTACCTAATTAAGAGAATATTTCTTCCTGTCTGAGTAACATTTGTGAAAATGTCTGTTACTCATGTGTTTTGTTCTTCTTGCTATATCAGCCCTAAATAAAGTACCTTGTTGAACACTGTATGTAGAGCTGTATACTGTATCCGTGTGTGTGTGTACCATCCATCAGTGGATGAAATGGCTCAATGTGCTCTCCCACACAATAACTCCTCAAAAACCCTGTCCAGGACTGATGATGTTCAGATCTCGTCCAGGGATAAATTTTTATGCCACCCTGAACAGATGAGTTTTTTTTATAGTGGGCAGGGTTAGAATTACCTTTTGTTGTGATTCAGCACTGTATAACTAAAATATTTTTTTTTCTCAAGTAGTGTTCTTTAAAGTTACTTCATTACCAGATTACTACAAGGTGATACATTACATTACTTACTTACTGAGAAAAGTAACTTGTTACTTTTGTGTTACCACCAGAGTGACAGCTTTAACCGACCTAAAAGATAGTTGCTGCTGTTTTGGAGCTGTAGCACCAGCATCATTCTCCTCCTCCTCAACGGGCCTCGCTACCACTGTTGTGGAGTTGTTAGTTTAGCTTGCAGATGCTTCTTTAACTCTGAGGCAGACTTCTTCACAGCTGACAAACACTTATCACCCAAGCACAGTTTGCATTTCACTGTGATGTTCTTTTCTTTTCACCCACAAATATAAAATACTGTTAATAGTTTTACAATGTAAAGGCCCGTCCTCTCTGCCAACTAAGTGATGATTCCTTGAATTGATTTTACTTGACTTGTTATGTTACTCATATCAATTAAAAAGTCATAATTCAAATCATAATTCTCTAATGTGTTACTTGATAACAATAATAATTTAATAACATAGTAATAATAGCAGTAGCTATTACTTTCTTTTTTAGTGGGGCAATAGAGTTAAGAGTTGTTTGCAAGTGAGCCTGCAGCGCTGTCTACAAGATGATCAAGTTGGGAGGGATTAAAGTTTTAAGTCTCTTAAATTTAAGTCTCTTAAATGTGGGTTCCACAGTAGAGGAGCCTGATAGTGTGAAGTGAAGTCAGTCATGTGAAATAGAAAGTATTCTCTCTTTGAATTCTATGGTTTTACATATCAGGACATAAAAAAGCAGCTGGTCCTCACCAGGTTTTAAATTATTTAAATATAACCTCATTGTACACAACAGATTCCACTGTGTCATTATTTATATAACAAAAATGAAGCCAAAATGGAGAAGCCATGTGAGAAAAACTAAGTACATCCCATGATTCAGTAGCTTGTAGAACCACCTTTAGCAGCAATAACTTGACTTAATTGTTTTCTGCATGACTTTATCACTCTCTCACATCATTATGGAGGAAATTTGGCCCACTCTTCTTTCAATGTTGCTTCAGTTCATTGAGGTTTGTGGGCATTTGTTTTTTCACAGCTCTTTAAAGTCCGGCCACAGCATTTCAATCAGGGTGAGGTCTGGACTTTGACTGGGCCACACCTTGATTCTTTTGTTTTTCATCCATTCTGTTGTAGATTTTCTTTCTTGTTTGCGTGGGATCATTGTCCTGTTGCATGACCCAGTGTCAGCCAAGCTTCAGCTGTCTGACAGATGGCCTCACATTTGACTCTTGAATACTTTGGTATACAGAGAAGTTCATGGTCAACTCAATGACTGCAAGGTTTCCAGGTCTTGTGGCTGCAAAACAAGCCCAAATCATTAGCCCTACACCACCGTTCTCGACAGTTGGTATGAGGTGTTTGTGCTGATATGTTGTGTTTGCTTTTCACCAAACTTGGCACAGTGCATTGTATGAGAACAACCTGCTCCTCAACACCTCAAAGACCAGGAGCTTATAATAGACTACAGGAAGAAGAAAACTGACATTCCACCACTGGTTATCAGCGGGGACTGTGTGGAGATGGTGGCGGACTTCCAGGAAAGCACTCCAGAGGGTCATTAACACGGCCCAGAAGATCGTCGGCTGCCCTCTTCCCACATTGGAACAATGACACAGTTCCTGCTGTCTCAAAAAGGCCCATAACATTATAAAGGACACTTCCCTTTCCCGTAGTCGTGTGATCTTCCGTCTCTCTCTCCTCTTCTGTCTCTTTCTGCAGGTATTTCTGCCTTTGGAGCTGTAGAGTCTGATCTGTGATGACAAGTTTCCTACTGCTCCTACAACCCCACTCAACACCTGCTGCTATAAATTACCTGTACTGCTATTAGTTTTATTGCTACATTAGCAGTTAATACTTTAATTATCGCTACTATCATTACTACTACTGTATTATTGGTATCACCTTACATTTTTTACATGGAACCCGTGTTATGCTATGTTCTTCTCTCGCTATTTTTTTTTAATATTATGTCCTGATACGTAAAATCATAGAAATCAAAGAAGGTGTACTTTTTTTTTCACATGACTGTAAATGTCCAGTTCTACATGAAAAGCACAGTGGTGGCAATCAGTGGTATAAATTCAAAGGTGCCAGGCCTGCTTAGTTATTCAACTATGAAACTCTGAATGAAGTAAGTTTCTTTACCTTTCTTAACAAATAAAGGACCTAGTGTCAACATGAATTTGTGTGTGAATGTGAGAGATCAGGCAGGTCTAAAGGGTTATCAGGTAGGCTGATGTTTTGTTACTAAGAGGACTCAACAGTGTGTCCGGGTGTCACAGAACCACCATCTTCTTTATCTGTATTCACACATTAACACAATCCTCCATACAGGTTAGAGTCACTTTTGTTTAGAATATCATCACAACACTACAACAAACTAACTTTGCGTCAAGCTAGTCAGCATATAGCTTCCATTGCTGTTCAGCTCACCAACTAACAGCCAAGTAATCACCCTCATCCACCTCATCCTAGCCATTAACAGGCTACTGTTTTTGTTGTAGCCTTTGTAAAGGATGACATCGTGGCAGTGATGTCCACTGCTTACAAAAAGAACAAGTCTTGCCTAACTGTTGTGGTGTTTCCTCCACTGGGATAACATCTGCTGCTGTCTGTCGGCCTGTCTGCCTGATCTGTGTTCTCACAGCAGCCACAACCATCTGTCCATCTGTCTGTCTGAGGGAAAACATCACCTGATCTCTTCTGCAAGTGTCAAAGCAACATGACACTCACAAACAAATTCTCCTTAGCATTTGGCAAATATAAATGTATGTGACCTTTCTGATTCCCCCTTACACACACACACAAACACACACACACACACCACTGACCTCCTTTCCTAAAATATGTCATCAGGAGACTACAGGATAAATCAAGACAAGCAGTTCAACCAACACTGTAACAAAGACAACCAACATCGTGCAATATATAGTGCAACAGTGCTTATGAGGGAATAGGTGTTTACGACAGAAATTACTGCAAGAATATATTAATTCAAAATTTTTACTGTATATTTTTCCTAATATTTCATCACATAAAAAATAGGCAAAATGAGGGAATAAGCAGAACATAGTGTAGCGCAAAAATGGGGGAAGTTCATCAATTTTTCCGTGAGGGAGGGTCATACAGTTTTTTGGGGAGAAGCAGGAAAGGGTCTTTCTCTTTTTCCCCACACAACCGATTCAAATGTTATTAATCTTACATTTTTCAGTGTCTTTCTCCTTCAACATACTCCCCTTCTGCATCAACACACCGCTGCATTCGGGTCTTCCACTGATCAAAGCAGTACACTAGGTCTTCTTTGGACAGTTGTCTCAGAACCTAGGTTGTTCTTTTCTTAACTTCTGACACAGACTCAAAACGTGTTCCTTTGAGCACAGATTTGATTTTAGGAAAAAGTCACATGGTGCTAGATCAGGTGAATTAGGGAGGGTGATCAAGCACTGTGATTAGTTTTTGGGCCAGAAACTGCTTTTCCTTTCCATCAGGAGTCAGAAGGTTTGGGACAACTTTGGCACACACTTTTGTCATGTTTAAATTTTCATGCAAAATTTGCCAAACTGTCTCTTAATCAATGGAGACCATTTCTGCTATCATTCTTATACTGAGTCGTCGATCATTTAAAACGATTTGTTCAATTTGTTGAATGTTTTCAGACGTTTTTGATGTGCATGCTTTAAATTTTTCACTCATGTGCCAGATTGGAAATGAAGAAGCACCTCAACTGAATCAGATTTGCAGTTGGTGCTTGTAGCCCTGCAACTCTTGAAAATTTAAAGGATGAAGATGACATAAAGACTTCTTTTGTTCGTTGTTCAACTACAGTTAATCAAAGCCCAACATTTCTTTTAATTATTGTAGTTCTAGAGGTGACCACAGGGTGATGCCATAATTAGAGAAGGAAAGGTGAATAACAATACATGAAACACAAATGATGACATTAAAACAGCTCCAGTTCTCCTCAGTACACCTACACTAGTTTGTTCCAGCATGTTGGAGAAGTTGCCTCAGTTCCTTTGTGGATTCAGGCTGTCTCAGTGTCTATTGTCTCTTCATGTAATCTCAGACTGACTCCATGATGTTGAGATCAGGGCTCTGTGGGGGGGTCAGGTTTTGGGGACCAAATAAACCACAATGCTTATGTTAAGGGGTAAATTAATATATAAATAAATAAAGAATACAAAAAAGTGCTGGAGCTTCTCCAGGTTCAAGGGCCATAGGTCATAGGCTACATTGAATAAAAATGATGAGGCAGGGTGAGTAGCTTTTGCCTCCCCATGGGTCTGAGGGAATCTCAGGTGGGGGTTAGATGATAGTTAAACAATCTATAACAAGAAAATAAGTGTATATGAAGACCTCATCCAAACTTTTCTTCATTATTTTTCACAGGTTGATGGTTCTAGGGCACAGCAAGAGGGCTACTTAAGCTACAATTAATCCTGGAGGGACTCTGGTTTTTAATTTCTTTATCCATAAAGCCTCCTGTCTCCTCTGTTGGCCCTCTGTCCATGCTGGGTTGGCTTGAAGGCCAGTGATGGATAAGTGCTGAATTGAATGAATTTAAAAGTGCTGGGCCAGTGTGGTGTTCAGTCTGTCCTTCCCAATGTTATAAAGATGTTCTTTTACTGTTACCAATAAAGAATTACCCGTGTCACCTATGTAGATCAGATTGCATGACTGACACACTATGCCATAGATGAGGTTTTGGGTGTAGAAGGGGAATGTTCTCTTGACCACCGATGGCCTCCATGTTTTGGTTCTGCTCATATGTAGCTTGAAAACAATGAACAATTGAAAAGAAATACATTGTGGTTCATATTTTTCTTAAAGCAAGCCAATTACATCTTGAGTAATAGTTCTGTTTCATTTATCTTCTGTTAGTATTACTGCTTTTAAGCATAATGTGGTATTGTAGCATGCTGGGGAGGGGCTAGGAGGGCATAGTTCCCAGTATGCAGTACAAGAGGTATCACTGGTTGTTGCCTGTCCCTCACAACTGCTCAGGGCTTGCATCTCACTGATAAGCTGTAATTTAATGGTTTGCACATGACCAGTGTCACAAAAGACAATGTTTTTGAATCTAATGTCCAAAAAGGTGCTGGCTGCAACAGTATAGTTGTGCTCAATGTTTTGAAAGCACCGCTGGCATTGCGTTGCAAGCTGTGAAGCTGGAGTGTTACCATTCTGCCCAGCAGATGTGGTGGCTGTTTGGAGAACAGAAACCAGAGGTATGACTTTAGAAATGGTTACATATTGCTCTGCAAAAAACTTCCTTAGTGGCCTCTTCAAAGGGCTTGAGGGCTTCAACAGCTAGGCTGATATGGGACCATTTTCCCTCATTCAAGCACAGGGTGTTTCTCCCAAGAGTGCTGTTATAATGTCTTGTCCGGAAATCTCAAATAAAAAGATGGCTTAAGAGGACACTTAGCCTGGGCCTCTCGCTCCCACTCGCTCGTGTACAGGTTGGCATATGAGGGTGCGTAACGGTGCCCCATGGCAGTCCCCTCCACCTCCAAGAACCACCTATCATCAAACATAAAGTCATTGTTATTCAAGCACAGTTCTAACAGTTACCTTTGAGAAACTGTTATAACTGCCTGGAGACTCATGGGAGTATTAATATTAGTATACAAACTGGCAATGTCTGTGTGGTAAAAAGCAGGCCTTTGGAGGTGACCACCATGGGTCAAATAATGTCCATGTCCAATGTTAATGTAGCTGGGGTGTCTCGTGGAGAGGGGGCCTAGGAAGTGATCCATATATTGAGAAATGTTGTAAGTGACACTGCTATAGTCTAATACTACAGTCTACAGTCTATGTCCACGTCTCTGGGTCCTTGTGGATTTCAGGGAGGAGATAGAATCTTATAGGGTGGGGTTCATCCTGACCGTACAGATAGTCCCGCTGTTTCGCTGTGATGTATTTGTGATTATGGAGTGTATAATGTTCCTGACCTTGCTTTGTGTCTGTGACTGTATGCTATCAGATATTTTCTTGTAGTTTTTGGGATTGTCCAATTGGCAATTAGTCTCAAAGGCATATTGTTATTTGTCCATGATGACGATTTTGGATCCTTTGTCTGCAGGTTTGATGATGTTTGTATTGTTTCTAAGTTGTCATAATGCATGTTTTTCCAGTGGGGTGAGACTATCTGCATTGTCCAGGCCCTCATGGTAGTGTTGTAGCACCTCTCTGTCGCTCTTGATTCTGCCCATCCTGGTTCCCAGTTGGAGGGGAGCATAAAGGGAATGTGCTGAAACTCCTCTCCCTGGAAATAGTCAATGACGTTTAATTGTCTATGATATTTATGGCAGTCCTTACAAAGTTCTTCCCTATCAAAAGTGTTGGGACGGGGGAATGAAGCTGAGCCCCCTCTCCAGGAGACACAGGAGACCCCCAGGAGAGGTCCACAGCCTGCTGGGCAGCAGGCTTACACAGTTTGGAGAACTGACTCTCATCCTCCAGGTCCAAGTCCCCCTCCCCAGTACCCCCTACACAGCCGCCAGGTTCTTCAGAATCTACTGTGGAGTTGGAAACGTAAGTATTGTTGGGTGAATGATCTAACAGTGCTTCGACTATCCTGCCCACATGTGGACTGAGTCTGGGGCCGTAGCGTTTCTGGGTCCAGTGATTGTCTTAGTGTGTTGGTGCATGTGTGTGTAGCTAGTAATTAGTCTAGTCCCAAGCTCCCACCCTTCGTCTAGTCCTCTCAAAGTGTAGTACGCGGGCTCCCTCTAGTGGTACGCAGAGGAATCACTGAATTAGATATAGCTACTTAATTAATTTAAAACATGAAATACTGTCAAACACACTAACTAGAATGAATGAAAATGTCTTATGAATCGAGTGTAAGAAAATTAAAGAAGATAAAAATTAAGTTAAGACCTTAAAAAAAAAATTTGTAGGTGCATCTGGGTAGCCATACATAGCTTTACTTTGAAACTGCTGCTGACATCAACGGTGAGCTACAGAAGCTGGTACTTGCTATGATGGCAAGAAGTGGAGGTGGCTAAATGATGAGGAGTTCGACCAAACTGCTATTGTGGCTTCAATCTGGGAAGAGAAGCACAGGAGGAGAGCAATTCAAGCACGAGAACTGAAGAGGAGGAGAGTGAGCCTAGCACAGGTGCTAACAGTGGATACTTTGGTAGCGCCAGTGAAGTCTCCAGAACATCTGCTAGCAGCAGCAAACGGTACCAACCAGTGAGGAAATATGACTCAAACTACATCAAATTTGGATTTATTTGGAGCGGGAGAGACGAGGAGCCCAGGCCGCAGTGTGTGATATGTGGCAAAGTTCTTAGCAATGAATGCACGAAACCATCGCATCTCAAACAACATCTTACAACCAAACACACGGCACTTAAGGACAAACCATTGGATTTTTTTTTTACGAAACCATGATGAACTTAAGAAGTCAAAGTCCATAATTCAATCCTATGGTACGCCCATAGCCAAAGCACAGGAAGCGTCATATTGCGCCAGCCTACGGATCACCAGAGCGGGTAAGCCGCACACAATCGGGGAGACTCAGGTCCTTTGGAGTGCAGGGGGCACTCCTGAGGACTTTTTATGACACTGTTATGGCATCAGCCATCTTCTATGAAGTGGTCTGCTGGGGCAGCAGCATCTCAACAGCAGACAGGAAGAGACTGGACAAGCTGATCAAGAAAGCCAGCTCTGTCCTGGGGTGCCCCCTTGACCCCATGGAGGTGGTGGGTGAGAGGAGAACGAGCTCCACCCCATGCAGGACAGTCTGACAGCACTGAGCAGCTCCTTTAGCGATAGGCTGCTTCACCCAAAGTGTGTGAAGGAGAGGTATTGCAGGTCCTTCCTTCCTGCCACTGTCAGACTTTACAACCAGCACTGCTCCTAATATACCACATACTCACATAGACCATTTTCACTAGGTTTCTGCACTTTAATTAATCCAAACAGCTGCTATCAGTCATTCACTGTGTGCAATTCCATTTTCAAATGTGCAAATCTGTATTTAGTTCATTTTCTGTCTCTATGTATAAAGTCCTGTGTATATTGCTCTTCTGTTAATATTTTTTATTACACTGTCATGTTTATACTGTTGTGTATATTTTTTATAGCCTTATCTTGTTTTTATCTTGCCTTTACTCGTATTTATATCTTTATGTTTCTGTCTTTTCAATCACCTATACTGTTGCAACAATGTAAATTTCCCCATTGTGGGACTAATAAAGGATTATCTTATTATCTTACCTTATCTTAACAATTGTGTCTACCTTTAGCCAAAGAGATGACACGGATCATGTGTGGAGAAAAAGCAGCCAAAGGGTGCCGCTTTCAAACGACACCATTTCAAGGAGAATAAAAGACGTGGCTGGCGATGTTAAAAAGACTCCGATTGAGCGCATTAAACACAGTCGATATTTTGCCATCCAGCTTGACGAGAGTACAGATGTTGCAGATTTGGCTAATTTATTTGTTTACATGAAATATGAATATGATGGTACAGCTCAGGAGGATTACATGTTCTGCCAGTCACTTGAGCCAAGAACTACAGCAGAGCACATATTCCAGGTACTGTACGCGTTTATCCACGAGAGCGGACTGGAGTGGAAAAAGTGTGTGGGAGTGTGTACAGACGGTGCAGGGCTATGACAGGTCAGACGCATCAGAGAAGTGGCACCTGAGATGCGCTGGACTCAATGCAGCATCCATCGTGAGGCGCTGGCAGCGAAGAAGATGCCCGATGACCTGAAGTCTGTTGGATTCTTCTGTGAAAACTGTGAACTTCATAAAGGCCAGGCCGATGAACGCTCGCTTATTTCATGTGCTCTGCGAGGAGATGGGCAGTGAGCATGTCCAACTCTTGCTTCATACTGAAGTAAGGTGGCTTTCAAGGGGTAAGGTTTTCGAATTGCACAGAGAGGTCCAGATGTTCCTACAGGACACAAATTCCCCATTGTCAGACATTTTCGAGGATGCTGTGTGGCTCAGTCAGCTGGCATACTTGTCTGACATTTTTTCACGTTTAAACGAACTGAATTTGGGACTACAGGGACTCTCCATCAATGTTTTTGACGTGCAAGACAAAATCAATGCACTGCTGAAAAAGTTGGAGTTATTTGAAATCAAAGTCAAAACAGGTGATGTTTTGACTTTCCCTTCTTTGGAGAGTTTTCTGTCTGACAATGGCCTGACGCTTCACAATGGAGTCAGGAACAACAACGCTGTACAGCTCGCGTCGCTCAGACAACAGTTCCGTAATTATTTCCCAGCGATGCCTGAAGCTGAAGCTAGCAGCTGGATGAGAAACCCTTTCAACATTGACACCTCTCACACGGCTTCAGTGGACTTAGCTGTTGGTGAGCAGGAGAGTTTAATAGAGCTATCTTGTGATGAAACACTGAAGGCATCTTTTAGACAGCACACATTGTTGTTGGACTTTTGGATAAAGCAGTACAGTGAATACCCTGTGCTTTCTGACAAGGCAGTGCGATTTCTCCTTCCTTTTGCAACCACTGATCTGTGCAAGAAAGGCTTCTCTTCACTTGTTGTTATAAAAAGTACAGAAATGGGTGGACACTGAGCCAATCCTGAGACTGAAGCTGACCTCTATTGACCCAGACATTGCAGGACTGTGTTCACAGAGGCATGCACACCCATCACCTTAAACTCACCTTAAGCTCATGTAAGTTGTCATCAACATGATGTCAGTGAGTGTTTAATTAAGTACAGTTGTTATTCTTAATTCTCCTCCTTACTTTTATTTGATTCTTAACCTTATTGTTCTTCCTCTGTGTGTGTGTGTGTTTGTTTCTGTTTCAGAAGGCATCATTTAAGTTATGGACACAGCAAGAAAGGCTTCAGTTGACTTTAGTACAGTTGTTATGTTACAGCTGTTACTGTTAATTTCAGCTACGCATCAGCCTATTTTAATTTTGTTTTGATCAAGTACAGTACATTTGTTACTTAACATTTAAGTCCAGTACAGTTTTACTGCAGCACAATGTATTTTCATTTATTCTTTAAGAATAGTTTTTTAAAAAATATTGATTTTAGTGCAATTTTTATTCAACCTTTTGTGCAATACATTTTAATTGAATCATTATTTAAGTACAGGTTTTTTTTTTTCATTTTCCTATATTAAAGTCCAGTGTTAATGTTCATACTAAATACATACATAATGTACATAATGTTAAAGTGGCTGGCAATAATACTAAATGCAAACTATTATGGATAAAACCTCCACCTCATTTTTGCTGAATACTTAGGCCCACCACGCTACTGTATTTTAATTTTGGTCATTATAGTGATACTTGGAGAGCCAAGTATTTACTAAGGTGGTACTTGATGTAAAAAGTTTGAGAACCACTGGTCTAGTTGATGGTTGAGGAAAAGTCAGTGGGTAGCTGTCCCTATTTCTGGCTCGTGCATCCACACCGTGATGCTGGCTGAAGTAGACAGTCTCCCTCCTTTGAAATAAAGCGTTGTTGTTAGTCAGTGTGGGCCCACCTGAGGCCGCGGCAGAGGATGTTTGCTGGTCGTGGCTGCCAGGCAATCTCCGTGGTGCCGGGTGTGCGTTGCTCCATCCTTTGTTCTGTGCGTTACGGCTCTCAGGAGGGTCCATGACGGCCATTGGGTCCTTTAATCAGGCCAAAAGCATGTGTAAAACCTCCTCAAAAAGGCTTGGTTAGTGCTCTGTTGTTGTTAAGCATTGTCCTTATTTAAAGTTTGATTATTTTTAAAGAGCCATTCTCTGTCTTATAAACAGATCTCACTCTCACTCATAGCAGTTAGCTGTTAGCTGCTAGTAGACCTCAGACCTCCTCGGGGGGTTAGGGTTTAGGATTAGGTCATATCAGAAGTTGGGGGGGTGGGGGCAGAAAGAGTAGCCTAAGCTATCCATACTTCACAACAAATCAGTTACTTTTTTAATATTTGGAGCTCTATGCATGGATCCACACACCTCTGCTGCGGGGGACCATGCAATGTGGTGCACAGGTGACATAGGGAGAGGGGGAAGGCCCTCCTCTCACTGGCCAGCCACCTGCATCTCCAGGGTGTAGCTGACTGCAAGATCATGAATTTGGATGACTGACACACAATGCCATAGATGAGGTTTTGGGTTAGAAGGGGAGCGTTCTCCATTATTCTGGCAGTGGCTCCCCCATGTGGATTGAACAGGAATTTTCTATGCTTGAAGGCCCAATATTTTTCCCCCTTCTGCCAACTCCTTGTCCCTGAAATTTAGCTCTGACCAGTGCATCTTTTAGATTTTTGTCAGAGCTGATATTGTTTTATATTACCTGAGTCTGTTGTGCTGGGCCATAATTCCATAAGTTATTTTTCAGTTGGTTCTGTAATTGTAAATAGTCTGAAGTCAGTAGTGACCAGGGGAACTAGTCTGGACTCACAATGACATTCCCTCAGAGCCTCAGTCAGAGAGCCATCCTCAGAGCAAGTGGGAGCGAGGGCCACCAGAGTGGCATTTCTTTTGAATCCTAAGAATTGTTTTGCTTGTCTGCTTCCTAAAATGAGATTCTATGAAACCAGATAATTTGAGACTTTACAACAGCTGGTTTGTAATAACTGGTTTTATGGAGTAGTGCATGAGTATCTCTGGGCTTGAAATAAACTTGTGTAAGTAATCTCTCATTGTTATTGTTTATATTTTCAAAGAATACTGATGTGGATTTGAGTCTGTACATGAAAATTTAAGATGTAAACAAGTTTAAAGATATATGGAAAACATCCGTGTATTAATGGCATCAAATGAAAATGTCGATTCAGTGTGCTCAGAGTTTGCCAAGTTTATTAGCTGCTATCAAGATGCGAACGAAATACAAGAATCATTCCTAACCTTACATTTGCCAGAAGAGGTAAGGCAAGGAAAACTAAATATTTAGAAATAAATATTTATAAGCTAAAATAACAACATATTGTGATTTCACAAACAGGTAGAAGGCTGACCGAGATAGGTCATCCCTATGTTGAGCCAAATAAAGACAGGACAAGTGCATGTTAAAGCCCCAGCTTTGACTCAGAACTATCAGAATGACATTGTTTCCATCATGCACAGACAAAATGACATCACTGCTCTACTGGTTCAGCAAAATCTATCTTCTGTTCTTCCATCAAGGAATATCCCTGTATTTGATGGAGACCCTCTTCATTATAGGTCTTTCATCAGAGCCGTGGAGTGGAGGTGAAAACAGATAACTGGAGTGACTGCTTGCACTTTCTTGAACAACACACAACTGGGCCACCAAGAGACTTGGTGCACAGTTGTCAGCACTTACCTCCAGAACAGGGTTATCACAGAGCCAAAAGTCTCCTAGCAAAACACTGTGGAAACTAACATAAAATTGCTTCTGCATATATGGAAAAGATTCCTAACTGGCTCCCTGTTAAAAACAAAGATGTTAAAGCCCTACAGTCATTCTCACTTTTCCTCAGAGGATGTTCAAATCTAACAAAATAAATTATGTACATGAAGGAGCTGGATGTACCATCCAACATGAGAAACGCTGTTTTGAAACTCCCTTACAAATTTAGGGAAAGATGGAGGAGTTTTGCTTGTGATCTGCAAGAGAGAAACGTTCAAAGAGCAGTCACTGACCTTGTTTACTTCATTGAAAAACATATAAAGATTGCCTCAGACCCAGTTTTTGGCAACATTCACAACCCACAGGGAATCATGACACCAATCTCTGAGGCCAGGAGAGCAAAGGAAATCATCAAACTGGATTTGGACATGCATTTGCATTTGTAGATTCTATTGCTGTTCTCTATCTTACGTTTCTGTGATTTATATCAGTTTGGTTGTGGGCTCAACAATACCCATAATCCTCAGCTGTTTTGCTATGGAGAAGAAGCACGTCCGCTTCAATGATTTAATATTGCCTATGCCACCAAATTCTTGAAAGAGATTAACTGAGGGACATGAATAGTGTCACCCCGTCTTTGTGCTGTTTATGCGGCCATGTTACTAGATTTGCTGCAAATTAGTGTAATAGCAGGTAGGTCGGGGTTCGGGACGGCCACTGTGTTGTGGGTAGACGTGGTGTGTTCTATATCGCTTTGGGTAATCCGTTGTCGATGGGCTACATTCCATTTCAAATTGCGCCCGGTCTGCCACAGTCCAAAAACTACCGTCTCTGTTAACAAATGCCGTTTGATAGCCCGTGACTGTAACATGGGAAATAGCTAATGGAAATTTATATTTTCAAGAGTTTGGTGGCATAGGCAATATTAAATCAGAAAAAGGCATTTTGTGCTGCTGTAGACTTTAGTAAGGACAATCTGGAGGTTCAAAAACATGAAGTGGAGAGGAGCTTCAGAGCTTTACAAACACTCTCAGGGGACAAAATAGAAGATCATGCCAAAGCGCAGAAGACATCATTCAGTATGTGCAAAGACATAAGTTCAAAGCTGAAATTGCCTTACTGAAACGTGGCTTTAGAGGTGTTTCTAAAGACAGTCAAAGATTGTATTCAGTAATGGATGCTGAAATCTTTAGAGTTGGTGGCCATCTGAGCAAAGTAGCATTGCCAGCAGAATCCAAGCATCCAGCTATTTTGACTAAAAACACGGCCGAAAGAAAGCTTTCTTTGGTAAATTAGTCATGGCTGTAAGTGACAACAAGAGTGGGTGATGAATGTTTTTTTTCCCCCCTAGATCTAATGAAACTCAGTTTTTTGATGGGATATTTCTAGCCAAAGACAGTGAGGTGTCAGGTTTTGTCAGCACAATACAGATGGCGGTGAAGAATGTAAGTTTAAGCTATACACTCATGAAGTACTTCCTTAATTAAAGGAACTATTACATGTCCTGTACTTTCAGAAGTAGCATATACTCCCTATTCCTTACTTTTCAGACATTTACTTAAAGTTTTATTTAGTGAATAGATAGCAGATTATGCAGTGTTTTTATTTGTTGTGATTTGCATTAATAATTTTTTAATGTACTATCTTTACAGCAGCAAGGGAGACATCAAGGCAGGCCACTGCTAAACTAGATGAGGAAGGTGTGGAGGTTGGCATGGCTACCTACTAAATGCCCTTAACATGTACCAGGGGAGATATTTGGTTATCCCTTGTATCTCCAAAAGGAACTTCTTCCGAGTAAAGCGCAGTTCTTTGCTATGGATGTGATATGCAAATACAGGCCATACCTGCAAAAAGTTGCTGCTGTCATTTCATCTCTCAAGGGCCTTACAGAAATGAAGCCCATCCTGAGCATCATGCATGCATTCTACCAAGTGTGAGGTATATCTGTTATCTGTTATTTTCAGTTGAAAATGCTATGTGTTACTATTGGAATGGACAGCCTTAATTGCTTCATTGGCTCTAATGTACCCGCATTCCACCCATCCTTGCAACAGATTAAATGGAGTGATCGGAATCAGGAGGGTGCGGGCACTGGTGGTGAGTAGGTGGAGCAGGTTAACAGCTACCTCTCCCATTGTGCCCTGACAACAAAATACATGTCAAAAGCAGGTATCTCACTTAAACGTGTCTTTTTGTTTGTACAATCATCTAACATTGCTTATAGGTTGCAGACAATAATGTATGTCTTCTTATACCAGCACGTGTGGACATGCTCACTGTGCATGCAATGGTTTGGAACTGCCACAAAGACCAGTCATTATGCAAGGCCCTCCATATTCCTGTATGTTTTGTCATTATGTTTTTGTGCCCTGCTGGTTCTTAAGCAAACAGAGTTCTGATTGTATTTGGTGTAACCAACTTAGACACCAGAAAGGTTAAAAGAGGAGGCAGAGAGGCTGTCACAACTTAAGAGGGAGCTGGAGTGCATAGATGCAATGGTAGCACAGTGGATTGCTGAAGTCAAGGAATGGGCAGAGAGTGGTAAGTTACAAAACAATACACAGTGCATGACTTTTTGCAGTTCTTCAGTTATTATAGACATTTGTATTCAGTAGGTAATAAATATAGTACACAATCAGTAAATCATTAGTACTACAGAAATCTAGAAATCTCAGTTACATCACATATATTACAGTACACAGCTTATTACAGTACAGCTTTTCACTCTAACCCATATTTACAGAGACCCATGTAACGGGTCTGCACGATCTCCAGCAGTCCATTGAAAGTCCTCATCTGGGTGTGAAGCAGCAGAAACAAACCATCTACTGTCTACTGAATGGTATGTCAGCTTTTTCCTATATCATCTGATTTGTGAAAAAAATGTATGCATTTGTTTTAATATAGTATAATACAAATTGTTTTAATATAACATATGTAGCATTTGTGTCTGCATATGTGGATAGAGTGCATTATTACAGTTTCTACCAAAAACCTTTGTCTTTGCATGTCTTTGTAGACAGCAACAAGCTTCGCCATTGTATCAGAAGGAGGTTGACAGTAGACAAGAAGCGCCTTTTCCAGGGGACTGAAAAGTACAACAGCCTTGTTGCCGACCACTCCAAAAAGATTGACATGACCCTGGTGGACCAGTCTCTTGCTGGGCAGAGCACTGACACAAAATGGCTTTTAGAGGACCATGGCAGTGGTATGCATTTGTCCAATGCTTCAAAAATGTCATACAGTAGGGAAGACTTTACTATTCTGAAAATTATGCATTAAGTATAATAGTGGGTGTGCAATTAAATATGCAAAAAAACATGCAAAATCACCATCAAGAAAAAGCTACATGACCAGTACATGCTGACATTGCGGCTGCAAGAGGAGCTCCCGATCCTGGTGAGGGAGATGGCCCAGCACTGTACATAGTTGTAGAATTTGGCAGTGGCTCTCAAAGCAGAGCTTGCAGGATGTGGTAAGTTAAAGGTTTTTTAATATACAATATAAACGACATTCACTCCAACTGTGAACATATAGAGAGAACAGAAACCCTCTTTGCAGTTTGTCCTGTAGCTCATGAACTTTTAAGCATTTTTAAACAAGATTTTACCAGTTGACAAGGGCAGGAACAGACCGTCGGAAACTTGAAAAGCTACTGGTCAGGACAACAGGAAGGAGTGAGAAGAGAGGACAGGAGGGAGTGAGGTGAAAAGAGAGGACAGGAAGGAGAGAGAGAGTAAGGAAAAGACAGGATATGAAGTAGAGAGAAGAAAAGAGAGGACAGGAAGGAGAGAAGGGAGAGGTAGGGAAAAGGGAAGGAAGGTGTAGAGGAAAGAGGAGGGAAGAGAAGAAGGAAGGAGAGATGGGAGAGAGAGGACAGGAGGGTGAGGTGAGAGGACAGGGGAGTGGTGAAAAGGAGAGGACGGAAGGAGAGGAAAAGAGAGGATAGAAGGATGTAGAGGAGAAAGAGGACAGGAAGGAGAGAAAGAGAGTAAGGAAGAGAGGAGAGGAAGGAGAGAGGGAAAAATAGGACAGGAATGAGAGTGAGAAAAGAGGACAGGAAGGAGTGAGGGAAAGAGACGACAGGAAGGTGAGGTGAAAGAGAGAGGAAGAGAAGGATAGGAAAGAGAGAGGGGAGAAAAAGAGAGAAAGAATGTTTTTTGGCTGTCCAAATGTCTACCTTTCTCTCTCCTATCGTTTTCTCTTCTTACTCTCCCTCCCTCTTGCCTCAGCTGGTGTCACCACTGTCTCCACTTCCTGTAACCACTGTTTCAAAGTTCGAATTGTGTAAAAGTCTCATTTAATGAAATGCATTCATCAATAAATCAAAGATAGTAATTAGGAAACAGTTATTTATGTTTTATTAGGTTTTAATATGCATATTAGCTTTACACAGTTTTTGGTTAATTAATGATAAATTACTTGTTTCAGTATTGGAGTGGTTAAAAATATTGGGAGCATTTTATAGAGCAGTTTCTCTGTATACAAGAATTAAAGAATTAAATGTGGTAAATCAGTGCCAAAACTACAATTTTCTCAATCTAGGTATGCACTGTAATACAATGGCATCATGGGTAGGGTATTTATATTATTGTGAAAAATCTCTCTAAATTGGATAACACTTAGGGAAAAAGTAGTCTTTAAGGTTTTTTAATATTTCATTTGAGTAGGGTATCATCAGTACATCTAATTTATCAAAATTTGTCTCCAAGAGTAGCCTCTGACAGACCCACACACAGGCTTTACCTATGGGCAGATTTAACGCGTTTAAGTCCCGTTTTGGCTAATTTGTCCCCGAATGTAGCCTATGACAGCTGTACATACACACACACACATAGGCGGACCTGTGGGCTGACTTGGCACGCTAGACTTTTTTGGCTAAAATATCTGAAGTAAATCAACCTTGTTACTTGGACTTTGGATTGGACTTCTAGATGCAATGTAAGTAATAGTTTGGCTGCACTACATGTTTGATATATTCAGTAGATACATGTTTTTAAAACCCTATTTTACAACCCTAGTTAGTAGACCAAAACGTCTACAAATATGCTGCCGATTTGCATGAAGCTGCGTGGCGTGGCTCTAGGGAATTGGAGTCCTTAGAAGATATTAGTGTTTTTCCTAGAATTGGGGGTTGTAAATACAGAATTGAGGGTGCTCTGAGGAATTCAAAGGGATGGTTAATACATGTGTGTAATTAGAATTTAAATATTTAATTGTTAAATGGGTAAAAATTAAATAATATTTGACAGCGCCCCCTCTCGTTGACTATACTCACAATACCTGAGATCAAGAGCTCTCTATAACAGTTGGCCCCATGTTTTTTGCTCATTTTGTTACTGAATTATAAGTCTTCAAAGATGCACAGAGGTCAAGGTTCAAAGGTTAGTATTTCACAGCAGGAGCCTCACAACATCTTCATACTGATATTATCTTACTCTACAGGCTGAGACCTTTCCAACAATATGTCTGGTTTAGCTCTACAACAAAGTTTTCATTTTCTCATTTCATGGACAGAAGACATCTCAGGTATAGTTTCAGAGGACACGCCGGCAGCCTGACATATATAATGAAATTTTTTGTTTGTTTTTTCTTTTGCAGCAGAAACAGTGATGAAAATGATTCACCTTCTTAGATTACAATACAATACACATTTAGTCACATTTCAGCAAACAGGCTTAGCAGATACGACAGATCATCCTGTCTAACAGGGACATCCTCAGCAGTGACCCCTCCCTGAAGGGGATTTTCTAATTTCCTTTGACCTATTACAGGACTGGCTAAAAAAGCAAATAGACAGGTTCAGCTGATTACCCACCAGGGTTGTAACTAGGACCAAAAATCTTCAGCGTATAACTTCGGATTACTACATTTGCTTCCAGTAGGATAAACTTCAAAAGTCTTCTTGCCCATAAATCACGAGACAGTCCAGCCCCAAGATATTTATCAGATCTCCAAACCCTTCAGATTTCTGAGGTTGCCTGGATCAGGCTTAGTTGTGCCTACAGTTAAAACTGAACATTGTTAAGCTGCCTTTACCTTCTATGCTAGCCAAATGTTGAAGAAATTGCCAGAAATGCTGAGACTTGAGAATAAGCTAACTACCTTCAAGTCCAAGATCAAAAACTTCTGGTTTATTATGGATTTCAATTGACATTCTGCTCCCCCTTTCTGTGTTTTCACTCTTTTTTGTTTTGTTTAGATCTTGTTTGATTGCGTTGTGTTTTCCTATGTGCTTTTGCTGCCTCTATGTTTTTTGTTTATTTATTTATTTAAAAATCATCTTAACTCTGTAACACACTTTGGTTTGCCCCTGCCTATGAAATGTGTTTTATAAATACATGTACCTTGCCTTGCCAAACTACTTGTAATCACTCGGTCTGGCTTGCGTGAAACAAAAATACATTAATGGTGCGTTCTGGTTGTACTCGGAAGTCTGAATTTCCGAGTCCCTAGTCGGAAATTTTAACTGGAACGCCCCCTGACGGTTTGTGGTTGCGTGACATCAGGTTGCCATAATAGCCTAATCACCAATGCTCTAGGGAAACAATAAAATTGATATCTATGGTTTAAACCATCAAAGACATAATATGCTGAATTAAACAAATAAATCAGCATTACACATTTTTATACAATACATATTTTTATGAATTTTAAATTTAAGAATAGAACATACAGAATGGAAAAAAAATAGCTTATACATATGATTTTGACAGTATAAAATATCACTCACACACAAAAAAAAAAAAAAGAAAAAAAACCCGCCCCAAATTAACAACAAGTGTGTTGGAAGGAGTGAATAGGGTAAAGCAAACAGCATACAGAAATAGTCATAAGTGTGGAATCTGAACAAATAGTCAAAGCTTTTGTAGAAAAGAGTGCAAGGGTTTCCAAAGTCTCCAAAATTTGTCAGATTCATGATTGAGATCATGAGTCAGTTTCTCCAGGGGAAAGAATGCTGATATATGTGATATCCACATATTGACCGTGGAAACCTGTGGAGCAGACCACAGTAACGGGATGCATTTCTTGGCCAGAAACAAAAGAATACTATTTTGTAATCCACATTAAGTAAACTAATAGGCCTATATGATGAGCAGTTAAGGAAGTCTTTTTTTTAAGAGAAGGCTGATAGAAGCATATCTCCAGCAGGCTGGAATAGTACCCTTCAAGATGTCATTAATAGCAGGTATGAGTATTGGGTGAATCTCCGGCCAAAATTTCTTATAGAACTCCAGGGGAAACCCATCTGGACCCGGACATTTCCCATTTGGCATAGCTTTGATTGCAGTCCAAACCTCCTCTTGAGTAAATATATTGTTTAAATAGGAATGATCCTCCTCCGTAACAGTAGGCACCAAAATCTTATCAAGATAAGAAGCAGTGTTAGAGTTAGCATTTTCTGAACTGTAAAGATATGTGTAAAAGTCTTCAAATGTATTATTGACCATCAGAGGATCGCAAGAAACACTACCACTCGGTGTCCAAATCATGTTAATAGAACGGTCACTATTCTGGCTTTTCAATTGGTGAGCAAGTAAATGACTAGATTTGTCGAGTGTAATCCATGTTAAGTTTAGCTCTAGCTGACACGAGTGTTTTTAAATTTGCAGTTGGGGGTGATTGTTTATGTATTTGTTCAAGCCTAACAACTTTTTTTTATAGGGTTTTCCTGTTACTTTCTAAAACTTTCTTCAGATATGAAGTGTAAGAGATGATATATCCACATAGGGTGGCTTTAGCTGCATCCCAGATCATAGCGGAGGACACTGGGGAGTCCTTGTTATCAGTCCAAAACTGGGATAATTTATTGCGAACAAAAGAGCACAAGGAGAGGTATTAAGTTTCCAAATTGGGGTTCTGGGAATACTGAATGCTTAATAAATAAAACCACTGGAGCATGATCAGAAATGACAATAGAATCTATATGGGAAGCCTGGACTTGTTTAGGAATGAAAAAGTAATCGAGTCTAGAATACGAATTGTGAGGGTGGGAATAAAATTTATAGTCTAGTCTAGCTGTCGCCACACATCTATCAAACCAGTATCAGCACATAAATTATTGAGAATAGTGGATGATCTTGGATTAGATAATTTTATGGAGGAGGATTTGTCCAAAGAAGCATTCATTACACAGTTGAAATCACCACCCAGAAAGCCAATACCCTTATAGTAGTGGTTGAACAATAAAATCATCTGAGATATGAAATGGGGTGAATCAGAGTTTGGAGCATGAATATTGAGAATAGTTACATGTTGTTTGTAAATAGAGCCCCTAACCAAGATGAATCAGCCCCCAGAATCCTTTTCTTCATGTTCCAAAATGAAAGGTAAATTCTTATTTATGAGAATGGCAGTTCCTCTCTTGTTTTGGGAATAAGAAGAGAAATGAACTTGGCCTACCGAATCTCTTTTAAGCTTCACATGTTGTGCATCAGATAATCTAGTCTCCTGTAAAAGTGCTATGTCAATTTTTTATTTTTTTTTTGTCAGGTACGTTAGTATCTTTTTCCTCTTTATTACATGGCCAATCCCCTGGTCATTCCAGGTTGTGAGTTTAAGTAATCCTGACATGACAATTGTTAAAGCTGGAAAGCTGAAAACCCAGAAATAATGTGGTTCACATACGGAGAAACTGATGAAAATATGAAAAGAAATATTAAAGACGATGACAAACTCCTTAATGACGTCACCAGGCATGCTAAGCATGGGTTGTTCCCAATTTGACAGACCACAGTTACAGCTTAGACACCAGAGACAATATCCAAACTTCAGATTAAACTATAACGCTACCTTTATATCTGACACGGTGAGATGTGCCCTCGCAATTGAGTCTGTTGCACTATGTCAGATTTTGTGCATGATCATGGGCATTGTAATAAAAATAAATAAGCTAAAGAATAAAAAAATAAAATACACTGTTTCCAAGAGGAAAAACTACAGATAAACTCGGCTTTGGTTCATTGTGTGTCAACAGTTTTCATAAAGAACAAAAGGAGCTGAGTAGTATTAGACGGAGGCTCGGTGTGTGTAAAGTCAGTTTTCCTCCATTATGACTGAGGAGAATAAGGAAGTTACCTCACTTCAAAGTCTCCAAAAATGTAGCAGCAGATTCAGGAGTGTTGAAAAGACGAATCTTCCCATCATGAAGACACCGGAGACGGGCTGGATAGGCAAATCCTCGGTACATATTGCGACGGACCATCATTTTCCCCACGGTGTCGAACTCTCGTCGTTTTTGCAGGACCTCTGCAGATAGATCAGGGTAGAATCGCAGTTGAAAGCCTTCATGGAGAATGTCACGTTTCTTTAGAGCTGCTCTCAGTGCCCCAGAAACCGCCCCAGGACGCTTCTTGGGGGCTTATCTGATGTCGGAGTAGGAGCCAAAGCTCAGTGAGCGCGTTCAGTCTCCAGTGGGGGAAAGTCGGCGGGCAGGCCGAGTAGTGTCGGCAATAATTTCTGGATAAAGTTTGTAGCCACGTATTTCATAGGCATCGCGGCCGGTGTGGTAGGTGCAATCTGTAAATAAGAAAGAAAACACGATTTTCATAACAAAACCATCTATGCTTATCTCCTGGTGTTATGCCAAGTATAAAAATCAATAACTGATAACAGTACTACAACCCCAATTCCAAAAAAGTTGGGATGCTGTGTAAAATGTAAATAAAAACAGAATTCAATGATTTGCAAATCTCATAAACCCATATTTTATTCCCAATGGAACATAAACAACATATCAGATGTTGAAACTGAGACATTTTGCCATTTCATGGAAAATATTAGCTCATTTTGAATTTGATGGCAGCAACACATCTTAAAAAAGTTGGAACAGGGCAATGTTTACCATTGTGTAGCATCCCCTCTTCTTTTAACAACAGTCTGTAAACGTCTGGGAAGTGAGGAGACCAGTTGCTGGAGTTTTAGGAGAGGAATGTTGTCCCATTCTTGTCTGATGCAGGATTTTAGCTGCTCAACAGTCCTGGGCTTTCATTGCCAGATTTTTTGTTTCCTGATGCGCCAGATGTTTTCTATTGGTGAAAGGTCTGGACTGCAGGCAGGCCAGTTCAGCACCCGGACTCTTCTCCTGCAAAGCCATGCTGTTGTGATGAATGCAGTATGTGGTTTAGCATTGTCTTGCTGAAATATGCAAGGCCTTCCTGAAAGAGACGTTGTCTGGATGGGAGCATATGTTGCTCTAAAACCTCTATGTACTTTTCAGCATTGATGGTGCCTTTCCAGATGTGTAAGCTGCCCACACTATAGGCACTAATGCAACCCCATACCATCAGAGATGCAGGCTTTTGAACCAAGTGCTGATAACAAGCTGGATGGTCCCTCTCCTCTTTAGTCTGCAGGATACGGCATCCATGGTTTCCAAAAAAGAATTTCAAGTTTTGATTCATCTGACCACAGAACAGTTTCCTATTTTGCCTCAGACCATTTTAAATTAGCTTTGACCCAGAGAGGACGGCGGCCTTTCTGGATCATGTTCACATATAGCTTCTTCTTTGCATGATAGAGCCGTAAGCTGCTTCCTCTGGCTTTGAGACTCTGTAGAAAAGAGATTATATGTTCAGGTATTTCAAACTTAGACTCTAATTGTCATACGCAACATGCTTACAACAGACCTTTTTCTAAATTAATTTAAATAAATTCTAAACTACCTTCAGATTGAAAATGAGAATCAGGTTAGGGTGATGAGAAGAGCAGTCAATTAGCAATTCTCTTTTTCAAATAGTATATAGAAGTTACAATCAATGTATACAGACATTCTGTACATACTTTGGTGCTTCCTCCTCTGCACCAGACCCCCAATTAAGTTGACTTTCTTATATATCAAAATAGTCAAGTCAGTTTCAGTTATATAGTGCCAAATCTTTACAAAAGTTATCACATGACCCTTTTCATATAGAGGAGATAAAGACCATACTATTTACAGAACCCAACTTTCCCTATGAGCAACCACTTGCAGGTAGAAACCCGTGGAAGTCTGGACCTATAGCAGCATAACTGGGGCTGAGCCAGGGCAACCCAGAGTCCGCCATGAATATGGAAAGTTTTAAGCGTACTCTTAAAAGTGCAGAAACTGTCTGCCACCCAGACCCGAACTGGAAGAAGGCTCCACAGTAGAGGGGCCTGATAGCTGAAGGCTCTGCCTGCCTCCCATTCCTCTAGGAACCACCAGTAAACCAGCATTCTGGGAGCACAATGTTCTAGTGGGATAATAGGGAATTAAGAGCTGGACCTCTACTCTAGATTTTGCAGGGAGCCAATGCAGAGAAGCTAATACGATGCAAATAGTGTATAGTGGCAAGAAAAAGTAAGCTAGTCCTTTGGAATTATCTCTGTTTATGTATAAATTTGTCTATGACTATGACTTTGACTATGACCTGATCTTCATCTAAGTTACAATTATGCATAAATACATTAAATTTGATCTAATAATGTACAAATTGTTATATTGTTCTTGTTCATATTGAAAACATCATTCAAACATTCATAATGAGATGGAAAAAGTGAGTGAACCCCTCAGCTAATGACAACAACAAAAGCTGTCCAGTCAATGAAAGCAGACTGGAGTTGTGGGTTAGAGATATTTTGATTTATAAACAAACACTCATTTTAAGTTTGCTATTCACAAGAAGCATTTACTGATGTGAACCATGCCTCAAAAGAAAAAAAAGCCAGTTAAAATCAAGAGTTGCTGATGAGCATAAAGCTGAAGGATGGTGATGGAATCATCTCAGAGAGTTTAGATATTCATCACTCCACAGTCAGACAATCAGTCTGTAAATGCAGATGATTTTGTTCTGTGACAGCTTTTCCTAGAAGTGGATGCCTGGCTGAGATCACTCAAAGGCACAATGCAAAAGAACACACAGCACTACATATAGTGTAAAAAGAGCACCACATACCAACATGAAAACATCATCACAGAGGAGAAGGACAGTGAAGGAGGCATCATGACTACTTGAGGCTGCTTTGATGTCTCTGAGCCTAGACTGCTCACCATCATTGAGAGGAAAATGAATTCCCTAGTTTATCAAAGTATCTTCCAGGATAATGTCAGGGTGTCTGAAGCTTGATAGAATTTGGGTGATGCAGCAGGACAATGACCCTAAACATCAAAGTAAATCTATTTCAGAAGTGACTTCAAACAATAAAAATCTACCTTCTGGAGTCACAGCAGAGACCTTAACCCAGCAGAGATGCTGTGTAATGAGCTCAGAGAGTTGTTCACACCAGACACCCTGAAAACATGGCTGAGCTTAAGCAGCTCTGCAGGAAGAATGGTCCAAATTCCTCCTGAATATTGTGCAGGTCTGATCTGCTGCTACAGAAAGCACTTGTTTGAGGTTATTGCTGCCAAAGGAGGTTTTAACCTGTTATTTAATCCAAGGGTTCACTTACTGTTTCCATATATTAAAATATGTTAAATAAATAATAAAATAAATAAATGTTAAGATATGGAAGTTTGGGGGCATCCCATAGCCGAACGGTTCAGGGCGCATAACACATGGGCTTCAGTGCTCTGAGCAGTGAATCCCCGGTTTGACTCCCGATCTGGGTAGACCTTTACTCCGTGTCACTCCCCTACTCTCTCCGTTTCCTGTCTCTCTCTACATCACTGTCAAATAAAGGCTTTAAAAAAAGAAGAAAAAAAAGGTATGATATATGGAAGATTGTGATTGATTGTGTGTTGTCTTAAGCATATTGTGTTAGTCTGTGACTAAGATGAAGATCAGATCACATTTTATGACCAATTAATGCAGAAAACCAGGTATTTCCACAGGGTATACTGACTTGCTCTAGCCACTGTATGATCTATTTTCCTAGTTTTTGTCAGTACACATGCATCAGCGTTCTGGTGCAGCTAGTGTCGTTCGGAACTTGTTGGGGCAGCCTGATAATGAGAAATAACAATAAAATACCTTGAAATAACAAATCTATCAATATCTATATTTCATATAGAGCAGGTCTAGACCATACTCTTTATATTATTATATTTACGAGAGAGCCCAACAATTCCCAATATGAGCAGCACAGGGCGACAGTGGCAAGGAAAAACGTAGTTTTAAGAGGCAGAAACCTCGAGCAGAACCGGGCGGCCATCTGCCTTGACCAGTTGGGTTAAGAAAGAGAGAGAGGGGAAGGGGGAGAGAAGGGGGTAGAGAATAGGGATAGGAGAACATAGCATAATGCAGATTCCATGTAGAGATGTAAAGTGGCATCAATAATAACAGTAGTAGCAGTAATACTAGAATCTGTACTAATAATTTCTAAATATAAAAGCAGGTGTTGAGCAGAATTGTAAGAGCAGCAGGAGGTTTGTCATCACAGATCAGACTGCAGAAAGAGGAGAGAGAGAGACGAAAGAGCACAAAACTATGGGAAAGGGAAGCTGTAGAGTTAGTAACGTATTTATGGGATACAAATCCATACTGATTGAGAAAGAGAGAGAAGCTCAGTGCGTCATGAGAAGTCCCCCAGCAGTCTAGGCCTATAGCAGCATAACTAAGGGATGGTTCAAGCAAGCCTGAGTCAGCTCTAACTATAATCTTTATTAAAAAGGAAAGTTTTAAGCCTACACTTAGAGGTGCAGAGGGTGTTTCTCCCAAACTGGAAGAAGGTTCCACAGTGGAGGAGCCTGATAGTTGAAGGCTCTGCCTCCCATTCTACAGCCTGTATGTGGCTGGAGATGCTAAAAAAGCTCCACAAATCTCTTAAATGGCACTACTCACTGCTACTCGTTAAGCTCATTGCTTTTTAAGTACAAGGCTGATATATGAAAAAGATTCACATGAAAATATCCACATTTTCATCACATCCTCTCCTCTGCCAACTGGAATATGGTGACTGGGCAGTAAGAATACAAATTCAAGCTTTTTGCTAAGAAAATTAACCTGAAATATTAAATGTCAAGGGACCAAGAACATGATTTTGGAAAGTGTGTAGGATATACCCCTTTCCCCTGTGGAAATTTCACCTTAGGCAACTAAAAAGTTCCCCCATTTTTCACTATTTCCCCTCCCATTCAAGAGCCTCTTCTTTTTTTCGACATCCAAGATCTCTTTGGGACATGAATAAAACATATAAAACTTATTCAGCAGCAAACACTCTCCTTTATTTTCCACTTTTTTTTATTTCTCTCCTTTAACATTCTAGAAAAGTAAAACATTGCACTATGAAAAAGCCCAGTAGATGAAATGGAAAACAGAGAAACCTGTATTAGTTATAGAGATATGAGTAGTTTTAGCAGATTGACAATGAAAGCAAAGGTTATGGTTCTGTATCATGCTGACCAGGTGCAGTTCACATCCAACCAGAGACCGAGTCAGGCACTCTTTCGTCAAAGGTTTTCATTTGCACACCTTTGTCACTGTGAGCAGAACAAACCATCTGTGTGTCCTGTAGCTTCAATGCTATAGGACACACAGATGACATAATTGACAGATCTTGACACATTCTATACTCATCTCAACCATACATACTAAGCAAACTTACTGACCTTCAACAGTTAACCTTAACATGTTGACAATATTTCAATATTTAAGGATATTTAATGGTAAATGTCATCTCAAAATTTTCAATCGAACTGATGCTGATGATGAAAGTGAGATCATCCTTGTTTAACTTAACTGATAAAACATAGTACTTTGTTCTGTGTAGGGTCCTGATCTGTGAATTTCTAAGGCAAGTGCGGACAGTGAACTGCATGAAAAAGGCATGCTTTACCAGTGTGAGGAAATTTTCTAATGTTATTTTTAAAATTAGTTTCTACAGCATAACAGATTGTTACGACGTGTATTGCTGGCTGTCAATTGGTGAACCATCATGCTACAATCAGATTTGGTGCTTTCTCTCACTCTCTCTATTTTTGGGCCTGTCCTGACGTCACTTGTCACTGAAGTCACCTGAAATCACTTGGCCTGTTATGATGAATGAAACTAGATTAATTTACCATAACCCTGATCTCTGGGTTTAACCTTGGGCATAACTCAGATTTTTGTATCATGAAGCTGCTTTAAACACCATGGTTACATATGCTGCACGGTTAACCTGCTCTGGAGCAGCAACTTCAGAGGATCAGATCAGAACCTATCAACACCCCAACTACGGTCCAGCCAGATCACTGGAAAAACAGAGTAATCAGTCCTACAGGATTCCAACATGGACCAAACATCAGTCGAATTGTTTTGCTACTTGTTTTGCAAAGATTCTTTCCTTCAGACAGGATTACACAAGGAAACTGTGATGATAATTGGAAGTTGGTAGTGGTGGTGGTGGTGTGTGTGTGTGGGGTGGGGGGGTGGGGGGGGGTATCAGGCTTGACTGGGTGGGGCATGTGTCTATCGTGGATTGGGTCCAACATTCTGGGCCAATGAAAACAAGCAGCAGACGGGGCTGATCATTTGTTGTGAATGAAAATTGAGCCGGAGCTGACTGAAAGGGGTGTCTGTAGGCCACTTGGGTTTAAAATAAATGCACTGTAAATGCTTTTTAGAAACTGTAAACCCAACATCCCTGTAGCACCTCTCCTGTTGCATGACAAGTAAAATCCACATGTAGATAGAAATATTATTTCAACTAAATCTGAATTACAAATAAAAATAAAAAATACATTTTTGTAAAAGTATTCACACCCTTTAATAGCACACAACTAAATCATCAGCGGTGCAGCCAATTAGCTTTAGATGTCACATAATTAGTAAAGTGGAGATCACCTGAGTTTAATCAAGGGGCCTCAGTTGATTATGGGACCAACTTCTGGGAGGTCATTTGCAGTGGGGGGTGGGAGAGAGAGACAAGAAAGAAACTTGAATGGGCTATGGCCAACTCTAATACCAAATATTACATTAAGAAGTAAAGAAATTAAACTCACCACTGTGAGAAATTTGGGCCTGTTTCTACCTGTCATTGTGTAGAAACACTGTGAGGAAAGGGTGTTTGAGACATGCTTTGTATTCTAAAATATTGTTTTGTGGCAACATAAAGGAGAAACTTGGCTCACAAAGGTGACACTGATGAACAGAGGGGATACTCTGTTTTATTTGGCAGAAATGATGAGAAAGGCTGCAAATTGAATGTGCTGGCAGGAGGTGAAGTCCACTAGCTAATACTGCATGGCCTAGTTGTTGAGAATCACCTATCTGACTCAAAATCTACACATACTAATTACACACAGACACATAAAACTACACATGAAAGCAGCCCATTAACCATGATACAGAAAAACACCCTGCATGTGTCCAAATTGATTTTGTTATTTACAATACTAACAAGTCAGCAATACTGAGTAGGCTACAGCCACACAAACATTTAAAACAAACAATGACAGAACATAACATTTTAATTAGATTTTATGTATTATATAATTCATCGTAGCATTTGAAATGCTTGATCTCAAAATAATTTTGTGGCTCTTGGGGAGCTCAGGTCTCTTTTGGGAGACCAAAACTCAGACTAAACAGCATCATCATAAAATTACCATTCCTACCATGAAACATAGTAGTAGCCATTTGAGTTTGTTTGCAATACACCTAATTATGTAGTAAAAGCTGAAGAGATTAAAAACAGCAATTGTAATGTCCTGGAGTGGCTGAGTCAGAAACCACATATCAATCCAGTTGGGAATTTGTGGCTGGACCTGAAAAAGGCTGTTCACTCGTGATCTCCATATAACCTTTGAGCAGTGTAAAGCATAAACTTGCGTAACCTACCAAGACCTATCCATACAAACTCAAGGTTGTCACTTTACACTGACTTAGTGGGCGTGAATACTTTGATCATATTGGGAAGATCAATTTTCACTTTTACAGTGAAGGGTCTTTTTCTGTTGATCAGTGTCACAAAAGCCACATCAAATCTACTTTGATTAAGTACTGTAACAATAGAAAATTTGAATGAGGTAAATACTTTTAAAAGCCAATAAAGAATTTAAAAAAAACTGCATAGAGGTGTCAGATGGACAACAATAGTTGGTGTATACTGTATCTATTAACATTCATCCAAAGAGAAAGGTACACAAACTTAAGTTCACATTGTGCATAAAAAAATGAGCAGAATAAAAAGAAATCAAAATTAAAATCTCTATAAAATAATTAAAAACCTATTCCTTTATCAGACTTATTTATAAAATAGGAACTTGTGATTTCTTTACTATTTCAGTCTATTTAGTTTTACACATTCATCTCAGTTTGAATTGAGTGGTGTGTGGCCTAATTTCAAAAGCAAAAGAGGCTGCTTCACAGTTTCTGTTTATACAAAACCAAATCATCTATTATTTCCCAACTGAAAATAGGGAAATGTCCTCCTCTGTACTTGTCCATGATTACACCTACCGTTTACCATAGCTCTGTTCCAGCCAATGCCGCACATCCTTCAGATTGTAAAAAAAGGGCCCCTTACCACCCAGGTAGGCAATCTTTCTCTGTTGTACTATACACACCCGTTCATTGGACACACCATAAGCCACATTAGCATTGTTGTCCATGCAGTCTGCCACCAGCTGACACTGTGGTGGCAAGGAGAAGTGCTCAATGAGCCTGCGTGCCGCTCCCAGCCTCTCCTCCAGGTTCTGGTGTTTGCGTACGCTGAAAGAGTAAGAGCCCATAGGAGGGGCCACCCAGCCATCAGATGGGTGAGCCTCATCAATGTACACCAATAGGAAATCAGCCACATCACTGAAGTCCTCTACCAACTGCCGGAAAGCTGGCAGGTGACTGATAAAGGGGGGTCAGGTGGCTGAGCCAAAGTTGACCACCAGAGGGCGATCTGATGACTCAAAATCCAGAAGGTGGCACTCATCACCATTTCGGATCCTGGCACCACTTGGCACATTGGTCATGTTACTGTTATTGCTACTAAACCAAGAACCATCAGGGACTTTCACCACTTTCGAATTGGGTGCCTCGCAGCCAAGTTTCACCTGAGGAGGTAAAAATAGGGATTAAGAATTACTTTATTAGTTAAAGTAGGCCTTTGTCTTTTAATACACAGTTTTTGTGTTTTACTTTGCAAAACTGTTGTCCTTGTCTTTATGGGTTCACAGTAAAGCCTTTGAGACTGATAAACAGTAGGTCTCCTGAATGGAATTCTATTTTCTATTCTATTCTACTGTTGCAGATCTATGCTCAGATCAGTATATTTTTCAGCTTACTTTCCTATACACAAACTTTTTCACAAGAAAGAAGTAGTAGCCCATTACTCCACTTTACAGATACAGTAATGCAGTTGGCAGTTCCAATAAAATAAAATCCAATATTAACACTAACACAGTAGATAGATTAAGCTCATTTGAAAGGCACTATACACCTTTTGTTTGTATCTAGGGTCACTTTGTAATGAACTGCAACAAATACAAATACAATGGAAGCTAATTTAGAATGTTAATTTATCAAAACTACAAGTTTAGTGGTGGGGCTAATAATTTTGGAATGATGCATGAACATATCCTAGACAGAATAACAGATGTTTTTTCAGTTCTTCCCAATTGCAACATTAAGCTGGGACGATGAGGTCACCAAATGTCATGAAATAATTAGAATCATAAAAGTAGTTTCTGCCCTAACAGGTACAATTAAACTGACAGAGAAGTGAGAAAAATGTCAATCACATACAGGGTGTACATGCCCATACTGCCATTTGGAAATGTATATCACCGCCTGTATTACTTACTATAAAATATTAAAATTAATTTACTGACTGCCTGACATTGATTACAACCTAATTTTTTTTAGCATTAATATCAATCTGTCAAAGAACTTTCTTTAAAATTAGTGTAGCTGAATCTTAAATGTACAATTTATTTCAACTGCCAGCAGTTGTATGATACAGTATACTCACTAAATCACTGTCACTAACTACAAACAAGAAACACTAGAACAATGTGTGTCTCACAGGTTACTAGGTTGTAGGTTAGAAACGTGCGGGAATAGATATAACGTTTAAATGTTTAATCAAAGCACATTAAGCCTTAATAAATGAACACAGCAACTCTACCTGCTTGTAGGCGTCTAAAAGGAAGCTGTTCCAGATGGAGCGGAGCCCCGCTGAGGTCAACATACGGCGCCACTCTCCGGAGCCGACGGACCTGGAGCTGCTGAGCAGCGACACAACGCGTTTCACAAGCACCACAGAGTCATACAGGACAAGGAACAGACAGTTTGAAAAGAAACCAGGTAGTATCTGGAGTGTCACAAGCAGATCCTCACTCGCCATTCCCATCCTCTCTTTCTGCGGTTAGATGACGGTAGGCGAATTATTTTAAACCGCCCTTCTATACGAGCACGGCTGTATTGTTGGACTCAGTTGCTCCCCTCATAGTATTTTCTCTGCTCCATGGACTGTTCCTGACTTTGTGCAGAAGACGAAGGAGGTGTATCAGTAATATCTTGCAAAGCGATCCTGTCTGTTACGTTACCATTCAGGTGCTCAGCGCCTCGAGGCCGCTGGAGCTCGACCACTCTACTTTAAAGGACATACATTGTACTTCATATTAAACCCCCTGGCTTATCTTCGCAGCAAAATTCTGACGTCAGATGTAGTGTGTGCCCTCTGCCCCCCCCCCCCCCCCCCCGTCTGTACACAGTAACTGAACTTGGCGCTGCTCAGTGGTTTTTTCCCTCTTCTTTTTTCTACTTTCTGTATGTACTTTCAGGCATTTGTAAATGCCAGTGGAAAGAATAATACAAACACACTGTTATAGCGTTGTGCAATTTGACAAACTATAGATTCAGCAGTTAATATATTATATGATCTTAATATAGGTAACATTTGTTTTATGATTTTTGTACAGAATTGCATATCTTACAGGTGTACAGGTGTCCACCTCAAGTGAATTTAAGTTCTGATTATAGTGTTTAACTATATTTGAAACAGTATTATGTACTCCTTAATTCAGGTAAATTTTTGATGTCACTGATTTAAAATACATTAAATCCACAACCCACATGCCTACATTATTTAGATATTATGGGTTAGTTGTACACAGTATAGTGAAGGACATGACACAAACCAAAATACACCAGTCAACCTCAACATTAAAACCACTGATGGATGAAGTGAATAACACTGATCATCTTGTTACAATACAGTGTTCTGCTGGGAATTCACCTTGATGTTACTTTGACATGTACCACAAACCTAAACAAGACCCCCCAAGCACTCCCCAATGGTAGGGACCTCCCCCCAGCAGGATAATGCTCCCACCACACCACAACACCACAAAAACTGCTCAGAAATGTATCAAGGAACACAACAAAGGGCCCAAGGTGTTGAACAGGCCTCCAAACTCCCCAGATTCTAATCTGATTCAGTATCTGTGGGACCTGTCTAATATTGTACAGGTTCCCCTCATGTTGCCAAAACAGCTCTGACCCATTGGAGCATGGACACGGGACCTCTGGGGGTGTCCTGTGGTGTCTGGCACCAGGACATTAGCAATGGATCCTTTTGGTCCTACAAGTTGTGGGTTGGGGTCTCCATGGATCTGACCTGTTCCAACCCATTCCACAGATGCTGGATCAGATACACACATAAACAGATACTACTGAGTCACCTTCAGTGTGTGGTATCTTGTGAACAAGAATATAGTCCTTTTAGGTCTCAAGCTAAACTCTGTACTCATGGAGGCATGTCTAACACATCAGGCACATCCCTCTGGAGAGACGTGTGACAATCATCACAGCTGGCTGTGTGACATCCCAGAGACCCACAGTCATCCATCAATTCATCCATTATCTATACTGCGTATCCGTTAAGGGTTCATCGCAGGGCCAACATATATAAACAAAGATATACAGACAAACGACCATTCACACTCACATGCATACCTACGGGTAATTTAGAGTCACCAATTAACCTGACTTGCATGTCTTTGGATGGTGGGAGGAAGCTGGAGTACCCGGAGAGAACCCATGCAGGCACAGGGAGAACATGCAAACTCCACACAGAAAAGCCAAAACCTTCTTGCTGTGAGGTAACAGTGCTAACCACTGCACCACTATGCCTGGACAGATATTAGAACATTGCAATTTTGTTATTTATTTACATTTATAGAAATCTAAGTTTCACATCTACAGTTGAAGTTTGGAGTCTACCTAAGAAGCTTGCCCAGATGTATTTAAGAAATACATACATTATGCCTTTCCACCATCAAATTTGAAAGTCATAGTCCACTGTCATGAAATCCTGCCTGCAGCATGTTCTTAAATGTACTCCATATTAAAAATGAAGATCCTGATATTCTGTGCCGGTTATCCATTCCAGGTATGGCTCAACTTCTCAGTATTCCATATATTCTGTGAATGAATTGACTGGAATATTCCACAGCACAAGCCTCCATATGAATGCCAGATGTGTGCTCAGTAAACATGCCATATCAGTCTAAAAACAGACACTGACTGAGAGTGCTGATTTATCAGGTACCATCACCAACAAGAATGGCACCATGAGCCAACATCTTAACTGACTTTTACATTGTGCACCACAAGGTCGGATATTGTGAAATATGTGTCTTTTGTGACATGAATCAGTGGGTTCATGGCAAATATGATCCTAATATTGAGAAACATAAATCCAATGCTATAAATGTAGAACCTAAAACTGATTACCTTTAAAAATCTTCACTGAACTGTTATTCATTAAGTTAAAGTTTAATTCGTGTCCATGAATGCATGTTTTGAGCCCAAACTAAGTACAGAAGCAAACAGCTGGACAAACTTGTCAGGGTAACCAGTCTTCTACTCTTGGCCACAAAGCAGCAATGACACCTCACACAGCTTGTTCAAACTCACTTCAGAGGATTGTGGTGCAGTATTAATAACCTTTTAGCTACATCCATCTATACAAAGTACAATGACAATCTTGATTGTCATGTTAATTTGAATTTATCTCTTAATATCAGTGATAATAAAGGGGCATTCTCAGTAATGTGATCTGGTAAACAATATTATGATATCCCCAAACTGTAAATAAGTTGGTTTAATATTTGTAACCAAACTTACAAAACAAAGACCAAAGGTGTCCAGCTACTACTTCAAGAGGGGGGTAATTTTAAGTTATTATTTGTTGTTTCCTGCACACTTGCAAATAGGGTACAACTAACCGGCCTTTCTTTACAGGAGCCAGGGGCAACATGCAGAATTTGTTGACAGAGTGAGATTATGCAATATTAGGTGAGGTTATCCTTGAACACAGATGTGTTGATTCAACTCTAATCTAATTTTTGAGGTTGTAATAACACTTATCTTTGAACGTCATATAGTTTAATAAAAACCAGGTGCTTCCAAAATTACCACAAAGTTGAATCTGATGCAGTTGGAATGCAAATTTAACAATATATATTAATAATTACAACAATATATTGTATATTGATTAAATGCACTTATTGCATGGGCAGTTTATCAAATAGCAAATCACTATATTGTATATCTGTTGTTTTGTCCACTGACTAATAGGATACAATGTAGAAAAAGGGGCAGTGTATAAATAGGAGATTGTACTTGGAAGAGAAGGAATCAATAAATGTGACACAGTGTGCTGGACTCTATTACCACCCCTACCACCATAACCCTTGGCTGGGCAAATATGTAACAATGAGTAAGTCTGCGAGGGTGGCATAACCTTATATAATGTTACGAAAGAGCTGGGTTGGATTTAAAAAGTTAATCCATGAAAGGTCTGCAGAGTGTTTGGCTACAGTTTGACTTTAATGGTGGGTTGGCTGTCAGGGATTTTACAGCATTTTTATATAAACCTATATAGGTTGTGTCACTTGACTAGGGGTACCACTAGCACTCCCAGGTAAGTGAGTGATGTACAAAAAGCACATTCTTTTCCATACAATACTAAAGTTAGATTCTTAGCAATAAACATGATGTACCACACCCATCCTAACTTCCAAGTTGGCCACTACAGATTCATATTTACATCAAACATGAGAAGAGGAAAACATTTGATGTCAGTGATTTTGACTGTGACATGATGGTTGGTACCTGTCGGGCTGGGTTGAGTATTTATGAAACTGTTTATCTCCTGGGATTTTTATGCACAAAAGGTTGTAAAAGTTACTCAGAGTGATGCAAAAAACCCAAAACATAAAGTGAGTAGCAGTTATATAGATGGAAACACCCTGTTGATGAGAGAAGTCAGGGGAGAATGGCCAGACTGGTTGCAGCTGACAGAAAAGCTACAGTAACTTAGATAACCACTCTTTACAACTGCAGTGAACAGTAAAATATCTCAGAATGAATGATAATGCACCATGTCACAAAGCAAAAGATGTCTCAGACTGGTTTCATGGACATGACAATGAGTTCAGTGTACTTCAGAATCCTCCACAGTGACCAGATTTGATTTCAGTAGAACATCTAGTGGAATCCATACCACAGAGAAGTGAGGCTGTTTTGAGAGCAAATGAGGCCCTACCCGGTATTATATTCCTAATATAGAGCTCTGTGAGTGCATATTAGTCATGGCATCTCATTTCAGTACAGTAACATAGCAGCAAACAGTCTTAAGTGTTAAAGTTGAAGGCAACTGGACTTCTTTTAGGTTCCCTTCAACTTTAGCATTTTAAACTATTATGATATGGATGACTGAGAACCTACACAGACATAGCAGCAAACATAAACATAACATAACTTAACAGCTACTCATTTCAAATGCAAATATTACAGTAATTTACCCTGACAGTACAACCACTCTCAGGACAATAGTATTAAGTTAGTCACATTGTTGTGTAAACAACCACCAAATGTGTATGGAATGCTTAACAATCTTTTACCTTTACCAAACACACTAGTAAACATAAACCATTAATATGAGGGACTCATAGCTGAGTATTCAGTAAATTGCAAAAAACCTTTTCCTCACACAGTGTCTGTAATGACTGGGGGCAGAGAGCACAGTGTTTCAAAAAACAACCCTGAAGCTCTACATCCCCTCTGCTGGAGTTTTATGGAAACTACATCAATTACTACGGATGACATTATATCAATGACAAAACTGTCATACACTTCATTAATGTGGCTGCAATTAAATAATTAGAATCAGACTTTATTGCCAAGTAAGTTTGCACATACAAGGAATTTGTCTTGGTATATTGGTGCTAAAGGACAGTTATAGTAAAAGAAAAGAGCGAAAAGCAAGAACTATATTTACAAGGAACATAAATATATACACAAGGAGCATAAATATACATAATTAAAATGTAAAGTGTAAAGTGTAGAGTGCAAATGTTTGAAGGTGGCAGTGATTGTCTGAATTAAGATATTATACTAATATTATACAACATATACACACTTTAATAATGATATATTCTATTTAAGACTATCAATAGTTTATTTAGTGTTAATATTTAGTCTTCTTTAGTTCAGTACATTAAGATACATTAAGGACATTATTTCATCTGTCACATGCACACAGGAAGACATACATGTAAGCACAGAGACAAAGAACACACTTGAATAGTCAGCATTATGTTGGCACAGAGGGCACAAGTTAGGGGCAAAGTCTTATTTTCATCCTGCCCCTCCCCTTCAGACAGGGAGGGGTCATTTTAACCAGTCCACACACACAGATGGACTCTGAATGACTGCCAGCACAGTGGCTCAAAGTGGGAGAAGTTTCTCTAAATTAAGGGCAAACTGGCCCAGAGTTCTCTGTCTCTCACTTGGCATGTTTTAATTGCTGATGGCAATGTCAAAACATATTTGATCATATGATTTATATAAACAACACCCATTTACGTGTTGTGGCACTGGAGACTTCAAGCTCTTTTTAGGTGTATGTCTGTGTAAGTGCTTTTGCAACCACAGTAGGTGCTGAAAAATCACTTTGGATGGAATATTCCAGACATAAGGGAGTTACTTCTTTGACATGTTTTTTTTTTTTTTTTTTTTTTTTTTTTAAATTTCTGTTATCAAACAGAAATAGAAATGTTATTGAGGATATTTGTTTTGGGTTTCCAAGATTCACTAGTCCTTTTGGATTAAAGTCATCTTCTGACAAATTAATTTCAATAGAAGAAATGGAACATTGTTGATTGTAATCATTCTGGAGCAGATATAAATGAGCAAATGGATATATACAAGATGTGAATGCTCATTCAGTTTTTCTTTTTAGTTTGTAGAATGTTTCATTCAGTAACACAGATAATATTTGACAAAAGCTGATTCAAATGCAAATTGTTAAACCTGCTGTATCACCAACAGCAATTTGCCCAACCTCACTTTTAATGTTTGGGTAATATTTAAGTACTCAACTACAAAATTTTGACTTTTAAAAGATTAAGCCATATAGTTTGTGTATCTAATCTGACATGTCATGCAAAACCATCAAAAGACTACAAATCAATCTTCATATTATAAAAATATGTTCACCAAATATGGTAAAAGAAAGAAAGCATGCCATAAAACTGAATTTACAAGTCAAGTCAAGTCAAGCAGGTCTAGATCATACGCAGAGACCTTGAGTAAAACCTGGGTTCAGGGTGGGCAACCATCTGTCTTGACTGGTTGGATTGAGAGAAAGAGCGACAATAATAATAATTAGACTTGCAGGCAGGCATAGCCATGGTATACTGGTAGCACTTCCTGTTTTGATTGGAAGCTAAAGGAAAATGTTCCTTTGTAACTTTGACTGTTAGATGCTATACAGGAACAGGAGAATGTAGCATGATGCAGATTCCATGTCAAAAATCTAAATTGTTATCAATAATACAATAGTGGTAATAATAGTAATGACAATTAAAGTATGTAAATATATAAATGTAAATATAAATAAATATAAATGTAAATGCAATAATAGCAGTAATACTAGAAGCAGTTCTAGTCATTTTTAAATATGGAAGCAGGTATTTAGTGGGGTTGTAGGAGCAGCAGGAGGCTTGTCATCACAGATCAGACTCTACAGCTCCAGAGGCAGAAATACCTGCAGAAAGAGACAGAAGAGGAGAGAGAGACGGAAGAGCACAATACTACAGGAAAGGAAAGATATTTAGTTAGTAACATGTATTTTGTACTGTCCCACCTACAGCAGCAGGGGAGCTATCTGCGGCTGCTCTTTTTAGACTACAGCTCTGCGTTCAACACCATCCTTCCCCACAAACTACAGGGAAAGGGAAGATATCAAGTTAGTAACATGCATTTATGGGATATAAACCCATACTAATAGAGAGAGAGAGAGAGAGAGAGAGAGAGAGAAAAGCTCATATTGTCATGGGAAGTCCCCTGGCACTCTAGGCCTATAGCAGCATTACTAAGGGATGGTTCAAGCGAGCATTAGCCAACCCGAACTATAAGCTTTATCAAAAAGGAAAGTTTTAAGCCTGCTCTTAAAGGTGCAGAGGGTGTTTGCCTCCTGGACACAAACTGGGAGAAGGTTCCACATTAGAGGAGCCTGATAGCTGAAAGCTCTGCCTCCTGTACTATTCCTGGAAACTTTAAGAACCACCATTAACCGCTCTATCTCCTGAGCCACAGCCACAGCTGAAATATGGTCTCCTTTTCTACTTCCAGTCAGTAATTGTGTTGCAGCATTTTGGATCAGCTGGAGAGTCTTTAGAGACTTGTTGGGGCAGCCTGATAATAATGAATTACAATAGTCCCGCCTGGAGATAACAAATGCATGGACTCGTTTTTCTGCATCTTTTTGAGACAGAAAATGACTGAAATGATTTTGGCAATATTATGCAGGTGAAAGAAGGATATCCTAGAAGTTTGTTTTATGTGGGAGCTAAAGGACATATCTTGATCAAAGATAATGTAGTAAACCTCTTTGATGAAAGACTGTAGAGAGCCCGCACACAGAATGTCTCTACTGTGTCTATCACAAATGAAGGAGGCAAAACGACAGAAATAATGGAAAATAGTAATGTTTATTTATATGAAATTCATGCAGCAGGGCCTCACAGACACTAAAATAGATGTAGGCTATGGGCATATACCAGTCCAAGTCACTGCAATCAAAACTGAATCCCCCTTAGGGCACTGCAACTCACACCAATCCCCCAAAGAGCACAACACACTGTACACTGCAAATCACTACATCCCAACACACACTGTGCCATCAGGGCACACAGGCAGCTGCATAAGAGGGTCTAGACTCCCTAGGCCGCAGTCCCCACCCTGATATAACCCTAGCTGCCCTTTAAAATCGATGACATTAAACATAAATGACACACGACATAAACAAAAGACAGAATAACTACCAATAAAGAAATGTTAAAACACTTACCTTTCCTGGGGGTCAAGAACCTCCCCCGTCTGAGCTTTGCGCTGGTCTGGCCTCACGTAGGCTTTACTGCAGAAGCGATCACCAGTCCAGCGCCTCCTGGTGGTGGACTGTGTCATTTTTTTTGTATCTAATGTGTGTGCAGAAGTCTATATCTCCACTGAAAATTTCACTCACAAACTTTTTACTGGTATTGGGAGCCATGCTGCTTTCCATGTGTGACCCCTAGCCCTTTCAGGATTGGACACTAACAATTTGCACCCAGCAGCCCATGGAGGCAAGGCAGGTGGACCTGCAGGCCCATGGGTGCGATGTCAGTGTAGGTTTAGAGTACCACAAAGATTGGAGATCTTTCCGCCAAGGTTGAAATGTTTCTTCTGAAAAGGGTAGGTTTCCCTTATTTTTCAACTTTGTGTAAAAGCACCACCCAGTGGCCAGTATGCACCAAACTTTGTACACAATATTGTGGTACGCCACTCACTGAAGTTTTGTGTTAATTGTATATCTCAATTCTGTTGACCACTTTGGTCATTTGACTTGACATACTATGTGCCAAGTTTCATGCAGATCAGATGCACTGCCTAGGAAGAGTTTGGAAAAGTAGATTTAGCAAATTTCACAATTTTGCAAAAACAAATAAAGGCAGAAATGGGCATCTCTCATATCATGAAATTCAGCTCAATTCAGGAAATGCATGGATATAAGATTTTTGAATGACGCAAAACACATTTACCTTGATTAGATCGTCACCTGCTGGGAAGTCAGTCATACGGGTCTGTGGACGTGATGTAAGTCTCTGGTTTACTGTCTGAAACGTTTTTGCATATTTTTCAATTTTGTATAACAGCACAAACTATTTGACAAATATGCACAGAAATTTGTACATAACCTTACTATCATACACCAAACCACTCACTTAAGTTTTGTGTTAATCAGACAAAAGGTGTAAAGACTTTTAATGAGTACAAGTTTTTCCCTTATTATTTTTGCATTTTTCTCAGCCCCTCTGGGGTTGCAATTCACAAGTGACAGCCCATTGGGCCTTCACGCCCATGGGCCCAATGCAAGTCTCAGGTTGAAAGCAGCACAGAGATTGGAAAACTGTATACTGAGGATGAAATATCTCTCTTTGAAAAGGGAGGTTTTGCATATTTTTCAGCTTTGTGTAACAACACCAACAACCTGGCCAATATGCACCAAATTCTATAGATAACGTTGCAACAAACCACTCACTCAAGTTTTGTGTTAATTGGATAGAAATATGTAAAGATATGACATCACTACAGGAGTGCGAGTACAAGTTTTACTTTTATAACTTTTGCATTTTTTGGAGTATCAAAACTCCATTATTTTGTAACAAAAGCGCCACCATTTGGCCAATTAGCACCAAATTTTGCACAGAACCTTGGTGTCAAAGTAGTGGACCAAGTTTTGTGTTAATGGGAGTGATTGTTGCCAAGATATGCAACAGTTCCTGTTTTGATGTTTTGAACGTACAGGAAGTTGCTTGTTTGTAACTCGCACATTTTTTGAATTATCCAAATTCTTTTGATGAATTGTGATCATAAGTCTCCATACATATCAAGTGCCAAGTTTCGTGAGGCACAACCTAAGAGGAGTTTTAAAAAGTAGGTTTTGCTAATTTTGCAATTCTGTGAAAAAAAATTACAGGCAGTCCTATATCACGAGAATCGCCTCAATTCAGGGAATGCATGGATATTAGGTTTTAGAATGTGCTATGTACAATGTGGGAGTTACTGGACAAAATGTGTTTACCTGTTTACCAAGTGTGTGTACCATTCTATACCTCCACTGAAACTTTCACTAACATAACAGTGTATGCTGCAGTACGACCCAAAATAAAACCACTGTACTATATACAGTTTCAAACATAAATGTTGCCATTTGATGCACTGTACCAGACTTTGCTTACAGCTAGTTTTGAAGTCAATAACATTCATTTACATATTACATATGATTTAAAAATCAGAGGTTACAGAGCTTGGTAGAACAGTAATTAGTAATAATAGTAGCAGAAGACACAAAGCAAGTGATATTGTGACAGTACATAGTACTTTGCTATTTAAATGTCACATATTCTTTACTTTAACACACTTGCTCTCTAATGTAGGATACAGATATCCACTATACTGCAGTCAAAACAGCAAAGCATCTTGGAACTGTGTGGGAGGTGATACTAAACATGGATGACAACACTTTTGCACAGCAGTTCAGAGTCACCAAACCAACAGTTTGAGTATCTACTGATTAAGTTGCTGGAGAATGGTACTGGTCTAGCACCAGTCCCTGTGAAGGTGCTGATGTTCCTGTGGTACATGGCCAACCAAAACAGCTTCTGGGAGATGTCTGATAAGGTTGCTATGTCACAGTCATCAGCACACATGATCATTTTTGAAGTGCTCCGCACCTTTTGTACAATGGGACCAACCTTCAATCTCCTGCTAGAATGCTTGTGAGAAAGCTGCATCTGCTACTGCACTTTACTGCCTCTGTGGCCTTAGTGTTGTCATTGGTGTGATTGATAGGTGTCACATCAGTGTCCAGAGGCCACCAATAAGAGGAGAGAACATGAACCACAAGTCCTTTTACTCCATCTTCCTTCAAGGGATTGTAGATGAGAGGTAGCGGTTCATTGACATTTTTGCAGGACCACCAGAGTTCATGATGCCAGAGTGCTGAGGGCCTCCAGCTTCTACACAACTTGACAGGAGAAAATGGGTGAGTACAACTTGCTGGGAGGTAGTGCCTACATTGGACAAGGCTGTTGAGCAAACCTTTGGACAAGTGAAGTGAAAGTGGAGGCGCCTTTGAGATCTGCAGAACACCAGGGTTGATGCTATGGTGATGATCCTTAATGGCAGTCGTTTCAGCACATTTGCGTTGGGGCCTCAGAAATATGCCAGGAACACCCACATGGCTGCCCAAGGTAGGGAGATGAAAAAGAGTAATATACCATTATGTTACTGTTATTTTAGGTGCTGAGAGTGCTATGTGTTGATTTTTGTGAAAACAATTGTTTACCAATTAGGAAGTATCTTCTTCAATTAACTATTTTCTCTATTATTCATAGCTCACAGCAAAGTAATCAGGGATAAAAGTCACAATGATGAATGCTCAAATAGCTTATTAATACAAGAGAAAGAATCATACAAAAAAAACATAGTACCAAACACACACACACACATATATATGTACACACACACTCGTGAATAAATCACACATTTACAGTCAGAAATGTAACACACCTCAGCTCGCAACAGAAAAAGCCTAAAAACCCTGCTGAGCAGACTTTAGATGTGCCATTGTCTCTTCATGGTACAGCTGACTGGCTTCTTCAGACTGTCACAGTGTCACACACTGTTTGAAATGGTTGCCCAACTTTTCTGCTGCCTCTTTCCACAGCATTTTCTTGTTGAACTTAGCAGTTTTTAGCTATGCATGTCATGCAGGGTTTTTAGGAGACTGTTGCCTTCACTTGTGATGACTTGTTATGGTGTGTAATTTACCATGTTCTACCAGATTAACTTCAATTTATAGGTCTTCAGTAAAGTAGTATGTGGTGGGGTTTGCAGCACTCTGGTACAAAGGACCAAGAAAAGAGTGGAGATCAACATACATGTTCATATCCACGTTGAGGTATACCTAAAAAAGAACACACACACACACACACACACATACACACACACATATTGTTAACATCACAGCTGTAATTGATCACTGAGTTAGTTAATTCAATCATTGATTTACTTGAAAACACAAACATGAATCCCAGCAAACAATGAGCATTTACAGTGAACCTTAACCAGTGAACAATGAGAGCATTTTCATACTTGTTAATGTTATATTTTAATGGTGATAATGGAAGCCACACTGCTTTGTATGTGTGGCCCCCAGCCCCTTCGGGCGTGAATCCTTAACAATCAATATCTGACCGGTTACAATAGGGAGCCACATGCAAAGCCAACTCTGGCTGCAACTGCAACTGTGCCCAGTGGTCCGTCAAGGCCAGGAAAGTGAGACCTGCAGGCTTAACCGTTCCTTGCAATTTGGCACATGTAGACCTCTTGAGGCAATGCAAGTTGGAGCTGAAGACCCATAGGCCCATAGTTAAAACATTGACATTCCTGCTGAAAAGCCAACTCTGGTAATTGGCAACTCTATTTTGAGAAACGTGATGTTGGTGACACTGGTGACCATAGTTAAATGTATACTTGGGGCCAAAGCAGGCGATGTTGAATCATATTTAAAACTACTGGCTAAAGATAAATGTAAATACAGTAAGATTGATATTCATGTTGGCAGTAATGATACTCCACTATGGCAGTTGAAGGTCACCAAAGTTAATGTTGAGTTGGTGTATTTTTCCAAAAACAATGCCAGACTCCATAGTCTTCTCTGTTCTCCTGCCTAATCAGACCAGTGATGGCATGTACAGGTGCACGTCATCATTCAACTGCTCCTCCTGTGGAGGGAACTCATTTTGGCTGCTTGTATCAGTAAACTTTCCCAGAGAGTGTGAGCAGTGTGATACCCATGATATAGTTACAGCACCCTCCTGTCCCCCTTTTTGAGAATGGGGACCACCACCCTGGTCTGCCACTTTGCAGGTACTGACTCCAAGGTCCACACAACACTGATGTAAACCAAGACAGCCCCACCATAAGCCCTTAAGCATTTCATCGCGAATCTCATCTGCACCTGGTGCCTTGCAGCTGGGCAGCTTCTTGACTACCTCAGGGACCTCTGCCAAGGACATGGGTCTTCATAGTCTTCCTGGACTCCTCCCACATCCAAGTTTTTGCTTCCACAACTGCCGAATCTTCAGCCCTTTTGGCCTCCTGGTACCTGTCCGCTGCTTCAGGAGACCCTTGGGCTGACCAAGCCTGAAAGGCCTCCTTCTTCAGTCTGATGGATTCCCTCACCACTGGTGACAACCTTCTGATCATAGCTCCTACCCGCCGCATCTGCAAAAGAGGCTTTGAACGTAGCTGACTTGGACTCCATGTCCCCAACCTCCCTCAGGATGCATGAAAAATCCTCCTAGTGTTGGGAGTAGAAGACATCCTAGACAGGGGCCTCTGCAAGATGTTCCCAGTTCACCCTCACTACTTGTTTGGGTTTTCCAGGTCTGTTCTGCAGCCTTCCCTGCCATCTGATCCAACTCACCATCAGGTGGTGCTCAGCTTTGCCCCTCTTTTCACCTGAGTATCCAAGAGATATGGCCACCAATCTGATGATACAACCACAAAGTCAATCATCACTACTTGGCCTATGGTTTTCTGGTACCAAGTACACTTCTGAACCACCTTATACTTGAACACACTGTTATGGCCAATCAGTGACTAGCACAGTCAAAGTCCAATAACAAAGCACCACTCAGGTTCAGATCAGGGAGGCCATTCCTCCCAATTACGTCCCTCCAGGAAGCCTTTCCAGCACACCACCCAGAGGCCAACTATATCTAGTTGGTACCACTCCACTTCCTGCACCAGCTCATGCCCCACCAGCGAGGTGATGTTCCACATCCTTAGAGCCAGTCTGCAAGGCATCAGCACACCTAAATTCCTGCCTTTGCCAGGTCGCCCAGTGAACACCACCAGTATAACAAAATAAGATAATTAAATGTGGATAATAAAACATTAGATCTCTCTCATCCGTTGTATTGGTTGTGCCAGGATGAGTATATCAGCCTTAATGAATCCACTCCACCCAGTCATATCAATACTCACATTTGTTGAGACACCATTTCAGGAGATGGACTTGCAGTCATTTTTGACTCCAGTCTACTAAACTCAATTATAATTCATTTGAAAGCCTTGTTCTTAGTCTGTCACATTCAAAGTGGAAACACTACAGCCATTTCAAATAGTTATAGTGTACTGCACTCCATATCTCATACCATACTAGTTTTGATCAAGTTTAGTACTTTAGTACTAGAGTAGATTTTAATATTTATGTGGACGTCAACAATGATAGCCTTAGCTCTGTGTTTATCTCTTATTGGACTCTATTGGCCTCTTTCAGTGTGTAAATAAACCCACTCACTGGTTTAACTACACTCTTGACCTTGTTGTGGTTTATAGATACTGAAAATCCAATAGTCTTCACACAGAATATTTCTTTTATCAGACCACCATTTGATTACTTTTGAATTCTTATTACTGGACTATGTGCTATTAGGCAAAAATGCCCTTAAAAGACATCTGACGGTGCTGTAGTTAAATTTAAGGAAGAGATTCCTTTAGCACTTCATTCAGTGCAATGTCTCAATATAACAGAGGACTCCTATGCTAATTTTAGTCCTTTCCAATTTGATCATCTTGTAGATAGTGCTCCATATTCAGTAGGAACAGCACTTGACACTATTGCCCCACTATAAAAGAAGATAACAAAACAAAGGAGGTTTGCTCCATGGTTTAACGCCCAAACCCACATAAAAAAGCAAGCAATGCCAAAACTTGAAAGGATATGGCATTCCACCAAACTGGAAAAATCCCACTTGGCCATAACATATAAGAACCCTTTGTAATGCCAGACATGCCTATTACTCATTACCAATAGAAGAAAATAAAAACAATCCCAGCACTGTAGTCAGCCTGTCAGAGAGGCACATCTCTATTAACCCATGAAGTCCTATAGCTCTCAGTAGTAACAACTTTATGAGCTTTTTTTATTTTAACCATTAGAAACAAACTTCATCACCTCCTGCCTACAACCAGCACAGATGTATCTCTAAACATAGGATCCATACAATCAGCTGTAAAACCTGATGTACAGTACCAATTCAAAAGTTTGGACAGACCTACACACTAGACCTAACACTAGACCTGATTCTTTCTCGTGGGATAGAGGTGTCTAATCTGACTATCTCTCCTGTCCCATCTGTTATCTCCGACCATTTTCTTATCAAATTTGATGCAACTTTAGCCTGTCCCCCTAAAATTGTTTCAAATGTATCTACCACCAGACACATAGGTCCAACAACTTTAACTGGTCTTCTTTTACTGCAGAAATAGGTTCTGTTGAAAACTGTACCAGGGATTTAAATACAACCTTGTCTAGTCTCCTCAATTCAGTTGCACCTCTCACCACTAAAGTTAGACAGTCAAAGAGGTCTACGCCCTGGTTCACAGATGACATAAGTGCTCTGAAGCAGGCCTGTCGGAAATTAGAGCGCAAATGGCGTAAATCAAAATCAGAAGCTCTGTATCTCCAGCGGCACCAGGGTGTTCGGGAATATAAGCATGCACTGTCTACTGCCAGAGCAGCATATTTTTCAAACTTAATCAATAGCAATAAACATAATCCTAGATTTCTTTTTGACACTGTAGCTAAACTCACTGAAAAGCAGTAGGCTCCTAGCTGCTCACCCTTTACTGCTCGTGAGTTTCAGAATTTTTTCTGCAGTAAAATTGATGAGATTAGATTAAAAATCAGTTCATTTTCTCCAGCATCTGCTGCAGAACCAGCTGAGCATCACACTGAGTCTCAGGGAGTTTCTGCTCTGATGAATTTTGACACTGTATGTCTTGATTCATTATCTAAGCTGGTACTACTTTCTAAACCCACCACTTGCCTTCTTGACCCTTTACCAGGTAAACTCTCCAAAGATCTCTGGCCAGTCTTGGGCCCTGCAGTGCTGAATATTGTGAATTTATCATTGACGACTGGCACTGTTCCTTCTAGCTTCAAAACAGCTGTGGTTAAACCTTTACTTAAGAAACCACACCTTGATCCTGGGTCTTTGAGTAACTATCGGCCTGTTTCAAATTTTCCATTCTTCTCCAAGATACTAGAAAAAGTTGTGTCTCAGCAGCTTTCAGCTCACTTAGCTTATAATAATCTTTTCAAACCTTATCAGTCTGCCTTTAGGGCCCTTCACTCTACTGAAACAGCACTTGCTAAAGTAGTAAATGATCTTCTACTCTCTTTGGATTCAGATTCCACCTCTCTGCTCCTCTTACTTGATCTTAGTGCAGCCTTTGATACTATAGACCACTGTATACTCATGGACCGACTGGAAAATAGATTTGGAATCTCTGGCCTGGCCCTCAGCTGGTTAAAATCTTACTTATCTGACAGAACTCAGTGTGTCTCTTGTAATAACACCATGTCAGCCTTTTCTGATGTGAAATATGGTGTACCCCAGGGTTCTGTTCTTGGCCCCCTCCTTTTCTCTCTTTATATTTCTCCTCTTGGCCAAATTATTCGGAGTTATGGAATTAATTTTCACTGTTATGCTGATGATACCCAGCTGTATGTGCCTATAAAGGCTGACAATGCCGCTCAAATTAGGGAACTAGAGATCTGCTTGTCTTCTGTTAAAAGCTGGATGTCTCGAAACTTCCTGCTTCTTAACTCAGACAAAACTGAAATGCTGGTTATTGGCCCGGCGCGATATAGACACCAGTTTGATCAAGTACAACAGCCAAAAATCTGTGTGTCACACTTGATCCTGCTCTTTCCTTCCTTTCATCAGCACATTACAAAGACCGCCTTTTTTCACCTACGCAATATAGCTAGGATTCGGTCTTTTCTTTCCATAGCAGACGCTGAAATTCTAGACTGGATTATTGTAATGTTTTGCTTTCAGGACTACCATCTGCTAGCACTAAAAGTCTGCAAATGGTTCAGAATGCTGCAGCTAGAATGCTAACCAAATCGAGAAGGTTTGACCACATTACTCCAATTTTAGCCTCCCTTTATTGGTTCCCTATTCATGTTAGATCAGACGTTAAAGTTCTCCTAATTCTAAATGGGTTACCCCCCTCATACCTGTCCGAGCTTCTTAACCCTTACATTTCCTCCCGTGCTCTGCGTTCTCAGAGTGCAGGGCTGCTATCTGTCCCCAGAGTTAAAAAGAAGTCAGCAGGCTGCAGGGCCTTCGCCTATCGGGCCCCCTTCCTCTGGAACAACCTCCCTATTGATATTAGACAGGCTGACTCAGTTGAGGCCTTTAAATCCAAACTAAAAACTCATCTTTATGCCTTAACTTTCGGTTAGTATATTATTCTGATTCCTATTTCAGGTTACCATTTTTCCTTTGGCGGGTTGGGTCAGTCTCAATGCATCAGTTAAGCTTAGTAGTTATTAAATGTTGTCCATGATGTCCTGCCGATGAGATTACTATAAACCATCTTAATATCGCTGCATCACTCTAACTGTGTGTTTCCTCCCTCAAGCAGATTAGTGCCCAGGCTGTGCTTCTCTCTCTCTCTTCTACTGTCTCTTACTGCAGGGTTCTGCCTCCGGAGCTGTAGAGGCTCCTGCTGCTCCCATGATCCAGCTCAATCGATGATGCGACAATAATTAAACATTTTTTAGTGTTAGTGTTAGTGCTACTAATGTTTCACTGTTTTGTCATTATTATTCCTTTAGCTATAATAATAATAATAATTATTATTACTACTACTATTTACATTTTGACTTAGTCTGTGTATCTGCAATGTTGTCTTTCTCTTACCCCATCCTCCCACCCCCTTCTCTCTGTCTAAACCCAACCAGTCGAGGCAGATGGCCGCCCACCCTGAGTCCGGTTCTGCTCGAGGTTTCTGCCTCTTAAAAGGAAGTTTTTCCTTGCCACAGTTGCCTAGTGCTTGCTCATGGTGGGATCTGTTGGGTTTCTCTCTGTAAATTTTATAAGATAAAGAGTACGGTCTAGACCTGCTCTATATGTACAGTGCCTCAAGATAACTTCTGTTGGCGCTATATAAGTAAAATTTGACTTGACTTGACATAAAAAGAAAAATACCAAAAAATTCCTATCAAGCAGAATTGGATGGTATATGGACTGCATTTATCTAGCACTTTATACTGCAGGTCATATTCACCCATTCACACATCTTCATACAGTACTTGTTCCTTATATATAGAGCTCTCACATACATACACACACAGTTGTATGCAGAAGGAGGGCCAGAGTTGTTGCAGTTTTGGAATTCATTTTCACTGCTACACTGATGATTACCCAGCCTGACAACTCTTCACAAATCATGATAACTTCAGATACAACTGTTTTACTACGCTGGGTATTCATACGGCACTATTTTTGAGTTCAGTTTGTCCAATATGCAAAGTGTGATGTCCAGGATTCGCCTAGACCCACTCCATGCCCAACCTCTCTGGTCCATCTCCATGGATGATTGGACCAGCCCCCCAGTCCCGTTGACCAGTCTCGCTACCACAGCAATCCTGTCATCTGCGCTGACTGATTTGGCGTGAGTTGCTCACCACTATGTCTCTTGTTTCTGTAGTCACTCGTTTGTGATTACCAGTTTCTTTATGTTTGTATCCTTTAATGGTTATAATTATGGTTCTTTGTTTCTGTATGCACTCATAGCTTTATACTGAAGCATTTGTTTTGTACCACTAGGTACTAGTTCTGTAAGTACATCTGTGTTTTCTAGCTGCTTTGTTGTTTTTGTTAAGGAACTATATGTATTGGAGACTAGGCCAGGTACTAGTTTCACACGCACGCGCACACACCTCTAGTTTTTTGTTTGTGTATAATAGCATATGGCTGCACTCCAGTTAGAATTTTTACATTAGAAAATGTCTCTGGTTTGTGTAGCATCCATTGGGCCTTTGTTCTTATTGTTTCATTATTTGCTGTATTTAAGGTGCTTCTAATGACTATCATACCTGTCTGATCTACTTGAACCTTATATTCCATCCCATGTTCTGTGCTTTTAGAAAGCAGGGCTCCTACTATTCTACCACTGGCAACTCTGGGTCAGTGTCAATGAATCAGTTAAAACCATTATGTTATCATGTTATCCTGCTGATGAGATTACCACAAACTGTCTTAAAATCACTGCCTCACTCTTACTCTGTTTTTTTTTTCTTCCCTCAAGTGCATGAACATCTAAGCTGTGTGACTCTCTCTCTCTCTGTCCCCTGTTTTCATGTCTCTCTCCCATAGTTTTGTGCTTTTTCATCTCTCTCCTTTTCTCCTGTTTCCTTTTGGCTTTCTGCAGGTATTTCTACCTCCAGAGCTGTAAAATCTGTGAGGACAACCTTCCTTCTGACAAGCGAGACTGTGGCCACAGCAAATTAAAATATTAGACATGTTAGACAGGTGTACTGATAAAGCATTAGCTTTTTCCTTGCAAAGGTTTCATTGCGCTTACTTACAGAAATGAGCGCAATTGTCAACAGCTCGACTCTCTCTACTGTCAGCTGACTGTGTGTGCATTGACAGCAGAGAGCATGAACAGCACAACCATTAATTACACCAAAATATGGTAGAGACTCTCAGCATAGTTTTTTATCACGACTATTGGGTACATTTGCCCACCAGTGTGGTGTGAAGCCTTACCAGACATGTTCACCAAATGGGCGGTCTGCCTGCATTTGGCGCTTGGTGGGTCTTAATTTCGGATCCAGGTTAGTTGTGGAAACTGTGAAGACTCCTGAATAGATTACTAATTGAAGGATTGGGTCACTACTGACAAGTCTTTGAGTTGGACAGAGAGCAAGGTTCTTTATACTGCAGAGTTGCTTAGATACAGTAGCATTGTACTTCCTGTTCTTCCTTCATAGAAATCAAAATGTTCTCATATTTTGTACAAATTCAGAATGCCCAATGTTATAAAATGTATTTTCCTGTATTCTCGAAATGCTATGAAATGTGCTATAATTTTAGCTATACATTCTTAAATCCAAATTTGTTTTACAGGGGCTCTTAAGAAGAACGCACTGATGTCAAAGGTCAACCAGCAAAAAGGGTGCCGTCAAAATGGTTCACTGGGCCAAAGGACAGAGGACAGAGGGTATCTTCAATGCACCAAAGGCCCTCTGCAGTGTAAGAAGTATTGTGCAAGTTATAGCTGAAATTGCTGCTTCCAACTGAACCTAATGTATTACCTACACAAATGTGTTCAGATATTTCCAAAAGACATCTGTTTTTGAAAAAGGATTTTCACTGCTAAGTTGTCTATATCTCCCATTTTTATGGTAAATTATATGTTGGTGGAACTTCCTCCTCTGACCTACCTTAATATTTTTCAAGCCTATTGATGTTGAAAACAGGTGTTTTTAGTGTTTTAAAAGGCTCAGGATGTATTTTAATAGGAAATATATTAGGAGCAGTTCAAAGCTGCAAATTTAGCTATAACTTTCTAAATTCTGAACGTTGTATCCCAGCCATTTGTTAATGGAGGTGTCAAGAGTTTTCTATCTAATACAATATATTCTATTTCCAGCATTTGCAGCAGGAGTGTCAATGCTGCTTTCATGGTTATGGACTACCAACTGCAGTTGTGACATTGACAGGACATAATAAAATGGTTAGTAAAATGAAAGATGAATTGGATTTCAGTCTCACCGTAGGCTCTACTGCTATTTATCATGGTAATAGTTAGCAAACTTTTTGGTGCAGTTTTGCTAGATTTGCCTGATCATGGCTTATAGGACAATATGTTTCTGTAACCATGTGTAAGAATATGTTGTTTCTCATGTTAGCATATTAGTATGTCTGGGAGTAAGGGTGGAATTTATCATCTTAGTTGTGGTATTAGGGGTATTAGACCAGGGGCGGGCAATATGGCTGACACAGGACCAGGGGCCAAGCTTGGCTGTGGGTTTTCATTCCAACAAAGCAAGAGTGCTCCAGATTGGACTAATAAAGTGTGTGAAGACTGAAAGCAGTTGATAGTCAAGTCTGGTTTGCTCCTGCTCAGTAAGAATGAAAACCTGCAGCCACATTGGCCCCCCTGGAATAGACACAAAAATTATTTTCCTGTTAATTTTTTTCACCTGTTGTGCCATCTGTCTTTCATTAGCACCAGATGTAACAGAATTTGGATTACAACCTTACTATAAATATGTACATCTCGGTCCAGTATGAAACCTGTGTGTGAGAAACATGGACCTCATGCATGAATCCACTTGTAACCCATGTGGTGCATAAAAATGTGGCATGTTGTGCATATTATCTAGCTGGCTAACACCCAGTGTAATTCTCCATGTGGCCAATTAGCATGCCCATTACGGTAACAGTGTGAATGCTAGCAGTGAATTAAAGTGAAGTGGAAATAAGACTAACTCCTAATAAGACTATGCAAGGAAATAATACAAAGTTTTTGGAAAAAAATTACCCCCTCCTGTATGAAGCACAGCCAGTTACAATGAGGCAAGCAATGATTCAGACACCATATGTATCTCCAGCCAAGGTTATCAAGTACAAACCCCTCTGTTGATGCTGAAGGGTGAAGTAACAGGTAAAGTAACTGCTTTGAAGATTGTGTGATTAGCATACAGAGCCAAGATCTATGTCGCCATGTGTATAGCAACAAAGCACATGACCAGCAACTAAAGCTGCATAACACAGCTTTGCCACTAGCTGTTGCAACACCACATTCAAACCCCTTTTTTTCTGCTCATATCTCAAGTTTCATCCACTGCACACTAGTGCCCTCTTATTCCCCATGCTCCACATGCCCAGGGTTACACACCCCTTGTTGTAATCCACAAAAAGAGAGGCTGCTGTGGCTATTGAACTAATAGAATGACTCGGCAAAGTAAGGTTAATTGCATGGGTATATATGCCACAATAAATTCTCAACAACAATAAATATTTGTCATTGCATTAATTCAGATAATTACGACATACTGACGGGAAAAGAATAGATGTATTTCCACTCAAACATGAGAGTGTTGACTCCAAATAGAGACTATAGCCCACCTGTGTCGGTAGCCGATGCCAGTAGAGCTTTATGCCTAGCAACGCCTCCATTTCATCGTGTGTTATGCTTAGGTGAACTATAGGGGGCAGGGTAGTGGTGCAGTGGTTAGCACTGTCACCTCACAGCAAGAAGATTCTGGGTCTAATTTCTGATTCGCCCAGGGCTTTTCTGTGTGGAGCTTGCATGTTCTCCCTGTTCCTGCAAGGGTTTCTTAAGGGTACTCTGACATGCAGGTTCTCGCCCAGCATCAGCTGGGAGTGGCTCCAGCCTCCCCTCGTATGGATAATGGATGGATGGAGGACACATATGAAAATGTGTGAGTAGCCTACAGCAACGGGACTGAAAATAAAAGTACTGCACTGCACAGCAGGAATTGCCGGCCATGGTGGAGTTCTTGCTGAGTGTGTCCTGGGGTGGCATTTTATCTTGTGCATGGACCACAGGAGGCTTTGGTGACTAATAAAACTGAAGGATCCTGAAGGACAACTCGCCAGGTGGCTGTAGAGACTTGGTGAGTACAACTTGGAAGTCATCCATCATCTTGGCTGGTTGCACACCAATCCAGACAGCCACTGCAGGAGACCCAGCCATTAGTGGAACTTTGAGTCTGAAGTGTTCCAGAAGATGTGCACACGGTTTGGCACCAAAAAATGCACACCCTACTTTTCTGACCTAAGTCTGATAGCCAAGTCAAAAGGTTCAAATTCTCTGTTACTGGGACTGGGACCTATTGATCCCCCATGCTGTCATGTGTTGAAGAAATCAGTCAAGGTCTCTGTTCCAAAGTTTGCTGTAGTGACAGTGGGCGATAACAAAGGAGTGGCAGGACAGAGGGGTCAACACTCCACCCTACCAAAGTCACATATCTATTGTATATCAAAGAATGGTCAAAAACAAAGTACAGCCAGTCTTTATTGGTATTCCTCATCACATGGCCTACAGAACCACAATGCACAGTGCCATCTCATCTCAGCTCGCCTCTGGACCAAACTCCCTCTGCCCCTGAGTATGTTCGACATACATGTGAGTTACTGGGGCTGGCTCATCTAATCACCTGAGGCACTCCCAGAGCATCTGTAACGGGCAAAGAAACAAAATGACAAGACCTGCTACTGCACATAGTATCAAGTTTGAGATGCTGTGTGGTACCTCCTCAAAAACACACCAAAAGTCAAGAACAAGGTTAAAACATTCCTCCTATCAAGTGATGGATCATACCTCCTCATGGGAGAGCAGGGCAATCTACTGTATCACATCCGGAAAGCCCCAAAGGCCAAGGTGAAAGTGGTTCACCATGACCAGCTAAACCCATAATCCTGCTGTGATCCAGGCAACATTTGAAAGACCCATCTGGGTCCAGTCTTCACGATTTATGTGGGTGCTACATGGGACTACATGGGCTGAAATCTGGGTTACAAATGAGTTCCACAGAGAGGCTGTTTTTGCTGTCCAAGGCTGTAGTAGCAGTACTGACTGACTGGATCAACCACCTTTGAGGACTTGACAGAGAACCTAGCAAAGAAAGACACTTTACCTGGCCTACTGGCCTTCTGGAGGACTTGAGTGCAAGAAGATCTGGTGGACCAGAAATCACTTGGTGGATCAATCAAAGATATCAGTGGTAGATGCGCTGACAGGTGATGTTTGAGCACAGAATGTTGAATGCAACCATGCATTTGGCATGCCATGGATACAGTTGTGCTGCCTCTGCTTTGAGCCAACCTTGGTCAGCATATAGAAAAGAGAAACAGATTGTGTTGTTTTATGTATTGTAGCAAGAGGGAGCCAGAAATTTGAGATTAAGTAGGAAACCTGATTTTATAAAATTCTTCTCCATTCCTAACAGTGGGATGCATTTTTCCACTGTTAAGTGTTCTGTAAAAGATTCTTCCTCTGAGTAGTGTTGGTTTTTGATTTCCAGTTTAGGAAGTTCAGTAGTACCAAGTCTACGCCTGATATTTAAACTCTCATTTTGGCAGCAGCCCAGTCATGACTAGGTAATTAAGTATTTAGCCTGCTTGAGGTGTGTTTATGGTTGCTGAAGACTTTTTTGGTTGGAACTCAGAGCAGTGATGTCTGAAGTTGGCAACCTCCTCAAGTGGACTTAAGGTGGATGATTCTGAGATCCTGGTTAAGTGCTGTCGGGCAGACTTCCAGCCTGTGTGGCTTTCATGCGGGTTGATGACAAAATAAGCACACTAATTACCGTGCTTCATTTTCACAGGAAACAAGGAAAACTACAACAAAAAAATCTTTAAAAACTTATAAAATCTTTGCGATGAAAATGTGTAATAATGAAAAGAAGTTATAAAAACTACTCAAGCACTTCTTTTCCTCTGGCTCAATATTTTGTAGACTTGTAAAATAGAGGAAGTCATTTTTGCATACAGACAAGTTACTTGGAGAACATGTGGCTAAAGAAAGAACAAAAGACACAGGGACAAACCTACAGAAATAAAGTGCAAAACTCGCTAAAAAGCAACATGGCCAAAAATCACTGAAAGCTAAATGGTGAAGATGCAAGGGCTTAGTGAAAACCATATCTTTTTCTTTATCCATGGGGAATGATGTCATATTTAAAAGTGTGGTTACAGCCAATCAGGGCTTGTTTCTCAAGGAATTACTCTGCTGACTGGAGTTCCCGTGCACAAATCACATATTCTTCCACCATGACCAATTAAAACAGTTAACAGGATCATAACATAATGGCACTATTGCTGACGAGATAAATAATACAAACATGGATGATGTTCCAGCACATCAATCACAAGTCTTAAACATGATAAAGGTGGTTAACTGATTAGACAAAGGAATTAATCATTTCTAACACTACTGATAAATGAGTGGTGATATAGAACCATTCACTGATTAACAAATTAAACATAATAATCATAATAAAGTAAAAACATACCTCAGTGTGTGGATGATGCTGAATTTGACATTGTCAATAGATGGCAGTATGGTTCCATGATAAGTATTGAATAAAATCTTATATTGCAACTTTAAAGTTAAATAGAGAGCTCAGATTTGCAACCAAATTACCTGAAAACATTTGTTCAATAAAATTTGATAACAAAATGGTTATACAGTTATTTCATGATTTCAGACATGGTTGAAATTCCCAGTCAAGATTTGAATGTGGCTTAATTTATGATAACGGCCTGGTTAAAACCTTACACAGAGAGAGAAACAGGGAAAGAGCAATAGTTTAGGTATGTAGGTCTCTAAGAGAACAATCTCTGTTGATCAGTTCAGTTCTTAGTTCATGCTGCTTTTCTTGATAAAAGTAACAGTCAAATATCCACTGTAGAGATGAAGTCTTATTTTGTAGAATGTAGAAGTCATTTTCATTGTGGAGATTTTGACTGTTTATTCCAACAGTTTCCTTGAGTCCATTTGAGTTGATCTTCTGGAACTGGCCATTTGACCTAATCATACTCTCACTGATGTGCTAATAAAACATCTGGAGTTAGAGAAGACTCCTCTTGTGTCTGTTTCCTGTCCAGTTTATGGGTAATCCAGTTACAATCCAGAGTGTCCTTGCTCTGAACTTTTTAATGTTGCCTCTGGCATCCAGCATATGTCTGCTTCATATTAATTATTTAATAGCCTGTGACCAACCCCAAGCCTGGTGTCCACTACACCTACTGGTTCAGCTTTTTCAACTAGCCACTGTGGTTTGCCATTTGACTATGTTGATCACACAAAACATACTAAGCAATACATGTGCAGATTGTACTGGCATTTGATTTCCCTGGTATCTGAGTACACCTCTTCACCAGCAGTGAACATTAAAAGAAATAGTTACAGCTGTGGTGGGGAAGTTACACTCTGCTTCCACTCTTTTAAAATACAGAACCTCAGATACACCTTGTTGTCTAAAATACCATAACCATGGGAATATCAGCCATAAAGACAACAGAAATTACTTAGCTACCTCTTGCACTACTGCTGTTCATTCACTGTCGTGGCTGACATCAGTGTCACAAGTAAGGATTACGCTTTCACCTATTTTGTTTGCTAGTGTGAACAGCTGTCCTGATGTTTCACTTCAGAGAGTAAAAACTACTCTATGCTAGTAATAGGAACAAAAAGTCTCATGATCTCCACTGTTTGGCTAGGTCACTGGCAGAGAGTATGAAAGAAGTATCGACCTGTCTGAAAGGACAGACAGACAGCAAACATCCAAATAAATAGAGACAACGTTGAGCTACAAGGCAGACAGGAAATGTGCTGGACAGATCTAGTTATTTATTTTGTGTGAATAAGATTTATTTGATTTTACGTCTGGTCAACGTGTCCTTCCAAGGTTATCTTTTGCAATGGCCCACTGTGACTGACTGGCAAACATAGACAAAATAATCATGAAAGTGAGTTAGCAAGCTCCCTGCAACTGTTTCTGTATCACATAAGAAATTTATGTTTGTAGTGATTTAATATAAGATATTGCAGTTCTGTTTCATGCCCAAGATGGCATTGTGTTTTTGTAATGAATGACCTGGTCCCTGGGGACTGACATGCAACAAAGGCAATGTCTGTGTACACTACGTGTGTATGTTCTAGGTTTGAACCAGAGATGTTGCAGTTAAGCACATCCTTGGTACCCTTTCTCTTATTTATCTTATTCTTTGTTTTCCCTTTGCGTTCATGTGGATGTTCTGACCCATGAGTACTCAGCTGTCATTACTACACTAGTACATGAGTACTCAGTAGCCATGGATCGGACCACACCCATCTTCAAACTCTGCCTTCATTTTGATGTCAGCTACACACATGTAAAATGTCCTGACTGCATCTTGCACAGTTGCGATGCTATGGCGGTGACACCACAGTTTTCCATAATAAGGCACACACAGATTCAAAAACAAAACAGCCCCACTGTCACAGCTTGTCCAGGTTGAGTCTTGGTGCTGTCTTGACATGTGACACTTCAAATTAGTTAGTTAGTTAGTTAGATAAATAGATAGATTTTATTTATACATTTACATTTATAAAATAAAATAGCTAAATATACATAATTGAAAAATGAAAACAACAAATAAAATACCAGTTGCTCACAAAGAGAAAAATTACATTAGTGTGCATGGTTGTCCAAACAGAATGGAGTTTGGTTGAACCAAAAACTATAATGCTGAGGGTTCTTAGAGTTCTCTGTCAGATAGAGGGAGCAGAGTTGTCAAGAGTTATCACTGTGGGTTGGAAAGATTTCCTGTGCTGGACTTTGTGACAGTAGAGCTGAATCAGTCTGTTAGAAAAAGTGCTCTGCTGCCTGTCTAGTATATATGATAATGGTCCCCTCCACCACAACTTCAAAGGTATTTGGTTTACAACCAATCACAGAGCTGGCTGCCTTGGTCAGTTTATTTAGTCTGTTGGTGCTGCAGGCTCCAGTGCTGCTCCCGTAGCAGACTACAGAGTACTGTGTACTGGCCACAACAGACTGGTAGATGATTTCCAAAATCCTGCTGCATATGTTAAAGGGTCTCCACAGGAAATGCAGTTTGCTCATCCACTTCTTATATACAACTTCAGTGTTGGTCTTCCAGCTCAGTCTGTTGTCGCCCAAGTATTTGTAGTCCTCCACCATGTCAACATCCTCTCTCTCTATTGTATTTTTTGTGGAGTGTTAGAGCGATGGCGTTCTCGGTGTACCGGTTCGCTCTGTAGGTGAACTGGTGGGGGTCAAAGGAGGGAGGAAGGCAGTCCCTGATGTGCTGGGAGACCAGCCACTCCAAGCACTTCATGACTACAGATGTAAGGGCAATAGGTCTGTAGTCACTGAAAGTGTCTATGGCAGGTTTTTTGGGAATGGGGATGATAGTGGAGGCCTTCAGACATGTTGGGACAGTGGCATGGGTCAAGGACAGGTTGAACAGCTTGGTGAGGATCCCTGCCAGCTGGTCTGCACATGCTTTGACCACTGCCCCCGGGATGCCGTCAGGTCCAGCAGCTTTCCTGGGGTTCACTGCTCTCAGGGTTTTCCTCACCTCATGCTCCGGGGGGGTGCTTGTGTTGTGAGGAGGCAGTGTTTGCTGGTGTGTGGTGGACTCAAAGCGGGCAAAGAAGTTGTTAAGCTCCTCGGCCAGTGTACTGCTGCTGCTGTTGCTGGAGGATGTGGGGCTCTGGCCTCTGTAGTTGGTTAAGGCCTGGATGCCCCTCCATATCTGTCCTGGGTTGTTTTCCATCAGATAGCCCTCTGTCTTCTTCCTGTAGGCCTCCTTTGCCTGTCGGATGCCTCTCCTCAGGTTGGCTCTGGCTGTGCTGTACAGTGAGCTGTCCCTTGTCCTGAAGGCTGAGTTACGCTTTCTGATCAGGGCCTGGACTTCGCTTGTCATCCAGGATTTCCTGTTTGGAAAAACCTGGATGCATTTGTTGACTGTCACGTTTTCTACACAGCACTTGATGTAGAAGAGGACAGTCTCTGTGTGTGTCTCAAGGTCCTGATGTTCGAAGATGTTCCATTCTTTGCAAGCAAAGCAATCCTGTAGCTGGAGGAGAGCATCTTCAGGTCAGGTTTTGATGGTTTGGGTGCTTGGTTTTGATTGCTTTCTGAGGGGGGTGAAGGCCGGGATGAGCAGCAGGGAGAGATGGTCGGATTGTCCTAGGTGGGGGAGGGGGGTCACTCTGTAAGCATGCTTAATGTTGGAATATACATGATCAAGTGTCCTTTCCCCCATGGTTGGACATTGACAGTAGAATGCTTACCCCAATGGCATCTTCTTTGTTGCTGGAGACTTTGACCATGTTAACCTCAAGATTGTACTTTCAAGATTCAACCAGCATGTTAAATGTGGAACTCGACGGGATAAGACACTGGAGTGTGTATACTTTAATATCATCAAGGATACAGAGCCTTTCCTCTCTCTCATCTAGGCCAGTCTGATAATCTGTCACAGTTTCTAACCCCAGCCTACAGCCCCATTATTAAAAGACAGCAACCCACAACCAGGACTGTCAAGAGTGCACCAACTGGGACCTGTGTTTTAATTGGGATGCAGAAACCTATACGGATACTGTTCTCTGCTACATCAGGACCTGTGTTGAAAATGTCACCATCAAAAAACACATTTGTGTTTTCCTGAACAAGAAACAATGGGTCACCAAGGAGGTCCAGACCCTCCTGAAAGACTGAGATGCAGTCTTTAGATCAGGTGACAGAGAACAGTACACTGCTGCCAGACACAACCTGAAAAAAAAGCATCAAGCAGACTAAAGCTGCATTCAAAGAAGAAATTTAGAACCACTTCACCAACAGGGATCCAGCACGTAATGTGGCAGGGCATTCAGCATATTATATCCTTAAATAACAATAATAATTTCATCATGAATATCTTTTCAATTTCATCTTGACCCTTTTGCAGCATCTTAATACCAGACTTTACAACAATTAAAATCCATACAATGAAATAGAGATATGATTGTGTAGCAATTGTCTTCAATGCAGCCCTAACAAAAACCTCACATGAACTGTGGTGGTACATAATATTTTTGTGTTTTGATCAAGATGAGATATCAAAATAATCAGAATCAGAAGAATCAGAGTATCTTTATTGTCATTGTCACATGTCCAACAAAATTAAAAATGCCATCCAGTCGATGCATCATTCCTAAAATAGAATATAAAATAAATAAAATAGAAACAATAAATAAATAGATAAAACAAGCACAAACACACACACACCATACATTCTGTTCTTATTTGCACAGTCTCTTATTGCACCTCAGGTTATCTTTTTGGCTGTATTGAGTGTGGTTATTGCTGTTGGGTAGAAATTGTTCTTGAACCTGTTTGTCCTTGATCTGTACCGTCTGTCTGACGGCAGCAGTTCAAACAGTGTGTGTCCAGGGTGAGAAGTGTCCTTTACAATGTCATGAGCCTTTTTGAGACAGCGGGAACTCCCAATGTGGGGAGAGGGCAGCCGACGATCTTCTGGGTTGTGTTAATGACCCTCTGGAGTGCTTTCGTCTGAGCCACTGTACAGCTGATGTACCACACACATATACAGTATGTTAGGATGCTCTCTATGGAGCACCGATAAAAGGACACCAGCAGTCTCTGGGTGATGTTATTTCTCCTGAGCACCCTCAGGAAGTGTACTCTCTGCTGGGCTTTTTTCAGCAGCTCAGAGGTATTCACGCTCCAGGTCAGGTCCTCCTCAATGTGGACTCCCAGGAAGCGGAAGTCCGCCACCATTTCCACACAGTCCCTGCTGATGACCAGTGGTGGAATGTCTGTTTTCTTCTTCCTGTAGTCTATTATAAGCTCCTTGGTCTTTGGAGTGTTGAGGAGCAGGTTGTTCTCTCTGCACCATGCTGTCAGCTGCTCGACCTCATCCCTATAGGCGGACTGATCCCAGAGATGAGGTGTCGCCTGCAAACTTGACGATGGTGTTGCTGTGGTGGGCTGGGGTGCAGTCGTACGTGTAGATAGTGTAGAGCAGGGGGCTCAGCACACAGCCCTGTGGGGAGCCAGTACTAAGGCTGAAGGCCGGCCTAGACAGGAAGCTAATTGATCCACGTGCAGGTGGAGTGTGGAAGTCCCAGGTCCCTCAGTTTGTCCACCAGTTTGTGGGGAAGGATGGTGTTGAACGCAGAGCTGTAGTCTAAAAAGAGCAGCCGCAGATAGCTCCCCTGCTGCTGTAGGTGGGACAGTACAAAATACATGTTACTAACTAAATATCTTTCCTTTCCTGTAGTATTGTGCTCTTCCGTCTCTCTCTCCTCTTCTGTCTCTTTCTGCAGGTATTTCTGCCTCTGGAGCTGTAGAGTCTGATCTGTGATGACAAGTCTCCTGCTGCTCCTACAACTCCACTCAACACCTGCTGCTGTAATTAGAAATTACTTATACTGCTATTAGTTGTATTGCTATGTTAGCAGTTAATACTTTAATTATCACTACTATGATTACTACTACTGTATTACTGGCATCACCTTACATTTTATTGGAACCCGTGTTATGCTATGTTCTTCTCTCGCTATTCTCTCCCCCCTCTCCCCCCCTCTCCCCCCTCTCTCTCCTTCTTAACCCAACCGGTCGAGGCAGATGGCCGCCCACCCTGAGTCCGGTTCTGCTCGAGGTTTCTGGTTTTTCCTTGCCACTGTCGCCTAGTGCTGCTCATGGTGGGATTTGTTGGGTCTCTCTCTGTAAATACCTATTTTAAAGAGTATGCTGTATGCTATACCTGCTCTATATGAAACGTGCCTTGAGATGACTTTTGTTGTGATATGGCGCTATATAAATAAAATTGAATTGAAATTGAATTTAATTTAATTTAATTGAACAGGGCAGCATGGAGGGTTGTGTCTACGGCATCCTCTGTAGATCTATTCACTCTATAAGCAAACTGGTGGGGGTCAAAACTTTGCGAGAGGAGTGATGTGATATGACCCCTGACCAGTTTTTCAAAGCTCTTCATCACCACTGGAGTGAGCTGCTGTGGACTTTAGGGTGTGGTGTGGCTGCCTCTGGTGGATCCACCTTGACGCAGGCAAAGAAGAGATTCAGCTCCTCTGCCAGTGAGGCATCTCCTTCAGCAGCTCTGAGGTTGAGATAAGATAAGATAATCCTTTATTAGTCCCACAATGGGGAAATTTGGTCCTATAGTTGGTGAGATGCTGGATTCCCTGCCACACCTGCCTGCTATTTTTGCTGTCCAGGTGGTCCTCAATCCTTCTCCTGTAGTCTGACTTGGTCTCTCTGATGCCTCTCCTCAGGTTAGCTCGAGCCGTGCTGTAGAGAATCTTGTCACGCGACCTGAAGGTGATGTCCCACTCCTTCAATGGCCACTGGACCTCCCGGGTCATCCAGTGCTTCTAGTTGGGGTGGACCTGGATACGTTTGTCCACTGTGACAGCGTCTATGCAGTTCCTAATGTAACACAGGACACTGTCCGTGAACACCTCCAGATCCAGATGTTCAAAAATATCACAGTTAGTGTGGTAATGGTCTAGCCTTGTAATCCAGCTTGATGTTAGGGTACACCTTATCCAGTGTGTTAGCTCCTCTAGTAGCGCACTTTACATGCTGGTGGAATTTGGGGAGCACTGCCTTTAAGTCTGCATGATTGAAGTCCCCTGCTATGATGTGCACAGCGTCAGGATATGTGCTCTGCTGGCTGGTAATGCTGCCATGTAAATGTCTGATAGCCAAGCTAGCATTAGCATCCGGTGGAATGTAAACAGCAGTTATCATGACCATGGTGAACTCTCTCGGGAGATAAATGGGCCTGCATTTAACAGTCACATACTCCAGGTCTGGGGAGCAGTGACTGTCTACAGTCACTGTGTTAGTGCACCAGTTGCTATTGACGTATACACAGAGCTGCTCTTACTGGATTCCCTTGTCCTGTCATGACATTATGTGGTGAAGCCTGCTAACTCAATGGCAGAGTCCGGGATGAACGAATGAAGCCAGGTCTCTGTGATCAACAGAATGCAACTGTCCCTCGTGGGTTGCAATCTGTAGCCTCAGTTCATCCATCTTGTTGGCGAGGGATCTGGCGTTCGTGAGAAAAAGGCTGGGAAGCAGTGGTTTGTATGGCTGTCTCTGTGGTCTAGCTAGCGCGCCGGCCCTGTAGCCTCGCTTCTTCTTCCTCTCTCTGCGCCACCTTCGCCTATTCTCCGTGGGGATGGTAAACCACAGAGATCCTTTGCTTTGTCCACCGGGATCTTGTGTGAGTGGAGAAACTTGGCTGTCACAATCAGCTCGTAACAAACTCCTATCTTAAGTAGATCATGCTGGCTGTAGATGTTGATCGCTCCACAGAATGTGCACTGAACAAGAAACACGTACACAACAAGCCACACAAAACACAGACCGGGAAAGCACTGAACTGCTGCAACTGTGTGCGCCGACATCTTGTAATGTGTGAGTTATCACAGAATATAGGGCTGAAGCCAGTGACAATTTTGTCCCACACCTAGTTAACAGTTACTACATAACTGCACAAAGGGATGCCAGTGATGTTTTGTGTTTATGTGTCATGTATCCTTCTGCAGGACTCTAGTGCAGGTGATGCTCGGAGGAACCTGGAGCAATACTAATACTTTGTTGCACTACTTTGCACTCTGTTGACAACTTGATAAATCTATAGTTGACTAAATTTTTGGTCCTAAAGCTGTTACATTTTGTGCATATTTGTTTTATGTATAAAGTCATGTGTATATTGCTCTTCTGTTAATATTTTTTATTACATTGTCATGTTTATACTGTTGTGTATATTTTTTATAGCCTTATCTTGTTTTTATCTTGCCTTTACTTGTATTTATGTCTTTCTATTTTTTCAATCACTTATGCTGCTGCAACGATGTAAATTTCCCCATTGTGGGACTAATAAAGGATTATCTTATCTTATCTTATCTTTAGAGGCATAAATGATATTACCTTTTTACACTTTAAAAAAAAATGCATATTCATTGGTACAAAAGCAGTTTTGCTGACTATATGTTAAAACATCTTCTTTCTTTTAGACAATAAAGTATAAAGAATGCTAGCTTTGGCTCAGTTTTTTTCCAGTCAATTTAAAATTTACATTTATAGACAGTATTTCAATTATATTTAACAAACTAAAATTACAGGTGACTAGAAAAACTGCTTCTACTGAAACCATGCTATAGGTTGTGAAGGAATATTATTTTGCTAGTGGGTAAAGCAAATAATTAAGTTGGAAAAATTGGAAACCTTATGTTTACTTGCCTTACATTTAAGTTGGATTAATGCAAACTATTGATTTGAAACCAATGTGATTATTCAGTATATCTGACTTAAAGCAATTGTGTTAATCTCACTTGTTAACTTGAATAAACTTAATTCATTTGTGTGTTACCAATTGAAGTATTTTTTTTAAGTTGGTCCAACAGTTCTCTTTTTTCAGTGCACAAGTTTCCTAAATATCTCAGTCACCATGCACAAATCACCTTTCCCACCACTGTGAAGTGTCCCACAAAGCATTGAATAAAATGCCACCTAAATTTCCTAATAAAACCACTAGATGTCTTATTCCTTATCCCTATCATCTATCAGTAGCTTGTCATGTCAGCCTACTACTGATAGAACCAGTCTCAATAAGACCCTCAAATCTAAATAAATACTGATACATGACTTGATTTATTCAGGATAATCTGGATATAAAACATGTGAAACATGGCTCTGAACATGTGCAACTTGGCTTTGATTTCCCTTACTAGCAGAACAGACTCTGGCCCTTCACCCACACCTTGTGGTACTCTATAGATCACCAGGCCCCAACTCACAATCTAACTATTGCTCCTGTTACTTCTGTTATCTCTGAGCACTTTCTTATGAAATTATCAAATGAAATTCTAGCCTGTCCTCCTAATGTTACAACCAAAATTATTTTTAAAGAGCTCTCTATATCACCAATTAAAGCAGAATAAACACTGAATGTGGACCAGCATCTCAGAAGCCCTAGGTCGCTCAGGAGAAATGGGCATCAGGTAGCAAGAGTGAAACAAGACATGGGTACTCACTGTTTTGTTTGGAAAGATAAAGAAATAAACATTTATTCCTATTTTGTCTTTTTGTGGCTCCCTAAATCCTACACATAGTGCCTCTAATAGAAGGTCCCTTTAAATTTTTTTCTCTTTTGAATCCAACTCAATACCAACTCAAACAAATATTATGAAAAAAAGAACACACACATTTTTAAAACTTGCAGATAATACCTTACTCAAACATAACTTCAATAACAAATAAATCTCTTCTGCAAAGTCCATAAGGCAGTGGATCAAAGAGCTCAGTGTAAATGACTTCTAAACTACTTGAATATTGTTTTAAGCAGTGATTGTTTACATGGGTTACAGTAGCAAATGATGTAGGATTACAGTGCCCCCTTGTGGCCTGCTCCGCCATAGACATATCTGACATGGTCGACAAGAACGTCGATAGAACTCATTTCACCTATGTTCTGACAGACAACATGAAAAGCCAATGATAATGAGAATAGCACCGCGCCAAACCAATCGTGGCTGGAACAGAGTTAGAGACACGTCAGGTTAGGCTGACGCACACAGCACAGAGCGCAAGAGTAGCACATGTGCTATTGTTGTGGGTACTGCAGCAGTACATCAGGAGTAAGAGTGAGATAAAAGAGAAAATGATGAAAAAAAACTCGAACAACAGCGCTACTGAGGAAGACACCCCAACGACTCACACTTCCCAATTCACACTGTCGTTCTGCCCTCTGTTTTCATCAAGTATCTAACTCAGTTAGTCACAGTTAGTTTTGTGGTTTGGTAATTTTAAGACAAGGTGTAAAGTTTACAGCCTGTCACTCTGTTGCTCCTGCAGTGCTGTGTGTGTGAACTGTGAGGCAGCTAAAAAAAAGTGTAACATCTCGTCCACTGACATTCTGTGAGTTGAATCACTTCCCAACTGATGCATCAAATAGTCGACATTTAGGGGGCAGCCCTAAAATTGACCTTATCTATATCTTCATATCTCACTCAGGAGTAAAAAGGAACCTCTAAGTTTGACAGAAATGGACAGATTTATATCAAGATTTATATCGACCGATATGAAAAATCATATCGTGATGATGATTTTTTTCCCATATCACCCAGCCCTAGTGGCAGCTAGGAAGAGTGGTTAAAACCATCTAAGAGAGCGATGGTTTAAGTTGGAAGATGGGGAGTGAAAATCTCAAAAGAAACAAGATTTCCCTTCCAAACTCTCAGTAATTGAGCGACCAATTCAAAAATTGGTGTTCCTCATTGAAGGCTGACTAAACAAACGGAATAATATTTGACATACAGTTGTATTATGGACACAATACTATACTCCTACACCCCTTAGGATCCAAACTGAAGGTAGTTATTTATTAGAGTCAAGAAATCCTGTACAATTCATTCATTCTTTGTGTGTTTGTTCATTCATTGTGTCAGGATTTGGTGGGAGTGTAAATGGCTTCTAAACTACTTGAATATAGTTTAAAGCAGTGATTGTTTACATAGGTTACAGTAGCAAATGATCTAGGATTACAGTGCCCCTTTGTGGCCCGTTCTGCTATTATGTGTAGGCTCTGTATTTTCCTCCCAGTGCATTCTGGGTGATTTCTGCCTCCTTCTCCGAGTGCTGTTTTGTGTATCATGGAAGATATGGCAAAGGGTATGAAACTGAGCTGGTCATTTATCCTACTTGTATGTTTGTGCCCTGTAAGAAATATGTTAATCTTGTAAATTACCTCACTGCTCTCACTCTGTTTACATCTATTATTGTGAAAGAGCTCCAGAGTGGGAAGGAGAACGAGCTAAAGAGCATGCTAACGAGGAAGGCTCATGTCTTAAACTCTAAATTAGCGCCCTTGGTTAGCAGAACAAGGTACGGAAACACTGAATATATGCACTATTATTAGCAAAATGATTTATGTTCATGGAGAAAAATAGAGAATTTCATCATTATATTTGTTCATATTAGTCACATTGTATGTATTGTCCAGCTTAAAAGTTTATGGTTCCTTCCAATTGTAAACATAAATCTATCACTCTATTTGAGTGTAGTCATGTGGCACATTACATTGTTGTTGCGTTTCACACTTGTGGCTGTTTTTAGTGGCACATTCTGTGAGTTGCTATAATATATTGAATACACATATAATCAATTAGTCGAAATGGTAAGCACAGTCGACACCTTTTTTTTTTAAAGAATTGCCCAATTTTTATTTGACAAACTTTTACTTGGTTGGGGGTGGGATTTATGAGATTTATGTTTTACTTCATAGAGATGCAGGACTAATGTTTCTGGTTCTGTTTCTGCCTGAGTGCGCATCCTCTCTCTGTGTGGTGCAAGCAAATCAATGGAACAGACATCGGCAATAAGAAGAAGCAAAGCAGGCGGCAGACTCTGTTTACTTTAAGATCCAGACATCTGATGACAAAAATCCTTCATCTGGTTTAAGATTATAGTTATATATATATATATATATATATATATATATATATATATATAAAATATAGCGTTATAAAAAGTGACAGTAACGTGACTTGCTAGCAGAAAACACTGTGGATTTGATGTACCTTGGTGACAGCAAACGACTGACAGCAAATAACTGCTTTGGTGACTTAAATGGTTTCAGACGATATGTTTCCTCTTAGTGTTGTTGGAGAAGTGGAGCTGTCAAAGGCTGATGGAATCCGAATACACCGCACCTTCACGGAAGACCATTACCGGCCAGATTGAGAAAAAGTACAATGAGGCAGCTACAGCTCTAAAAAAGAACTTGACGGATCAAAAATATTTTGACTTGAGCACTAGCCTTGTGATATTTGTAAAGACAGGCTCTTGGTGCCTTGTCAGTTTTGCAACTGGTAATAACCATTATTAAGGCATGTCACTGAGAGATGTGTTATCAAATATTAGGATCTATTTCCTCAGATAAATTAAATGCCAAACTATTGTCGGTAGATTAAATGTGATGAGGCACAGCTAGATAACACGAACAGTATCAAATATCTGTAGTTAACATTTCTTAGTCGAAGCAGCTTTGCAAAGCAGGCAAAGCTTTGGACAAAATTTAAGTAACAATCAAAATGTTGATAAAACTTGATCTGACTAATCGTTGATTGAGTAATAGCTGATAGCAGATAGCTGATTAACTTAGCTGTAAGGCCGAAAATGGGCACAGTAGAAGCCAGTAAAATAATGCTTGTTCAACATGTGTAATTCACACTGGTAAATTATTGTTACCTACAAGTTCATGGCTCAATGAGAGTGAAGGAAATGGTCAAAAATAAAACATACAGTGTGTGATGAATGGTATGGCCGAAAAGGAGCTCTGCACTCTGCACTCAATTGCTTTTCCTCAATGCCCTGGATGTGTGAGACTGAATGTGAAAACGTGTAGAGAACTGAATTTTACATTTAATTACAAATTATGCAAGTCAAATTCAGTTTCTTAATCCAATTATTCAAATTAAAAATACAATTTCAAATCATGTGATTCAATTATTCAAATCTATCATACATTTTCAAACTCTGTAATTCAAATTCAATTTCTAATGATACATATTTCAGCCCATAATACTGGTCAAAGCTAGCAAACTGCATCTATAGCTATTAGCACAAGTTAAAACATGTTAGTATAGATTTAATAACTATTTTTTCAACCCACAATGGCTGAAAGAGGAGAAAGAGTTCAATGACTCTGTTGTAGAGGTTATCTGTGCTTCTCAGTTCCAAGTCCTTTTCAATCGCCATGGAGGCTAATGCTGAAAGTCTAGTCGAGGTCTGACACCAGTGAAGGCCGATCTTTGAAATGCATGGCCCGCCACTGTGCTTTTTCAAATGTATTTAGCACTTGACACGTTAGTCCCTCAGCTTTAACTGCTCTTGGTGAGCGATTACCAGTGGTTCTTTTCCCTTTTACTGCAACAGCAGGTCCCTTTTAGAATTGTACCACCTGTAATCCAAAACAGCCATCTCTCAGGTGCTCACCCTTTATGACTCATGAGTTTCTAGAATGTATCTGCTTGAAAATAGAAGAGGTTAGACACAAAATCAGCTCCTCTCTTCCAGCTCCTGCTGCAGAAACAGTTGAGCACTATGTTGATTCTGAGATAGAATTTCAAATTTTATTAGAGCAGAAACTATGTCTTGAATCGCTGATGTTGGCTTCTAAAGACACTACCTGTCTTCTTGGCCATCTGCTGGCTAAACTCTCCAAAGATCTCTGGCCAACTAACTGACTAACACTGTTCCTACTAGCTTTGAAACAGCTGAGGTTAAACTGTTAGGCTACTTAAGAAACCACACTGTAATCCTGGGTTTCTAACTAATTATCTGCCTGTTTTGAGCCTTCCATTCTTTTCAAAAATACTACACTCAAAAAAATGAAACATTGACTTTAATTAAATTTATTTTGTCAACAGGTTCCACGAAAGTGTATTATGTTAGTTAAAAGCAAAAATGTTAAGGTCATCTAACTTAAGAAACTTGTATTACATTAACACAATGTAAATGGACCCAACTAGATAAAATTAGTTCTGTTCAACAAGAGATATTTAAGTTTATCCAATCAAATTCAGTTATGTTATGTGGACATAAATAATATATTTACAGGCTATATAATTTACATTTGTCCTTTAAACATATATTTTATTCGTAGGTGTAAAATAATAAATTTAAGTTCAATTTATTAAAATAGGTTTTCATCCAATTTATTTTATACTAATTAGTGTGACCTAATTCTAGTTTGTCAACAGGTTCCACACAAATGAATTTTGTATACCCAACATATTTTTGTTATTTCCTTTATTCACCAATATTCATTTAACATTTTGTTGCCACTTGGTCCAAAATAAAACCCTTAAACATTAGGGTGCAGCATGCTTCAACACCAACAGTTGTAAACTGCTTTTATGCAGTCCAACAGGCTTGCAGTTCTCTTTTTTTTTTGTAACAGCATAATAATCTAACCATAACAACACACGTGCTGCTATCTACTTTCATTTTAATATTGTGGAGGGAATACCCCGAAATGTAATTAACAAACATGTCAACTTGTGTTTTGTCACATCGTTACCCAACATTAGCAGTTATAAACCACCTTGATGCAGCATAAAAAAATGAAACATCCAACAAAGCATCCCTGATTTGCCAGTATTATTGTCTAACAATATAACAAGCTTGTAGTCCTCAATTTTTTTGAAACAGCATAATAGTCAAACTATAACAACACAAGTGCTGCTGTCAACCTTTAATTTAGTAGTGTTTGGAAAAAACTGCTATTAACATTTTTACAAGCATGTCAGCTCGTGTTGCAGCCACTACAAGGAGTTCTTAGCTGGTTATAAATGAGTTTAAATATCTACATAAACAAACAAGAACTCGTGTTGGGTGCAACTGGTTTTCCAAAACTTTTCCAATTCAGCATCCAAATCAATGTTTAGTTCATTGATACAGTTTGTTCTTGAGCATCTGTACCTTGGTTGAGAGTCTGCCAGCATCCAGCTGAAGGAAGAGCTTTTGAAGTACTTCAAAGAAGGTCTTCAGTTCCTTAGGATAACTGAGGTTCAGTGCGTATATTACACCCATTAAGAGAGCACATGCAGAGGTGACGTCTCCCAAGTCATGTAGAACTTCAACACCCTCGATCACTATTCCAACATCAGTTGGAGGAGTGGTGGCATCACCTCCCTCAACTTTGATGATGTAGATGCCAAGGGTAAGTTGCTCAAGCTCCCTCTGTACAGCAGTGCCATCAGTATCCTTTACATAGGGGAGAAAGAAAGGACACAACCAATCTATTAAATTCACAGATTTTGTAAAATTCCAAAGATTAACTTTTGTCTTTCAGGTTTCCTTTTAATGAAAATAGCATGATACTTTAAAAAGTGCTATTTGTGTAAAAATATTTAATAATAATAATTTATATTATTATTATTTATTCATATTTATATTTAAAGAAACTGATTCCATGCAAATGTTAAGTAACAAGATTAGTTATTCAAGATTTGATTTATTACAGGTAAAAACTAAACTATTAAAATTACCCACCAGGTATTCTTTGAAGAGGGTCTTCGGGTCAGGTAGATACAAAGTGCCCTGAGGATGCACTCCCTCCTCTTTTCAACAGTTTCATTCTAAAGAGAGAAAAAAATACTGAAATATTATTCTGACTGTTAACTTGTCAGTATACTTATCAAAACTGACTAGTCAACATCAATTTATAATTCCATATTGTTCACTACTGATAGCAAAACATACCTGTGTGATTGGGACCAAAATCCTGCTGATGTTAGTCCCTACAGAGCCTCCTTTCTTCTTGAACACTTTGATGAGCTGGGCAGTGTGTTGGTCAAGCTGTGCATGGAACTTTGACACAAGGGGACCAGTAGTGATCCTCACAAATTCTGCTTCCACCTGAAAACGCAATTCAAAACGTACCTATTAAAACATTTCACATTTAAAACAGACATACTCTCACAAGAATGTACAAAAAGCAGCCTGTGCTGTAATATAACAGCATTTACACTGTTCCATTTTACACAAAATGATTAACATTCCCATGTGACTGGAAGCCATTACAACTCCCTCTCCCCTGCCCTCCCTGTCTTTACACTGTCACTATCCAATATAGTAGAATTGCAAAAAAAATGCTGACTGATTGTAGCTGATTTAAAAAGCATTTCATACCTCTGCCACAGTGAACAGTCCTGGCCATCTGATCTTGAACTCTGCAATCATGGGCTTGTCTCTGACGACCTCCTGCCTTCTGTATGCGAAGGTCTTGGACATCTTTTCTTTGACAACTTTATCATTGTGTCTCTTCTTGACCTCAGATAACAACGCCAATCTTTCCCCTTCAAGGCTGTCCTGGGTCTCTCCAGCAGGATAGGGAGGACAGAAATTTACTTCGGCTTTCCTCGGTTTTTTGACATCGTAGGCAGGCTGACATCTATCTGCAGGTTTGTGCTTGAGGGAATTGATACTCAGTTCTGGGCACCCTAAGTTTCTAAGTTTTGTCCTATAGTTTGCCATCTTATACTTAAGGCTTATTTTCCAGCCGTAGAAACCACTGAAGGATCCCTGTTCTCTCAAACATGGATGTGCTTTGATTAAAGCTTCAGCAACAGATTCAATTTCCAAGTTTGAGGGGTATGCCTTAAACTTGATGATTTCCTGAGCCAGGCTTTCCAAGATGTCTGATTTAAGTTTATGACCGGGGGTCAGAAGAACTCCATGTGATACAAAGTCCTGGTTTGCACTTCGAAGTTGCATCTCCACGTCATATGAAAACTTTGGAATTTGGAATTCTGTGGGCCAATGTGATCGAGGAGATTCTGAATCAGAGGAGAGTATTAATGTGTCAGAAGATGACGAGGATGCTTCTTCCCCACTCTGGTTCATGCTGCCTTGGCTGAGGTCTAGAGCATCTGACAAGCGGATGATTTTCACTGTGCTCTTGTCTTGAATGTCACAAATTTGATTAAGGTTAACAAACTCGTTATCAAAGTCACTGTCCATGTACTGGAGTCTAATGTCGCCCTCTATACCAAACTGACGTTTGATCTCATTTGCAAGATCCTCAACAGATGTTGGCATGCCTGATTCTATGGTCAGTTTTTCAGCATTGTTGGAACCAAGGATAATCCGCAGTTTTACTGGTGCTGCCATCATCCAAATGCATCAGTCTAGAAAACATGAAAACACAAGTATAAAGTCATTAAATATGTATGAATTAAAAGCATTCAAATTAGAAAGAAACCAACTGACTTTGGCCATATGTAAAACAAACAGGACACTGAAGCAAACATTGAGCAATCCACAGACAGAAGCCAGTGACATAATAATAGCAGCATGGAAAATTAAGCGTCATACTATGGTTAACAGTGCTCAAATTAGTTGCTTTAGGTTGGAATAGGCGATATGACATTTTTGACCAAATACCTCAATATTGATATTGTGATGATATAGTGGGGATGACTATGGTGCTTCCTCAAAATATTTACACAACTAGATTTTTGATAATAAGCATCATTTATAATAACTATGTGGGTAAAAGCAAATATTGGTAGTTCAGAAAATGCCACCACTTTAATGTAATGTAGCCTTTAAACTTAGGAAGAGACAACACTTATGCCATAATCTGGTATTTCAATATCAAAAATCCCAGATGATATGAAGTCTCATATCACAATATCGAGATATCGATATCAAAATATTGCCCAGCCCTACCAGTAACATGGAGTTAGTGCATGCATAGAAACAGGTTAGTCAACAGCCAAGTGGAAAGAGGTGACGGGTTAGTATTAGGTGCTCATGCTAGTGAGAATAAAGTGCACATTTAGTAAACTATCAATTAAAGCCATTTACTCACATATTCAACACGTGTTTTTAATATAGGGATATCTTTTAAATATAACCAGTCGAAGGGGTCCAACAAAGTAGTCATGTAATGGGTGCTTCATGTTATCAGGGACATTGTGCCAGCTGGACATGGTTGCAGTTCAAAGGCCCAGTAGTGCTCCCTAAACCAAGCTGAGAACATCTTGACTATGAAATTCAGCGTATCCTGAAGTACACATATCCTCACTCTCTCTCCGAATTCAGGTAGCCCATCAGTAAATCCACAAATGACTATCATTCCCTTTCTATAGTTGACCCCCTTGCAATCTGCACTGTTAGCCATGTTTACTTCTGCTATGTTTGGGTACATCTGCTGAAGAGGCGTCGATACATCATCTTCAGCACCTCGACAGGGACTCTCATACACTTAACACTTCAACTCCAGGTTTCTGTGGACCCGACGAGTGTAAGTGATACGCAATCATCATCTGGTGTTTCTTTTGACAGTGTTAGAGCAACATTCTTGAAACACTTGGTGATGGGCAACTTCCCTTAAAAAAACCTGTGGGTTTGCCTCAAATCTCATGGTGGTCCAGACCCCAACCAGAGGACCAAAACATCGGGTCATGTGGGCAATGCTCTAAGAAGTGATGCTTTGGGAGGAGTTTTGGTTGGGGAATGCTTCTTGATATTTCTGTTCAGGATCAGATATTTTGAACTGAAGATATCCAATGGATTCTTCTGTATGGACCTGAGAAAACAGCAAGTTCCACTATCTCTTTTGAATCCAAAATTATCTCCTACACTGGTTCACCAACAGTATAACATCTCCAATCATGAAAGGCAGCAACTTTGTGAGGGTCCAATTTTCAGCAGCATTGCCACCTATTGTCTTTTGCTTAAAAGTTTTTGTGGGTACAACATGGGGGGAAGTGGTTTGTTTTATCTTCTTCCCTTTGTAAGGGAAATTGAGACGACCTTTGTTTAAAGTGTCCAAAGAGAGGTATTGGATATCAACACACCCAGGCACTGTGCAAAACCCCACTGAAACAATACCTCCAACAGATCGTGAGTACATCAGGTGGATATCCAGTTGTTACATCAAAATGAGAAAGATTTCTGTCAGCACATGGCCTTTTCACTCCAACACAAGGCTTTCACTTCTCCGCTGCATGTTTGACATGTTCTTTGTGTTCGCCTTTGGATCTATGACTAAAGTCACTCCGACAGAACCTGCTTTGGACTGAAAATCACTGAAACGCCCCTGTGCAAACCCGATAAACATACTCTCCTGAAAAACTTCTCCACAAAGCCTGCAACCATGGGCACCCAGATTGTCTCATAGCTACACATTGTACTGTGCCTTTAATATTTTTTCCAATCTGTGGGACAAACACGCCATGCTCTTCCTTCCAAGACAAACTAGATCACGTAAAAAGGAGGTTCAAGCACTTTTCCATATCCATATATCTTTGATATAGTTACTTTTACACAATACTGCCAAGCAGATGGATGACAAAGAGGAGTGCTGGTCTGGGGGTAAGTTGCCTGCAAATCCAGTATATTGCGCAAAGTTTATGCTTCTTTCTGAAGTGCCCAGAGGGTTGCAAACTTCAAACTCATCAATATAGAGGGCCACTTATTCTCAATTCCCTGAAGACAGGAATCTCATTTCACTTGAAAACTTCCATCCTGAAAATGACCTGTATTCTTCTTGTGCAGTTTCATTTGCAGCACCGTAGTTTTTACCACATCAATAACTATACCATCTTTGCTAAGGAGTTGCTGTAATGACTGCAATAATGACACATATTGGTAGGTAAGGAAGGCGCCTCTTATCCGTAAAACATATTCAACGGGTTCAACTACTTGGAACTTGTCTTTGAAATACTGTTTCCGCTTAAAAGCAGTGCTAAGTGGGCCCTGATCTCCAATTGCTTTGGTCAAGGGATTAGCAAGACAGAAGGCAGAGGCCAATTTCTAGTTTCTTTTTGCATCAAGAGTAAGATTTATGCTTAGTACAAAAATCTGAAATAATGGCATTTAATGTAGTCTGGGATGCAGAACTCATAGGGAAGTGCAAGTCCTGTAAAAGCTCATCAACTGCATTACTGGGAACATGAGTATAAGCCAGCGCATAAATACTGCTGCAAAGTTTCTCTTCTATCATCTTTCCTCAAGATTTTCTGAGCAGTCTCTCTTGAAAACTAGACTGCACTTCAAGCTGGGTTTTCCTTGATTCTTCACGTCTCTGTATGTTCACCTGAAACACTCTTGAGCTTTCAAACCGTCTCTTTCTGTAACTATTCCAGGTTTAAAGTCACTGTAAGAATAACCAAGGTGCTTTCTATTTTATGTGATTTTAAAATGTCCGGCAAATATTTGTCCCAATGTACAACCCTTGAACATACAGGGACTGCTTTCTAATACTTTGAGATGCAAATTTATATGAGTGAACATCTTTCAGGAGGCAACTTCAGAGAACTCCACAAACACGACAGCTGAATGTCGCCGATGTCGTCGCCGATGTTTCTAGTATGGACCTACACAAATGTGACCTGAGCGCATTCCATAATTTAGATGTACATGGACAACTACTATATAGACAAGGATGTGGGTGTCGTTTCATAATGGAAATTAATCTGTAATGTTTAAGCAATCATTCTATAGTTGGAGTCTTGAACTGCAACCTTTACACTGCTACATTCAAATCTGGAGGGGAAAAAATGACAAAACACAAAGATATTGGTAAAGTAACCAGATTTAAAACATTTTAAGAAAGAAAAGTCTAACTGTTAACATACCACAGGCAAGCTCCAGAAAAGGGTTTACACCAAATCAGTGGAGTGGGAGTTAGGAAACAGCTTATCACACCCAGGATCTGAAATTCATCATGTTAACAGGATCCAAATTAATGTAGGTCGTTATGTTTTAAAGAGAAATAGAAATCTAAAACAAAAAACAACATATTCAGAAATCTAGAGCAAGAGAGAATTAATCTGTCACCCAATAAATGTTTAACATAAAATACTGGCAACTCAATCTACAGTAATTAAAGTATTGAAGTTGTGATCATACCATGAGTACAGTGCACAGACAGGAGGAAGCATAAATCAGGACTACCTTCATCAGGACCCAAATATTGCAACATGATTATTACAAAAAGAGAGAAGAAAAATATATATATAAATATAAGTTAATAGACAATAATATTGTGTGTTGGTAATAGGTCCTACAAGAGATACATTTCCTTTTAAACCTACTTCTTCCTACTTAATAATAATAATTGATCCGCCAGAGTCGAGAGTCCGATTTCAATAGCCTATCACAGTTATCAAAATGTATGATCAGAGCAATAGTGCTGTGGGTACCCCATTTGTGGTAAAAACTCTTTGACAAAATGTAGTTGATAAAGGATAGAACACTTACAGAAAATTACCTACCAAACCACATTTCTGTTGTTAAGCTGAATATAGAAAAGCGTGGTCACCGCTTTCTCTGTGTGTGTGTGGGGGTTCAGGATAAAGCAGGACCGACCTAACGTTAAGGTTTTTTATGGTGTCTACTGCTCTGAATCACGCAATACTCGGACTTTTGAAATTTAGAATAAGTATTGTATCATATACATAATTAAATCATGCTCAATATGAAAATACTACAATAAGTATGATGAAATGTCCTCCTACCTCTCCCAAGTCAAGTCTCAAGACGAACCGCTGGCAACCCCCACCGCCAGATTTTGCCAGTTTTACGCGTAGGTCTGGAAGCATTTGAATCTTCACTGCCACCACACCAGGCTGAGACATTCACTTTTGAGTGAAGTTGTGTCTCAAAGCAGCTTTCAGCCCTTTAGCTGATGATAATCTTTTGCACCTTTGTCAGTCTTCAGGCTTAATACTCTACCAATACAGCACTTGCTAAAGTGGCAAATGATATTCTGCTCTGTGGATTCAGATTCCACTGTGCTCCTCCAACTGATCTTAGTGAAGCCTCTCAACACCATAGACTAGATGGGCATTTTGTTTACTTTCTGAAGTCACTAATTTGAGCAAATTTAAGTCGATTAATTGATTAGTCATGATGTCATTGTTAAGACGTACCTCCACCCAAACCAAATAATAATATGTTGTCGCGTCACTGTTATGTTTTTGTAGCCAGTGACGCAGTCAGGGGAGGCAGGTGAGGCCGTGCCTTACCTGTCATCATGGAAATATAAAATTAAAAATAAATTAAATAGTTATATTTATTCATGATTTGTACTTTTAAAGTTCTTTTCCATTTAACTTCACCATTTTTAGATTTTTTTCAAAATCGCTGAATTTTCACATTTCACTGCTCCAAATACTAAGAAGAGACGAGCGAGGCAGCAGCCCGCTGGGCCCTCTACCATGGATTGCGAATGATTATGCTAATTCAGTTGGCTTGCAGTGAGACCGTATTGCTGTCCCTCTGCATGTTACATTAAAATGTTCAAACACTTTTAGTATATGAACAAAATTTCTATGTTTAGTTGGTATATAATGTACAGTGTTTATTTATTTATTTTATCAACAACTGTATGTAACGTATTTCTTGTGCTGAGCGATCATAAACTGGGCCATGAAGAGGCACTAGTTGAGGCATCGCAGTTCTCCTGCCTCATGGCAGGGGAGCGCTGACTGTGATGACGTCAGTGCCTCACCAGCCATGAACCTCACCGCACGTCACTGAGTGTAGTGTATAGATGCACTAACTTTACCTCCCCAGCCCCACTCATCAACAACGCACCTCAAACTGATATTCTCAGCAGTGTGTCTCATCTGAACCGGAATCGGAAATGTTCCGGTCACCGTCCATGTAACGGCAGGTGACAGTGACATAAAACTCTGATGTGAGAGCTGTCCATGCAGCAGTTGATATTGTTACTCTGTTGGCTTCTGTCAAGTTCTTTTTTAGAGCTGTAAGTGCCTCATTGTATTTTTTTTTTTAATTAGTCAATTCTTTAAAAAAAAGGTGTCGACTATGCTTACTGTTTGGACTAATCGATTATTCGTGCACATCCCTACCATAGACCATTGTCTACTCATAGACCAATTGGAAAACAAATGTGGTATCTCTGGCCTGGCCTACACTAATATATTTATATAATCAACTTTGTAATATTGGTACTGTTATTGTTCATATGCCCCTTGTTGTTTTGTACTGTATCAGTCAGTCGTCAGTCATATTGAGATAAACACAGTATAAGCTATAGGTTAGCGGAAGTGTTACCCTGCCTCTGGAATTGTGTAGTGATACACCAGTTTTCTAGTTCTGGGGTACAGGTCTGTCATTGTGATGATTGCTCGCTGGCTCTGGTGTGGACTCGAGAAGTTTGTCTGCACTGGAGTTAGAGTGGTCTTCAGGCTGTGCAACTTATGCAGACTGCTTCAGTAAATGACGATACATGTTATATTCCTGGTCCAGAGTAATCTTTCCTCCTGCACGTTAGACATATAAGTATCCCTCGTTGGCTGAGACTAACAATATTATGACACCGTAGATTACACCACTACCAGCAAACATATATCTCTGTGGTAATTAAGCCTGTATTGTTTGAATATGATTATTAGTTTTGTTTGTGTTGAAACAGCACCTGGACATAACGTTAATCCTATCCTTGACACAGCACCTGTTCTTCCTCTCTCATCTTCATCACCTTGTCTCTCTTTCTCCCAGCCTCCTCATCTTTTCCTGTATCTCTTCCCTTCCCTTACCTACCTATTGTAAGGGCAGGAAGTGGTGTGTGACTAACTTACCACCTAAAATAAAATCTCAACTGAAAAGCAGACAAAGAAGCACATGCTGATCAGATCAATCAGTCAAGCAGTTGAAGCAATTATTGAATTTGAAGAAGGGGAAGTAGCACATGCATTTCTGGACAGTTTAATTACAAGGGCGAAAGAAGTGAAAGAAAGGGATGACCATGAAGATAGTAATCCAATGTCACAATGGTGGAAAAGGTTATACGCATCCAATCTCATTTGACAGTGAACACCATGATTGTATGATGAGATTTGAGCTATACAGACGATGACCAGCAGCTGCCAGTGTTGCAATGGCAAGGTGTTAATTTTGATGTCGATCAACCAAATAGCAGACACTTTATGTACCCTTTGAATGACTTATTTCCTCATTTGTATTGTTATGAAGTAGAAATGTAAAAGAAAACTATAAATAAATACTGGGAAATAAATGGGTATAAAAATGCAAAGGGAAATAATACATGAATGAATAATAATTTAAAATTAATGGAAAGTTATTAAAAAGCTTACAGAAATTATATAATTATATATACTATATAATTATACATATAATATTAGTTTATATATTACAAATAAATATATGCCTATAATATTCATTTTCTCATTTTATATTATTTTTTGGTGCTTTAATATATATTTATTTATTCATTTATTTGTTAGCCTATTTATTTATTGATTTATTTTTGTTGAGAACAGCTCAGTCTCCATACTGCAGAGAGCCAGAGGACTGAGAACTGAATTTCAGCCATGTCAGACAGATGATGTAAAAAACTTACAATAGTTTTGATACATTTCAGATGTTTTGGACATATACATTTCTGTCCTCCATGTTTTAGACCATGTTTTAATTGGAAATTTTCATTTTCTGTTTATTAGTAATTTAGGCACAGGTGTTTAATATATATATATTTATATATATATATACTTCCTGTAAAAAATTAATTAAGCATTTATATTTATACATTAATTTTTATAAATTGAGGATTCAGTACAGGTGCTTTTTCATTTGCATCAGACATATATGTTTTCAATGTTACTGGAAGATTGTGTGTTTATCTAAGGGACACAATCAGCCACAAAGAAAATTTTTAAAGGGCATTAGATCTCCCTTTAAAGAGCTCTGCTCTTTAAAATTATTTTTGTCTTTTAGACAGTATTTCCAGAGAGCTACATGTGCATTTACTGTATATTTCTTCCATTTGACAAGGAGAGCATGGAAAGACAGCTTCAACTTGGTCAAGGGGCCAGCAGGTGGCAGTGCTTTTTTTTTGCTACTATGATGTGTACTTTGTTTGTAGATCTGTGGTCCCCAATATTTTAGTGTCTTCATGGTTTTCTAGTGTCTAAGTCTCCTAGGTTATGGTAATGGACTCAATTATAGCACTTTTCTAGTCAGGATCAACCACCGCCTACCAACACACACATTCATACATCGGGGAAGATTTTTGGTCCGCATCACATCAAGCCCATGATACTTCCCAGCATGCAGTCTGGAGGAGCTAGATCGAAATCCACCAACCCCTGAGTGGTGGGCGACTGCTCTACCTGAGCCACAGCCGCCCATGACCTTTTGTGTGACCTGAGCTGCTCATGAGTAGTGAACAAGTAAATCAAAACCATTTTTAAATTTTTATTTCAAATGGTGTCGTGTGAAGAACTTTAGAGACAGAAGGAAAGAATCCAGTATTTCACTAGATTATGTGTCACAAAATTAATGAATTTCTTTCTCATCTCTCTGGGACTGTGGAAGGGTCCCAAATTCCAGGCTGTGTAAACCACACATTTGGGATGTGTCTAGCACCGGTTGCAAAGTGTAAGGATGTCTTAGACCTTATAATTGAGAAATATTAGCATTCTTCAGTTTGTGGCAATTGGATGATGTCATAAGGTCAGAACCAAAAGTGATATAAAAAAATCTTCTAAATTTAAAATGCATGCTTTCTCCATTTAGTATCAACATTACAAAGACCTCATATTCACTTGAAAAAAGAGCACTGCAGTGCTCAGAGAACATGAAACCCAAGAGCTGCATCCTCAGATCTACAGGCCTCAGCGTTAGCATGTTAAATGTTAAAGTTCATGACAGCCAATTGGAAAGACTACTAGGCTTGTTTTGGAAGGGTTGCCAGGAGAAAGCCTCTTCTCTCAAAAGTGACATGGCAGCATGGCTAAGGTTTGCTAAATCAGAATCTGGAACAAAGCATAAGACTTCAAGAACAATGCCCGGACAGATGAGGAAATGTTTGGCCACAAAACAGCGCCATAGTCACAACGTAGAGGATACTAGCTTCTTTTCAAAACAGGACAGAACAATGTAAACCAATGTATGTTTCATTTATAATACAGTGTTAAACTATACCAATAAACAAAAATCTAAATGAACAAATGTATTAGTTTTATTGTGACTTATGTAACTGCAAAGAATCAGATACTAATGTGGTAGAGTGCTTAAATCACAGACCTAAACCTGGCCTTATAAAATCATCCAGTGTGTAGTGGACTGGATGAATACTACCATTTTGTTATTGTCATTGTGTGTGCTTACAAACCATGTTTGGTGAAAGCATAGCATATCAGCAGAAAACACCTCATACCAATCCGTCGGCTATGCGGGTGAGGGCAGGATTTGGATTGTTTTGCAGCCACAGGACCTGAAGCCGTATTACGGGCAAAGTTCACATACCCAGGATATCTTTTTATTTTCTGGTCACCAATCAGCCCCGCTAAGTGGTCATACGATGGTGATTATAAACCCAGTAAGTCTGTGAAGGTTCTCAGTCATCCAGGTCATGGTAGTCTGAAGTGCTGTCTTGAGGTTTTTCCTTTTCAGTGTGCAGTGTTCATCGAGATGATGGTAGCCTCAACTCAAAGTCTACCAGAAACTTTGACCCCACCACCCTGAACACAAACTTGGTGTGACTCTCAGACTCTACACCATCGGCTCAGAACATCTCCAAAGCAGTTGAAAAGGAAAAAGAACACACCTCAAGACAACACTTAAGACATGTGGTTACCCTAACTGGGCCTTCATCAAGTCCACAAAAAGACATTGAGAAGAGCCACAGACAGCAACCGTGAACAGGAGAAAAGACGGAATAACATTGTCATACCATATGTGGCAGGACTGTGAGAAAACCAAAGAATTTTCTCCAAATATAACACATCCCTGTGCATTTCTAGACTCTAGCAACACCTTAGGCAGAGACTGGTTCATCCCGGAGCACAAGACCCAGTGCTGAGTAACCTTGTGTACACTGTACAGCAGGAGAAGTGTCGGACCAGCATAGGCAAAACAAAACAACCACTCCATAAGCGAGTACAACATAGGAGAGCCATTTGTCAGACAAGATCAGCGGTTCATTTACACCCAGTGAGAAGGGACACTCTTTGAGGACGACAATGTCCAGATTTACAGAGAGAAGACAGTTGATTTTGAGAGAGGAGTAAAAGAGGCCATCTATGTCCACCTGGAACATCCATCTCTAAACAGAGAGGTGGTGGCTTACTTACACCATCTTTCAGCCACTTACAATGCAGTCTGAGAACCTTGCCAGGAGGTTCAACCTCATTCACACTTGAGTATGCGGACCCTGTTCACACATAGATGTCAGGTGGGGCAATGACGCCCATTACCACCTCCTGAGGTTAAATACCTGGGACTCTAACCAGCTGGTAATCAAAGAAGCCTTCAGATGAGAGGTGGAACGTCTTCAAGGAAACGCAAGAAGTCCAGTTGCCTTCAACCTAGCACTTAAGATCAATTCAGTAAGTCAAACCAGGATTTCCCAGTCCAGCTGCTGACACACCATGTATAAGAGTTGCACGGTACACCGTTAGAACCATGAATAAAATACTTAATATGATAAGAAGAAACAATTGATAATTCATGGTTAACAGTACTATAAAAATATTGTTTCTGCTGAGTGAGCATTTTTGTTTTGTCTGATGGTGATTTATTCTGAATTATTCTGAATATGTGATGCAGATAATAACACTGTCTGCAATTGTCTGTTGACTGGACTGTTCCTGCTGCCAAAGCAGAGGAGATGAGAGAATTAATGTTGATGAGGTCAGTCGACTGACATGTTCATTTGTAATCATGGAAATTATTCAACAGTGAGTGGACAAAGCATTTTGTTAAGTTAAAATGAACTTTTTAATAGTAAGCTTGTAATTATTTTCAGTGTGATAAACTCACACAATGTTTGTTAGAATTCGACAACACAGACACAGCTCTGACCTGGGTAAGAGGAGGCATGAATGTGTGTGAGCAGGTGAAGGGGACCCGTAGTGCAAAGTGCTTTGAGTGGTCAACATGACTAGAAAGCACTATGTAAGGCCCATGTCCATTCACTCTGTTGTGATGGTAACACTTACATTAGTACACTATCACCATTAAGTAGTTGCTTATTAGATTACATATTGGTTTTTATTAGTCATTATAAAGCACTTATTAATCTCTTTATTCTTCATGACACAAGAATTAAGAGTTTTTCCTCAATAACCTCCCTAATTACTTGTTTATTGATATTGCAGGAAAGTTGTTGTACATGAAATTCATGATCTTCATTTTGCTTTGCTCAGTATGGACCTCATAAGGTACACCACACTTACAGAGACTTAATTTAGACTTATCTGGACTCTACCAATACTTGTAGTTTTGTGTTTTGTTAAGGTAGGAATAGGACTATATTTATCAAGTGTTGAGGGATACTATGTTCAAAAGTTATTAAGCATTTTATAAAATGGTCCACTGAGTGTTTACATTAAAATTATAATCCGCGTACAATAAATTTTACTTACTAACTAGTTAACTAGTAAATGGAGAATAAGTAGAAATAATATAAGTGTTACTAGGGACATATCCTTACTAATCCCAGTCCTGTGACAGGGCACTGGCCTATGGGCCATGGAACTCTGTATACCACAATATTCTAGAGTCAAATGGAAATATCTGTCTGACAGTTCGAATTTGGCCGCAACAGTAGAATGATCCCACACACCAGCAAATGTGCAAAAAGAATGTCTGAAAAGAAAAAGAATCAAGGTGTTGTAATGTACCAGTCAAAGTCCAGGACCTCAACCCCATTGAAACCTCAATTGTGCTGTATGGACTCTTAACAGAGCTGTATAAACAAATACCGCAAACCTCAATGAACTGTTGCAATGTTGTAAAGAAGAGTGGGCCACAATTCCTCCACAGTGATGTGAGAGACTGATAAAATCATACTTCAAGTTATTGCTGCTAAAGGTGGTTCTACAAGCTACTGAATCATGGCGTGTACTTAGTTTTTCACACATGACTTCTCCATTTTGGCTTTATTTTTGTTAAATAAATAATGACACAGTGGAATCTGATGTGTGTTGTTTTACACTGCATTTAAATAATTCTAGAACCTGGTAAGGATGATGGATTTTTTATTATGTCCTGATTCATAAATCCATAGAATTCAAAGACTAGTACTCTTGTTTTCACAAGACTGTATATTTTGTATTGTACAAAATGCTAGATCATGAAAGAGAGAATGGAGTAGTGTCTCTATCAATGAATTAAGAGTGCAGAATTTTGCATAACAGATAGAAGCTACCAGTTTTGTAATTATGCATATGAAAGGATTTCTCTCTGGAAATAATCAAGCTCATCTGAATATAATTATGTGGGGACGCACTATAATGCTGTATAGTCTCCGATGACCATACAAGACTTGAAACCTCCACCACACAGACATACAGTTTACATGTTTACTTGTATGCACATATATACATATGCAGTACATCAGGTCATGCACTGCCACCCACTGGGTCAGGTCTGACCTTGAATCATCAGTGTGTGATATCTCATACTCAAGCTTTTCGTACAAGTAGGATATTTTTCCCCTCTTACTTGCCATTTTCACCACTGATTAAAGAAGAGCGATGGCTACCCACCATGTACACGCACATGCGCACACACACACACAACACACACACACACACACAAGGTACAAGACTTAACCCAGACCTCAAACCTGGCAAATATGGGAGCAATTATCTAGAGGCCATAGTGATCGACTGCTTGTTGAGGTCCTCTGAACATACGCACATACTGTAGCTATATTCATAGGGTCCCTTATGCTAATACTACTACTGCTGCACACCCACCTTTACAAGTGTTTATCATCCTCCACTTAGACCGATTCATTAAACCAGCAGCAACTTACTTACTATTAAAATAAATTATAAATTCTGGTCTCTGTTGACATGACTGCATCACATAATTTCTGCAGATTTGCTAGCTGCACTGTCTCATCAGCTGCCAATCCCAGCAGACATTGGGCAAGAGGCAGGGCACTCCCTGGAAAGATCGCCAGTCTATCACAGTGCTGATATATATAGACAAACAACCATTCATGCTCACATTCACACCTACGGGCAATTTAGAGTTACCAATTAACCTGCATGTCTTTGGACTGTGGGAGGAAGCTGGAGTACCCACAGACAATCCATGCAGGAACAGGGTGAACATGCAATCTCTACACAGAAAACCATCAAGTGAGCCAGCGTTCGAACCCTGAACCTTCTTTGCTGTGAGGTGACAATGCTAACCACTGTTCCACCCCAGCGCCAATCAGACTAGCCATTCTCCATTCATGGTGCCTATGGTGTTGAAAGGGGCACTTGGTAGGTGTACTAAGCGATGAAATTATTGTCACACCTGCATGAATGTACAGTAGACTTAAGGTTCCCGGTTTGGGAGTTTGAAAATATGGTCACCCTATTTAAACTATGCCATGATTAGTGCATCTGACACATATACAAACCAGTCAGCTGACACTCAAAGACACTCTTGATTCTTTTGTTACTAACAGCTTAGTTTTGCTATGAATAATAAGCCCATTATTATTTCTTTCTGATCAGAAAGCACTGTTAGGGTTACTTTCTCTATTAACACTCACTGTTTTTGTTAGCATTGTTAGCATTTGGGTATGTTTTGGCCTCAGGTTTTCCTTATATGGGTATTTGTAGTCACATCAAAGTAATACTTGCTGCGGCCAGTAAAAAGAGAAAGAAAAGGTAATGACTTAATATACATTAGTACATTAGTAACTTAATGTACATTTATGTACTGTCAGTGATGTGGTAGGGAAATTACTTCTAGGTACACTTAGCATCACTTCACAGATGACAGCACGTTAAGGCTGCTACTCCACCGTTAGCCTAGCCTAACCAATATGTAACTGTATACAAGCTATAGGATTCACACTTTTTACAGGTAACAGGTAATCAGGTAATAGAGCATAGAACTAAAAAAAACTTTGGCAGTTGCAGCAATGCCAGATAATAAAAGAGACCCTGTATGCAGTGATATGATTCAGAATAAAGAGCACATACATGTGTCTGTGTGGCATCAAAAATCACCATCATCAGAAGTTATGTGATCTAACTAATCTTAATGAGGAAATCATCAGCAGCAGTTGATTTTTGCTTGAGAAACATGCACACACATGCACACTCACACAGATGTTCTCAGTCAAAAAAGGAAGTGAGGAATAACTTTCATTTGAGAAAGAAACAGTCTCAACATCTGGAAACTCTTTCACCCCTTGACCCCATCCCCTGCTCCATTCCTCCTCTATTCTTCCTCCACCTCACCCCAGGTCTTCTAGACCTTTGTCTGGAAAGAGTTAAGTACGTACACCAACATGTGTATGTGCTGAACATAGACACACACACAGACACACACACACACACACACACACACACACACACACTAAAGCTGGGCAACCATATGTGTCAATTTAAGGCCATTGTTTTGCCAAACCATGTTGGAGTTTTCTTAACAGAGTATGAAAAATATTTAACTTATGTTTGTATTCAGTATTTTTCACTAGAACATATAATGTGTGTCCTTGGGGCCTAACAAACATGTTGAAAGCATTTCCCTCCCACAGGATACCTGAGGGGTTTTTATGGGAACAAGAAACAAGAAGACTAGTTTATATATATATATATATATATACACCATGCTTGCAGTTTATGCTATGACAAAACATCAAAACATAGTCTGGAGACCAAATTTATTGGGGATTCCTTCTGGTGGAAGATGTAATTTGTGACCTCCTGTCCCTAATCAGCCATGTAGTGAGCAAACCACAAGGATTTCAAGATTCACAACTAACAAGTTGAGTGGTGTGAACAGTACAGCAATCTGATGACTTTCAAAGTATGTGTACACGGCATTAGTGAACATGGCCAAGCAGGCAGAGAATGAATGAAAAACTGAATTAATCTGAGAAGTTCAAGGTAAATAAAACTCCATATAGACCCTGTTAGCACCAGAAACATTACATAACAGTGTTAGCTGGAGACAAATTAGAGGAAAAATGGAGGAAAACACCAATTACCTCAGAGAAGTAGGCCACATAACTGAGCAAAAATTTTATCGTGCTGTGTTGTTAGGTGCCAGAATCGAAGGAGTAATGGGTCTGAGTCACTTTAAGTCACAAAAATATACATGCACACTGTCATGACCTGGCTCAGGAGGTCACAACTAAAAGGGAAACCACACCATGATGAAGTTCTAAATAACATGATGAGTAGATGCCACTGAGGATGAAACAGAGTATCAAGGATGTGTGGATGAGTTTGTTAATTGGTGTCATGCTAGTTTTTTTCAGCTAAATACTAAGAAAACTAAGGGAATGATTTTTGATTAGAGAGATAGAGCAGGCAGAAGGACACACCAACAAGTAAATTGATGGTGACTGTATTGAGGGTATAAATGAATATAAATATCTAGGGACAGTAATTGATGAAAAACTGTCGTGGGATTCAAATACAGCTGTCATTTACAGGAAAGGACTACAACAATTGTACTTTATGCGGAAGGTCTGACAGTTTGGAGTGGACAGACATATTATGGTTCTTTATTATCATTCATTTGTGGAAAGTATTTTAACTTTCTGCTTTACTGCTTGGTATTTTTCATTGTCTGTAGTTAAAACTTTGTTTAAAACTTTATTTGTCTCTGGCTACTGATAACTACTGCTTATTCTCCAGGGACATCCTTCTGTTCCAAAGGGGCATACTCAGTGTGGGAAAAAAAGACTTAATGTATGCTGTAACATGCTTCATTCATACACAAGTCAGTCAGTTAGTCGGCCATTCTAAACAGTTCATTACAATTATTTGTAATGTAGAATGTACTGTATAATAGTGTGGTGCAGGAAACCTGGAAGTAAGTTAGAATTTTGGCACTCCTGGTCTACTCTCCAGTCTCGTTGCACTGAAAAAAAAAGGCTGTTGGATTTACATGAAAATAATATGTACAGTATCTATCAGTTGCATATATTAATGTTATGTTTTCTCAAAATTATCTATTTACATTAAATATACTGAATTTTTATTATCATTTGTTAAACAAACATGACTTTTTTATGTTAATCTAAGGATTTTCTTTAATGTTAAGTATATTCAATTACCCCATGTGTCACAGCCCAGGCCATGACCATCTGAGTTCCCTGTGTTTCCTTGTTTTTGTCGTCTGTTTCCCCTAGTCTACCCTCCTTGTGTGGGTGCGTGCTTTCTTGCAGAGTCCAGCTGGAGTGTGGCACCTGTTTTCCATTTCATCTCATCATCTGCTGTATAAAAGCCCCGGCTCACTCTACACTCGTTACCAGAGTGTTCCACTCTACTGTGTCATATACTTGAAAGCTGTTTACCCAAATGTGACAGAAGTCTCTGGCCACAATGGACCCCGCAGACCCAGAGTTGTTTTGCAACACCTTAACCTCACAAGGCACACTCAGTGGTCATCACTCAAGGACACTTCAGGAAATCTCTCTTTTCCTGCCTTTGTCGCAGAGTTGAAGAGAGTGTCTGATCACCCAGTCTGGGGCAGAGAAGCAGCCAGTTGACTCCTCTCCTTGCGCTAGGGTTCCAGGTCGTTGGCAGACTTTGCGGTGGAATTTCTCAATCTGGCCACTGAGAGTGGTTGGGATGACTCAGCACTGCAGGGGGTCTTCCTTCGTTGTCTGAATGAATCTCTCAAGGACGAACTGGCCATCCGGGATGAGCCTAACTCCCTGCAAGACCTCATCTCCTTAGCCACCCGATTGGACAACCGAATGAGAGAGAGACAATGGGACCGCAACCTCCACCAGGCAAACACCTACCCTGTGTCCTCCCGGGCTTCTTCCATAGTCTCTCCCGGAGAACCACCGTCCTCCAGGGATACAACTGAGGAGCCGATGCGAAGCTGGGTTGCACCAGACTAACCCCTGAGGAACGTCAGAGTAGGTTGCGGGAGAGGCTGTGTATTGACAGTGGCCAGCCTGGTCACTTCCTTCCCCGGTGTCAAAAGCATAGACCAACCTGAAGAAGGGGGAATTCAGGTGGGTCAGACTCTTTGTGGTAATCCTCCCTCAAACAAAAGAACTCTGGAGTCAGTTCTCATTTGGGATCAAAATTCTGTGCCTGTTCGCCCATTAATTGATTCTGGAGCCGATGGTAATTTCATTGACTTTAAGTTTGCTTCTGAGCACTCTATTCCCTTGGTTAAGCTTCCTGTGCACAAGGATGTTAATGCCCTTGATGGTAGACTGTTAGCTAATGTGACCCACATGATGGCCCCTCTTACTCTGCTCACTTCAGGCAATCACAGAGAACTTATTCAACTTTTAAGTCATCACCTCTCCACTCTCCCTTTTAGTACTGGGGTTACCTTGGCTTAGATTACATAACCCTCATTGACTGGTCCCTTGGCTCTATTAGAGCGTGAACTGTCTTTGCTCTGCCCTCTCTCCCCAAGGCCCTCCTGTTGTTGCTTCCCTAGACCCCCTGGATCTCACTGGAGTCCCTGAAGTCTATCATGAGTTGGCTGAGGTCTTCAGCAAGCAGCAAAATCTCTCTTTGCCTCCCCACCGGCCCTATGATTGCAGTATAGACCTCCTGCCCAGGGCCCTCTTCCCGACCAACAGACAAGCTTTACAAACTGTCATGGCTGGAGTGGGAGGCAATGGAGAGATACATCCAGGAGTTGCTGGCTGCAGGCATCATCTGTCCCTCCTCCTCGTCGGTGGCTGCTGAGTTCTTCTTTGTAGGTAAAAAGGATGGTTCACTATGCCCCTGTATCAATTACAGAGGACTGAATGAAATAACCGTTAAAAACAAGTATCCTCTACCGTTACTTGACTCTGCCTTCCACACCAAGCCACTGTCTTCACTAAACTTGATTTAACCATCCTGTTATGTTACGGGTCAAATTGACCCGTTTTAAAGTTTGAAGATCTAGGAAAAATAGTTAAAAGTATTTTTTCAATATGAAACTTCTTCTGCTTGCCTTAATTAGTGTAATCAACATATAATATGAAAATGGTTCATCTCACATATTTGCAACCACCCCCTGCATGTTTATATCACATAGATACTGTTCGGGTCAATTTGACCCAGCAGTCAAACTGGAGGTAAAAGGGTGTCAGAAATGTCAGAGTATTTCTTTCTTTGCAACTGTGAGACATATTTCACCCCAATCACACACACACACGCACACACACACACAGGTGCAGATGTTATGACTTTTGACGGGAACCATTTATGTTCTCGCGGGAAAACTCCACCCACATTCAGTGGACACTCAACAGGGGAGGGGCAAAACATATAAAAGATTCTCTGCATGGGAGTCCTACCAACATTATACTCTGTCAGGCAGACCTTTACAAAATGAGCAGCTGAAGCAAAAGGATGACAGTCCAGGAGGCTCTGGAAGTCATCATTGATCATGACAGTGAAATAGAGGAGGATGTGTCTGAAGAAGAAGACTATCTTGAGCTAAATTCTGATTCTAATGATTCTGATTTTGAACCAGATGAGGGAATTGGTATTCCTATTCCTCCAAGCAAGACATTCATGTCAAAAAATGGTGAAATACAGTGGTCTTCATCCCCAAATATGCGTCAGGCAAAACTGTCTGCAGAAAACATAATAAAGACAGTCGTGTGACTGACATCAAGTCAGCTTTTGAGCTGGTCATGCCAGATTCAATACAGAAAATCATTCTGGAAATGACTAATCTAGAAGGGAGGCGTGTTTTTGGGGAGAAGTGGAAGGAGCTGGACAAAACACATTTAGATGCATATTTGGGGCTCCTCATCCTGGCTGGGGTCTATAAGTCGAAGGATGAATCGACAGCCAGTCTGTGGGATGCAGAGACAGGGAGGCCGATATTTCGAGCCACAATGTCTCTGGAGACTTTTCACATTTTCTCCAGAGTAATCCGATTTGATAATCGAGAGACAAGGGCTGGTAGACGGGAGAGAGACAAGCTGGCAGCTATTAGGACAGTGTGGGACAAGTGGGTAGAGCAACTTCCACTACTCTATGACCCAGGCCCTAATATCACAGTGGATGAAAGGCTGGTGGCATTCAGAGGTCGCTGCCCATTTAGGCAATACATGCCTTCCAAACCAGCTAAATATGGGATAAAAATCTGGGCAGCATGTGATGCAAACACCAGCTATGCACTGAACATGCAGGTTTACACTGGAAAGCCGGTTGGAGGAGCCCCAGAGAAGAATCAGGGCACAAGGGTCGTGCTCGACATGGCACAGGGTCTCAGGGGGCACAACATAACCTGTGACAATTTTTTCACAAACTACAATTTGGGTCAGGAGCTTCTAAAGAGAAAGCTCACAATGGTCGGAACTGTCCGAAAGAACAGGGCTGAACTCCCTGCTGAGCTGCTGGTAATCAAGAACAGGGCCCCTCAATCTTCCATGTTTGCCTTCACAGACACCACAGCCCTGGTGTCTTACTGCCCCAAAAAGGGAAAAAATGTTGTGCTCATGAGCACTCTGCACAAAAATGCTGAAATCAGCACAAGAGAGGACCAGAAACCAAGCACGATCCTTGATTACAATGCCACCAAAGGGGGGGTAGACAACTTGGACAAAGTAACAGGGTCCTACAGCACCAAACGAATGACTGCGCGCTGGCCATTGGTCATCTTTTATAACATGATAGATGTATCGGCCTACAATGCATTTGTCATCTGGACTGAGATCTTTCCTGACTGGAATGTGTCGAAGCTGTACAAGAGGTGCATCTTTCTTGAGGAGCTGGGGAAGGCGCTTGTGACACCGCACATCCAACGGAGGCAGCACCTGCCAAGGACCCCAGCCGCTGCAGCCACGGTGAGGGAGATCCAGGAGAGGACTGCACCAAGTACTACACCAGTGCGTGAGGTAAGGAAGTCAGAGTGTGTGTGTGTGTGTGTGTGTATGGGTGTGTGTGTGTGGGTGTGTGTGCATGTGTGTGTATGGGTGTGTGTGTGTGGGTGTGTGTGCATGTGTGTGTATAAGTGTATGAGAGTGTGTTGTGTGTGTCTTGACATCAGCAAAAAGACACCATAGTAAAGTAATCATGGTCCTCTTGTTTCTAGGTTGCTGCTGAGGGGAAAAGAAAGAGGAAGAGGTGCCAGGTCTGCAGGCCATCTGACGATGTCAAGACAAGCATGACCTGTGCGAAATGTGCAAAATTCATTTGCACAAAGCACAGTGTGATGACATGTCACTCGTGTGCTGTGTAGATGTACAGACACACACACACACACACACACAAACATTCATATTGCGATTGCTTGTTTGTTGTATTGTTGTATTGCGATTTTGTTCATTTCTGGTTCACAGTACATGTATGTAAAACAAAATTTCAATGTTATGTTTCAATGTTATGTAAAACTATTGTGTTTTATATGTTGGTCTTTCAAAAGTAATAAAGTAGTGAAACATTAAAAAAAAGTTTGAACATGTATTTTTTTTATGAAAAACGAGTGAATTATCCTAATTGAACCATTACCTGTTAGAGGTAAGGAACACCATTGCACTAAATATTGATAGAATAATTAGTAATGGAGTTAGTAATGAAATATTCACAATGCTTGTTAGGATTTTTTTGGTTTCAGACATCTTTTGGATAATTAAACATGCACTGGGTCAAACTGACCCGGGAACACCATTGCTGTTCCTGACAAATGAACATAACAGGAGGGTTAAGAAATGCTTACCATCTAGTTTGGATTAGTGGAAGACGGCATTCAACACCCCGCTGGGCCATTTAGCATATTTAGTTATGCCCTTTGGCTTAACCAACACACCAGCAGTTTTCAGGGCCCTAGTGAATGATGTCCTGTGGGATGTTGAACAGATTTGTCTTTGCCTACTTGATGACATCTTAATCTTGCCCTCTCCTGTCATTCTGATCGCCAGCCAGCCCAGGCCTAACCTGAGACCGTTCTTCCTCCCTCATGTGTTGTAGCAGCAGCCCAGTGGGACACTGAGCAACAGGTGAAGGAGGCTCTGGAAGACCATCCAGCACCAGGTAACGGACCTCCTGTCTCTGTGCCTGGGCCCCTCAGAAGTCTTGCAGTGGGGACATTCATCTAACCTGGCCTGCCACCCTGGCGTTAACCCTCCTGAGCTCCTTTGCCAGTGCTTCTGGTGGCCATCCATGGTTAGAGACACACGCAGCTTTGTGGCCGCTTGCTCTGTCTGTGCTCCTGGTAAGGTCTCCCATCAGCCACTGGCCGGTCCTCTCAATCCGCTCGCAGTGCCCCACCGCCTGTGGTCTTATATCACTGTGGACTTTGTCACTGGCCTACCTCCATCTCAAGTTAATACCACAATACTCACCATTGTTGACCGGTTCTCCAAAGCTGTCCACTTTGTTCCCCTGTCCAAACTCCCGTCTGCTTTGGAAACGGCTGAGCTGCTAGAGCAACATGTGTTCCATCTTCATGGCATCCCTGGCCATTGTCTTGGATTGTGGTCCTCAGTTTGCTTCTCGAGTATGGCAGGCTTTTTGTGTGTTACCAGAATTTTTTTCCTCTCCTTTTTGATCGTTTGTACTTACCTAGATGGCATTGCCCTGGCCTCCAGCTCCACTGTAAAGAATCTTGGAGTTATCTTTGATCAGGATATGTCCTTTAGCTCTCACATAAAACAAACTTCTAGGACAGCCTTCTTTCACCTGCGCAATATTGCCAAAATCAGACATTTTCTGTCTTAAAGGATGCAGAAAAACTAGTCCATGCATTTGTTCCTTCCAAGCTGGACTACTGCAATTCATTATCATCAGGCTGCCTCAACAAGTCTCTAAAGACTCTCCAATTGATCCAGAATGCTGCAGTATGCACTAGAACACTGCATTCCCAGAATGCTGGCTTACTGGTGGTTCCAAGAGTTTCCAGGAGTAGAATAGGAGGCAGAGCTTTCAGCTATCAGGCTCATCTACTGTGGAACCTTCTTCCAGTTTGGGTCCAGGAGACGGTAAAAAGGACTGAAGGTAAAAAGGACTGTTACTGCAGTTAATGAGTTTTCCAGGGGCCAGTGAATGTGTGATTATGCATAGATGTTGTGAAATTTGTCATTCAGTGCAGCTACCTATGATAGTGATTGGTGTGAGATTGCATGTGACTGGCGAGTCGAGCAGGACTGTTGTGTTAGTTTTTTCCAGGTTCCAGTTAAGGGGGAGCTGTATGGATTGTCAACTTGGCGAGCAGACTGTAGGGGCAGACTTTTTTGTTTTGGCACTGGCTATGGCCCACAGTAACTTGTGTTCAGTTAGCGAATGAAAGTGCTGGCAAAAAGTATGAAGAAGAAAAATGAAAGTATGAACACATATGGGGTGTGGATTAAAGTTATACATTCAAGGATTCAAGGATTCAAGGAGCCAACACATGTGAACATGAGGTGAAACGAAATAGGTTACTCTGGTCCCGGTGCAAGCCAATTACAGAAAGTATAAAAATACAATAAGAATAACTAAGAATAAAATAGAATATATAAATATAAACTGAGAAGTAATATAAATATAGAAAATTCACAGTATAAGTATAAACACTATAATAAGTATAAGATGAATAGAAATAAAATGAAATGAAATGACACAACAACAATATCCAAAAGCGTAGGAGTTAAAGTGACAGCTGTGCATTGTGCAATGTCCAGTGTTCAGATTAGTGCCCTCGGGCAGGAGGCTACGGAGCATTATGGACAGAAACCTCCCGTGGAGCAGAAGGGCAGAGGGGAAAACAGAGCGTGTGCGGGGTGAGTGGGGTCCTTCAGGATGCAAGCGGCCCGTTTCCTGCATCTGGCGGTGTAGATGTCCGTGGTGGTGGATAGGCTGCGTCCCACAGTCCTCTGTGCAGCTTTCACCACCCTCTGCAGAGCTCTCTTCTCTGCCGCCGAGCAGCTGCCGTGCCACACGATGATGCAGGAGGACAGGACGCTCTCCACCACACATCTGTAAAAGGAGGTCAGGACTGAGCTCCCCAGTCTGGCGTGCCTCAGCCTCCTGAGGAAGTAGAGGCGCTGATGTGCCTTCCTAAGCAGGCAGGAAGTGTTGGTGCTCCAGGTGAGGTCGTCAGAGATATGTACGCCCAGGTACCTGAAGCTGGAGACCACTTCCACCGCAGTCCCTCCGATGTGCAGGGGAGGAGGGAGGTGTCTGCCCCTCCTGAAGTCCACGATCATCTCCTTGGTCTTCTTCACATTGATACAGAGGTTGTTATCTCTGCACCAACCCTCCAGCTGTTCCACCTCCTGCCTGTAGTTGGACTCGTCGTTGTTGGTAATGCGTCCAACCACAGCTGTGTCATCCGCGAACTTCACAATCAGACAGCTCGGATGTCTTGCTGAGCAGTCGTGTGTGAGGGTGAACAGGAGGGGGCCACAAAGAGCAGGCGAACATAGGAGTCCTTATTCTCTAAGTGGGTGAGGGTTGTGTGGACCACAGAGGAGATGGCGTCCTCTGTGGATTGGTTCTTCCTATAAGAATACTGGTGCGGGTCCACAGTGACGTCAATAGAGTCTTTGATGCGGGTCATGACAAGTCTCTCAAAGCATTTCATGACTATCGGGGTGAGGGCTACCGGCCGATAGTCATTCAGGCCTGTCACTGTGGACGTTTTGGGGATGGGGATGATTGTGGCAGTCTTCAGGCAGGTGGGGACCGCCACCTGTTTGAGAGAGGTGTTGAAAATGTCCGTCAGCACCTCTGTGAGCTGGTGTGCGCAGCCCTTCAGCACCCGTCCAGGGATGTTGTCGGGACCAGCAGCTTAGCGGGGGTTGGTGTCACACTGAGGGGCTCTTCACCTGGTGGAGTGGTGAGTCTGGTGCTGGGGGAGGCGTTGGAGTCCTCAAAGCGGGCGTAAAAGTTGTTGAGTGCGTCAGACAGCGAGGGGTCCCTGGGGCATTGTGCATCTCTGGTGTTGTAGTCTGTGATGCACTTTATGCTCCTCCACATACTCCGTGGATCGTTGGACGTGAAGTGTCCCTGGATCCTCTGGGTGTATGCAGCCTTGGCCCTTTTCACTCCCGCGTTCAGCTCTCTCCTCGCCGCTCTGAGTGTCACTCTGTCACCAGACCTGAACGCAGCATCCCTGGCTTTCAGCTTTCAGATACTCTGTTACAGTCCTGGTGCTGGTGACATCCTCCGCACACTTATGATGTACCTGAGGACAGCAGATGTGTAGTCCTCCAGGGTCCACCTCTCCCTCACAGACAGCTGCCTCCCTGAAAATCTGCCAGTCTGTGCACTGGAAACAGTCCTGCAGTGCGGGGACAGCATCACTGGGCCACACGGTGATGGTCCTCTGTGTTGGTGTGTGGCGTCTGAGCAGAGGATGATAGGCAGGGACCAGCATGATGGAGATGTGGTGCATGACGGCTCTGTATGCGTCTTTTTTGTTGGTGTAAACACGGTCCAGCATGTTATTTCCCCGTGTCGGTATGGTGACGTGCTGATAGAACTTGGGCAGAGTGTCTGTCAGGTTTACGTGGTTAAAATCCCCCGCAACCACGTAAAAAGCCTCCGGGTGCTTATGCTGGAGCAAGCTGATGTTGTTGTGAAGCTCCGTTAGCGCTTCGTTAGCCTTAGCACCCGGTGGGATGTAAACAGCCATAACAAACACCGCCGTAAACTCACGAGGCAGATAGTGTGGCCGGCACTTTACAGTCATATGCTCTATCGCCTCGGAGCAGTGGCTGTTCACCAAAGTACAGTTCGTACACCAACCTTTATTGATATAGACGCATAATCCGCCCCCGCGGGCTTTCCCCGACTGCTGGTTGCGGTCCGTACGGAAGAGAAGCCGACCGTCGATCTGGAAGGCTTTGTCCGGCATGTTGTCTTTCAGCCAGGTTTCTGTAAGACAAAGCACCGCACAGTTCCTCATCTCACTGGAAGCCTCCAGCCCCAGTCGGAGCAGGTCCGTCTTGTTGTCCAGGGAGCGGACATTGGACAGGAACAGGGACGGGATCAGTGGTCTCCCGGCTTTAGCCTTTAGCTTGGCTAGCAGTCCGCCCCGTTTGCCCCTCTTCTGCTTCCGCGCACACCGCTTCCTCTTGCCCTCCGCCCGGCGGACACCACTACGCCAGTCCAATGTCCTCAGGAGCTGCAGTCTGCCCAGCAAGGCCCTGAGTCCGAGGGCCACTGTTGTTGTCGTTGTGCTCATGGCCGAACCATCCCTTATTTTAAACATTTCGGTTCGGCTGTACCTTATACGTTTACACAAGCAAAACTGTTAAAGTTGGCCCTAGGACCAGCTAAAAAAGTACTAAAAAAGGGCTTGACCCCAGGAGCACGAGAAGCCGCTGCACTGCTGCGCGCCACCATTTTGATTTGTTTTCTGCTAGGGCTACATTTTTTAAAAGATTATATTCTTTCATTTATTCCTGTTTAAGTGATAATAATAGACTGAAGAATTAAAAAGAAAAAACAAACAAACAAACAAAAAAAAAAAAACACATGGGCCACCACATCACCAGTAGAGCAAAAAGAAATGAAATATGAAGGATAGAAAATATTACCTGGACATCACTTCTTACTACTACTATGTTGAAATTAAAACTATAGTGTTGGTGCACATATGTAAAACATAGGCTGCCATAAGAAGGAGATCAACTTTGGGAGAGATAACTGATCTGAAGATCATAGAATAAAAACGTACAACACATCATGTGTGTTAGTGAAGCCTTCAGCCAATCAGGACAAAGTGCTGTCATCACAGAGGTGGTTCCAAGTTGGAGTTCAAATGTTTTTTTTCATGCCCAAAGAAGAATAAAAATCCAAAAATCCTGACTGAGGATTTCATAATTCATGCATGAAAGGGTTAATATTCTGTAAAATATAAAGAGAAATTTTATTAAAGATGAACACATGAAATCAAATTTTGGAGAACATCTTTAAAATAAATGCATATTTGCAATTTACAGTTGAACTAATGAAGTGATTATCATTGTAGTGATAAAACTATTAGCCAGTGAATTAATCAATTAAATTGATCAAAATTAATAATAATAATAACTGTTTTTGATAGTTGTGGATAATGTTCATTTTAAATGAAATTACTCTTTATTTATACTTTTTACTTCAAAATCTTTTATTATATTTAAATATTCATCTTTGTACTTTGTCTTGTTTTTTGTGCAAAATAAGGTATTTGAAAATGTCAGGCTGGGCTTCAGGAAATTATGGGCTCTTTTTCTTTTACTATTTTCTGACTTTTTAGACACACGATTAATTAAATCAAAATAATTGTTAGTTGCAGCCCTGGTAATTTCAGGAATCCATTGTCACATAAATATTTTAACCAGCAGTAATTGGGAGACAAACAAAATCAACATTTTTAGTGATTCAAATAACATACTGAAAATGACAATATTAATATTTTGTAGTGTTACCTGAATGGTCAGGTGTCTTGCTTTGTTGGTGTCTTGCTGCAATTGTACACTGAGAGAGCACTGTTACTTGTAGTAACTTTGCGGTTGATGTCTAAAAAACAACAAGATATTCTAGTGATATGTCATTTAAATATCAGAAACACACTATTACAATGTACACTGTAAAAACCCTTTCAGCGGTGCTGTCCATAAGACAGGGCGGCACGGTGGTGCAGTGGTTAGCACTGTCACCTCACAGCAAGAAGGTTCCAGGTTTGAGCCGGGGCTTTTCTGTGTGGAGTTTGCATGTTCTCCCTGTGCCTGTGTGGGTTCTCTCCAGGTACTCCAGCTTCCTCCCACAGTCCAAAGATATGCACATTAGGTTAATTGGTAACTCTAAATTGACCATAGGTGTGAATGTGAGTGTGACTGGTTGTTTCCAGAATTGGTTGTTTGTATGTGATGGACTGGCGATCCGTACAGGGTGTACCCCTCCTCTTGCCCAATGACAGCTGGGATAGGCTCCAGCTCCCCTGTGACCCTTAATGGATAAGCGGTATAGATAATGGATGGATGGATGGATGGATATTTATTCCAATAAACTAATTTATCTTTCCTTTTTTGTTTTTTAAGTTACCAATAAATAAAAAGGGTGAATATTTTTGTAACATACTTTTTTTCTATCATAAAATTGATTTTGTTGGACTTCATCATAAATTGATTTTACAAAACTTAGTTTAACAGCTCATATCACAAGTAAAACAACCCAACCCACCCACTTGCAGCACCAGGAGAGGGAGCCATTAAGTTTCATTCTCACCTGTTCCAGCAGCATTAAAAATCAACACATTTGTTTGCGGAGTGTGGAGGGATAACACTTTGTAAAGTTAGACTTTACCCGAATTACCATGATTGTATCGAGCGTGGCTCTCTTTCCTCCTTATGTTAGCCAAGTTCGTGGCTGCTATAAGGCCTTACTGAATGTGCTCTAATCTCAAATACCTAGGTAACTTCAGCTAAATACTGTTTGTGCTTAGTGTGTTTTTGAAATTAACATACATCATCCCCTTGTTTGTTTAGGAGTCTGACATTTTAATATATAAATTGGCTATTCTTCTCAGTGTTTCCCCTGCCAGTGTATAGGCCTGGCGGCCAGGCCAAAAAAGTTGCCTCCTTCCTAAAACACTGAAAAAGTGTGCAGGCCTGGCGGTGATTTAAAGCAAAGATTTTTCACGTTTATTGATCGTTTCTCTGTCCTTTTAGTACATTGATTTTTTTATTTTAGGCGACAATATTGCCATATAGATTTTTAATTTGTATTTAGTTTGTGTTATAAAGATCTGTTTATAAATCTGCTCAGAAGTTTTCGGAGATTTGGGGAGAGTCACTGGCCGGCCTACCTTGGTTACCGGCGTTATGCTGAGTCCGAGGCTTCAGTTATGCCTCTTTCCAGCCACCTGCTGTCACTCACAGCAGGGAGACGACGGAGGCGATTGGCTCGTCGTCTGTGGTATATTATCCAGATGTACATCATCTGGATTTTCCTCAGAAGTAAGTATTAACACACAATCAAGTTTCAATCAGATTGCTAGCTTCCAGTAAATTAATGTGATGTGAACTGCTAAGATTGGGGGGAAGCAAGAAAAAAGACGAAAGACGAGTCTGACAAAACGCAATGCATTGTGGGGTGATTGAGTATATCCAGTAAGCTCACGGTACAAATTATTGCCGATTTAGTATACATCCGGGTATGTCTCGCGTACACAAAATTTGCATACTATGCAGTGTGAACACACTACATACTAACTTTGACGTCAGACTTAGTATGAATAGTATGTTAGTATGCCGTTTCGAACACAGCCACACAGGTGTGTTTGGGACTGCGCCCCTAGTGGTCATTGATGGTATTGCATGGTGTGTGAATTTCCCCAGTGGGGACACTTTTCCAAAGTGTGTAACTGCATATATCAGTATGCTTCATATTTTATATAGATTAGTACACTTTTATGTGATCAGACTTTAATTTTACTGAATAATTTGGCCTTAAATCATCAGGGGAACCCATTTAATCACTGTAACTTCCTTTCAAAGCAGTCTTATTCTTTGGAGAAAACGAATGCTAAAAATTTTGATTGCCGTAAGTATATAAAAATATGCATTAATGTCTGTAAATACAATCAATCATTAACATTTTTTTAAAATGTCTATTTTATATTATATTGTTACGTTCCCCGAGGAATAGTCTAGGGTTGGGGGGGGAGTAACAAATAAAGAAATAATGTCCCGGGAGGGAATAGAGAGCAAACAAGGTCGGAGACACTGTATAGTCAAAGAAAAAAAGGTTTATTCACTAACAAAAGACGCTGGTGCTCAAACCAAAGACAAAACAACCAAGGGACCAGGATAAACTGTAAGCAGCACACACGAATGCAACGCAGCATAGATAAATCAAAGTTTCGCACTCCAGAATGGAGTCCACCGGAAGCCACTGCTCCCACACACACGCCCGACCGGCATACAGAGGCCCACTGGCCACGACTGGTGCTTCTCTCTCTCTTTTATGACTTCCGCCCCTAATCAGGAGCGGATGTAAACTCAGGGCAAGACAATCACCTGGAAAGAAAGAAAAAGAGAGAGAGAGAGAGCACAACACACACTCACACAGGCAAACACACGGCCCCTTACACTAGGGCCGTAACACCCCCACCCTTAAAGAACAAACCCCTGTTTGCTTAATAAGGTGGTTAACAAAAAAATCATTTGTTCACTCAAAAACAAACAAACAATTGTATCGTACCGGATGAATCTGTCATTTGAACTCACCCCCGGGACAGAGCATCAGCCACCACGTTGTCAGCTCCCTGCTTGTGCTTGACTTCGATATTGAAGCCTTGCACTAAGAGGGCCCAACGCATAAGGCGTTGGTTGCAGTTGTACATCTGCCTCAGAAAAACCAGGGGATTATGGTCAGTGTACACAGTCACTGGGAGTGTACTTGATCCAACATACACTTCAAAATGTTGTAAGGCTAGAAGCATCGCGAGGGTTTCCTTCTCAATAGTAGAATAGTTCAGCTGGTGGCGGTTGAACTTGGCTGAGAAGAAGGATACTGGATGAGGAACACCATCATCATCATCCTGTATCAGTACTGCCCCAGCTCCTGATGCACTCGCGTCCACTTCTAGCTTGAAGGGACAGGCAAAGTTAGGCGCAGCTAGAACAGGAGCACTACACAAGATTGATTTAGCTGCTTCAAAAGCACGCTGACAATCAGAAGTCCACACAAAAGGAACCTTCGGACTACACAGGGAGGTGAGAGGGGCCACTACTACCGAAAAGTTCCTGCAGAAACACCGGTAGTAACCTGTCATACCAAGAAAACGGCGGAGTTCACGTCGTGTGGTGGGAACAGGATAGGTTAACACCGCTGTGATCTTGGCATGTACCGGACGGACTAGCCCATGCCCCACCTGTTTACCCAAATAAGTCACAGAGGCCCTGCCGAACTCACACTTAGCAAGGTTTAGCGTCAGATTTGCCTCTGCAAGTCGCTGAAAAACCTTCCTTAAAATGGATATATGATCAGACCATTCGCTGGAGTACACAACCACATCATCCAGATACACATTACAGTGAGGGATATCACCCAACACCTTGGTCATTAAACGCTGGAAGGTTGCAGGAGCGTTCTTTAAACCAAATGCCATAACTGTGTACTGCATGAAGTGGTCGGGGGTCACAAAAGCAGAGATCTCAGAGGCCCTGGGGGTTAAAGGGACTTGCCAGTAACCTTTCAACAGATCTAACTTAGTGATGTAAGTTGCTGGACCAATGTTATCGATGCAGTCCTCTAAGCGGGGCAAAGGGAAACAATCAGGTACTGTAACGGCATTAACTTTCCTAAAGTCTGTGCAGAATCGAGGGGTCTCGTCAGCTTTAGGAGCTAGCAAACACGGGGAACTCCAGGAGCTGCTGCTAGGCTTAGCTAGTCCATTCTTCAACAGATACTCAACCTCGGTTCTCATCACCTGTCGCTTATAGGCTGAGCACCGGTATGCATGCTGCTTGATGGGAGCAGTGGAACCAACATCAATGTCATGTTGTAAAACATTGGTGCAGGACGGCACATCACCAAACAAGGTGGGGAAAGAGGACAACAGTTCAAGAGTATCCTGACGCGGCTGGGCAGGTAGGTAAGACAGACGGGAGTCAGCATCAGACAGGAACTCAGAGTTGGACAGCCTACCACTCTGTTGGCCACCAGAGGGCGTATTGAGTCCGTCTTCCGCTTCTACCTCTGAACATACCATGGACGTAGTCAGCTCAGAGCCTTCTGGTTCCACCTGAGGGGTCTCTCTGGGAAAGTACAGCTTTAACATGTTTACATGACACAGCCGTGTCTTTCTTCTACGTTCAGGGGTAGAAATGACATAGTCTGTGTCTGAAAGCTTCCTGTCCACCATATAAGGGCCCAAGAAGCGAGCTGTAAGGGCAGACCCAGGCACTGGTGACAAAACCAGCACTTGGTCACCAGGAGAGAAGTGTCGTACCACTGCCTTACGGTCATACCACCTCTTCATGCTCTCCTGGGAGGAGGAGAGCGCGTCCTTTGCCAGCGCGGTGACAGCAAACAACCTGGACCTGCATTGAGACACAAAATCCAACACATTCGTTTTGGGTGGAGAATTAGACATGAACTGGTCCTGCAACACCTTCAAAGGGCCACGCACATTGTGACCAAACACCAGCTCAGCCGGACTAAACCCAAGCGACTCCTGTTTTGCATCTCGGATTGCAAACAGCAGGAAAGGCAGACCCTCATCCCAATCCTTCCCTGTCTCTGAACAGTACTTCTGAAGCATAGACTTTAAGGTCTGGTGCCAGCGCTCCAGCGCACCCTGGGACTCTGGATGGTAAGCGCTACTTACTGAATGAGAAATTCCTAAAGACTTTAAAGTCTGCTTGAAAGTCCTTGACAGGAAGTTGGTACCTTGGTCTGTCTGCACAACATGTGGCAAGCCAAAGGTGGTAAAGAACTTGAGGAGGGCTTTGCTAACAACTGGCGCAGTGATCCTCCTCAGGGGTATTGCCTCAGGGAAACGAGTAGCCAGACACATTACCGTAAGGATAAACTGATTACCCGACTTTGTTTTGGGCAGGGGACCAACACAATCAACTATCACATGTTGGAAAGGGGTACCAACAGCTGGAATGGGATGTAGTGGGGCTGGAGGAACCTTTTGGTTGGGTTTACCCACCAGCTGGCAAGTGTGACACGTTTTACAAAAGCGAGCAACGTCTCTTTTCATGCCTGGCCAAAAGAAGTGTTTTAAAATACGTTGGTAGGTCTTAGTAACACCCAGATGACCGGACCACAAATGCTCATGTGCTAGTGTCAGCACATGCTGCCTACACTCAGCCGGGACCACAATCTGATGGACTGCCCTCCAGTCCTCCCCCTCAACTCCCAGCTCCGGAAGCCACTTCCGTATTAGCAGACCCTCATCCAGTGAATACTGCGGTCTACCACTACACCTGTGCTCATCACCACAAGCAGCAGAAAAACACCTGGTCAGAGATGGGTCAGACTTCTGGGCCTGGATAAGAGCGTCACGACTTAGAGGCAGGGTGACCTCTGGGACAGTGGCAACCTCCACCGTACTCTCAGGCTCCTTGGTCTGACTGTTCGCTGACTCACCAGTAGGGGGCAGTTTGTCCTCAGTCAAGGCAGCAGCAAACAGTGAGTCTGACAGGTTGATTTCCTTTTCTTGCTTGCGAGCTTGTGCTCTAGTCAAGACACTAGTGTGAAACACATCTGGATGTTTTTGTTCCAGCTCATCAGGCTCAGCGACAGAGATAGGAACACTCACCACCTCTGGTGAGGGATACACTTTCCCTCCGGCAATGTCATTCCCCATGATAAGGTCAACACCCTCGATGGGAAAAGATGCACGAACTGCTACTGGGAAGAAACCACTAACTAGTTTGGACTGGACATGAATACGATGTAGGGGAGCTGGTACAAAGCTCATCCCAATTCCCCTGACAACAGCACTCACATCACACGCGGACTCACCATCCAGTGGCAACGCACTAGAGAGGATAAAAGACTGCGAACCACCCGTATCACGCAGTATAGTGACTGGGTATTGATCCTCGGCCTTCCCGGTAAGGGACACAAACCCTTGTGAAATAAAGGGTCTAAAACAGGCATCGGGCCCTGACGGAACAGTCAATGCTGGAGCCACGGTCTTTATTAAACCCATACCTTTTGGTGGCACAGGAACAGCAGACTGCTGTTTGCGTTTCAGCGCAGCACAGTCAGCCACCAAATGACCGGGTTTGTGGCAGAAAAAACACTGTCTTTCTGCTTTTGGAGTGGGGAGGGGAGCACTGGCACGGGGAACCTGTACAGAGGAGTTACCAGATTTTTGAGAGGTGGCACCGGTGGAAATTACGTCCTGCTTTAAGAACCTGGCTTTGTGAGTGAGGGAGAACTCATCAGCCAACACTGCAGCTTCCTGTAGAGAAGTCACTTTCTGCTCATTCAGGTAAGTAACTACGCGCTCAGGGACACACTGCTTAAACTCCTCCAGCAACATTAGCTCCCGCATGGACGTTACATCACTTATTTTACACGCTGAACACCAGCGGTCAAATAAAATTCCTTTTTCACGGGCAAAGTCCGTATACGTTTGGCCGGGGCTCCTCCTAAGGCCCCGGAAACGCTGACGATAAGCCTCTGGCACGAGCTCATAGGCGCGTAATATCGCGCTCTTAAGCTTTTCATATGTCAAGCAATCGGCGGTAGACAGTGAAGCGCAAGCTTCCTGAGCTTTACCTGTAAGCTTACATTGCAACAATATCCCCCACACCTCCTGTGGCCAGTTTAATGCCACAGCCAACCGTTCAAACGTGCTGAAGTACGTCTCCACCTCAGCCTCACGGAATGCAGGGACCAAAGAAATATGCTTACTTATATCAAAAGAGGTAGCTGAGGCTGACAGCGGCACTCCGACAGCTGACCTTAAACTGGATTGCAGTTCTAACTGCCGCATCCTGATGGCGGTGTCCGCCTCCAGTTTCCTCAGCTCCAGCTCCCTACGAAGCTTAAACTCTCATTCTCCTTCCCGCTCCTCCTTTTCCAGCTGGAGGCGGGCGAGGCGAACTTTTAAACGAGCCTCCAGCTTCGAACCAGGGCTGGACTCAACTGAAAAGGGATCAAACTGCGGGAGTGTCCGTGGTTTCCTCTCAGTCACCACAGGTAATCCGGGAGTAAAACTGACCGGCTGTGCCTCGACCGACTCTACCATGGGAGAAACAGTACGGCCTCCCGCACGGCTCTCACCCGCGCGCTCAGCCGTCTCCACCGGGTTGCCGTCCACCTGTGAAGGCGCCGCGGCTACATCCACCACACCAGGGGGTCCTGCCGGCGTTAGGCTGAGGATGCCCCTAGCCACCAGCGCCTCTAACACAGCGGCTTTCAGGTCGCTTTTCCGCAAGGAAAGCGACACTGGGATGTCGTAGTGTGCAGCAATCTCAAACAAATCACACTTCCGACAGTCCTCTAACTGTGCCAATGTTGGATCAGCTGTGAACGCACTAACACTAAACTTTGCCATCCTGCCTGACAAAGCCACAGCCACACCGGCTGACACACAACTCGCACAACAACAATGAGCAGCGAGCTCCAAACAGACTGCCACTAGGCACACACACACCTAAAGAAAAACAATTCACTCCTAGCCTACCCGAGTTTCTAAAACATACACAATCACGCACAAACTTCCCCGGTTCCTACCTAACCAAGTACTGTACCTGTTCTGTCTTCTCGGAGCGTGCCGAGCTCGAGGCGACTTTAAAGGCTGAACTTCAGCGGCCGGAGCCCTGAAAAGCCTACCCCCGCCAGAGACTCTTATCCCCGCCCAGAGTTACTCCTAAAACAAAAAAGGCAAAATAATAAAAGAGTGCCCGATGGAAAAACTGATCTCAGCTTAGCTGGACACTCACCTGACTTTACCGGGAAGCCTCGTGCTACAACAAAAGGATAACGGGCTAGACAACTGCGGCACCACGCAAGTTCCGACCAAACTCCCCGTTCCGAGGTGTTTGGATCCCGGACGAGCCCCCAATTTGTTACGTTCCCCGAGGAATAGTCTAGGGTTGAGGGGGGAGTAACAAATAAAGAAATAATGTCCCGGGAGGGAATAGAGAGCAAACAAGGTCGGAGACACTGTATAGTCAAAGAAAAAAAGGTTTATTCACTAACAAAAGACGCTGGTGCTCAAACCAAAGACAAAACAACCAAGGGACCAGGATAAACTGTAAGCAGCACACACGAATGCAACGCAGCATAGATAAATCAAAGTTTCGCACTCCAGAATGGAGTCCACCGGAAGCCACTGCTCCCACACACATGCCCGACCGGCATACAGAGGCCCACTGGCCACGACTGGTGCTTCTCTCTCTCTTTTATGACTTCTGCCCCTAATCAGGAGCGGATGTAAACTCAGGGCAAGACAATCACCTGGAAAGAAAGAAAAAGAGAGAGAGAGAGAGCACAACACACACTCACACAGGCAAACACACGGCCCCTTACACTAGGGCCGTAACATATATATTATCTCAGGAACACTGTGAGGGAAAATTCTTCACATTTGGGCTATAACTCATGCTAATTATCACACAAATGTCTAACAGGATGAAATTATTAAGTGACGTGAAAAGGTCAAAAGTTAGTCCCATTCATGTGACTGTGATCTGTCTTAAAGGAAATCTCCTCTTGGACTCAAAGGTGACCTGGTTAGATTTTGATGGTCAAAGGTCAAAGGTCAAGGTCAATGTGACCCCAAAACACGTTTTTGACCATAACTCAATACTAATATTACTAATTATGACAAAATGTTACACAAATGTCTGATAACATAAAATGATGAAGTGATGACATTTTCTGTGGCTTTCTGGCCTCCAGGCTGTTCTCTCAACCAGCTTCACCTGTCTATCCAGCCTGTTAGCTGTCCATCAGAAGTGTCCACCCTACTCTGTCTTTATCCTGCCCTCATATTATACACCAGAGGGCCCCTGCTCTTTTAATCTCCAGACCCCCTCCTGCTGGACTTGCTTCTTTCTTGCATAGAGATGTCTGGAATCCATCCCTCAAGGGTGGGATACAGTCACAATCTGACCCTCTGTTTCCTTGGGCCCATCTACAGCCTCAGATCACTGTTCCCTGGCCATATTCCCTCCTTGCCTTGCTCTTGCTGCCCACCAGATTTGTAAAGACATTTCTCCCTGTCCTCACTCACCTGACTGCCCTGCCTATTTGCACACCTGGCTCCACTTATCATCAGCCTATATCTTTTTTTTCAAGACACTCAAAGACGCTTAACAATATAACAAAAGAGAAACAGTAAAAAGAATTGAGTAAACTAGAAAATGCATTTCCTGTGGAAAATGCGTGTGAATGCTGAGAGCTGAATAGATCGCTGAAGCAAAGCTGAAAATGGCTGTAATTATTGTTGAAATGCAGAAGAAAAAGTTAAAATTTGAAAGGCAAAGATAATTTCTGAAGCAATGCTTAAAATAGCTGAAATTAGCAGAGAGAAAGGGTAGATGCAGAAGCTGAAAGTTAAAACCAATAGCTTAAGCATTCATTTGAATAGCAAAATTGCAGACAAAGTCAAACATTTTAGAAAGCATAAAGAGTTGAAGAAAGTTGAATTAGCATAAATATAAAAAGGTTAATACTCTAAACCTTTTGGTAGTTGAATGGTTTCTGTAGCAGAGAAATTAGAAATTAGCAGAGAGAAAGGGCAGATGCAGAAGCTGAAAGTTAAAACCAATAGCTTAAGCATTCATTTGAATAACAGACAAAAGTAATAGATATATTGCACTTATCCACGTGCAAGTGAAAATGCGCCATCAAATGCGCCCTGTAGGCAGTCACTAACACCTCCAAGAGGACGTGTTTAACATTACGTGTTTGATTATTTGTGAATTATATTGTATATATGTCTTAGACCCTGTGATTTATTTAATGAATTTTAAGATGGTTAAAATAAAAAACTTTGTAGTGGTGCTGTGTGGGTCTGTGGTATACTGAATTGTTTCAACTCTAGGTGTTTTGGGACTTGCAAAATCTGAGGTGCCTGATCCTATGTCACAGAGCTGCAAGGAAGCAGTATTTAAAACCCACTGGGGTGAGGAGACAATAGAAGTATGATGGTGAGGTGAGGTGAGGTGACTAAACCTTAAATCTCATTAGTATTTCAACTCAAGATCTGTGGGAGAGTACTGACAAAAGTATAATTTATAGTGTGTGTATATATATATATATATATATGTTTAATGATAGCAATCAGTCTTTACTAGAACACAATTATCAACGGGAGTGTAATTTGTTTTATGTGTGTTATGAAAGGTTGCTCTAAACATGTGGTTTTGCAGGCAACTCTTTACCATGGATAAAGAGGGCTTAGATTTTTATAATGTAACATTATATGTGTGTAGCATATAGTAGCATATGTGTTCGATACTTTTATCGTTTGCTTGTTTCATCATGTTTACCACAGAAAATAAAGCTAAGGCTATTAAGTTTCAAATAGAAAGATGTATACATATACCGTTTTATTTTTCTGTAAAGATTTAAAACGGCTCATTTTGACCGGGATGGTGTACAGAGGCTAACCCCAACTGCCAGTACCCTCTCAGACATGCATACCTTAAACAACCACAAAGTTAATTTTACTGTCTTACTAAAGCTTAGTTTACTTCCAAAAAAACACAATTTTAACAAGTTTAACACAATGTTTAAAACTGGCACAACATTTTACCAACAAAGACGTTGGGGAGGAGTCAAAGGACTTTTTTTTTTGTGACACAACAAAAAAGTAACCAATGCCAGCCATTCCTTTTTTAGTGGGCGTGATTTACTCGTGGCGGCACATATAAACACTCATCTGAGTTGTCGTCATAGTCTGCCTTTTGATCGCTGCTAGTGTCCATGACCTCATCATTTTCTTGACTCAGCTACACCATTTTACTCAGGACTAAACATGGTTCTGTCAGGGTGTCAGCTCCGAGCCAGGGCTTTTTATTTTGTAGTTCAGTTGTGTTTGTATTATTTCCTGTTTTATTTTGAAATCACTGACCTCCCTCTTGTTTCAGGTGTCTTGTCTTCCCCTTCCTTCTGTGCTCCCTCCTGGTGATTACCTACCCCGCCCTAATGTGGTTCACCTGTGTCTCATTGTCTGCCCTGCTCCTGTGTATTTAGTGTCTGTGTCTCCCTGCCAGTTCGTCTTGTGCCCTTGCCAGACCTACCAGCCTTCGCGTAAGCCACCTATTCTCCAGCAGCCACTGTTTTTGACCATTGCCTGTGTTTTTGACCTTGCCTAAGCTCTAGTCCTTTTGTACCTCAGCCTTGATTCTTCCGTGTATGATCTCAGCCTGTTGGACCGTGCCTTAGCTCTAGCCTTTTGTACCGCTGCCTGACTGCCTAGCTGTGTACCGACTCTGCTGGAAATAAAGGACCTTGTCTTTTTTTTGTAAAACTCTCTGTCTCCTGCACCTGTGTCCACACTGCAACTCCTGACAGGTTCATCCAAACGATAAGCATGTTACAGTTATACTCTTTTTAAAGTTAACATCGTTAAGCAGTCATTCAAACTGTATTATTATTTTTCTTAAAGTGTGGTCTAACTAGGAGCCGTTCTGACTGTGTATGTTGTGGAGATCATCCCCTCATCCCATACTGATGTGGAGGGTTAGTGTTTTATCACTTTAACGTTTTACGCCTTTAAAAATTTCTTTTAGACATCAAGGTACCATTTCTAACAAGACCTTCATCCGTTGTTGTAGAAAGCACAAACTTGCAGCAGCTAGACTCTGTTTCAAATGGTAAGTAAGTAATTCTCGTTAAAGCATGTAGTTGTTAGCTGTATTATTCGCTGTGTTAAAACCACTAAATCTGCCTGCTTAATTCCAGAGCTTTTACATATACCAAAGCGCAAGAGATCTCTGTCACTGAGGCATATCAGAGACAGAAGGGCCAAGTTGGCAAGGCACAACACAGGGTAAACATGCAGGGTAAATACTTTGTGTTTATTTATTCATTTAAAGTTAAATTTGGTTTGATATATGTATAAAATGTGTATTATTCACACCATTAGGGCTACAAGTGTGGCAGAACCAGAACAAGCTTTGGAGGATGACGCTGAGGCCCCTACACAGCAACCAGTGCATGCTTTTGAGGACAACGCTGAGGCCCCTACGCCGGAATCAGTGCAACCTTCTGGTGAAGTGGTAGAACCATCTGCAGCACCCTACGCCGCAACCGGTTTTAAGCTTTTGGGAACGATGCAGAGGACTCTACGACAGAATCAGTGCAACCTTCTGGTGAAGTGGTAGAAGCAGCAGTGGTGCCTACTCCTGATGTGACAAGTACAGACACAGGGTGAGTACTATATATTTATTTATTTATTCGTTTATTTCTATAAAGTTATATTTTGTTGATGTATATGTGATGTGCGTATTTTTATATCAACAGGTCCGCAGGTGAGGTAGGATCGGTGGCAGCACCCACACCACAACCAGAACAAGCTTCTGGGGAGGCGTTGGAAGCTGAACAAGCACAGGCTACTGAACAAGAGCAAGCTTTTCGGGAGGTGGAATCAGCAATGCAATTTCTAGTGGAGTGGAATGAAATAACCAGCCTGGAGGAAGAGGCATCGTTGACACAGCATGTTTACTACTATCAAGGTAGTGAACACTTTTTTTTTGACAATGTGTTAAATGATTATGCTAGCACACCTCTTCCCGACACTGTGTCTGACGATTTGTTGTTCCTATCTCAAAGTGTGAGTGTTTCTGGTGATATTATTGCTGAGGTGGATGAAATAACCCCCACATTGCCTAACACAGTCCCCAATATCCCACTAGACAGCCTTGAGGAATTGACCGACCTTGATTAAAGTGCGCTTTATAATATCTGTTTAAACTCTGGTAATTTACCTGATGCTGATCAGGCACAACAGACACAACAAGCAGAGGACAGTGAGGCGGAGTCACTGCATAATCTGATAAGGGAAAAGCTTGAACAGATCCCCCAAATTAATGACAGGTTAAACCAAATTTCCCAAATTAATGACAAATTAGATCAGATCAATGTCATTTTAGACCAGACACCCCAAATTATTCACGGACTAGCGCAAATTTCCCAAATTAACATTAAACTAGACCAGATCAACGCCAAATTAGAACTGGTTCCTCAGATTAATGAAAAATTAAACCATATTACCTCTAAGATAGACCAACAGGAGGCCAAAATTGAAAATTTGATTAAGTTGAACACAGACCCCAAAAAACTTGTATTGGATAACTTAAAAACCTGGAGAAATCATTTACGACACTAATCAACAATACAAATCATATTCACACATTGTTAAACAGTGTGACATCAGGTCCTTAACCTTAGCTGTAGGAAAAAGCCATGGCCCAACCCAACAAAATTTTTAAAACACAGTGACGGCTCTGGTCGAGTGGTTGTTAACGATAATGACAATTTGGAAGAAGAAGAAAATCAGTCTGAGCAGTCACGTATGTTTTTTTTCCTTTGACGCTGAGGCATTTAAGCAGTGGGAGGTAGACATTAAGAAAAAAATTTATGCTATGCGTGAGCGGGGGTGGCGCTTGCGCAAGCGATTGGTTGAGCCTGATATTACATCTGATGGTGCTGGAACGTCTTCTCGTACATGTTGTAGTACCGGGGGTGGTTCTAATGTCTCTAATAATTCTGTACCACATGGTGTTGCTGCTGCTGGTAGTACTGGTGGTGCTGCTGCTGCAGCTGTAAGTGAGTCTGATGATCAAATACAACATGAGCCGTTGGTTGAAAGCAATTATGGTATTGAACACCCGGGGTCTGGTGGAGGACAGGCTGAGATTAGGGACATACCTGTCTTTAACGCTCTAGAACTGCGACAGCGTGTCGATTTTAGAAACATTGACATGAATAATCCAGAGCAGGTGCCTGCTAGGGTCAGAGAAAGTTTGTCTGGTGTTATTGATCAGGCACTAGAGGCATTGCAGCCGGGTAGTGTTTTAAATGTTGTTTTGAGAGGGCCGTCTCTGGCCAGCGACGTACAAGCCATTTTACATGCGGACAATGATTACAATGTGGACTTGTTTTTAGAAGAAATTGCACAGGTTATGAAGAGTAATGATGACTCCGTATCAGATGATGAATTGGAATTTGTTGTTTCGGTTGCACAGAACAGAAGTGGTGGTGCTCGTTTAAAGCTGGGTAGTGTGCCTTATGATGAGATTCTCTCTAAAAAGGGGCGGTTTCTGTACTATCCTAACAACAGTGTTGAAGACAACGCTCTGTGCTTCTGTTTATGCCTTGCAAACGCCGCCGATGCTTCCATGTCTGAGCCAGAAAAACTGGAATATGCCCAACAATTACACAATGCTTCTCCACATGCAACGGGTATCATTCACTGAAAAACCCATACGTGTGCACCCATTGTATGCTCACACTGCAGGGAGCGTAAATTGGACAGCGACCTGCCTCATCAATGCTTTATCCAACCCATCGAAAAACAAAAGCCCCAACAGAATTACGTTCTCTATGATTTTGAGACAAGATACCACAACGGTAAGCATGAGGCCAATTTTGTGTGTGCAATGGACATGAGTGGGAACAAGTTTTGTTTCAACACATTAAAGTGTGTGGGTACATTTGTCAAACACTACAGGCGCCCGAGATTTCGGAGGTACACATTTATTGCGCACAATGCATCTGGTTTTGACAACTACATACTGTTGGAGTACTTTGTCAGAAATGGAATTGCTCCTACTGTGACAATGAGAGGTAGCAGAGTGATTGTCATGTATGACAAACCATACCAACAGCGGTGGATCGATTCGTTCAGCTTCCTACCTATGCGCCTGGCCAAGACACCAGCAGCTTTAGGGTTTGAAGACTTGGAGAACTAGGACTACTTTCCCCACAAATTCAACACCAGGGCCAATGAGGAGTATGTAGGTGCATACCCAGACCCCTCCTACTATGGGTATGACAGCATGAGTGAGTGTGAGAAAACCAAGTTTATGGCGTGGTATGAGACAGTCCGTGGCAGTGTTTTTGATATTCAAGCGGAAATGCCCCGCTACTGTGTTAACGATGTGGAAGTGTTGCGTAGGGCATGCTTGATATATTGTGAGACCTTTCTGCAGTGCACACAGCTAGATTCGTTTGTATTTACCACTCTGGCATCCAGCTGCATGGGTGTGTTTAAGATGCTGTTCCTCCCCAAAGACACACTGGCTCCTTACGTACGAAGGTGCGTACGTGGTGCAAAACAAGACCTGTTCAGATGTGTCTATACAGTGCCTTGAATATGTTGCCAAGACGCAAAACATCCTGATAAAACATGCACTGAAGGGAGGAGAGATGCAGGTAGGGCCGTACTTTGTGGATGGGTACAACACACCCACAAATACATGTTATGAGTTTGCAGGTTGTTTCTACCACGGATGTGTCAAATGCCACGTTGAGAGTGACATGAACCTGGTAGCCAAGGTTCCCTTCGGCGAGCTTTACCGCATCTTTTGAGGTGAGCGCCTTGGAGTCACAGTATGGCATGCGTGTTGTTGTGATGTGGGAGTGTGAATGGGCTCTGCTTACAAGCGCAGATCTGGCGGCAAAACAATTTTTGTCAGTGTACAAAAAACCAGAACGCCTGGACCCCAGAAAGGCTCTTTTTGGTGGCCGTACAAATGCCATGAAATTACACCACAAGGCTGACTGTGACAGACGAAAAAATTCATTATTTTGATTTCACCAGCCTGTACCCTACAGTAAATCTATCGGTCATCCGCAAATCATCTATAAACAACTTTGACAGTATTGAGAACTATTTTGGCTTTATCAAGTGCACAGTACTGCCACCAAGAGGCCTGTACCACCCCGTCCTGCCCTATAGGTGCCACAGCAAACTCATGTTCCCGCTGTGCCGCACTATGCGCCGAAGAGCAAAATCAAAACGGTGAGTGCAGGCATAGTGACGGTGCCAGACGGCTGTCAGGCACATGGGTGACATTTGAGCTTGAAAAGGTGCTGCAGAAAGGGTACCAAATAGCCTGCATTGACGAGGTGTGGCATTTTCCTAACAAGACAGATACTTTGTTTAAGGAGTATGTCAAAACATTTCTAAAATGCAAACAGGAGGCATCCGGCTACCCGAAACACGTGAAAACTCCTTAAGATCAGCAAGAATACATTGCTGATTATTATGAAAAGGAGGGCATCAGGTTAGATCCGGCCAAGATCCGTGTTAACAAGGCAGTTAGGAGTTGTAATAAATTACTCCTAAGCTCGCTGTGGGGCTGATTCAGCATGAGGAAGTAACATGCCGTCGTGTGAGCTGATTACAGATCCAGACAGATTCACACAGCTAATGTTTAGCGATCATTATGATGTGAGGCAGTTCTGTTTCATCTCAGACGATGTGGCCATGGTGACGGCAGGGGGTCCCAGGTAAAAGATGTGAATGTGTTCATAGGTGCCATGACCACCGCATACGCCAGGCTCATGATTTACTGGACAAGCTGCAGCAACGTGTTTTGTACTGTGACACAGACTCTGTCATCTTCACATCACGACCTGGTGAATGGGTCCCTCCTTTGGGTCCTTATCTAGGTGATTTAACAGATGAGTTAAATGACCGGGGTCCTGGGGGGGAGGAGGACTACATCACAGAGTTTAAGTGTAAAGGTGTGACACTTAATCCTGCAAACTCTAAAACAGTCACCCCTGAGTCGTTAGCTGGACTAGTGCATTCATTTGTAGCCAATCAGAGCACAGATGCACACCTAACAGCTGTATCTGACACCATCAAACGTGATAAAAAGAAGTTTCATCTGAAGAATGAAACAGTTGTTAAAAGAGTCCAGGTGGTGTACAACAAGCGCAGGGTGCTGCATGATTACACGACACTGCCATATGGATATTAAATTAGATCAATGCTTTGATGGCAGACTACAGCACCCGTTTAGTTTGGTTGTCAGCGGTCCCTCTAATTGTAGGAAGACTTTTTTTGTCAAGAGTGTTATTGAAAATGCACCAAGGATTATTTCACACAACGTCGACAATATCGTTTACATTTATTCATGCTGGCAGCCTTTGTATGATCAACTTCTACAGATAAGAGACATCAACTTTGTGAACGGTCTGCCTGAATCTCTGTGTGATGACGCGTCATTACCCCCAGACAAAATCAATTTGTTAATTATAGATGATTTAATGAATGATGCAAGTAATAACTTAATACTTAAAAACCCCAGAGCTAAATATCAAATTTCACTCTTAGGCAGACAAATGTTTCTGGGTAACAGCAAATATTTTTTAGAAGCCTTTAATGACACGACCGGTGTCCCATACGGTTATCTCCTTATAGATTATAAAGCCAAAACACCCGAACATTTAAGACTCAAAACGAATTTGCTTTCAGACCTGCCGGTTGTCTATATACTGAAAAAACACAAGGGGTGAGGATGTCGTCATGCATGCAGAGAAATCTGGCGCTGCTGGAGTTGTTATATAAATCGCCGCCTAGAGTACGAAGAGTCATTATTAGTAATGCTGGTCCTGACTTTATTAGTGCTGTGTGTGAAATAGCTCTTAATGTGTTGAGAGGTAACATCCTGCTGACTGACCGACAATACAGACAACTTAAAAGGCAAAAAGCAATAATCACACCAGTTGCCGACAAAAGAGTCAAAACTTCATCAACCAATCCGGTGGTTTTTTATAACCATTATTAAGTGCAGCCGTTTATTGCTAGTCTCATTACTCGCAGGTTAAAAAAAAAAAAATGGAGCACAGAAAATGTTTTTGGTCCCCCAACACCAGTTGGACATGTTGAAACAATAGCAGCAGCAGCTGAATACAGGGTCCATCAGACAGGCAGCACAAAACGAGTTGGACAAAGCGATGGTCAAGGTATTACAACGTATGGACATGAACATGTATGACAAGGCTAAAAAATATTCCAGCATTCTTCAAAGATACCTATCGTTGGTGAGACAAGATGAGCGTGAAAAGGGTGTATTAACCCTACCGTTACCTGTCACTGAAAGTGTTGACGCGGGTGGCATGAGTCAGGACGCTGCACATCTTGTTGATGACACCGGTGTTAAAGACCTGGTTGTGGAAGATGTGTTAAGACACATGCCAAAAAAGAACAAAAGAAATGCTGAGCTCATTTTGGCAGCGTTAGCCCGTGCATCAGATGTAATATCATGGACTGACCAGGGTGGAATTATTATTAACAAACAACAGATCAGAGGCTCACATGTCTATGATTTAATAAAAAGTGTAACAGCCGCACACAATGTCTCAGATTCCTCAAGGCCTGCCGGTTGGACTTTATTTTTAAAAACCTTAGCTGACTAGCCACTTTCAGCCGTACCAAATACTCAAGTGCGCACTTCTATTGCAAGGTTTAAGGGGGGCGCCGATTCAATCAGTGAGTCCAGTATGGCCACATATGGTGATTCACCCATCAGTAGAAAACGCTCATGGGTTGAATCACCCCGGTTTAGCACTCCGTTTAAAACACCCAAATCAAGGTGGTATAAGCCACACAGGGCACAGGACCACACCTCAGCATGGATAGATTTTTAATGTGTTCTGTATTTTTTATTTATTTATATTAAATATTGTTTTGTTCAAGTTGTAGAAATATTTAAAGTATTTTTTCTTATTTACAACAAATAATGTTTTTTCTTGTTAAAATGTAATTTTTTCTTCATGTTTAAGGATTGTTTTTATTCTTAAAGTGTTTTTAAAAAATATATATTTTCATCAAATAATGTTTTTTCTTGTTTACGTTTAAAGGATTGTTTTTCTCTCGTGGCAAAATGTGTTATTTAAAAACATGTAAATAAAAGCATCTATTACTAAATTCTTTTCTCAAAAAAAAGTGTCTATTTTAAAATGTTATAGTAGCGTATACATCATTTACCACATTGTACACATGCAAAATCATCTTCATGGCATATAGCAACAGGATGTATTTTGTTAACAAAACGACAAACCACAGCATCGTTACAGACCAGATTGGTTTTATACATGTTAATTAAGCTTGTATAGGACATCCCTTTTTGTATATGACACAGGCAAAACACACAGTGCTGTCTGCAGGTTGTGGAGAAATCACTTTGAACCTGTCTTCGAGAATAAAATATATCGGCACACTTTTTTACAAGAAACTGTTTTATCTGGAGGGTTGCCATAACTGTCAAAAAAACATCCTTGTTTGTCTTTTGTGATATAAATAGCCAACCAATGTTCACCAGGCATGGTAGAGGGGTGTGTGTTTACAATCAACATGGCGGGGTATTTGAACACTCAAGCACACAAGCTGGTCACATGCTAATACACCCAAAAAGTCTGTGTCCTTAAAAATTATTTTTTTCACAACACTGGTTAATTCTATGGTGTTTTTTTAGTAATAGTCCAAAAGTACTTGTCTTCTATTTGATATTTCAATAACCGAATCAAAAACAGAATAACAAATCAGATTGGCTGTGCGGGGGAGCGGTACTCTGAAACGTACTTCCAGCCTAACATTGCCCGTTTTAACCAGCGGCACATTTCCAGAACACCCCTCATCCGCCTCCAAGTTGAAACAGAAGAATGTGTAGCCTGCGCCAAAATCTCGACGAGATATAGCCAGTGATCTGTCCTTCAGACGGCGACCAGTGGTTTGCTGGTCAGCTGGTAATACTCTCTTGTGTAATGACCTCTTTGGAAATAAGGCTGAAACGGTTTAGCAGGATAGGATTGTCCGTCTGCATACAAGCCAGTAAACTCAGTGTCATAGTTCTCAAAATTAAATGGTTTGCGTCCATAATTTCCTGTATACCCCTCGTTATCAACAAACCCCATTATAACAAATTTAGGGATTTGTCCGAGGTAGAGGTTTTCCTGATTGCACACCCTTGTACTGGCTGGAATGGAGAATGTTTTTAAAGTCACCCTGTCTATAGCATATTTGGTGTTAGCGTGTTGTAGAGCTCTGCTGTGCGCCAGCCTGATAGCAGGTGCTACTGAGACCTTTTGTACAAATACACTGGCCGACATGATTTTAACAGTATACTGGTCATTTCCACCCATCATTAGAGAAAACTCATCTTTTGACCGTATAAATTTTAGAGATAGATCAATGCCGTTTAACAACAGTTTTTCTTGAAAAAACAAATCTGCGTGTATTGGCCAAAATTAGTTCCACTATTCGGCTGTTTCTCGTGTATCCCCCTCTCTCCACCAGGCCTGCATTGTCTCCTTCTATGGACGCATCGTCCATGTGACCGCTGGTGTCTTTGCAAAACAATGCTGTGCTAAACTGTGTATTTAGCATGTCGGTTCCGTAGTTAATTAGACACTCAATTGTGGGTATGGGTATGTGTTGGAGGACTGTGTTATAAGCCTGTCTCCCAGCATGATGTCCACCTGGGAGAATAGCGTGCACCCTGGATAGTTGATAAAACCCACATCCGCAACGTTAACCAGGTTTGTACCGTCGGCATTTGTGATCCTCAAACGGGTAAACAAGTATGTGTTGTTCAGATCCAGATAATCTTCCCCACTAGCCAATATGTAAAACTCTATAGGACCAGTGTCTGTTATTGCCGCAACTGGTGGGATTTCAACAAATGTGGATTTTTCAATAGATGTCTGTGTGTATGGAACGGTAAACAAATCCAGCTCAGTCTTTACACACTCCTGACTGGCTGTGAATCAGCGCCATTTTTTTTCAACCTAAAATATGTCTTTTAACGCAATCCTGGAGCGTTTTGCAGGTGGTCTGCTTCCTTTGACGGGTGCCTTCTTTCTGCTGACTTTCTTTGTTTTCGCAGCTGTTTTACGTTTTTTTAGAAGAGGGAGCGTTGCGCGCACGCCCTGTGGGCGGTCTTTTCTGTGGTCTTTTAGTGTACACCAAGAGACCATTTCCTTCCTGCTTTCCAGTCACGGTGTTTCTCGCGTGTTTGACACCACGTCCCCTACAGTGTTTGGGGCGGCTTATTTTAAATGGGGTTTGGCGATGCTAAATCCTCTTTTTAACAGTGGGATTGCCATTCTAAATAAACTGCGGAATATGCCTCCTAGTCCGCTTCCATACTGTGTACTTGTCCCAATAAACCCTGGTAATTCTCCCCCAGCCTGGTTCATATAGTACGACATATATCTACTCTCATTGCGGTTGTATGGTGTGCGCATCTTTTTTTTTTTCTTTAGAAATATTGCCTCACAGGTCTGAAGTGTAGTTTTACAATCACTTTTCCGTACTTGAAAGGTATGTACTGGTTTTGATCATTTTTTAGAGACATCTCAATATCATCAATAACTGATTTGGAGAGCGATGTGTAGCATGGCTTGTCAAAAGTCAAAGTGGGCATACGACGGACTTCATCTGATACATATACATAGCTGGAACCCAACAGTTGATAATTCACAATGTCACTATAAACGAATATATTGTAGCATCCGCCGTGAATGTCTGCAGGGTGGGGCGCGACATAATGCTTTCTGAATAGTGAATAAGCAGGTATCATGAATGGTTTCCCTGGTTTAAAACCCAGTATTTCAGCTAATTTTCCTTTAAATGTAAAAGTAATTCCTTCTGACCCTGAAAAATAAATAAAATTTGTTATATTGTTGTACTGTAAACTAATGCGTGCCGTTGCAGTGTTAGTGATGCATTTTGCATTAAATTCTTTTACTATTCTAGCAACGGACTCATAAAGCCCTGTAGATAAAGTCACAGTCGTCGACTTTTATCGTGCATCAACAATATCTTTTGCAGGAATCCATGAGTTAAATTTCTCAGGCCATCCAAGCCATTTCACAAAAACTAAATTTTTGCGCCCTGATCTTTTTCTATCCAGTATTTTCTCTATTTTAAAGGTTTTGTTTTTATCAATGATTACTTGCTGCAACTCTGGCTCGTAAAATGTGCCTTTTACAGCTTCGCCGGCAAGGTCGGATATTTTATATATGGGCGGGTCTCTAGCAATGCACTTGGTTATTTTAAAAAACTCGTCGGTGAATGTCTGTTCATAACCCTATCTAAACACGCCCCACAGTTTTGATATCCGTACTGTATCGCCTACATTGTGTTTAAATGTTAGTCTTTTGCAGGATTTTCTTTTTGTATAAAGTGTCAAAGACAATTTTCTCATTGTTTTTGTTCACAGTATTTGGGGATGATTTTATAGATCTGTGATAAGACTTGTTATAGGCATCAACAAGATCCTGAACCACGTCAACATATCTACACGAATTAACGGCTGTTAAATACCTCCACATTCGGGTCTTATAAATTCTGTTGAAACGCGAGAAGTGAGTGATTTTATACTGATCCATTAGATGTTGAAAATGTTTATTGTAAAACTCTGTGCCTGCATCCGTTTGAAGTTTAACCGGTACACGTCCCTCAATTAGAATGTCCTTAAATGCACTGGTTACCGCTGGTCTGGATTTGGATTTGAGACATCTAACCCAGGCGTATTTTGAAAACACGTCAATACATGCTAACAAGTATCGCACACCATCATTGTCTGTGCTGTATTCAGACATGTCAACCAAATCGGCCTGAAACTGTTTGTCTATACCGCTGACCAGGACACAATTCCTGGGGAAATGCTTAGCTGCTTTAGCGTGGATGCTCTTTCCATGTTGCAGTGAGACACTTATGACATCATAAAGTTGTAACACAGCCTTTTTATTCACACACGTATACAAGAAAAAAAAACACGTCACACGCACACATAATACATCGGCAGGAATAACACTTTTTTTTTTTTAATCTGCTGCTTTCCAGGATGCGGTGATAGCACACAATTGTGCAACTTCCAGAGAGTCGTCATCAACCAGAGTGTCGTACATTTCTTTGATTTTATCAGTGATGTTTTCAACATGTTTTAGCTCGTGTAAAATAATCCTGGTTTCAGTACCATACACCCCGTTTGAACGCGGAAATGGCAGGAATGAAATGGTCGGTCCAGAGCCTCTTCATGAGCTGGTCAAAATGTCCCTCATAAAAATACCAGGGGATCTCCGTCACACACTCGTGATGTTTTTGACTGGGGTGGTTGATCTGACAGCCGTAGCACAGCTCCTCCCAGTACTTGTCCAACACGTTGTTGAGCAGATGGATGACGCCAATTTTCATGTTGTCCACAAACTTTTTTGACAGCATACCAAGAGGGTGGTCAACAGATTCTGCAGTTGTGTTGTTTTTCACCGCTTCATCTGATTCGGCAGTGATTGGGGACACCTGTGGTGTTTGAAACGAAGGTGATGCATGTGGTGGTGGTGGTGGAGAGCCCCTCGTTTTCCAAGAGGGTGTGGATGGTGTCGATGTTAATGATGAAGCTTTGGGACTGCAGGGAACCTCTGTAAAAACAGGTTTACAGTTAAACAGCGTTTTATAATACATACACACTAACAAAAAAAAAGAAAAGTATGACAAATAATAACACACACGCTACCTACCACTTATTGGTCAGTAGTCGGCTGGTCTGACGATTTTTGGTCTACACGAGACCATCTTGCGCACAAGTCGGTAAATCGTCAAAAACAAGACGTTTTCAAACAGTCTTAAAAGCAGCGTTGATTTTGTCCTTTTTGATGGCTTCGTCAACTTCACTAAACACTCGCTGCAGAGCCCTCCAGTCGCACCACTGAATAAAAAACAAGTCCTTAAACCACGAATGGAGCTCTTCGAGGGTGCATGGATATGGGTGTGATTTCCATTTTTCACGCCCTCTGTCAGCTATTACACTATCCCTATCCACACAAACACTGAAAAAAATAGAATCCTCAGAAGCTCGTATGAAACGCTCTGCCTCAACATGGTAAATTTCAGGCCCCATGCGGCTCACCCACTGCGCCACATAGAGCGCCTCGGGAAAACTGGGCTGATCAAGGTCCGAGCAGATCACAGAGCAAAACAGACCCCAGTCTCTTACAGACATAGAATGCGACCCGCCATACCCCCAACACTCGCCCTCGCCAGTACTCCCACATAGTACAACCTTCCCATCATGATATTTAACCGTGTACACATACCCTTCCACTCCAGCAACCACCCTCTCAAACACGGGCTCTAGCTCGCTCTCTACACGTCTCTTTTTGCAGATGGGACTGTCCACGCATACATCCCCTGTCACAGCATAAGCAGACGTACCTACAATATCCCCGGAGTTGGTGAAATCAGCACTGCCGCCGTTTGCCATGACTGCAAGATAGCCTGCCGAAGTCACACGTAGTGGTGGTGGGATGAGATGAGTGAAAAAAATGTAAATAACAACTAGCAATGCTACTCCTTATATGCTCCTTCACGAATTAAATATGCCCTGTAGGAGGAGGGAGGATACCACCCACTATATTTCACAACTAATCAAACACGTTGTAATGTTATGTCATGTCTTGGAGGTGTTAGTGACCACCCTGGAGGTCGGTTACGCCTAGTGGGCGGTCGGTTACACCCACTGTCACGTGGTCACGCACACACACGCACATGCACTCTCATGCACACGTTGTTAGCATAAAGAGTTGAAGAAAGTTGAATAAGCACAAAGGTTAATAGTTTAAACCTTTTGATTGTTGAATGGTTCTGTAGCAGAAAGTATGCAGGAGTAGTTACAACCCAAACAGGGGTGGAAGCAGAAAGGAAAGACAGCTAAATGTAGAATCAAAAGTTGGAAGTCAAAATGTAAAAGAGGTAGAAACAGTTGAAAGGTAAAATCAGCTGCTGAGGGTTTGACTCAAACAGTTAAAATGGACAGAAAGAGGTATGAAGTCTTAAACACTGCTTAAAGATAATTCATGGTCAGTGATCTCTGTTTAAGAGGAATCCACCAGCAGAATGGCCCATGTGTTAATATATAGATGATAGTTGTGTGTGTCTGTCTGTCTGTCTGTTTAAACAGTACATGTTGTGTTTAAGTGTCCTTTTCTTTCTCTGTGTATTTCAGTATCTGGCCTGTTTTTTCACTTTGAAAATCAGTGTGTGTGTGTGTGTGTGTGTGTGTGTGTGTGTGTTTTCTATCACCAACTGAAATTAACTGCCAAGTTACTTCTGATTAAAACTGCTCTAAAACCTGTTTGAAGTGAAAACTGTTGAACTGTGTGTGAATCCACGTCTTCTATGTGCTGTGGAGACAGTTTGTAGCAGGATTTTGACAGAAAAGTAAGTCAAGAGTTTGATAAACAGCACAGACATCAGAGATCAGCTGATCACAGTCACCTGTTTGTGTCCAACTGCACTCACAGGTTGCCATAGCAATATCAAGGTCTCAGCCTCTACTGTCTCAGATTTTGCTCTGTGCACCTCTTGAACTCCTCCTAATAATTCAAAAACCATAACTCCTATCGATAACATATGATAACTACCAGCACCAGGAGACTTTACTGAACACAGACATGTGTTATTTGTGTAGATAAAGTGGAAAATGACCACAGTATGGCAGTTTAAAAACTGGCCTGGTTTGGATAATGTCTGAGGAGAGCTAAAATGGAGATGAATGGAGCAGTTGAGGGCTCCTCTTGGTGATCAGAGGCTGCTACCGCAAAAACCGTAAATCCTATGGCTTAGGGAGTCGCACTGTGTGACAGAGCACAAAATTATCTACAATTTGAGGTATAAATAGTGTGTGAGAAGTGAAAGGTGTGGGTAGGAGAAGAGGTGAAGCACAAACATTTGAGAAAAAGTTGAGGGGCTGAAAGCTAGAGTGGGTGATGTCACTCTAGCCAGCGCAATACACACCCATTATAAACTCAGAAACTGCCAGAAATGAGCATGAAATATAAACTGCTGTAATTCAAAAACTGTACAAGATATCAAAAAATTGAATACAAGTTGAATAGCTGGACTTACTGGGACCTGTTTAAAGTTTAAATGAAGTTTCTAGCACAAAGTATGCTGAGTTGGTTAGTTAAAGTTCAAAGAGGCTGAAGTTTTCAAGGATTTGAACATTCCGTCCATTAATTTGAATGGGAAAAAATGTGCACAAAAAGTTGAATATTTTAAAAAGTATAAATAGTATTAAAAAAAGTTGAATGTAAGCAATAATGTCCTGAATGAGCTGAACATTTTGGTGGTTGAATGGTTTTTCTAGCACAAAATATGTGGAAAAATGTACGGAAGAATAAAAAGTTGAATAAAGATTTGAAGAGCAATAGTAATGCTCAGCATTCACACTAAATATCACCACTGTTAAAATTCCGCTGACTCGGTGACAAAACATTATATTTCCTGTAAGTTTCTTCAAAATAAAAACCTTGTTCGTCAGTGGAACACTTTTAATGTGAAGGGGCGCCTGCAGGAAATGTTGTGTTTATTAGCAACAACTTAACCTCGCTACTTCTGAAAGTAAACAAACGGTAAAAGAAAGACGATATGCTGCACACCAAACAGTTTCATATGGAAGCATTTACTGAGAACTGTTATTTCTTTATAGTTCTGATTCTGTTCCAGTGAAGCTAAGATTGAAACAGCTGTTAAATTCACGTCATCAGAGGCATATTTTCCTCTTCAATGTATTTATAATTTCATCATCTCATCCCTAGTCAGAAGTGAGGGAGGGACACACCTTTCCAGACTCCAGCGATGACCTGTGATGACAAGTCTCCTGCTGCTCCTACAACTCCACTCAACACCTGCTGCTATAATTAGAAATTACTTATACTGCTATTAGTTGTAGTACTACGTTAGCAGTTAATACTTTAATTATCACTACTATCATTACTACTACTGTATTATTGGCATCACCTTACATCTTATATGGAACCCGTGTTATGCTATGTTCTTCTCCCACTGAGTCTGGTTCTGCTCGAGGTTTCAGCCTCTTAAAAGGAAGTTTTTCCTTGCCACTGTCGCCTAGTGCTGCTCATGGTGGGATTTGTTGGGTCCCTCTCCGTAAATACCCATTTTAAAGAGTATGGTCTAGACCTCTAGCTCTATATGAAAAGTGCCTTGAGATGACTTTTGTTGTGATATGATGCTATATAAATAAAATTGAATTGAATTGAATCAGGAGGGCATTTAAACCTGCTACAGCTCTCTCTGCGTTAAGTTTCTCTATAATTGTGAAAATAATGTATTTGATGGTCAAATGTTACATCAGGTAGATTCACTTTTTTGTCTTTGATGTCCTGCAGACAGAGTGGCCGACTCACCAGAATGAAGACACACTTACATCACCTGAGGGGGCGTTATTTTAATTGCTTGTCCAGGCACACAGAATACAAAAAATACCAAACACACGTAATAATGCTGGCTCATTATTTGGCCATCTGATTTTCAGTTGTGATACCATAATCACATTACACTATTCTTGTATAGTACACCATTAGCCTCTTTTACCACCTAAGTAATAGTCAAATAGTATCAGTCAGTCAAACAGTATGGAGAGAATCCATAGATTACTTCCACAAAAGTAAAGTGCTCAAAACAAACCCCAGACTCAGATGCTGCAAGAGGCTTTTGCCTGCAGCAACAATGATGGAAGAATAAAAGAATAATGTTGCAACTTACATCAGCAAAGACATGGCTACAATTTACATGTTCAATAGTTATTCATTTTTAGCTCATTTCATATGACAGTAGTCACTGTGTTACTGGCCAGTTACAATGCAGGTGTCCTCCCAGGTGATTAGAATTCACTGCAGGTACAGTGAGATTGCTCCTTCCCCCATGTCTCTCTCTACTGCCTAACCTGGTCTGGTTAGGAGAGATGGCATTCATCCCACTTTTGATGGAGCATCTCTCATATCTAGAAATCTGACAGAGTTTATTAGGAAGCCAAAGCCCTGACAATCCAGAGTTCAGGCCAGGAGACAGAGCTGCAGTCTTACACGCTTCTCTGTGCCTCCTTTAGAGTAGTCACCCCTCCATTACCCCATAGAGACTGTGTCTGCCCCCCAACCATTTAAATTAACTAAATTGAAGGTCAACAAAAGAGGAGTTAGTCACAATAATCTAATAAAAATCAGCACAGCCACCTCAAATGTTCAGCAAAATAAAATAATTAAATGTGGATTACTCAATATCAGATCTCTCTCATCCAAAGCTGTACTAGTTAATGATTTGATATCAGATTACCATCTTGATCTATTCTACCTGACTGAAACCTGGCTGTGTCAGGATGAGTATGTTAGCCTGAATGAATCCACCCCCCCCCCCCAGTCATATTAATACTCACATTCCCCGAGACACCGGCCGTGGAGGTGGAGTCGCAGCCATTTTCAACTCCACTTTACTAATTAACCCTAAACCTAAACTCAATTATAATTCATTTGAAAGCCTTGTTCTTAGTCTGTCCCACCCAAGGTGGAAAACATTAAAGCCAGTTTTATTTGTTGTAGTGTACCGTCCTCCTGGTCCATACTCTGATTTCTTATCTGAATTTTCAGAGTTCCTGTCGAGTTTGGTACTTAAAACAGATAAAGTTATTATTGTAGGCGACTTCAATATTCATGTTGATGTCAGTAATGACAGCCTTAGCCCTGCTTTTTCCTCATTACTAGACTGTATTGGCTTCTCTCAGTGTGTAAATAAACCCACTCACTGTTTCAGTCACACTCTCGATCTTGTTTTAGCTTATGGTATTGATATTGAACATGTAACAGTCTTCCCACAGAATCCCGTTCTATCCGACCACTTTTTAATCACTTTCGAATTCATATTGCTGGATTATGTATTATCAGCAAAAAACATCCTGACTAGAAATATTTCCGATAATGCAGTAGTTAAATTCAAGGAAATGATTCCCACTAACTTAGGTCCAGTGCCTCATCTTCATTTAGCAGAAGCTACTCCCTCCCAGCTTGATCATCTTGTAGACAGTGTTGCAGACTCACTACGTACTACTTTAGACTCCATCGCCCCCCTAAAAATGAAAACAATAAAGAGAAAGAGGAAAGCTCCATGGTTCAACTCCCAAACCCGTTCACTGAAACAAACAGCACGTAGGCTTGAAAGAGTGTGGTGTTCCACCAAACTGGAAGAATCCCACTTAGCCTGGCAGGATAGTGTCAAAAGATATAAAAAGGCCCTCTGTAATGCAAGAGGTGCCTATTACTCATCATTAATAGAGGATAATAAGAACAACCCCAGGTTTCTTTTCAGCACTGTAGCCAGGCTGACGGAGAGTCACAGCTCTATAGATCCACACATCCCTATAACCCTCAGCAGCAATGATTTTATGAATTTCTTTAATGATAACATTTCTACCATTAGAGATAAAATTAATCACATCCTGCCTTCAACCAGCACTGATTTATGTCAAAACACAGGATCCATAGACTCAGCTGCAAAACCTAACCTTGACTCCTTTTCTCCCATCGACCTCCCCCAGCTCACATCAATTATTTCAGCATCTAAACCTTCAATTTGTCTCCTAGACCCCATCCCAACTAGGCCACTTAAGGAAGCTCTGCCCTTAATTTGCAGTCCTGTATTAGATATGTTAAATTTGTCCTTGGTAGCAGGTTATGTGCCGCAGTCATATAAAACAGCTGTAATCAAACCTCTTCTAAAAAAGCCCACTCTAGATCCAGACGTATTAGCCAATTACAGACCTATATCTAACCTCCCCTTTCTTTCCAAAACCCTAGAGAAAGCAGTTGCAAAACAGTTGTGCGACTTTCTACAGGATAATAGTTTATTTGAGGATTTTCAGTCAGGATTTAGGTTGTATCACAGCACAGAGACAGCACTTGCAGGACTTGTTTCTGTACTTGTCTTGTTAGATCTCAGTGCTGCTTTTGATACAATTGACCATCACATCCTTTTACAGAGACTGGAGCATTTTATTGGTATTAAAGGAAGTCCTATATATTTGATAGGCTTCAGTTTGTACATGTTAACAACTACTCCTCCATGTACACAAAAGTTAGACATGGAGTTCCACAAGGGTCAGTGCTTGGACCAATCCTCTTCACTTTGTATATGCTTCCCTTGGGTAATATTATCAGGAAACACTCCATAAATTTCCATTGTTATGCAGATGATACACAGCTTTATCTGTCAGTGGAGCCTAATAAAACCAGCCATCTAGCCAAACTCCAGGCTTGTCTTAGGGACATTAAAACTTGGATGACAAGCAACTTTTTACTACTGAACTCAGATAAAACTGAAGTCATTATAATTGGTCCTGAACACATCAGAAATAAACTTTCTAATGATGTAGCTCCACTAGACGGCATTGCCCTGGCTCCCAGCTCCACTGTAAAGAATCTGGGAGTCATCTTTGATCAGGATATGTCCTTTAACTCACATATAAAACAAACTTCTAGGATTGCCTTCTTTCACCTGCGTAATATCACCAAAGTTAGACATTTTCTGTCTCAAAAGGATGCAGAAAAACTAGTCCATGCATTTGTTACTTCTTGGCTGGACTACTGTAATTCATTATTATCAGGCTGCCCCAACAAGTCTCTAAAGACTCTGCAGCTGATTCAAAATGCTGCAGCACGATTACTGACAGGAACTAGGAAAAGAGACCATATTTCTCCTGTGCTAGCCTCTCTACATTGGCTCCCAGTCAGTAGAATTCAAAATCCTCCTCCTTACTTACAAAGCTCCATCTTACCTTAAAGATCTCATAGTCCCCTACAATCCCACTAGGACTCTGCGCTCCCAGAATGCTGGTTTACTGCTGGTTCCCAGAGTTTCTAAGAGTAGAATGGGAGGCAGAGCCTTCAGCTATCAGGCTCCTCTACTATGGAACCTTCTCCCAGTTTTGGTCCGGGAGGCAGACACCCTCTGTACCTTTAAGAGTAGGCTTAAAACTTTCCTCTTTGATAAAGCTTATAGTTAGGGTTGGCTCAGGCTTGAACCATCCCTTAGTTATGCTGCTATAGGCCTAGACTGCCGGGAGATCTCCCATGATGCGCTGAGCTTCTCTTTCTCTCTCTCTCTCTTTCTCTCTCTCTCCCTCTCTCTCCACTCAATATGGATTCATAACCCATGTTACATGTTATTAACTCAATATCTTCCCTTTCCTGTAGTATTGTGCTCTTCCATCTCTCTCTCCTCTTCTGTCTCTTTCTGCAGGTATTTCTGCCTCTGGAGCTGTAGAGTCTGATCTGTGATGACAAGTCTCCTGCTGCTCCTACAACTCCACTCAACACCTGCTGCTATAATTAGAAATTACTTATACTGCTATTAGTTGTATTGCTATGTTAGCACTTAATACTTTAATTATCACTACTATCATTACTACTGCTGTATTACTGGCATCACCTTACATCTTATATGGAACCCGTGTTATGCTATGTTCTTCTCTCGCTATTCTCTACCCTCTCTCCCCCTCTCTCTCTCCTTCTTAACCCAACCGGTCGAGGCAGATGGCTGCCCACCCTGAGTCTGGTTCTGCTAGAGGTTTCTGCTTCTTAAAAGGAAGTTTTTCCTTGCCACTGTCGCCTAGTGCTTGCTCATGGTGGGAACTGTTGGGTCTCTCTCTGTAAATGCCTTGAGATGACTTTTGTTGTGATATGGCGCTATATAAATAAAATTGAATTGAATTGCCTATCTATCTGTCTGTTTATCTGTATCTATATCTATCTATCTATCTCTCTCTCTTTATGTACATTATATATATATATTATATGTTTATAAGCCCAGATTCTGACAGCAGTGCAGATACATACATCCCTGAAAGCTCAAGTTCTGATGCTGGTGATAACCCAGATTTACCAGCTTGGAGGAGAACTGACAGTATACTTGCAAATATGCATTCTGAAACATAACAAGTTAACATTCATTCATTTAAAATGAATCCAACTGTAAATAAAACAGTCAGTGGAATTAACCACCACGTCTCTCTATTAACCTTGTAGCTCTTGCAAAACCACACCAACTCTAACCCTGTCTAACACACAGGGTTCATTGTCAGGTTTGGTTGCCAAGGTTCTAAGAGGGTCTCACAGACAATTTAAGATTTTCACACTTGGTTCATGTCTCTTCTTCTTTTAACTATAAGCCTCTTGTATGTTTCATTTTCAGCTTAACAGAAAATATTGTGAACGGTTCTCCAAAGTATCTGAGGGATCAGAGGCCTGTACAAGCTGCATTGAAAGCACTGGTGATGACTATACTCCATCAGAGGCAGTACATGAAAGCAGCCCACAAAAACCTGACCGTCCTGTAACCAAAAGTCCATTTGTTCAGAGGAGGACAAGAGGATAGGAGGTAAAAACTCTGATGACACAAACCTTTCTGTTACACACAGAACACCAGAAGACAACAGGGACTATTAAAACTACCTCTGACTGGCAGCTTTCTCACCATAGCAGAGCACCTCAGGCTGATATGGAAGCCCATTTCCGCCAGTATAAGAAAAAAACTGCCTGTGTTAAGTCAAAATCATGAGGTAAAAAGTCATAATTGTGAGATAAGTCTGACTTATGAGATAAGTCAAAATTATGAGATAATGTCGAAATTATGAGATAAAAAGTCATAATTATGAGATAACATCAAAATTCTGAGATAATAAATCGAAATTACGAGATAGTAAGTTGAAATTACGAGATAATGTCAAAATTACGAGATAATAAATTGAAATTATGAGATAATGTCGAAATTACGAGATAATAAAATGGAATTGTAAGATAAGAAGTCGTAATTATGAGATAAGTCGAAATTATGACAAAAATTGAAATTATGAGATAAAAAGCCATAATTATGAGGTAAATCAAAATTATGAGAAATTGAAATTATGAGATGATAAATCGAAATTATGAGATAAAAAGCCAAAATTATAAGATACACAACACTCAAAGTAGCAGTGAGTTCTCTTATTCAACTTGACAACAAAATGGATTGTGAGCACATTGAAGACTATTTTAAACAGGGCTTTGTAACAGATGAAATACTTAATTTGCTTGCTGATTCACACTGGATTATATGGAGCAAACACACCCTTGAAAAGAGAAGCAGCTCTTGTGTAGACAGAATAAAAATTATGTGGCTGAAGTGGCAATCTTCATTGAACAGCAACTGGAAACATCTGGTCAGTGTCATGGTTACCTTTTTTAGGATAGCATATTGTTGACATGGTGAGGACAGCTAGGTGCGCCACTGGAGTGCAGACTTTTCTAAATTTTTCCTCTCAATTTCAACGTATCATCTCATGATTATGACTTACTATCTCTTTGAATTAATGTGAGCAGTTTTTTTCTTATACCAGTGGAAATGAGCTTCCATAGGCTTTTACTTCAAAGTTTCAGACATAAATAGTAAGTATTACTGTAACAGCTGAGAAAGATACTGTCTCTGTGTGTGGCCAAGACAAAGTACAGAATTTTCTAATCACTCTTTAGCTAGTTTAAGAAAAACATTGTACACAGTGCTTTCTTTATCTGCACTGTCAATTAAGATGCTGATAGTCTGCTAAGTTGCCTACTAACTGACATTATCTTGTATTAATATACTCATAATTCCTTATTTGAACAAGATCCTCAAGATCTAAGAAAATGCTGCAACCTGTTGAGTCTTACAGTGATCATCTTTAAACAGGTAGTTTACACACAAAAGATACTAGATGTCTTAAGTGTCTTAATTAAAAAAGTGGAAATATATGATATATGATAATACAGTGCAGAATTTTCGTGCTCAGTTCACATTTTAGCAATGTTAAGACAAACTTAGAAACTAAGCAATTAAATGTTTTCTCTGATTGGTAATGTACGGAAGTCTATCTAGATGGCTTACATTCAGACAGTGAAGGTGTGTTATCAGTTAGCTGTCAGTATCTTGTATTAATATTCTCATAATTCCTTATTATACAAGATCTAAGAAAAGACAGCAACCTGTTGAGACTGAAAGTGATGACCCAGAAACAGGGACTTCTTAGACTACATGCACTGGAATATGTGCACATTAGTTTAACTTGCTTTTGTGATAATGGTGTCAGTGTTGAAAACATGTCAATAGTTTACTGTAACTTCATAAATATGTATTTTGGGTGACTATCATTCTCAGTGACAATAAATACACCAAAAGTCTTTGTACTGTAAGAAGTCCATTGTTGATAGAATTCATATTAATGGTTATTACATACATCATTTCAGGCATTACCTTTCAGGAACAAGTTATGAGAGTCACTGCTTGATAATGTCACACGTCTTACTGTTTGCATAGCTCTTCATCAATTTACGATTACCTGAATTTGTTTTGAATATCTTTTTGTTACTCATTGTTACTATATGACACAAATATGATGGACATAGTAATAATGGAAATAGACTACCAGGCAGCAGTCATTTTCTTGTATGGTAATAATAATAATTATTAATCATTATCATTATCATTCATTATTTTAACAGGATCTTCAAGATGTAAGAAGGCAGTGACCCACTGACCATATAACAGGTATTTCAAACACTACATCCATTGCTATTACTAATAGTTTTACTTAGTTAATTTAATCTTTATGAAAAAGATTGCGTTATTGCTATACAGTGCTATGGTTCTGGCTTTATTGGTGATAAAAAGGTCTTGATTGTTGTCTACATTAACCAATGAGAGGTGTTATCTTTCACTGAGACTCCAAAAGCCTGATCTTACTTGAAGCTGTTAAAAACATCTGATGTCGCTCCCTTTCTCACTTACCATAGATGGTAATGAATCAAGTCAATGCGTTGTTTCCATGCTTATAAATGCTGTTACTTAAAGAGTCCTTTTCTGTCAGAGTTCATGAACAGACTGCTCACCTCTTGAGGTTGACAGATTTTTGCTGAACTGTTTAATTTTGTATCGTCAACCGTGTAAATCTCAGGGTCTCACTATGTAATAATATGATATAATGTGATCAGTAAAATCACCAAATAGGTGAATTTCAAATAATCCTAAATACATGTCCAGTGAGGACATGGCAGAAACACATTTCATCCACTCAAAAAAAGGCTCACACGAAAAGTCAGTATCTTTAGAATATTTTCAACTGTAGTTCAGATGTATTCCTGTGCACATGGGTGGTTTAAAAAAATTTGTTCCAAATGAAAAGGCAGTCTGATGGCAAGATATAGTGGGGACAATACAGAGCATGCATTTAAGCAGACATTGATTTTTAAATATATCTATTTATTTTACTTTTCTGGTGAGCCTTTTTTCAAGTTCAAGTTTGCATCTGCAGCAGTACATTTAACTTTTATGCTGTGTCCCCCTGCACTTCTTCAAACTGGGAGAGTGCTGTCATCTACAGTAGGTATCTGATAATGAACAAGCACGTCATACAACCCTCTTCAAATAAACCAAACTATCCCTTTTTTGTATCCAAAATAGAATTTTATGGGGTAAAAAAAACAAATCTGAAGGGCATATCCAAGATGCTAGAGATAAACCATACCTTTTCTCTTTCCAATGACAGATGGGATGGCACTGTAAACTATGCAGCACTGTTGTACCAGCAAAGACTGATATTTTAAAACATTATAGACTGTATCATGGAACCTTTGGACACAGCCATGCCTTGCGTTGTATATGTGTAGATTGCCCATGCTCTTTTAAAAATTGGAGCTCCCTCCGCTCTCACTTGTCAAGATACTACCCAGATGTTGACTCCCTCAGCTCACCACAAGTAACTCTTTCATCCACCTGCCAATTATGTGGAAAAACCTGGATTTCCCAGTGAAAAGCTTTTTTTTTTTAACATATAGGTCATTATCTGAAGAATAATGAGACTGTGTGTGTCTTTGCAGGATGAGATCCCCATATAAATGTTTATGTGACTTTTGCGACACACAAACACAGGACACATACTCTGCATACTTCACAGGATTGCAAACCAGGCATTATCTGTCAAAGATCGTTAACAGAACCAGAGAAAACACTTGATATTGAAGCCTCTGAAGAGGATGATAATCATAATGATGGTAATTATGAAGTCACTAGCTCAAATGCACAGTATGAAAAGGACGATGGAAGCAATGTGGTTGGAGAGTATATAGCGTCCCTCTTGCTGAAGTTAGAAAGTGTTCATAATGTTTCAGTTCGGTGCATTGATGAATTGGTAGATGATCTTCACTTCATAGGAAGTTCTGCACCCATATCTTCAGTTAGAGATATTGTTGTTTCCATTAAAAAAAAAATTAATATCAATATACTGTTATACTTGATAAAAATCAAGAGAGAAAGTTCTGAGTAAAGAACAGGAGCAGTGGTCATCTCCTAAATACAAATCATATTGTGATGGTACAGTCCATCAAGAGAATTCTTTTTATTCTGAAGAAACAAGAATTACACTTGTACACTACATAGATTACAACTGTGTCACCGGCTACCCACCTGACATATTGTGTTTTTGAAGGCAACATTAAGGCATTGTTCCCTTGGAACTGTGCTTCAGTGTTTTCATTTCTAAGAAATATTTCATATTCAGTGAGCTTAACAGTGCCGTCTTGCAGTTTCCGTATAAATGGTCTGACAAAACTGACTGTCCTCAGCCAGTACCTGCAACTCTCTCCTCCCGAAATAAGATTGGAGGAAACGCACATGAAAATTGGGCCCCCATACGACTGCTACCATTCATTATTGGACACAGAATATCTTTGAATGATCCAGCCTGGCTCCCACTGACATCACCAAGTGTCAAATCTGACATCCTGGAGCACCTGGCAGAGGCTTACACAGATGCCCAGAGATCTGCCCTGGCACAGGCACTAGTAGAGAAGCATCCCTGCTTGAAGGAACCTGGATCTTTTAACAGAATTCATGGGTAGCAGCAAAGCCTGAAATAAAAATGTGGAAACTACTGGACAAAACGTAAAGCACTGGGAAGCCCTGAACTCTTGATAAACTTACTGAAACACAAGCCAGAGCATGAGCAAAAAAGTGCTAAAAATATCAAGAAACCAAAGTGGGCAGAAGTAAAGTACCTGCTCTCACACACACCTCGTGAAACAGACCAGAATCTGAGACTTGACCTAATTGCAGCCAGCAAGGGAAAAGCAAACATTTCATGATGGCCAGGAGATACAGCTGGAGAAGAATGGAAGTGGTTGCCTAGTCCCCAGCGGTGACAGGATTTAAAGAAAGATGGCCTGCTCTCTTCGAACCATTCCAGGTAAATGATTTATCATTTCAAGTTTTCCTGAATTTCTATTTACATCACTAGAGCATAAACAGATTTGGACTTAAGTCATTGTGACTTGGACTTGAGATACTAGACTCACTTTTTGCTTAATAACATGCACTGAAGCCCCACAATTTTTAATTTTTTCATAGATTCTGGAAGAGTATTCGATTGCATGAAATTGACAGGTTGCTAATGTTTATACCTCCTAAATGTCCCAAGTAACAGCCAAACATTTGCTTACAGATAAATGAGGAGTTCCAAAGGCACCATTATAATGGAATCAATGTTTATGTCCCATCTGGACAACTACACTCCAAAGTTCCTGGATCTATTCAGTGCAAAGGGAGGAGCAGTCAGTCAGCGCATCAAGAACTTGTTGATGGAACTGATACAGGTGGGGCAGAAGTGGTTAAAAAGGTTAAAGGATCAATATTATTACATTGAGTAGTTTGTTGTTCAGTTATCTTGCCTATTTGGGTGAATATTGCATTTAACATAGTTTTCAAAATAGTTTCAAGTGTTTCAGTTAAAAAAGCTCTAGATCTCAAAATTGACACTTTTTTCATTATAGTTTTATTAACTCAAGGACTCAAGTGCCTCTGCAGTGAGGAAAAGAGACAACTCTGAGATGCCTCATTGAGTATATGGGAGAGAGTGGACAGGAGCTCATCTTTGACTATAAGTATTGTTTGAAAGCAGGGTTTGATCAGTCTGGTGTACAATCTTAAACTGGGTTGATTTTTATGTGAACTTGTAGGTGTGGGTGGAGAGAGCTAGCAGCATCCAGCTAGGTCAGGGGTCAGCAACCTTTAGCATTAAAAGAGCCATTTGGGCCCATTTCCCACCAAATTAAAACCCACTCGGAGCCACAAAACCTATTTAACCACTAAATTGAAGATAACACTACATATATAGTTTCCTTAAACTTATGCTTTATATATGAGAACTATAGTGTGTTACTTTTATGAAATCAATAAACTATAAACAGAAAACAACTGACTTTTATTTTCCATTTTTAACAATGCAAAACAAACTTTTGAACTCTGAAAGAAAAAAAAAGACACTGGCACTTATAAATTCATTTTCAACTAAAATATACAATGCAGGCCTGTTTGAGTCTTTCCCTTATTTGAGGATTTTTTTTTTACTTAAAAGAAATCTGCCTGCACCGACACTGTAAAATCATACAGCTGCAGCATATTCACCTTCATTAATAAGGGCAAATTAAAAATGCCAGTTTATATGTTATTTTGATTAATGTCTATTCCAGTGTGCCGTCATTCCTTAATTTCCTCACGTGGTGTACAGCAGTCAACCGTCAACCTGAATATGAAACACAACTACATCAGTTCAGAGTCCGATATAAAAATATATATTTTTAAAATAATACCTCATTAAATTATTTCTTTCACCTGGTTAATGTGATTTCTGCTCCTGAACTTCACTGCACAGTGTATCCATATCAGGGTTGTAAGACATCACTTTGATTTTCACGCAGGATTGCAAGCTCTCATCTGTGAGGCGCAAACAATGTTTGCTTGCACAAGTATGTAGATCCAAAGATCAACAGGACACCAAATGCATACTTTTTCATGTTTATACATAAGTGTCGGGAATGGCATTCCATGTATCGAAAACAAGTTTGTCCGGTTTGGGAAGGTTTTCAATGTCACTCCATTTGTGCTTCTAAGGAAGAGTGGTCTTCTGACGAGCACATCTTCAAGATCAGCTGTCTTCAAACTTCTGAACTTAGACACCCACACATCTTTGTCAGCTATGTCAGCCAGTTTGACCTCCAGATAGGGCTGACTTACAGCTGTAAATGCAGTAATATTTAACAATAATGGATCGGGGGCGGCTGTGGCTCAGGAGGTAGAGCGGGTCGCCCACTAAACGGAAGCAGTTCCCGGCTCCTCCAGTCTGTGCCGAAGTATCCTTGGGCAAGATACTGAACCCCACGTTGCCCGTTTTCCGGAGGAAATGTTTGAGCGCACAAATGCCTCTTGATGTAGGATGCAGTGAAATGTCAGCAGCTTTCTATCCAGTGATTTCTGGAGTAAACTCACTGTGCTCCTGTCATACTTGGTGCCCCATCAGTAGGCACTGACACCAGGTGGGTTGTGTTTATTTCTTTAGTTTTTAAACAAACAAACAGAGTTCACATATCTGCATAACAGTGCTATTTGCTCAATATCGCTGACATCTTTTGACTCATCACAGGCAATTGAGTACGCTGTTGCCGAATTAATGTCCATAATTTGTTGACTGGTGATGTTTGCTGCCATTTTAATGGTCCTGTCCTTGACAGTCTTTGCAGAAAGAGGCATATCTTAAATTTTCTGAATAATTTCACTCTCGTTTTTGAAGTCCAAGAATAGATGTTCTGATATCTTAATGAACAATTCTTTTATATAGTCTCCATCTGTGAACAGCTTCCCGTGCTGGGCTTTCTCTTGAGCTGCCACAAAACTAGCAGAAGTACTTGAATTTGTAGAGTTTATCCACTTCTTGAAAATAGTTTTGCTCTGATCAGCTTTCTGCAGCAGTTCCGAAATTGCTCTCCTTCGCTCATCTCCAGCTGGGTATTTTTCAGCAAAGGCAATGTGTTTATTCTGGAAATGTCTCTTTTTCTCACCACATATTAAGCATACCGGTAAACCAGTTTTGTCAGCAGTGAAAGCTAATTAATCTGTCCACGATGCATTAAACGTTCTATTTTCATCAGAAACTTTTCTCTTCTTAGATTTATCCATTGCTAGCTTACCGGGGGTCAAAATAGGTGTCGCATACAGGATGTGACACATATTTTGAAGTTTTATTTTAATATCACAAGAGCACCTCAGTCTCCAAAGAAATAACTATTACAACGAAAAAAACAAAAAAAACAAAATAAAATCAATTTAAATTAAATGGCCATTTTTCAAAATGAGTTCGCCTTCTGTAAGCCATGGGAGCCACAGCAGAGGAGAGCCGCATGCAGCTCTGGAGCTGCGGGTTGCCGACCTCTGAGCTAGGTAGTAGGAGCCCCGGGATAGCCGATTTGCTTGGCATCACAGAGTGAAGCCTCTCTTTGTTTTGTTGTGTGTTTCGTTGTCTTGTTTGCTCTAACATTTCATTGGACACCCTTCATTTTTCAATAAGGCTTTTATTGTGAAACATTTGCAGGAAGGTGTTGTGGAAAACTCATTGACTGGAAAGGTTCCCATACAGCACTTGAAATGTAGCTACTGCCATCTTTTCTTAAAGGGGACAGTTCACCCCAAAATCAAAAGTACATATTTTTCCTCTCACTTCTAGTTTAGTATAGGAGATATCTGCTGAAGAAATTTCTGCCCTCTCTCAAATATAATGGAGGTAGATGGAATTTCTGGTGTTTCCATTCAGTTTTTTTTCTTTTTTTAATGGCCATATTGCTCATAAGTACGTGGAAATGCACTTTATGTCTTAAGTTTAATGTACAAGACCAAAGCTGTCACTATCTGACCAGTGTGCATGAGGTCCTGAAAATGCACAGTATGAGGATCTATGTTTGCTGTGAGCCAGATGCACTGGGCATCATCGTGGAGGGAATCCCAGTGCTTACTGATCTTGGCAGTCTGGCCAGAGCATGCAGCCTACTCCTTGGGCTGATATATGCCCTTAATCTCCAGTATCCGTCCAAACTTGGCAAAACTTTTGAGGTCTATCAAAGACTTTTTGTGGGACTCGACACACTGTGCCCAAAACCTAGCCCCAGGTTCATGATTCTCAAAAACAAGCTTCTAGCCTAGGCAGTCAAGGTGACTGTTGGCCCTGCAATGGATGTTTTGTTGTGTCTGTTAAAGAATGTTATTCATTTGTCAGAGCCTGATCAGTGGAATTCCTCAGGCTGTTGTACTGGTTTGTCCTTTGAAGGTTTTACACTAAACTGGAGGTCATAGTTTCTGGTGTGTAAACTGTTAAGTTATTGTATGTCTTATACACTCTAAGATAATACTGTGAAGCTGTATTTTAAAAGCTGAGGTCACATGTTCTGGTCTGTGAATTGTTGAAGTTCAGATGTTTCAATATATACACTACTGTGAAGGTGTCTGTCTAAAGTCAGACGTTCTTGTATGTTTTCAAGGGGAAATGCCAATTTTGCCAATTTGCAATTTTTCTGTCTTCTGTATCTTGGGCACATCTGTTCTGACATCAGTGACATCCTTTAAGATTATGTACACTATTGTGAAGGTGTTTTACTAAGCTGCATTTTATAAGCTGAGGTCAAAACTGCCTGTAATTTCAGTGTTAATATGTTTTAATATTATGTACACAGTAAAAAAGGTAGGTAAATGTGAAGGTATTCTACTAAGTAGCACTTTATAACGTGAGGTCATACGTTCTGGTATGTGCTGTTTAGAGATGTTCTTGAATGTTCACTGCTTTTCAGCTCATTGCCACTTTTTGTATGTGGTAATGATTTGATAAATGTTGGAAGCTGATACCTCTTTATTTATTTGTTAAATTTATGGTAATGATAACTAATTATTTAATGCAGTTTGGACTTCTAAAACATATAAAGGAAGAATTGGTTAAAATTAATAAAATTGAGTACATGGATAAATTAAATTCATGTTATTTATTTTAATTAAGTCTGGTGTGTTTAATTTGCTGACATTTTTGACATTGGTTTTACTCAATTTCTTGGCTGTTTTTCATAGATTAATTTTTTAGTATATAGTCAGAGGCATATTATGATGTTTTCCCAACTCAAAATACCAATTAGTTCACTAAAATTACAAAAAGTGGTTGAAAAATTTTGCCTTTTTTTTGTTAGATCTAAGTAAGTTTTTACAGTGTATGAGGAATTACAACTAGTCTTAAGTTAGATAACGTCATAAAATAAATATAAGTTCCTCTAAAAAATATTTCAGAATATTATAGTTACATTTAAAATGACAAGGAATGAAAAGTAAATGAAACTGGATCTAAAGTCACTGATCCTTCTAGATAGATGTAAAGGTAAAATATGCAAATTGCACTATTGGACTATTCAAAGTCCATATATTGGTTGCTACATATTATTCCTTTAAGTCCATATAGGTCTATTTTCAGGGACTATACAGAGTCTGTTTCTTACTTGCCACTGTCATCATGCCAGAATTTTAAACTCATTGGAAAAAAAAGTCCTAGGCACACAAAATAGGATTTTTTTTATTTTTTTTTCAATTAATAAACTGCACAATGTGCTGGTACAGAAAATCTCTCTAAACAGTCTGCTTTTGCTGCAAGCTAAATTTCAGGCAGGACAGTAAGGATTAAACTGAACTGAGGTCTTGAATGAGCACTTACATGATATTTTTTAATAATTAATTACTATGATCGAAGTATACATACTTTTGACAGCCTTAATTGCCACTTTTTTTCACTGGATCGCTTCCTCCTCTCGCCTGCACTTGAGGACGTCTGACAAAAACAGTACTGACACTGTCACATTTCTTGCATTGGTTGTAAGGCCTTTAGCACACATATGGCCAGTTACACCAACAGGAGAAGCAGTTAGAATCCTGAGATTAAATGTGAAAAAATTTACCTGTAGCTAAGACACCCCTGGTGTGTGTGCTTACAGGGAGAAAGCAACAGGTAACAGCAAAAACTTTCAAATGCAAATGTAACCCACCTGGGTTCCTGAGCTTGGGGTTGTCTATAGTGCAGTTCCCTGGCCAACCAGAAGGTGGCGCGTCCGCTATGAGTCAAGCTCTTAGCCTGTGTTCCCTCTTTTTTTCGGCAGACAATATTGCCTGAGAGCACACAACTTCCCAACTGAGAACTCCCGGGTGATGCATTGTGTGAAAATTCAGCTGGAATGGAACGCCCCTGTTAGCAGGTTTTAGCTCCGACCGAGTCGATCGGGACCTGAACTTGGTGTTTAGTGGCGAGCCAGTTTAAAGTGAAGGTTTGACTGTGGAGGAACCAGCAACGCGGTGTGGCCAGCCGCAGGATTCCCCTGCAGAACACAGCATCGTCGATCCCCTCTTTATTCACAGACAGATAAGATTGACACTCAAAAATCTACCCGGGTAGTTCGAACACAGACATTACAAGAACACACACACTCATACACAAGGAACCTTTGCTTCTTTCCATAAAGGAGCAGTGCGCATTGGGCATTGAACTCTTTAATTCTTTCGAGGAGACCTCCAAAGAGGGCATTCTTATTTAAAGTTTTTATTTTATTTTATTTATTTTGGGCCCATTTATTGTGCATATGTGCATGCTAGGAAGCCGGCTTAGGTAGGCAGGGTCTGTAATTTCATGTTTGTTGTTTGGTGGACAATACACCTCAATTCAAATCATCCAGTTGTGTGTGTGTGTGGTATCTCTGCTGACACAGACCTTCAGGCTCTGCAGTTGTTCCTGGATCTTACTGACACTGGCTTAGTATTGAACCATCATCGATATACTTACCTGTGGTAACCGTTACAAGTGGCGAGCCAGCCAGGAGGAAAAGAAAAGTCGGCCCCCAGCATTTTCAGAGCTCCTGTTGTTAATCCGCACTGAAGAGGATAGACAAGCAGCTAAAGCCACACGTATGAAGAAGCACCTTGGCTCACACCGGCAGCGGGCTATGGCAAGTTCTCAGAGTGCATGCGCCTGCAGTCAACATGCAGTGTTCCAGCCTGAGTCTGACCCATTGACAGAGCTTAAACAGCAGGTGGCGTCACTGCAGAGCCAACTCGCCACGCTGATGTCTAAGAAGGCCAAAAAGTCCCCGAAACCCAAGGTGAGCTCTGAGCATCAACCAAGTGGACCGGCAGCATCTAAACTTGATCCTAGAGCACCAAACTGGAAACCTACCAACTCAAAGACAAGCACCCACCCGAGGCCTTGGTATTGTTTCAAGTGTGGCGAGGACGGTCACATCTCCTCAGCTTGCAGTAACAGTCCAAACCCCACTCTCGTCAATGAAAAGAGAGATCAGTTGAGAGAAAAGCAGCGCCTCTGGGAGGCTAAGGAACACTCACCTGAACATAAGGATTTTTAGATGGAGTCTCAGTTGCAGGGCAAACTGAGGCTGGAGCAGTTCATCAACGCCCTGCTAAAAATAAAAGCGATGCCAAACCCAGGTTCGGTGCTGCCTTGAACCAGTCCAACGTCAGAAAACACCCCTTCAGAGTCCCGCAAAAGCTGATTGCCGTGAATTGTGACTTGACCTGTGCTTTTCATGCCAAACAGTTCAGCTGTCTCCTTGACACCGGTTCGCAAGTAACCACAGTCACCAAGTCCTTTTACAATGAACATTTACCTGACCAACAGATCGAACCACTCTACAACCTTCTGGAAGTTGAAGGGGCCAATGGTCAACTTGTGCCCTACATCGGTTATGTTGAAGTCGCCATCACCTTCCCAAAGCAGTTCCTCGGAGCTGAATATGAAGTCCCAACGTTGGCTCTGGTAGTTCCGGACAGTGGCACCTCAGGGTACCAGATACTGATTGGTACAAACACACTCGATGTAGCGTATGGTATGTGTAGAGAGAAAAGCCCAGAAAGCTGCCATCCTGTCCTGAACAGCTACAGAACAGTGCTGAAAGTACTTCAACTGCGACAGGAGCAAAACCATGACAGTAACATCGGACTGGTGAGGATGCAAGGCAGAGACAGAAAAGTCATTCCAGCTGGAGGAACGGTTGTCCTGGAAGGAATGGTGTCAGTCAAAGAGTTCCACACTGAGAGGTCTGTCATCATGGAGTACCCTTCATCGTCTTCTCTCCCAGGAGGATTGCTAGTGAAGCCCTGTCTCGTTGACCTACCACGCAGACAGCCAGGCAAACTACCAGTTGTGGTTTCCAACGAGTCGGGGCATGACATTACCATCCCAGCCAAGACTGTGATCGCTGAGCTCAGTGCAATCCAGACCATTCTGTCCCACAAACAGAGCGTGACCAAGCCATCTGAATCAGAACACTCCAAGACAGCTGACCTAGCCTTCGACTTTGATGAGTCCCCGGTCCCTCCGGAATGGAAAGATAGAATCATTCAAAAGCTGAATAGCATGCCTGAGGTCTTCGCCCAGAACGACACTGACTTCGGAAGGACAGACAAAGTCAAGCATAACATCAAACTGTCAGATGAAACACCATTCAAACTCAGAGCTCGGCCGATACACCCACATGACGTAGAAGCGGTTTGTCAACATCTTCAAGAGCTTCTTGACGCTGGGGTGATCCGTGAAAGTGAGTCTCCATTCTCCTCCCCAATCGTCGTAGTCAGGAAGAAGAATGGCCAGGTACGTCTCTGTATTGACTACAGGAAATTGAACCTGCAGACGGTGAAAGACGCTTATGCCCTCCCGAGGATGGACGACACCTTCACAGCACTCTCTGGTTCCAAGTGGTTCAGCGTCCTCGACCTAAAGTCTGGCTACTATCAGATCGAAGTTGACGAGGTTGACAAGCCCAAGACCGCCTTCATATGCCCACTTGGTTTCTGGGAGTTCAACCGCATGCCTCAGGGAGTGACGAACGTCCCCAGTACCTTCCAGAGACTGATGGAAAAGTGCATGGGAGACATGAACTTGAAGGAAGTTGTTGTTTTCCTGGACGACTTGATAGTCTTCTCGAAGACACTAGAAGATCATGAAGCCAGACTCATCAAGGTTCTTAACCGCCTGAAGGAGTATGGGTTCAAGCTGTCTCCAGAAAAATGCAGATTCTTTCAGTCCTCAGTCCGGTACTTGGGGCATGTGGTCTCGGAACAGGGAGTGGAGACCGATCCGGAAAAGATTGCAGCGCTAAAGACCTGGCCAGTCCCACAGCATCTAAAAGAGTTGAAAGCCTTCCTCGGATTCTGTGGATATTACAGGAAGTTCATTAAAGGCTATTCAAGTATAATGAAGCCCCTGAACGACTTAACATCGGGCTACCCACCTCCTGGGAAGCACTCCAAGTTGAAAGAAAAGAGTGGCCAGTACTATCACCCCAAAGAACCTTTCCTCGACCGTTGGACTCCTGCCTGCCAACAGGCATTTGAGATGATCATAGACAAGTTGACAACGTCTCCAGTTCTGGCCTTCGCAAATCCTGCATTGCCTTACATCCTTCACACGGATGCAAGTTCCACCGGCCTCGGAGCGGCCTTATATCAGGAGCAGGAGGGCCAGCTGCGTGTCATCGCCTACGCAAGCAGAGGATTATCCTGCAGTGAGTCCCGCTATCCAGCTCACAAGCTTGAGTTTTTAGCGCTGAAATGGTCTGTAACAGAGAAGTTTAGTGACTACCTCTATGGCAACCAGTTCACAGTAGTCACCGACAGCAACCCCCTTACCTACATACTTACCTCAGCCAAACTCGACGCAACCAGCTACAGGTGGTTAGCGACCCTCTCTACCTTCTCCTTTAAGCTCCAGTACCACCCTGGGAAGCAGAACGGAGATGCTGACGCACTATCGCGACGTCCCCACAGCAACCTGCGTGATGACCCCACATCTCAAAAAGAGTGGGACAGGATCCGCCAGTTCACACAACACCATTTATTGGATCCAGACAACATTGAGGCTGTGGACCAGGGGGTCGTTGGTGCCATCTGTGAGAGACAACTTGTCTATTGCGCCAATGATGGAATGGGCAGTAATGGAAGTATCTCCCTCGTCGAAAGTCTTGCCATCTCTGGAGATGCTGTGCCTGACAGCTTTGAGCAGGAAGATGAGTTTGGAGGGCTTCCCATTGTCCCGCACCTATCAGAGTCGGATCTCAGAGACAAACAGCGAGCTGACCAGTGCATTAAACATGTCGTCTCCCAGATCGAGCATGGCGAGAAACCACCGCCCACTGTGAGAGTTGAGCTACCAGACCTACCTCTGCTATTGAGAGAATTGAACAGGCTTGAACTGCGGAACGGCATCCTCTACAGAACACGTCAAGAAGAAGGCAACACACAATACCAGTTAGTCTTACCTGAGGAACTTCGTGAGGTGGTCTTAACAAGCCTACGTGACAACATGGGTCATATGGGGAGAGACCGCACGCTGGATTTGGTCAGAGCCAGATTCTACTGGCCGAGGATGGCCTCTGACATTGAGAAGAAAGTCAAGACATGTCACAGGTGTGTGCGCAGGAAAACCTTACCTGAGAGGGCCGCACCTTTAGTGAATATCATGACGACACGACCGCTTGAACTGATCTGCATGGACTTCTTGTCCATTGAACCGGACAGAAGTAACACAAAGGACATTCTCGTGATCACAGATCACTTCACAAAATACGCAGTGGCTATCCCAACACCAAATCAAAAGGCTCGAACGGTCGCAAAGTGCTTATGGGACAATTTCATCGTCCACTATGGTATTCCAGAGAAACTGCACAGCGACCAAGGTCCTGATTTTGAGTTGCGGTTAATCAAAGAACTGTGTGAAGTTGCAGGCATACAGAAAATTCGAACAACCCCCTACCACCCAAGGGGCAACCCGGTGGAACGCTTTAATCGCACTCTGTTAGACATGCTTGGCACTCTGGAAAACCAGGATAAGTCACACTGGAAGGACTTCGTGAGGCCTTTGGTCCACGCGTACAATTGTACCAGAAGTGAAGTGACTGGGTTCACACCATATGAGCTAATGTTCGGACGCCAACCACGCCTGCCGGTCGACCTTGCATTCGGCTTACCTGTCAAGGAAGAGCAACAGAAGTCACACTCCCAGTACGTAAAGTACCTCAAATCCCACCTCGAGGAGAGCTACAGAATTGCTACAAGGAGTGCTGCCAAAGTAGCTGAAAAGAACAAGACAAGGTTCGACAAGCGTGTGACTCCTTCTGCTCTGGACATTGGAGACAGAGTACTTGTCAGAAACGTACGTATTCGTGGAAAGCACAAGCTCGCTGATAAATGGGAGTCCACTGTCCATGTGGTGGTGAGGAAATCTGGAGACCTCCCCGTCTATACAGTAAAACCCGAGACCAGAGAGGGCCCCTGGCGCACGCTGCATCGAGACCTCTTGCTCCCATGTGGGTTCCTCCCTGTAACAACAGAAGAGTGTGCACAACCCAAACCACTCAAGCGCCACCAGACACGCCAGAACACTCGCAGTAACACAAAAGAAATTGATCAATCCTCAGGTGAGGAAGATACCTGTCCTGTTACCTGGTCCCAAAAAGAATCAGTTCCAGAGGTAACCAGATGTATTATCTCGCGAGATGTTCCAAGACACCATGGTCCAAGCCATTCTAAAGAGAATCTGACCACAAACCTCAACAAGGTGACTGATGATGTTCCAGCTAGCGCAAATAGCCTACCTGATGTTACTCCAGTCAGCCAAGAGACACTGAACCTAAACCTACCTGAGAATGAATCTGTGGAAAAAACTAACCTACCTGAGAACGAACCTGTGAAAAAAACAAACCTACCTGGAGCTGAACCTGTGGAAAGAGAGACAAACTTACCTGACAACGACGACCATATGAAAGACTTGTCAGATGAGGACTACTCTGAACAACTTCCAGTCCTCTCCGACATGCCAGAATGTGACGTGACAAATGTCCTTGAAAATGAAGGAGAAGAGGAGATTAAGGGGATGGAGGAACGAGCAGACACTGATGACGTGATGAGGAGGCCGGAGAGGAATCGTCAGCCACCTAGGCGGCTTGACTATGCCGAACTGGGAAACCCCGTAGTCACAGCGGTGAAGTCGCTCTTCCAAGGGTTGACTACTGCCTGGAACGACATTATAAGTGAGAGTGAAGCGTCAGCTCGTCCCCGTTCTGTCCCCTCAAGTGATAACCATCTGAACATTGCCATGCACAGGGACGTGCATGAGTTTGGAGGGGAGAGTGTAACCCACCTGGGTTCCTGAGCTTGGGGTTGTCTATAGTGCAGTTCCCTGGCCAACCAGAAGGTGGCGCGTCCGCTATGAGTCAAGCTCTTAGCCTGTGTTCCCTCTTTTTTTCGGCAGACAATATTGCCTGAGAGCACAACTTCCCAACTGAGAACTCCCGGGTGATGCATTGTGTGAAAATTCAGCTGGAATGGAACGCCCCTGTTAGCAGGCTTTAGCTCCGACCGAGTCGATCGGGACCTGAACTTGGTGTTTAGTGGCGAGCCAGTTTAAAGTGAAGGTTTGACTGTGGAGGAACCAGCAACGCGGTGTGGCCAGCCGCAGGATTCCCCTGCAGAACACAGCATCGTCGATCCCCTCTTTATTCACAGACAGATAAGATTGACACTCAAAAATCTACCAGGGTAGTTCGAACACAGACATTACAAGAACACACACACTCATACACAAGGAACCTTTGCTTCTTTCCATAAAGGAGCAGTGCGCATTGGGCATTGAACTCTTTAATTCTTTCGAGGAGACCTCCAAAGAGGGCATTCTTATTTAAAGTTTTTATTTTATTTATTTTGGGCCCATTTATTGTGCATATGTGCATGCTAGGAAGCCGGCTTAGGTAGGCAGGGTCTGTAATTTCATGTTTGTTGTTTGGTGGACAATACACCTCAATTCAAATCATCCAGTTGTGTGTGTGTGTGGTATCTCTGCTGACACAGACTTTCAGGCTCTGCAGTCGTTCCTGGATTTTACTGACACTGGCTTAGTATTGAACCATCAGATCGATATACTTACCTGTGGTAACAGTTACACAAACAACTTGTAACACCAGCATGTGGTCAAACAGAGGCCGCATCAAGTGCGAGGATGGCGGACAGCACCCCATATAAGGTCTGCGAGCAGGCCTCCACTGTGGAGCCCCTCTTGTTGTAGCCTCCGCTCTCAGGTCCCCTCCGCTGTCAGGCCTGGAAATGATTAGTATTTTTTACATCCTCTTTTCACTGTAGCAAAGGTAGGTAACTTATTTGCTCTATCCAAAACAGTGATAATGTATAAATGCTTGTGTTTTATTCCAAGCTCTTGTAGTTATTAAAAAATATTACCGTCATGAATCTTGCAAATGTTACTGAATGTTACACTCATGGATGCAGAAAGTTTCATCATTTTTTCAGTGTCCTTTTTTTTTTTTTTGCTTTTGTTTACTTTTTCAGAGAAGTGCTCAATAATTCTCTTTGATTATACCATGAAAAACAAAGAGCTAAGTCATTATATGTATATTAAGATAAGGCGCTTTATAGACCCCCAACCCCTCGAGCAAATTTAGATTTTCCAGCAGAGCGAGAACAGAAATTGCATCAAGTAGAGCCAATAATGAAATGAATGGTGGGCAAGAATAAAAAATAAAAATGCACAAGGGAAGCTAAAAAAGCAGTATCCGTAAACTTGTGCCAATAATGAAGTACAATCTAAAAACTAAATTATAGTAAAGTTGCAGCAAAGTAGAGTACATGCAGGAGGTGGAAACATCTACTGTAATAGCACACAATAGAAAAGTATATATATGTAACCTACGTGACATATATAATATACATGTGTATTGACATAATCAAGGGTTTTAAGTAACTCTTCTTGTCCCCCATGAGTGTTGACATTGGTTTAGTTAGCCTATATTTCCTCCAAAGATCTTCAGGTTTACAGTATAAACAGATACGTCAGCTTCTTGTGTCATATCAAACACCCGCAGTTGTCAGTACATATTAAATTCAGCTGATTGCAGTAAAAAGCTGTTGTGGAAGCAATAATGAATAATAATAATTGTGTTATTAAGATCAGATGTTAGTAATTTTTTTAAATCAATACATGTTGCCACAGCAGCATGGATACCCACTTTATGTGCCAGGTAGACAGAATATACAAAATCAAAATACCTGCCACATAAAGCTAAGTAAGCTGAGGAGGGCAAGTAAGGCAGTTTGGCTAGTTTGGCTAGCAGAAGATACGTAGGTTATAGGTTTCAGTAAAATCATGACCTCCTCCTCTGCAACAAAAGAAACCTAGCCCTGGTGTGTGGGTTGCTGAAAGCAGCATGTGCCAGCACAATATCTAGCTAGCAGGATAAAGTGATCAGCTAATGCTATTGTTGAGTGTTCTGTACTCAAATACTGACTTTAACCGACAAGACAAAATGAATGTACAAAGTTAAGCATACAACCTAGCCCAGTTGCTTCACAGCCTTTAATTTTATCATCAAATGAGCAACAATACCAACTGTACTTTCACATATCTTGTCGTGGTCCAGGACCTGTTGGTTGGGCGTGTCTCTTGAAGGGAAAAAGTCACTCGTTGAGCACATACAAGGTTGCCAGGTTCACTCCCATTACCTAAGTAAATTTTACTTTGTTGTGTCAGGTTGTGTAGTCATTAAGTGGATGGTGAATGGACTTGTACTTATATAGCTTTTCTAGTCGTATTGACCACTCAAAGCGCATCACACAACGTGTCACATTCACCCATTCACACATACATTCATACAGCGCTTGCACTGTTCTGCAAAACGCTCTAACACTGTACACACCATTGCACAGTGATACACGCCGAGGCAGCGTGGGTTCAGTATCTGGAATGATAAAATTTGCATGTTTAAATGAGGATACATAATTACAAACACCAAGTAACGGATTAAATGCAATTTTAAAGTAGGCATGATAGTTTTTTGCTTTTGAATTTAAAGCAGTCACAGTAACTTCTAAGCCTCCCAAAATTTCTTTCAGCGTGATGCTGATGTTAACTGATCAGGTCAGTTGATCAACATTGTAAGAACAACACTAGAGAACTATTGATACTCAGAGCTAAAGAATATTTATTAGATTCATCAGGTGGACACAGACACTGCTCTGAAAGAATAGCCATGTTGCTCTATGTGCTGTATATGGAAATAGGCAGCTGTTTGCTTACATCATCTAAGATATGAATGTTTGATACAATATTGATAAACTACACTTTTGTTAAAACTGCATTGTTTTTGTTGTTTAAAGTACATTTTATATCATTATTCTACATGCTTTTTGATTGAACATGTTTTTCGACTGAACGCATCTTTTTGCTGATTTAATTACATGCTTGTTTGTTAATTACAAGCTTTTATTTAATAAGCTGCATAGTTTTCTTGGCTATATGACATTTTTTTATTTGACAACATAGTTTTTTGATAAAGCTATTTTTTTAATTAACTAATTAAAAGAAAAATGGCTTTCTTTCATTAATCAACATGCTTTTTGTTGCTGTTTTTCATTCAACAATGCTTTTGTTGATTTATTTACATGTTCATTTCTTTCTAATCAGTTTCCTTCTACTTTATTCTATTTCTCTTTCCATCAGAGTAAAGCGCTTTATTGTTAATTAAAACACGCTTTTTGATTTTAAAATTAAAAACATGCTTGTATTTTATTATTCATTTTCTTCATCAAATTACCTCTATTTGACTTCTATATATTTTTGTTGATTAGCTACGTTTTTCCTTAAGATACATATAATTCGCTTTTCTGTGATTTTTGATTGTAGTAAGCTTCTAATTAAACTACATACTATTTGACTCAACAACAATTTAAAATAAACCACATTTAAAATACATGTGTGTGTGTTTGTTTGGGGAATAGGGACAACATGTTTGTTTTTTTATATTTAACAAGTTGTTAAGTCTTCCCTCTTGCGTCATCCAGGGAGGAGGTTGCTCCTCTTAAACCAGTACTGGGGATTGGAGTGCAACTGGGGAACCAGGACTCACCACCTGTGTGTCGCTCTGGGGTGGAGGACTTTACAACCTTGGACGTGGTTTCTTTTCGAGGATGCAAAGAAAAAACATTTGTCAAGTGTATTAAATGTAACATGTTTTTATGTGTTTCAAAGGCGAATTTGGAGTAAAATCCTTTCTGCCTCATTTCCTGAAGTATGGAAAATTGGTTAAAAACAGGAGGTAGTAAGTCCACTACAAAGGACATTGAATAAAAGTTGTGTTTTGAAAGGGTTAAAATTACTGTACATTTCTGAAATCTTCCTAAATTGAAGTTAAGACTCTCATATTGAAGAAACAATTTGATTATTAGCCACAGAAACATAATATCTGTAAAAAATTGATCACTTATCTCCATTGTTGCCATGAAATGTGGAACATGAAATCCCTGCCATTTTGAAAAGAAAGTCAATGTACTCTGTTCACCACACCCCCACAACTCTGATATCACTAGAAAGCCCAGGATGTCCTCTTTACAGTACAGTAGGACTCAGACAGATTGTATAAATGGTGTTTGAGTTAGAGGTCTCAGACTCTCGTCCCCCACAGAGGACAAAAATGAATTCCCAGGTCTCAAGAGGTGTACGCTATACTTAGTGATGACACTGCCTCAGTGGTGTCAGTTGCCCTCAAACACCACATCAGTGGGCATATCACAAAGATGGAAGTGGAGACCAGGACACAGCCAAGCAGTTATCATCTACACAAATACCCTGAAGGGGGGTGCAGTAGACACAAACTAGGGTCGATGTCCGCCTGCTCTCAGAGAGAACCAGGGACCCGCGTTGAGGGTCCCGGCTCATGACCTCAGAGATGGCAGGCCTCAGACACCAAATCAGTGGGTATATCTCTGCAGCCTACGCTGTCAGAACTAGGCAGGCTGGGGAACCTCTTGCTCCCATCTACCCCACCACCATATGCCTCCAACACATAATGTTTATAAGAAGAAGAAAGTTTGTTTATAGAGCAATTCTCATACAAGAGATGTACCTCAATATAGAATAAAATAGAAAAGGAAAGACAAAAAAATCTGACAATATAAAGATAGAGGATGATAAAATATACAAATGAAAATTTAAAAAAAACAGACGTGTAAGAATAATAGAATATGACAGAATGACATTAATTTAAATCCAAATTAAATAAAAAGGTTTTCCAGTGTTGATTAAAAATGTGCAGAGGGCCGAGTATCTTTTAGATTTTGGTAGGGTACTCCATAGTTTTGGAATATAGTAAAACTAAAACAAATTGTATTGTCTTGTGTGTATAATTTGTGTATTTAAAAACCCAGTGGTCAAAGATCTAAGAAACTGTGAGGGATTACAAAATGACAGAGTCTGCAATGTAAGTATATTTATAAACAAGTAAAAGAACCTTTAAAAGACCTTAAAATACATTCTCAAAGATACTGGGAGCAAGCGGTGTATTTGAAAGTGGGGTAGTATGGTCTTTCTTAGTATGGTCTCTTGTTTTAGTTCCATGCCTCAGTTGTGAGGCAAAGTGATGTAACACCTACAGAACCAGCCAGGGATGCATCCAGTGAACACCTGGTTATTGTGCTGGACACACCCTAACCCCCTCGAGAAGATGGCTGGGCGAGTTCCAAAAGGCTATATTGCTTCAAGCCTGGGCGGTGAGCCAGCTGTAACAGTGCAGCTATGAGTTTCTCTGACGTGTGCATCCATGGTCCAAGTATCCATTATCGGCGCCAATATTCGGCATTTTGACGCATATCGGCATCGGCCTTTTTTTGAATCCAATGGCCGATAAGAGATCAGAACTGGGTTATTTTGGCTCTGATGCAGCCGTGCCTCTCTGTCTGCAGTCACTATTCTGTCGCCAGCATTGTCCCACCCACAGCACCATCTGATTGGTTACACACACCGCATGAGCCACGGCGCGGGTAACAGCCAATCAGCAGTGAAAGTTTATAAGAAAACTTTATAAGAGATGCTGCTGACCCTGGGAACTCCCTGCACTTTTTGTTTTTGTTTGAACTTAAAACAAAGATAAGTGAAAGATAAAATAACATTTCATTTATATGAAATTTTGGAAAACTTTATTTACTATAGAAAACTTTAGGGAGCTATTTATTTGTTTAAGTGTTCATTTAACTTTATAAGACATGCTGCTGAGCCTGGGAGCTCCCTGCACTTTTTGTTAAATTTTAAAACAAAGATGTCTATTGTCTAAGATAAAAAAACCTTTAACATGTTGCAAATCTGAAAAGCTGTTTAATAAACATATGCTTAAAGGCGTTTAAACAAAGTTAAGTGTTGGAGTTTGTATTATTCAAAATTTTGACACCAATATTTTTACTGCAAATGAATATCGGCTCCAAATATTGGTTATTGGCCTCCTTTACTACTAATAATCGGTATTGGTATCGGCCCTGAAAAAACCATATCGGTCTATCTCTAATCTATACCCTCTCTTACTGCGAAATGCAGAGACTTACTCTGCAGCAGAGTGGAGACATGTAAAATATGCATCCATCAGACAATGGATGTCATCCAGTATCCGGGTTGGATGCATTTCAGCAACTGTCTGATCTTCCACATATGGAAAGGACACTGTGACTGTGCAGCGTGTGTAAGAACAGTAACAAGAATGAGTCTTCCCCCTGCCCCCCCCCCACCATCAGTCATAGCAAAGTGTTTAACAGTTTGGGCAAAAATATAGTGAACTGGCAGAGTTATCGACTCCCAGGCAAGCACATGGGAAAATTGCTCAGTATCAGTGTTCAGTATCACCCAGCACTCAAGTCTTTAAACTGTTCCCAGTGCTACACTCTCTCCCTCTCTCCTCTTCTGTACTCATGTGTCATACCATGTGCCTGTCGAATGCCTGTTGAGCGAACACATCTATTTTCTTTCCTTTTAGCACAAATGCTGACAGCTGAAGCTGCTTTCACACAAGCACTGCAAACCTGAACTTTTCTAGGCAGCACCCAATAGAGCTGTAGGTGTGAACGCAGATATCCAAATCGGTTGGACCGAACACTAAACCAGCTTTACCCTGCCAGCTCCCTAGTATTAAGTAGGGAGCTGGCATAATTGTAGTACTGTAATGTTTAATTTAGCTAGTGTGTGGATAGAGCAAGTCACTGTCAAGAGAATTTACAGGGAATGAGGGGGCATCTTCTGCACGCTCTATCCAGGTGCCACCCCTTGCCTAAACCAGAGTATTTCCTGTAGGTGTGAATGTGTCACACACAGACAAGTGTGTGCTGCATGTGTGAGAGGGCAACCCTAGAGTCCCGAAGTGATCCTTTGGACATTGTCCAGAGTTCAAATGCGAAAATTGATTTATAATTCAACTATTCATTCTTGTCCAATGACTGACTGCAAATTAGTCTTGACCCTTTGGAAGTAGAGCAGGTTGCCCAATTCTTGTAGGGTTGGTGGTTCAGTCTCTGACTGTCTTTGAGCAAAGCACTGAATCCCAATGGCTGCTGATGGTTAACCCTTTATCGGGCAAGTGACTAACAAGTAACCTCCGTGGACATCCAAAATGGCGTCGCTACATGGCCCAGTGAGGTTGGGGAATCAATATCTATATCTATATATATGTCTATATATATATATAATATATATATAAAATAAAAAAATATATATAATTTGTTATTTATGTTATATATAGATATATGTGTGTTATTTATGTTCAGTGAAACATGTTAAAAATAAATGTTCCTACATGTGTTTCTACATGAAAATTAAATATTTTCAAAAATGTCACAAAAGTAAAAAAGTCTTGTTGTGCCCTGCTATGACACTCTAGGGTTGAAATTTTGAATTTCCAAGTATTTCAATGAGTGCCTGATAAACGGTTAAGTGTCTACGCACGTGAATTTACTTCACTTCTAAGAGTGAATCCCTCAATTGCAGTGTTTTTAAAATCAATATCGCTCAGAATTATTGTTGTTCTTCAGGACTTTGTGACAGCCTAAAGCCTGGGTAGAGCTGAAGTTGGATAAGCAAGCAGCAGAATAGCTAACTTGTAATGAAAGAAAAAAGACTGCTCAATATGCCGAAGACTATATGATGCCCTATATGGAATTAGAAGTTGTTGTAAGTAAGGGTAGTTTAAAAATATGTCTAAAAAATAAGTTGCAGCCATCCTTTAGATGTAGGTGTTAACCAATTTAGTGATTAATACATATGGAAATTATTGGTTCTAAAAGGGCACCTCAAAACAAATCTACACTATAAACTACATTGAGAGGGTGAAGATTTTGAATAGCATTGAAAACATTGACTAGCATATTTGTGTGGTACACCTTTTTCCCTGAACAGGAAATCTGGCTGACATTCCTGAAAATAAATCATTGTTAAGAATGTATAGAAAGACCAACAGCACAAAGTTTACCTAGGAGGAGGTAGTGATCAACCATGTCAAAAGTCTTAGTAACAATAAATATTGCTCCTGTAGACATATTATTGTTCAATGAAAAGAAAACACCACAGGTAAATTCTGAAACAGTAGTAGTTTGGTTTCAAACCAGATTGGTATGGAAATAAATTGTTGACATTTTGAGATATTTGCTTAAAAATTACTTTTTCAATCACTTTTGCTAATAATAGAAATACATCTATAGTTTAGGGCTGGCAATAAGGCCAAAAATGTTATAGCAGTAAAAATATTCATATCAGTCAATATTGATAATTACCTTGGTAAATATCACATTTATCAAGATAATCAAACTTTCCACACAGTGGAACATTAAAAAAATGTGAGGCAGAAAAGCAATTACAATGATAAAATCGAATCGAATCTAATGTAATCCGATCTAATACCCAACTTGCACAGTACATAGTGATTAAAGGACGAGACAGGGTCTGCATCCCTAAACTCCTCTGACAGGTCATTCCAAATTCCAGAAGCCCTGACAGGTTCTATCAGTACCAATCAAATCACTGTATACCAACACACCAATATGCAATAAGCTAATACCAGCTGATATATGGGTGTATCTGTAGTATACAGTTTCTCACTGAAGTTTTTCAATGACTTTTTAATCTGTGCCAATTTATGGCAAGAATGAGGTCAGAAATTCCTCAGTTACTTCATATTTCACCTACTGTTTCGTTTGTCTTTTTTCTTCTCACAGGTCATAGTAAAGAGTAGCCATAGTGACAATCATCAGACTCTCAAGGAGCTGCAGCAGAAGAACCTGCTCAAGACTTCGTCCTCTAGTCTGCCTTCCCTGAAGTCTAGACACCATTGGTCCCAGCACCAGGGTGTGCTCCCCCCTCCTCAGCCTGAAGAGGACCTTGAGCCTTTTATCCTGGATCTGAGGAACTTCCCAGAGCTGGCCAATGCAGACATGGGCTCACAGAACCCTAACATTCAGGTAGGTAAAGTGGCGAGAGGTCAGAATTTCCTGGACTCATTGTACCATTGAAAGTAGATTTAGGACATCTTGGAGGTGGCGATGTGACTGAGCCCTCCATCATTCTATCCTCGGTTTCTCTCCTTCACATCATGTTTCTGTCTCTCCCTCCACAAATCTCATTTCTCTGTTCAGCTGGTTTGAGTCAGGATAGTGTCTAAAGTTACCATATGCAGGACCCTTAACAGTGGGGTGCTCCAACTTGTCTGTGAACCTCAGACATCTACACATGGCTTCAGAAATAAAAGAAAACAGGGGGAAAGTGAAAATAAAAAACATATGACAGCCAAATTTAAAAGGTCAAAGGGTCTTTTTTTTTTTTTACTGTGACTGTGTTTGGTGTTGTTGACACTACAGCAGTGTTTCTCCTACCATTGTCTTGGCAGGACAGCCCGCGAATGTGTCAACATACAGGAGCGGAAGAGCCGCAGAGGAGACTGGCTGACTGGCTTAACCCGCCTGTTTAAGAGCAAGCGTTACAAGCCTGTTAAATGCATAGATGGACAGACGTCGACCCCAAACGTCTGAAAAGTCCACAATAAACTCAGACCACAATATAAGCGTTTTTTTATGCACGCTATCTGCCATTGTTGTCTTTGCTGTCAAGGAGGCTAGCCCTAGTCTGGCATCCATATAACATCCCCCCCGGCCCCACCTCTGTCGGACAACCCACAGTACCACAGTAACTCTAGGGGAAACTCTGAACAGTCAGTTTGTTATTATTTGGATGTAAGAGTATGCTTTTTCTGCCATAGAACATGTTGAGAAAGTAAAAATGTGTTAACACAGTTTGCGGTAGCGGTGGGGGGCCTGTGCCCCAGTAGAGCTATATGCCTAGCAATGCCCCTGCAGTGATCTCATGTTGTTGTCCATGCGATATATCAGGAACACCTGGAGGGAAAATCATTACATCTGGCACAAACATTCACTTAGAGTCAAGGATGAATTGATAAGCATTTGGAGGTCAAATGTCAAAGTTCACAAATCATGTTTTTGGCCTTGTGAAAGCAACATCTAAGATTTGGTAATATTATACTGTACCTTTGCAGGCACCTACATTACATGTAAAACTTGTGCCAACTGTTTCCCCTTGCTTCCAGTACTTATATTAAACTATGTCCATCACCTCTTTATTAGACATACAAGTAATACTGATCCTCTTATCTCACCATCAGACTGAAAGCAAATAAAAAATACACAATTCATTTTTTAAAGTTTGTCAGTGTCATGTAAAAAAAAGCCAGACAGAATATAGGGGAACATTCCTGTATAATCTCTTGAAGTGAATTAGTTTCAGAGTTTGCTATTGTTGCTGTCTGAAAATGTCATAAGAAACTGTAACTGAGATGATTAGAGGAACAGTTAAAGAAGGGGAGGGTGACTACAGAGAAAAAATAGATATGTTTAGCTTCATCCACTCTGTTCTCTGATACTCTCTTCAACAGCTGCTCTGTCCCTCCAAACAGTCATAGTTGAAAAAATAAACAACCTGGGTTTTGTCTAGACCTGTGTGTGTGTGTGTGTGTGTGTGTGTGTGTGTGTGTGTGTGTAGCTATGTGAGAGAGGAACAGAGAGATAGTCAGGACCAAATATCACTTCATCTTTCAATCCCACTATATTTTTCATCTGTTTCTCTCAGTCCCTTCCTCTGCTGCACAATAACACTCTTTCATAAAAGGAGAGAACACTTTTAATCTGATCTTCAAATAAACAGACTCCTGCTGCAGCAGTGTCATCACACCCCTCATCATGTCAGAGAGCTTGTACCAACATTGTCTTATTTTATTAAGATATTTAGAATGTAGGCATTTTATAATCAGCATGTTGATCAGAAATCCTTAAATTCAGATGCTTCATTGTTCCGTAGTGCATTCAGCATTCTTTCTGCTGTCCTCTGTTCTCTTTGCTCTGTCCTCTTGGATGAGTATTTGGATGAGGCTGAAGTCAAACAGGAACCCTCAGTACCACTGGAAAACAGCCTTCTCAGGAATCATGTGGGTCATAATCAGAGCAAGCAGTCAGTACTATTGTTACATTGAGATCAGGGTAGAGCTGTTTACTGTTGCCAATGTTGATTTAGCACAGACTTTGGTCACTTTACTGAGTGCCTGACAAGAGAATTAGCACCAAAATGATCTCCTTAATATAATAACTGCATACAGTATGTACTAAATATTAAACATTGTGCTGAACAGTTTTCTTTTCCAGTTAGCAGTTAGCATACAAGAAATTAACATAAAACCATTTGGTACTGACAGAAAATAATGTAATTTGTATGCTGATGGACGCTAATCAAACTGCTCCTCTGGTGTTACACTCAAAACAAAGACAACAAAAGAGAACAAAACATTTTTTATAGATCTGATAACAAGATGTTCCTCAAGCTGTCTCGCCCATTAGTTTTAATGGGTTTTTGCAGCTGTGAGTAACTTAGAACAATATATTAATTTTGAATTGACAGCTCACCATACTGTAGAGCTTTGGCAGAATACAAATTTCCTTTGAATTTTAAAACTGAATTAGACCATATTGATGATTTACTGAAAGACTACTATGAGGCAGTTTGACAGTTATGTGTAAATGCTGTGTGTACAGTCATTTATGGCAATAAACTACTTCAGATAATTAGAGAACCAGTTTTGCTTGATAATGTTGCTGCTAGCTGGCTGTTGAGGTCATTCAACTTTAGAGCACTGAAGCAAGTTGTTGGGTGTAGATGCATAATTTGCACCATTTTTCCCAGGTTTAGCATTATTGTCATTTAATTCTGAATACATATACAATTAGAATTCTGTGTTTCTCCCAGGTGACCATTGAGGTTGTAGACAACACCCAGACTGAAGTGGAGATGGACCTGGCCAAGGAGGGTCAGCGTAATGACTGGTCAGGGTCATCCTCAGAGTGGGCCAACAGCCACAAGAAGTTGTTCTGGCCATTGTTCTGGGAGTATCCGGAGCAGTTGGACAATGGCCTGGGAAGAGCCAGTTTAGAGGAGCAGTCTGAGGACTACAACTCTGACCCAGAGGAGCTTGTTCTCAGTGGAGTGAGGGGAGACTGGGGTGAGCACTGGAACAAAGACTGGCATGCCGAGGATAACTACGGTAAGAATACTGTCAATCTATATTACAATAATTTTTTATCATTGTACCTTGTAAATGTTAAGTTTACTATTTTGCTACATCAGTACACAATATTAGCTTGGTTCTAACATGTTTGGGTTAATTACTGCATGAACAATGGATGGTTTCTGAAGACGTTTTCTAGAGTATGGGCTAATTTGTTGGTTGAGCATGTGGTGTTAACGTCATCATCACCACAAACTAAAAAAAACATGAGACTCATGTAGGCTGCTAGAGGAGAAGTGGGATGGGTGGTAGGCCCACTGTAACTGAACAGAACATTTCTCATATTTATAGGTGGGTGTATGGAAGAAAAATATCAGTAATAATGTTGAGTGTTTATAGAAATTAAAAATATAGATCAGCATGAGCCACAAACACATGACAAATTAAGATACCAGCATCAAGAAACAATGAAGTGAGTGGTGTGTGGTGGCTGTAATCTGTTCTGCACTGTTTTATTCCTCCCTCCACCTTTGGAGAAATTATCAAATGTACAAACTTTATCATAGGTTACTCCACAGCACCAGTATAATTATACTGTGTGTGTGTGTGTGTGTGTGTGTGTTGATGCACAACACCACCACCACTTGTAAGATGACATTTATTGGTCTGTTTCCTTCTATCTTTGCTCTCCCCTCTGCATGTTTCAGATTCTTCTACCAGTAATCAGCCCAGTATATCTAACCTTGTAGCAAAGCAGCCAAGCTAAATTGACAGTCGAGGGTGAACTAAGAGCAAAGAATATGAACTTGTCTCTGTCCTGTTATCACATTCTCCCATTATCTTCCCCTCATTCATTTCACTGTTGCTATTGTTGGTTTGTTGATTTTAATGCTCTGATACACCCACTGTACACTACCTGCTCAGCAGCAAACAGGTAGAGACTGGCTGGTGAACATAGTGGAGCATCTAGCAGCTAAAGAGCCAAATATTTATTTCAGGAGTTGGTAGGGACCAAAAAAGAAGCTAAAAGTGTTCTGCAAACTATTTGTGTTGGTGCACATGCCACCAATCAAGTGTCTGAGTTTACAACTGTCTGATGTACATATTGCAGTGTGATTACACATAACCACACACAGCTTGCTGTGCTCACATTTCAAATGACTCTTTTCACTCTCACAATACACAATACACAAATGTTAGCTGGCCGTACTTCCTGTCTGATAGCGCAATTATGGCTTTCTCCAAAAGTATGCAATACTCATTTAGTGGCAATGCATCATTAACTTCTGTGTGGAAACAGGTCTGAGAAGAACATTTCCAGATCTTTGAGTCTAGGCTACATGCACTGGTATGCTTTTCTGCAGAGATTACAGTTGTGCTCATAAGTTTACATACCCTGGCAGAATATGTGATTTCTTGGCCATTTTTCAGAGAATATGAATGATAATACAAAAACATTTCTTTCACTCATGGTTAGTGGTTGGGTGAAGCCATTTATTATTTATTATAACAGTTGTGTTTGCTCTTTTTAAATCATAATGACAACAGAAACTACCTAAATGACCCTGATCAAAAGTTTACATACCCTGGAGATTTGGCTGATAACACACACACGGGTTATTTTTGAGTTTAAATGTCTCGGTATCATCCTCACCTGTGATCTGTTTGCCATAATCAATGTGTGTGTATAAAGGTCAGTGAGTTTCTGGGCTCTATTAAGACCCCTGCATGTTTCAGCCAGTGCTGCACTGGCGTTGCTGGATTCAAGCCGGGAGAAAGCAAAGAATTATCAAAGGATCTGCAGGAGAGGTGGTTGAACTGAACTGTTGAACAGGAAAGGATATAAAAAGATATCCAAGGAATTGAGAATACCAATCAGCAGTGTTCAAGAGTCTAATTAAGAAGTGGAAAATGAAATTTCATGGCCGGATGGTTAGGCGTGTGCCACGTGGGCTAAGTGCTCTGAGCAGCGCTGGTCCCGGATAAACTCCGGTCTGGCGGACTGCGTGTCATTCCCATCTCCCTGTTTCTCTCCTCTCACTGTCCTCTCAGTAGGGGTAAAGCCCCAAAAATAATTTAAAAAAAGAGTGGAAAATTAAGGATTCTGTTGAAATGACCGGTCAGTGACCAACAAAATTTCAACCACAACTGCCAGTGTTTGGGATGCAAGAAAAACCTAAATAACTTCAGCTGACACCTGGGACTCTCTGAAAAAAAGTGGTGTAAGCTGTTCAAGATACTAATAAGAGGCACAGAAGAAAATAGGCTGCATGGTCAAGTCGCCAGAGAAAGCCATTATTAATACTTAATACCACAAAACAGCCCGCTTACAATATATATAGTAGCACAGACAAGCCTCAAAACTTCTGGAACAAAGAAGTTATTTGGGTGATGAGACCAAAATTGAACTTTTATACAAGCATAAACATTACACATTTGGAGAGAGTCAACAAGGCCTATGATGAAGGTACCATTCCTACTGTGAAACATGGGTGGTTCGCTGATGTTTGGGGATATATGAGCTACAAAGGCACGAACTTGGTCAAAATTGATGGCAGATGAATGCAGCATGTTGCTGAAAATACTGGAGAAATTTACACTCATCAGCCGGAGCGCTGCACATGGGGCCGATACTTGGGCGTTCCAACATGATAATCAAAACACCAGGCCAAAGTCAACCTGTCCATTGGCCAGCAGAAAAAAGTGAAGGTTCTGGGTGGCATTTCCAGATCTCCTGACCTCAATATCATTGAGCCACTCTAGGAGATCTCAAGCATGCAGTTCATACCACAAGACAGCCCAAGAATTTACACAGGAACTGGAGGCTTTTTGCCAAGAAGAATGGGCAGCTTCTACCATCTGAGAAAATAAAGTGCCTCATCACAACTACCATAAAAAGAGTTCAAGCTGTCATTGATGTTAGGGGCAATACGGTGTATTAAGAACTAGGGTATGTAAACTTTTGATCAGAGTCATTTGGGTAGTTTCTGTTGTATTCTGATTTAAAAGAGCAAACACCATTGATAATAAATGGCTACCCAACCACACAACCATGGTGAAAGAAATGTTTTGTATTATCATTCATATTCTCACGAAAAATGGCCCAAGAAATCCTAGAATTCAGCCAGGGTATGTAAACTTATGAGCACAACTGTAGGTCAGAGCAGGTAGGAGAACTTATAGTGGAATTCAAAAGGCTTCATTTTACTCTTCACACCTTTGTACAAGGCACTGATTAGTGAATTTCCCATTCACACATAATCCATCAATGTTGTTTTGAGCCTTTCAGTGCAAGAATACTTTTAATATCTAGGTTGGAATTAACCAAAAAAGAACCTATGCATTCAGCTGTAGTGTTAAGCTCCAGGTGTTGATACAATGTTGCCACTTAACTCAGTTTGTGCTGTTCTGAAGGCTGAGTTATGCTAGCATACAGTTGTCACCACTTTCAGTGCAAGAAGGCTTTCACTCTGACCCCCTCCCCCCCCCCATATTTTGAAGTTCTCTCCTTCTCTCTAGCCCCCTGCAAACATTGTTTAAATACACAGGAGCATGTCTCAGAGGTCCCATTCTGTCGTTACCCAACTCTTTATATTTAATTACATATCACACATACACCAGCTGGGCAAGGAATTCTCAAGCCTAACTTCAAAGCCCACTCTTAATATATTACCCTATAGTTGTACTTTTCTCCCCTTTGTGTTGTCTCCCCTTCATCCATATTTTCTCCCTTTTTTTTTCAGAGCATGAGGAGGAGTGGAGCTACTGGGCTCCCTGCAGTGTTACCTGTGGACATGGCACCCAGAAACGCACCCGTTCCTGTGGCTATGCATGCACTGCAACTGAGTCACGCACATGTGACCTGGAGAGACTGTGCTGGTATGAAGCAGAAACTCTGTGACGTGGCAAGACCATATAATTCTGACTTGTTTAACAGCTATTAACAACTTTTTAGTGAAGATATTTTACCAGCAAAAGTAACATAAAACTTGAAAAACAAGAAATGGGATAACTAAATCTCTGTCTGATTTTAGTTAAGCTACCAAGTCCCTGGAATAAGTGCAGTTTGGGGGAATATTTTAAGTTTTTTTTTTAAATCAGTGTGTACTAGTAGTGATATAATGTCCTCCATGCCTGGCTGTCAACTACAACACTGGGGTCTTATGTCAAGGCCAGACTTTGATTGTGTTATATATGAAGACAGCCTAAAGACTACCAAAGAATACTTTCAGCCTATGCAAACTATCACTCACAAATAAACAACAGCCTTCCTCAGTGTAGCCTTAGTAGCACTGACCAGTGCAACATGCATAAATAGGCTGCTTGATAAGCATAAATCAAATAGTATGTATATGTACTTTATATGATATGTGTACAATCAACATCAGAATGTTGGGGCCTCTCTAAGTGGAGTTTGCATGTTCTGCCTGTGCCTGAGTGGGTTCTCTCCAGGTACTCTGGCTTCTTCCCACAGGTTAGGTTAACTCATGACTCTAAATTGGCTGTTGGTGTGAATGGTTGTTTGTCTTTATATGTCAGTACTGATTAATTGATTCATTGTTGGACAGAAAATTAATTAGCAAATATTTTAATAATGGATTAATGGTTTAAGTTATTGTTTTCCAGTAAAAATGCTAATCTTCATTGGTTCCAGCCTTTAAATTGTGAGGATTCTCTGCCCTCTTGTGTTTTATGTTATTCTAAACTGAATATCTTGAAGGAGACTAAAACACTGTGTTTCATACTTGCTGACATACATATACATATTTAGCATTCCTGTTTCATCCATTAGTGTGAATGTAGCATGTCAGTATGTGTGTATGGGTGTTCATGTTTGTGAAGACCACCTGAAGACAAGCTGTTGCTCTCTTTCTGCCTCTGTCATGTAGACAATGTGATTTCAGTGACTGTGCTGACACCCATTCAGACCACCAACAGCACCAATTTGCTGGACACAAGTATGTATGGAATGTGTGTGTGTGTGTGTGTGCATGTTTGTATATTGTGTATATTAATGCATGGGCCTACACAATAGTCATCAGTTTGCACTCCATGTTTTGGATTGGTGTTGGCCTGTACATCAAACATTATGTTTTATTCAGAGGGGCCTTCAACAAATGTTTGAATTGCTTTTTACTTTCCATTTTATTGCTCTTCTGCCACACTCAGCCAGAGAATGTGATAGTTCTTTTCACTCTGCAAACATAAGGACACAGCAGGAGAGGAGAAGACGTCAGACGTTTTTCCCTCTCAACTCTGTATCAACTATGGAAAGCAAAGAAAATTACAGAGATCACTTTTTAATTTGACTTTTTTTCTTTCTTAACCACTCATCATCCTATCATGCGTTAGAACAAGACGGCGGGGGGGTAAGAGAATAGTAACAGAAGAACATAGCATAACACGGGTTCCATGTAAAAAATGTAAGGTGATGCCAATAATACAGTAATAGTAATGATAGTAGTGATAATTAAAGTATTAACTGTTAACGTAGCACTAAAACTAATAGCAGTATAAGTAATTTCTAATTATAACAGCAGGTGTTGAGTGGAGTTGTAGGAGCAGCAGGAGACTTGTCATCACAGATCAGACTCTACAGCTCCAGAGGCAGAAGTACCTGCAGAAAGAGACGGAAGAGCACAATACTACGGGAAGGGAAGATATTGAGTTAGTAACATGTATTTATGGGATATGAATCCATACTGATGGAGAGAGAGAGAGAGAGAGAGAGAGGAGCTCAGTGCATCATGGGAGATCTCCCGGCAGTCTAAGGCCTATAGCAGCATAACTAAGGGATGGTTCAAGCCTGAGCCAACCCTAACTATAAGCTTTATCAAAGAGGAAAGTTTTAAGCCGACTCTTAAAGGTACAGAGGGTGTCTGCCTCCCAGACCCAAACTGGGAGAAGGTTCCACAGTAGAGGAGCCTGATAGCTGAAGGCTCTGCCTCCCATTCTACTCTTAGAAACTCTGGGAACCACCAGTAAACCAGCATTCTGGGAGCGCAGAGTCCTAGTGGGATTGTAGGGGACTATGAGATCTTAGGGTAAGATGGAGCCTGACCATTAAGGGCTTTGTAAGTGAGGAGGAGGATTTTGAATTCTACTCTGGATTTGACTGGGAGCCAATGTAGAGAGGCTAGCACAGGAGAAATATGGTCTCTTTTCCTAGTTCCTGTCAGTAATCGTGCTGCAGCATTTTGAATCAGCTGCAGAGTCTTTAGAGACTTGTTGAGGCAGCCTGATAATAATGAATTACCGTAGTCCAGCCTAGAAGTAACAAATGCATGGACTAGTTTTTCTGCATCTTTTTGGGACAGAAAATGTCTGATTTTGGTAATATTTCGCAGGTGAGGCAGTCTTAGAAGTTTGTTTTATATGTGAGTTAAAGGACATATCCTGATCAAAGATAACTCCCAGATTCTTTACAGTGGAGCAGGGAGCCAGGGCAATGCCGTCTAATGGAACTACATCATTAGAAAATGTATTTCTGACGTGTTCAGGACCAATTATAATGACTTCGGTTTTATCTGACTTCAACAGTAAAAAAATTGCTTGTCATCCAAGTTTTAATGTCCCTAAGACAAGCCTGGAGTTTGGCTAGCTGATTGGTTTCGTTAGGCTCCATTGACAGATAAAGCTGTGTATCATCTGCATAACAATGGAAATTTATGGAGTGATTCCTGATAATATTGCCCAAGGGAAGCATATACAAAGTGAAGAGGATTGGTCCAAGCACTGACCCTTGTGGAACTCCATGTCTAACTTTTGTGTACATAGAGGAGTAGTTGTTAACATGTACAAACTGAAGCCTATCAGATAGACAGGACTTAAACCAATTTAGTGCAGTTCCTTTTGCATAACTCTTTTCAAACTGGCACTTAAAAAAAACAAAAAAACTTGAAAAAGAGGAGAGAGCCATGAGCCGTGAGATGCAGCCTGAGGAAGAGTGCCAAGCTTGAAATGAATTACATTCCAGAGTAGCTGCTGTTCCTGTGGTGTACATGTCATTCAGTGCCTGTATTCATCACATATTGAGCTGATTAATATCACTTTCATGGGTCGAATGGCTCCCTCCCCCTTTTCTGAAAATTTTGACTGATCCGCTGGGGAAGACCTCCACTGTTTTTTTTGTTTGTTTGTTTTTTGCTTTGTTTTGTTTTTTTTGTGGATTGGGTTAATCAAAACAAGCCTTTTTTTTCTCTCACCCTTCTTTTGGGATGTCAATATGTAACTCTTGGCATAAGCCAAGAGAGTGATAGTGAGAGGAGTGATAATGAGAGGAATTATAGTGGCCACAATGTACCTGCATGAAAATGACTGGACACAGGACATGGAGTTAGCTGGAAGCCAAGCAGCTGCTGAAGCATGAATGAGCCAGCTGATGCAGTCAGCTAATGTTGCTTAGTGTAACCTTAGCAACAGGTTCTCCAACCAAAACAACCATATAGGTCACTTGTTCCTACCCTCAGGTATGTCAAGAGTCAGTGGACAAGTTGTTACACTTTTTTTTAGCTGCACACAAAGCACTACAGGAGTAAAAGCTGACCAAACCACAAAACTAACTGTGGAGTTAGATACTTGTAAACTGTGAGCAGAGCAACAGTGCAATTCAGTGTGAGTCGCTCCAGTTCTCTCAGGAGAGTTCTACTTGGTGCGAGCTACATGCTAGTCGCAAGAATGGACACAGCTAAAGTCGAAACTACCGGTATTATGACGAGTTAAAAGTGGCTGACAGTGTCAGCAGGCCGGCAAGAGAGACTTTGTGTGCAGTGTTTCCACTATATACATTTTGTGGTGGTGGCCCGCTGTGGGAAGATTATTGCGAAATATCTGGTTAAGTCGAGAAGGAGAGAGAGAGGAGAAAAAAAGAAAATCCTGGACTGAAGCTGTACTTTCATAAATATAAATATATATATTTATAATATAAATATTGCCAATCAAATCATAATCGCAATATCTGTCAGAAAAATCAAACACTATCAGTCTCTCCTTCCCCAGTCTGTAATTTTAAAGCAGCTCAAACCCCCCTGCAATAATTTTTTTAAACTTTTTTTATGTATCATTTGAAACTGAAATGCTGCATGATGCACTTTTCATTGCATTACTGGCTGCATGTAGATGATCATTTTTCTGTAAGATCAACTTTGTCTTTTCATTGCTGAAGACTAACTGTGTGTCTTTATCCCCCCTCCCCCCCCCCCTCCTCCATCCACACACCATCCACCACCACTTCATCCAACCACACATCATTCATCCCCACTTCATCCATCCAACCACCACCACACCCTAATACCACCCTGCCCACCCACAAACACACACACAGAAGTAGACAGCTGTGAGAAGTGGCTAAGCTGCAAGAATGACTTCCTCCTGAAGTACCTTCACCAAGTGCTCACAGGGCTCCCCAGCTGCCCCTGCTCATACCCCACTGAGGCTGTTTACAGTGCCGTTAACATCCAGGATGCCAAACTTCAGAAGATCTACCGCTGGAGGGATGCAAGTGGACCCAAAGAACGCCTGGACATCTACAAGCCATCAGCCAGATTCTGCTTACGCTCAATGCTGTCATATGACAGCACAACATTAGCAGCGCAGCACTGCTGTTATGATGATCAGATGAGACTAATAACACGAGGAAAAGGAGCAGGAGCACCAAATTTAATCAGTACAGAGTTTTCACCAGAGCTTCATTATAAGGTGGATGTACTGCCTTGGATTCTGTGCAAAGGGGACTGGAGTCGGTTTCACTCAGCAAGGCCGCCCAATAATGGACTGGAGTGTGCAGCTAATCCCCCTAACGAAGTGTTTCAGAGGGAACTTAAAGAAGCCAGGGAGTACTAACACTGTGGGGATGTGGAGTTACGACAAGAAGGGAGAATGACAGGAGAGTGAAGTTGTGGTTTGTAATTCAAACTGCCATTTCTCCTTCATTGTCACACCATCCTGCACAAGCACAAAAAATGATTTACAGTGTTAATATAATGTTTCTCTGGTGCATTCACTGTGAATGAACTCCTGCCAGCTCCAGATTGGGTAACTTTGGTTTAAAAAATAAAAAGAACATAACTTTTAAATCATATCAAAATATGAATAGAAGACATCGACAACAATGAGTGCCGAAGCTTTTTTTAAATACTTGTATGTAGACTGTTTGCTGAGAAATTAAATGACACTGATGTTGGAACTGTTGGTCAATGAAAATCAATCAATTTTCAGCTACTCCCCGTCCCTGCATGTTGCTGCTAATCTGTTGGGATATGCTGAGCTGAATGTCTGATGGCATGTGTGTGCATGGTATATGTGTGTGAGTGTGTATGTACAGAGGATATGCTTATTTATTGGCCCCTGAACAATTTTAATCAGATCTAGTGTCCCATAAAAGGAATTCCTGTGACACTGCTTAACAGGAAATAAAGTGGACTACAAATTGTCTAAATGTTCATCTTTACAAAAAAATCTGACAGAAATATTACCACTACTTGCAATTTTCTTATTATCCAAATTATTATTTGCCTCACAAGATACTGTATGGCCTGTTTTATGTTCCCTAAAATGGAAAATAAAAATTTGAGATAAAGGTAGCACCTGATTTCACTTCTGTGTCAGCAAATAGAGACGAAACTAAAAATTAGCAGAACTATGCACTTGTATAAACACAAAAATAATAACATAGCCAACAGCTTTTGTAAACACTATTGTTATTGTTACATTATTATTGTTATTATTGTTCTGTCACACACACACACAAGCCCCTTTTCTTCAGCCTTTTCAAGGTGGGAATATTGTGGTGTTACTCTGCCTCGCCATTATTTATAAAATGTATGCAGACAGATTATCGCCCCACCTTTAAGTCAGGAGGTAGTCACAGAGCTGAGTAGACATCTGTATTAAAGGGGGAGCCAGCACAGTAGAACGGATGCCAACCAATGCTGAAGCTGCTGTGTTACATGTCATGCCTCTGATTCTGCAATGCTGGCATGCTGATTAAAATCACATACCTGGGTGGCATTACGCCAGCATTGTGTGTTTCTGTGTAAATTTAAAAGGTGGTGTATTGGAGGGTCTTCTAACAATATTGTGCTAATAGGGGCTATAGTCTGTCTTCCATTTTGCATGCAAATACAAGTGAGCCTTAAGAAGACAGTGATAATAGCTGCAGTGAGTCCAACAACTGACAAATCTTGTATAGGACTCTTTAGTGTTTCTCTTGCTAGAACACTTTTACATCCAACTCATCCACAACTGGATTTTAAATGAACAAAATGTGTTGGTTGGGTGACAAAACTTCATGTTATGTCCAACAGATGAATACAGTCTGCAGACACATGAACCATACAGCAGCAGAACAACATGTTGTGCTTTTACAAGAGTAGGTAACACTGAAAACTTTACAGTTTACATTATTGTCAAGCAATTAGCAAGTTAGACAGAAAAACCATGACATTTCCCCTACGTCATGCACTGAGTCAAAATGTAACTTACCTTGCATTCACTATAAAGTATTGGGTGGCAGTCACAATGACTCATAGGATTCAGTGTTAAAGCCTTTCACAGCGACTAATTTCTGCATATTCTGCAGATGGAGTGATTATTTTCAATCAAGTTTCCCTCATCACCCTTATAAAAACCAAATTATGACCACACTTCAGACTCTTTACAGCACTGTCACTGTCTTCCACCATGTTTTCACTGACTCAAAACAAACACATATTGCATGCTGGGCCTGCGTCTGGAAGATTGTTGCTAACACTGGTTGATGCTGGACAGTATTTACCATGAGTTATTCAAAGCATGGTAATCAAGCACAGTTTTAATCATAATTAGAATTTGAAGTTTGACTGTGGTTTAGCATGACATCAGTGACCATTCGATCCCTGTTACAAGCAAATACTACATTAATACTGATGTAAACCTAATGACTATTAACATTGCTACAGATTACATATTGAACACTACTGAACTATATGATTACATTTTAAGATGTTTATATGTGACACAAGATCCTAAAATCATATTAATGTTGTAAAATGACATGCCAAAATAAAAAAATAAAAAATTCAAATGTCTACATCCCATGGAATGTTGTTTGTCTGTGGGAATCCAGTAACTCCTACTTGCTGATCAGGACACCTGCATGGAATGGGAGGGACATATGACTGTGTGAGTACACAGAGCTGAGGTGGTATACTAGGTACACTTCTTATATTCAAGGCATGCACACACACACACGATGATGGTAGATAAGTAACAATGGACAAACCCATCCTTGGTCCCAGTGTGATTTTCTTTTTAACCTTTACAGCCTTTATTTTATCAACACCACATAATTTTGTCCTATATAATGTGAATTTCGTAAGTTATTTTTTTAGATTTAGTCCTGAGATCAAAATTCTATGTTAGTTTTAGTCATGTTTAGTCAGCTTCATCCTTTTTATTTTTAGTTAATTTTTTTTTTTTTTTATGTTTTTAAATAATCCAGCCCCACTTATTTCTGTCATGTTCTTTGTCACTGTATGTTGTGCATAGTGCATAGCTAGGTCCAGGCTGGCATTATTGGTGGTGCATTCATGGATGTACTGCTGTGCAAAGTCATCAAGATAATTCTGGTGCACAGGAACAGAAATGTGCAGTAAAGCCATTCAATGAAAGAAGCACATGGATGATGTCATTGTTTGTCTGCTCTTTCAGCAAAGATATGGACAGATTTTTTTATGTTTTCATATTTTAATTCCATTTCAGTCGCCTTTTTTCTCAACAATATTGCAAAGAGATTTAGTCACTTATCATTTTGTCAGTGTCTCATCTTCATCACAGGAAAAAAGGTTGTTGATAAATATATTTCATCCCATTTTTGGTTATGTAAGCAACAACCTCATGCACTCTCCAAATAGTTCACTTTACACAGATTTTGTTCACTGCATCTTTCTCTCAATCATTTGATTTAAACCCTATGCAGTCAGTGCAGCCTGATACCATGCACCAGTGTTTCACAACTCCTTTGGAACTATTATCTTCACTCTGTCATTTCTAATGTGCAAAGCAGCCTTTATATCAACATAATCTAATAAGGTTACTGTGTTGATTTAAACTCATCCTCATTCCCTTTTGGTATTAGTGCTTTTTTGCACTTAGTTGTTCTGTTGAAAAGCTGATGTGTGTTGAAATATTTCCATTCAAAGTTGAATTTCGACTGTTCTATGAAAGAAGCTCTGAAAGACTGGGGTGTGAACAGAAAAGTGAAAAGTGAGACAGTGTTGATGGAGGAAAATTACAGTGATTGGTTTATGTGTGTATGTGAATGAGAGATTTGCACAAAAATCACAGAAATGTGAATTTAAGTTGAATTTAATGTGAACTTATTTTCATGGTTTTATGGTATTTGACAGTAAATTGTAGATGAAGTGTAATAGTAAATGAATATGACAAATTTTTGGGGAGGAGCCACAGGAAGTTGTCACATCTACGTTAATAGATAGACAACCCCTTGACAACCCCTCCCCTCTGCTTGTCCTTGTGTAAGTGTAGTCAGCACTAGAGGGGAAACAGGCTCACAGTAAACATACCAAGCTTTTGAAGTTTCCTCCTCCTCCCTCCTTCCCCCCTGTTGTTCTGAGGCCTGTTGCTCAACTATGTGGGGTTCAGACACTGACAACATGTTGGTTGAAGGAACTTCATCCTGTTGGAGGTTGCCAGGGTTTTGATTGATAACAAGGGCCTGTTAGAGACAAATAAACACAGTGAGCCTTGATGGAGAGGATGATATTTACGGGAAGGTTGTTCATCTGTCCACAGAGTGGCAGAAATATGTGTTAGGTTTGTGTACTTTATCTCTTTCTGTCTCATTGAGCTGTCTTTGATTACCAAACTTTGTTTTTTTTTTTTTTTTTGGTTCATTCATTTCAGAACAATTGTGTAAATGTATTGAGTTTTTTTTATGTACTGATGTACAGTAAATGGTTTAACTCAGACTTATGAGCTTTGATTTCACCATTTAAGTTTGATAACAGCCAGTGAGAGTCAGTTCAGCCTGATTAGCTAAATGTAGGACCATCAGTGGAATACGGGAACTATTTATATGATGAAATGGCTTTCAAATCATTGCTAACTTACTGTAGAAGCCAGAGTTATGGATTGTTGAAGGTTATCCGGTCAGTTAGCAGGGAGCAGCTGTGGGAATAGAAGCATTCTAGCAGCTATGTTTTGGCTCTGAGTGACCAAGAAATTAGCTCCAGTTATATATTAATAAGCATATAAATATTGCTAGCTCATCATATTCGTAACACTTGTCCCTGATCCTAACACTCTTTTTATACAGTGGTGGTGCTAGATTGGACATATGTGTGTTTACATACATTTAGTGACAAGATATGGATCACACCCACAGAAAGATAACTATATTTGTTAATAAAGTAAATGGTAAATAGGACTTAACTTACATGGCGCTTTTCTAGTTATATTGACCACACAAAGCGCTTTACACCACAGGTCACATTCACCCATTCACACACACATTCATACTGTATTTGTCCTACACATTAAGCGCTCTAACACACACTGATGATACATCGGGGGCAATTTGGGGTTCACTATCTTGCCCAAGGATACTTTGGCATGCAGACTGGAGGAGCAGGGGATTGAACCACTGATGTTCTGGCTAGTGGGCAACCTGCTCTACCTCCTGAGCCACAGTTGTTAGTGATATAAGATGTCCCATGTTGGTGTCTGGTCAGTGGCTCAGTATGTTTTTTTCCCTCTTTCAGGAGAAGTCAGCTGCTGCCAGGATTTTATTCATGCACAACTTGAAAAACAAACTGTATCATGAGAGCCAATAATCTGTGGCAGTAAACATTAGGTCTACAGTTGTGTTTGTTATAGATAATGTTTTATCTATATGTCACTGAATCAAGTTGTGTGCTGTCATGTCAGTACAAGTCAGGAAGAAATCCAAATCTTCTCCAGGATGTCATCCCTTCAAACATATTGCCATTCAAACACCTGCATCACTTCCATGTCTTATTAGGCTTTACTCTCTAGGACAGAAGTTCATGTAAAATAAGTGTATTATGTTCATATTTGTATTTTCCAGATGATAAAAATCAAAATGATAAAAATTTCATTAGCATGCATGGCAGAAAATTACAAAATCTAACCTTGAGGAGTGCTTTGCTGTTCCACAGTATTTTAGTACCACAGATATAATACCTGCTTTCCTCCTGTGGCAGCTCACAGCTGGAATCCATCCTCTTTTCAGTGACAGGATCAAAACATATGGCTTTTAATTAATAATCAGCTTCTTTTTTTTTTACCTTCATGAGAAGCTGGAACCCTGCAGCAATGACCGGCAGCTAACAGTCTGTATCCTATTAGGCTGGACTGGTGATAGAAATGAAGGTTGGAATAATGGACATCTGTGTTAGTGCAGGTCATCTTCCAGATGCTCCAGCTGAATAAACCCTGGGATTTCTGCACATTAGCAGGTCCAAGACCCAGTGGATCCTTTACTCAGCCTCAGGTTTCTTGTGATATCACTGCCCTGGGCCAACACACAGGGTGTACTTACTGAACCCAAAGTTTGTTCATAAGTGCACTGATGAGGTGAATTCAGGCATAAGACATAAAAAAATTAAATTAAAATTAATTTCCTTCATTTTTTTTACATGTTAAAATGAACTGCTAACCACTCAAAGGATTCTGTTCTTCAACTTATTTTGGCAGTCTAGTGGTTTCTATTCATTTTCGCTTGCTTGAGTTAGCATATCACACTTCACATCATCATGTCTGCTTCTAGTGTCATCAAAAGTTATTGTTATAGGAGCCATAATTGTGCTACAATGCTCATGTAATAAAATAACTTGAATTGGTCCTTTAAAGCAATCACAAAAGCGATGAAATGTGACCTGTGACATCCAGTTTGTAGGATTATCAGAGGACAGCACAGCAGCTTGTCTATCTCAATGCTCATAAGGTAAAAAAGTAGAGTAGCACAAAGCTACAGAGTGTGCACTACATGGTATTCTACCAGGAATGTGTATATTTGTACATTTAATGGATAAAGTTGGACTGTGTTAAGCCAGGATCACCAACCTGTTCCACAGAGCCTAGTTGAAAAGCACAAGGAAGTTAGGAAGTAGGTATGTTCGGACAAACACACCTTAAAGTGAATAGCCAGTGATTGTAGTTGTAAGTTAGCTGGCAATGCACATACTGACCGTGTGTGTGTGGTGTGTGTATCTGTGACAGTTCAGCCTTTGAGTGATCTGAGAATTCACAAGGAGCTCGAGTTCATTCTGTTGTTTCCCTATAATCTCAAACTTTTTTCCTTATGCTTTGCTCATGCTGAAAAATGTTGAGCTTGTGTGGATGTGTAGTTGTCTGAGTTTGCACCAACCCTGGTAAATGTATGTCTATTCACATCCTCATGTGTCTTTTGCATTTACTTCACACACAGTCATGCTGCATCTATGATTTATTTGCATTTCATCCAGATGGATGAAGGAACACCACCCTCAACTAAACTCCTCTAAGACTGAACTCTTGGTAATCCTGGCCAATCAATCTCTCTATCACTATATCAGCATCAAAATCACCTCTTCATCTCTCACATCAACCAAAGTCTCGAGAGACATCATGTTTGATGGCCAGATATCTTTCTCTGACCATGTTGCATCTTTCCTCCATCATGCCTCTTTGCACTATACAACATAAGAAAAATCAGGAGTCCCCTGATTCAGTACGCCATCCAACTCTTAGTACAGGCCATGGTTATCTCTTGCCTTAACTACTGCAATGCACTTCTGGTGGGCTTCCCTTCATACACAGTGAAACCTTCGCAAATGATCCAAAAAGCACTGGAGCTTTAGTGTTGTTCCTCCCTCACAGTCACTTTGGATACAAGCAAATGAGTCAGTGTAAATGATCTAGATGATCTTTTTGTGCGTGTTTACTTTCCAAATCTTTAAAACCCAGCATGGTTTTTATTTTTATATGCACAGTACTTAGATTAGGTTGTAACCAGTATCTAGTTCATCTTACTTTATTATTACAGCAGTTCTGGGCCTGAGGTTATGGTGGCTTCCTTTGCAACATATGTCAGTTTTATGTGAATAACAATATTGTTTAACCCGTAAGCAACATGATGACCCTCCAAAACAGAGTTGTTTTGACTAGCGCACTACATCAACTCCCAGGTCCTCTAACAAATAAACACAGCAGAGGTGACATCCACCACTGGGTTCACAAAGAGGAGACCCTTGGTGTCTTGTTTTACACCTCTGATGTTGACTTCAAAGTCTGTAGCTAGGAGGAAGTGGGTTTAGGCTCAAGATAACCATACCTGAACAGTCATCTGTTTGGACTCTAAATAAGGCATTGTGGGAACACAAGTAGGGGCGTGGCTTGAAGCATTTGCTTTACCTCCTGCCAGGAGATAAAATGAAAACACAACGGTGAAAGTCAGTCAGCGGGATTAAGTAACAAGAGATCTGCTCCTGCAAACAGAAAAACAAAGAGAGGCATTAGATAAAACCCCATGGCTGTTACTGTGTTCTGATAAAGATCAATTACTGCTGTGCTGTTATTGAGGGTACTGGCTGATCCATACAGGGTGTACCGTGCCTCTCGCCCAATAACAGCTGGGATAGGCTCTAGCCCCCCCGCGACCCTTAATGGATAAGCGGTATAGATAATGGATGGATGGATGTTATTGAGGGTCACCAGCATTGACTCAGAACACATGCACAAAATGATCTGTGACTTATAGCCATTTTGCAAATTGAAAAGTTTAAGAGGCAGTGTGTAAAATATGGGGTCGTCGGAGGTGGGTGTTTTGACCCCCTAAAAACCTAAAAAATCTAACTTTTGGGAGTATCTCAAAAAGGAAGGTGGTTATTTATAGTTTATTGCTACAGTGTAGTTTGTATGTTGGCATGTTTAAATCTGAGGTGTGATAGCTAATCCCTGCCCAGCCACACAGTGAACTTGCACGAATGAAGGCAGGGAATGAAACCAGAGCTCTGAACAAAACTATGTCTGTGTGTCTGGCTCTGACATGAAGGCCTTGACAGATATCAAGAGATGTGTAAGCAAATATTTCAAAGGTATTTAGAGCAGTTTAGAGGTCTCAATAGAAGAAGAGTTTGCACAGCTCAAGAAAAAGAAGCTTCTCTCAATTACAGTACTAATGATATCCTGGTACAGCATGATAACTGCTTGTCGCTAATAAATGTCAACTGTTAGCCATCATTCTGTCCATGATTTAATGGAATTCAAGCCAGCCAAATGTTAGGTATTGCTAAATTTGAACAGGAAGAGCTATCTGCAGTCTTCTGTGAAGGTGCACATGGAGCTGTGGATTAATAATAGTAAGACCAAGCTGAGGTCAGTGTACAGATGTTGTCAGTTTTAAAGTTGTAGTATCCCAGCTTTCAGAATGTCCTGTCATGATTGTCTCTAGACCAGATGTCTGTACAGCCCCAAGTTAGCTTCTAACAATATCATGCAAGGAAAGTTAGCTTCTAACAATATCATGCAAGGAAAGAGTTTTCCAAATTATTTCTATATGTCTTTAGACAGCCATTTGGCACAGTCTTACTCCCACACTGGTTTGTGTGTTAAAAGACTACTGACTCACTGGAAGTTTGACAAAAGGAAGTAATGTCAAAACTTTTTAAATTATATTTGTCTCGCTCAGTTTCATATTTTTAGGTTGAATTTCTACTTAAGTCTGTCTGTTCTCTGATTTCACAGTCCAGAGGAGAGGTGATTTTAGTTGATAAAAATGTTGATTCACTCATCTGAGTAGCCTTCAGTTGTTAGTGTGCATTTACAGCAGTGGGCTTGAAGAGCAACAGTGAGTGGTGTGGCAAGTGCTTTGCAGACTCTTTTTGCCTTGGATTTCACTTCTCAGGCTAAATACAGTATGTGCTGCCTTATCTTATTGGTGGAGGCTGGGCTGTATGCAGCCTCAAAGGAATACCTGCAGATACTACTTAAGACTGAAGTTCTACTTGCGTTTTCCGGATTGTCCTTGGAGCACTTGCCCTCTAAATGATCTCAGTATGTGATTACCAGCTAAATCCAACCCATATGTTGGACGGAACACTGATACGGATTCCTCCACAAAACCATTGATAACTTTCAAGGTTGTCAACAGCTGATGTTTTCCAGCTGATTATTCCTATCCTATACGAATACAATATCCACACATGAGTGGGGGTGTAGTGCGTGGTTCCTCATGTTGGGGAGTACTACTGTATATATATATATATATATATATGAAAAAAGTAAAGCCTTTGGTGTCTCCAGAAGGAGCTGTGTGAGGTCTGATAATGTCCTCAAGTGATTTCACTTGAATCAGCATTGGTTAGAGTTAGAAAGAAGAGAGCTTAGCAGACCACTGTAGCCCACTCCTTATCTCTGCTGCATGCTCCAGGATACATTAGCTGCTAGCAAAACACACCCCAATTTCATGTACCTCTTATTTACTTACTACTTACTTACTTGTATCAGCAGCTGACAACACACAGCTCTTGCTCTCTCTCAGCGCTGATGTTTGCCTTGTTGATCTGTGGTACCTTAGTACCTGAGAAAAAAAACAGTCAAATAAAATCTGTTTTCTGAAATTTTTTGGGCAAGAAGGGTAATTCATTCATTTCTAATTCATGGTTGATATAGCCTGCAGGGTCAAAGTGTTTGACAAAGCAAGGCACCGGACATCTGGCTTTCTGTGCAACAGCTCTTGAAATATAAAGCTTGAGACCCTGATGCCCAGGTATAGAGGAGCAGTTATTAATTTATGAGTGACCAAGCAGAAATGGAGGTTAGGAGGGGGCAACATGTAGCACTTTTGATCCACACAATGTGTACAGAGAGGAAGGGCTACGTGGGACGTGTACAGTCCAGAGAGTATATCAGGGTATCGGCTGCCAGATGTGGAGGTCTGGGCCTCAGGGAGCCTCTATTGTATAAGCCTGAAGAAGGCCTTATGGGGAATAGGTTAATACATGAGTGCCCACTTCACTTAAGAGTCCAGATGTAAGTTTAGGTTTTTAAGGGTTTAAAATGCAGAGGACTATTCTCTTGCATTATGATGATTTTCATTTCTAAAGCTGCATTAACCCTCATAAACCGACGGGAGAAGGGAAAAATGGGAGCGCGGGCGCTCCTGTCGGTTTACCCTCGTCGGGTTATCAGAATCAGAATCAGAATCAGAATCAGAATAGACTTTATTGCCAAGTAAGTTTGCACATACAAGGAATTTGTCTTGGTATATTGAAGAAAAGAGTGAAGAGCAAGAAGCAAGATCTATATTTACAAGAAACATAAATATACATAATTAAAAAGTAAAGTGTAAAGTATAAAGTGTAAAGTGTAGAGTGCAAAAATGTTAGAAGGGTTAATTAATTTATTATTTCTTTGTTGTACAGGGAGCAACAGTAAAACCTGTAAACACAGACATATTATCATCTATGAAGCTTATTAAAATGACTGTGTCAGCCAACAGTCACTTATTTCCACATCCAGCAGTTACAGAGCAACTGGATCATTAATTTGGAGTGGTGTTTGTGTTCACCTGATGAATCTGTCCAGTATGCCCTCTCTCTAAGCTGTTTTTGGTAGCCATCAACTGCCCCACTATGTTAACCACCTAATTTCTGACTGTCTGTCTGCTGTTTGCTGCTGAGTAGGTCCTTGGCTTTTTAGAGCTTTTTTTTTTAATTATAGAGCTTCTCTAAATACAGCTGCATGCTGATGCATATGGGAACAAGGTTGAGAGTGGTGATACCATCCAGTAATGTGGTAGGACAGAAAACCAAAACAATGAGCTGAAAGAGGTTCAAGCATCTCTGAATGCTAAAAGTCCATTTAAAATAAATTAGAGAGGGAAATTTCTTAGTCTCTAAAGATCAGTTTAATTGTAGAGTTCTTTCAGGAACTATTCTTAGTCCTCTATTGTTTCATACAAATGCTTTCTCTCAGTCAGATCATACAAATAATAAAAAGTTGTAGAAGCTTTTACCTAGTTTTGCCTGGACTACAACACACTCTTTTTCAAAGCTCCCTCCAGCACCTCCACTTGGAGCCCCCACTGCTTCCTGCCTTCAACTACAGCAGCACATAGGACGTGGAGATTCTGCCCCTGGGATGCCAGCGCCCTGTACTATTAGTTTCAACCAACAGCAGCAGTCTGCACTAGCTGGGGATCAAGGTACCTGGATGCCAGTACCCTCCACTGCTCTCTGCCTTCAACTACAGCAGCGCATAGGACCTGGAGCTTCTGGCCCTGGGATGCCAGCGCTCTCTACTATTAGTTTCAACCAGCAGCAGCAGTCCACATTAGCTGGGGATCATGGCACTGGGATGCCAGTGACCTCCGCTGCCTCCTGCTGTCAACCACAACACATCACAGTACCTAGAGGCCCTGGCACCAGGATGCCAGTGGCAGCTGCTGTCGCATTCCTCCAACTGCAGCAGCTCACAGTAGCCAGAGCTTGTGGTACTGGGATGCCAGTGCCAACTGCCGCCTCGTTCCTCCAACTGCAGCAGCTCACAGTAGCCAGAGCTTGTGGTACTGGGATGCCAGCGCCAACTGCCGCCTCGTTCCTCCAACTGCAGCAGCTCACAGTAGCCAGAGCTCGTGATACTGGGTGGCCAATGGCAACTGCCATCGCATTCCTCCAACCACAGGAGCTCACCGTAGCTGGAGCTCATGGTACCGGGATGCCAGCATCAACTGTCGCCTTGTTCCTCCAACCACAGCAGCTCACAGTAGCCGGAGCCATTAGCACCGGGATGCCAGTGCCCCCTGCAACCTCCAGCTTGAATCTCCTTGAATCACAGCAGCTCACAGTAGATAGAGCCATGGACAATAGAATGCCAGCTCCAAATTTCCCTCAACACCCATCACAGCAGCACATTCCTTTTGCATCCCCTTGCAACTGATTTTGGTGTCTGCCAACTTCACTTTGTCCACAGCTTATCCTCCCATGCCTCATGCTATATCTTAATCAAATTACAGATGGTAATTATTTTGACTTTGCACTCCTTCTCATGCCCTCCTTCCACCAACCCTCAGCTGACAGGTTCAAGGACAGCTACCTCCTCCTTAAAGGGAGAACACCATCTTATTCCAGTGAGCTATTTCCCAAATTTCACCATGCTTTTCTCTCTACAAAGATGTCATGGACAGAACTATTTCCGGCGCTGACGCGAGTGGCAGCCATTTTAGCAGCTCCGTGTGTGCCTTGCTCTTTTTTTTCTGTTTTCTCTTTATTTACTCTTTATTTTTGCTCTTTTTCTAATCTGCGTGATACTCTGTGTTATTCTATCCTATGGATATGGATTTTTTCACACCAAGACACGTTTTTTCGAGGGAATTACCTCTTGCTCTGAAAACATGGGGTGGTTTCCCATTTACCTGACAAGGTGAGGAGGCCGTATCGTGGCTGCAGAGCCGGCGCGAAGCTAAAGGCTTAAGCATCTAGTGAAGAAGTGGCGATTGAAGCCTACTGTACCTTCTGTGATCATGGGTAATGTAAAATCACTACCAAATAAGATCAACGAACTGGCTGCGCTGGTGAAAAACGCCAAGACCTACAGAGAGTGCAGTCTGTTGTGCTTCTCTGAAACATGGCTCACGACTAGCATCCTGGATGCTAACGTGGAGCTCCCCGGTTTCAGCACAGTCAGAGCGGACAGAGACACAAAAGCCTGCGGGAAGCAGAAAGGAGGAGGACTCGCTATATATGTAAACAGAAGATGGTGTAACCCTGGGCATGTGAACATCAAAATCTTCACCTGCTGCAGGGACATCGAACTCTTGGCTGTAAGTCTACATCCCTACTACCTGCCCAGAGAGTTTACACACGCTATTGGTTTTTTTAAAATATTTTTTTGGGGGTTTTTCACCTTTATTGTGATAGGACAGTGGAGATAAGACAGGAAACAGGGAGAGAGAGCAGGGGAATGACATGCAGTAAAGGTCCGGCCAAACCGGGAGTCGATCCAGGGACCAGCTGCTCAGGGCACTTAGACCCATGTGGTACACGCCCCAACCATTCGGCTACGGGGGCGTGCACACACATGCCATTGTTGTCATTGTTTACATTTCTCCACGTGCCGACGCGGAGGTAGCGAGCGACATCATCCACACACAACTACAAACACAGCACCCGGAGGCACTTGTGTTAATCTCTGGGGACTTCAATCATGTGACATTGGACAACGGATGCATACAGCGCCACCCTGCTGCCTGCACTGGGGAAAGCAGACCACAACCTCATTCTGCTCCAGCCTCACTACAAACCTAGAGTGTGGAAGCTACCCACAACCACACGCTCATTCAGGAAGTGGTCTCCTGAGGCTGAGCAGGCTCTGAAAGACTACAAGCCCTGGATCACAAGTGACATCAAGGGCCTTCTCAATCAGAAGAAGAAGGCCTTTAAAGATGGATAGATCAGCAGGAGCTCAAGCGCGTGCAGGGGGAACTCATAGTCTAGCTCAGAGAGGCGGAGGAGCAATACAAAAGGAAGCTGGAGCAGAAGTTGCAGAATAACAGCATGAAGGAGGTGTGGGATGGGCTGAAGATCATCACTGGCCGCAGCTCAAAGAGGGGTGCCACCACTGAGGGAGATGTTGGGAGAGCGAAACAATTGAACGACTTCTTCAACAGGTTTGACCACCCCAACTCATTCTCACCTCAAAACACTGCACCCCCCACACACCCTCTTCTCTCCCTCCCCCCACAAGTCGACTCCAGCACAGAGGAGAATGCCCCCACCCACAATCACAGCAGCTCAGGTGTGCAGAGAGCTGAGGAGGCTTCACCCCAGCAAAGCAGCAGGTCCAGATGGAGTATCCCCACGACTGCTGAAGGCCTGCGCGCTGGAGCTGGGAAACCCTCTACAGAGGATCTTCAACCTGAGCTTGGAATGGGGGAGGACCCTCTGCAGTTCGCATACCAGAAGAGAGTGGGAGTAGATGACGCCATCATTTACATGTTACACTGATCCCTCCATCACTTGGACAGAGGCAGCAGTGCTGCGAGAATTACATTCTTGGACTTCTCCAGCGCTTTTATCACGATCCAGCCGCTGCTCCTCAGAGACAAGCTGACAGAGATGGGAGTAGACTTACACCTGGGGGCATGGATCACGGACTACCTGACTGGCAGACCCCAGTTTGTGTGACTGGGTGACTGCAGGTCAGACACTGTGGTTAGCAGCACAGGAGCACCATAAGGGACCGTGCTCTCTCCGGTCCTGTTCACCCTGTACACGTCGGACTTCAAGTACAACTCTGAGTTATGCCACGTGCAAAAGTTCGCAGATGACACTGCTATCGTGGGCTGTATCGGGGTGGACAGGAGGAGTACAGGAAACTGATCCAGGACTTCGTGACATGGTGCGACTCCAACCACCTGCACCTCAACACCACCAAGACCAGGGAGATGGTGGTGGACTTCAGGAGGCCCAGGCCTCACCTGGAACCTGTGTGCATTAAAGGTTACTGTGTGGAGTTTGCACAGACATACAAATACCTAGGAGTGCTGCTGGATGATAAACTGGACTTGACTGCAAACACGGATGCTCTGTGCAGGAGAGGACAGAGCCGACTGTACTTCCTCAGAAGGCTGGCGTTCCTTCAACATCTGCAAGAAGCTGCTGCAGATGTTCTATTAGACTGTTGTGGCAAGCGCCCTCCTCTACGCGGTGGTGTGCTGGGGGGGAAGTATCAAGAAGAGGGACGCCTCACGTCTGGACAAACTGGTGAGGAAGGCGGGCACCATTCTGGGCACGGAGCTTGACAGCCTCCTGTCAATCATGGACAATCCACTACATCCACTGCACAGCATCATCTCCAGACAGAGGAGCAGCTTCAGTGACAGGCTGCTGTCAAACGGAAGAACACATTCACCTTTTTGTCAATAACTACTCCAAATTCGCTCTGTTGATGGTGCGGTCCTTGCCAGTGAAAAGCTATATTATTTTGTTGCCACAGTGAGAGTTGGGGTTGACGCAAAGAACTGTAGGAGCCAATACCTTACCTTACATATGAAAATAGATACATCCATTTCAAATCATGCAACTGTCACTGACTACATATTTCTATATGTCCTTTATAATTGCATGGATGTTAAGTTATATATCTGCTAGAGGGCAGCTTCTGGTCAATATCAGATAGGTGTTTAGGATTTAGGCTAGGATAGGATTTCTTTACGTCCCGCGGATTGGATTTTCTGTGCATAACGGAAACGTGGATACCAATCGGTGAGTCGAGTGCATTTTGTGAACTTTTGCCACCTGATTGCACATATTTTAACTCACCAAGGACGTCGGTGACGTCGTGCCAACATTTTATTCCAGCTTCGAGATTAACTTATTTGAGCTTGGCTCTGTCCTCCTGGTGTTGTGCGCTGTTATATACAGACCTCCCAAGTATAATAAAGATTTTATTGATGTCTTTACTGATTTGCTGGCAGGAATAATGCCTAAATATGGCCGTGTTTCAATAGTTGGGGATTTTAATATCCATGTGTTTTGTCCCAGGAAGCCATTGGCCAAAGACTTTTTATATCTGATAGAGCTTGTGTCTGGTCCTACACAAGAATGTGGACACACCCTTGACCTTGTTTTAACACATGGCCGTACTGTTTCTAACTTAGAAGTTTGTGATGCTGCGTTTTCAGACCATATGTCTGTTATATTTGACATGTCCCTCCCTTGCCATATGGTTAAACTTTGCGCTCCTGCATGGCAGTGTCGCGTTGTTAACTTCTCCACTGCTGCTCAGTTCTCTGCAGCCTTCAACTCAGCAATCAGCCAAACTGAGTCAAGGGGCTTCAATTCAGATGTTGAGGCATTATATTTTCACTCAACCTCTCAAATGATATTAGATGTCGTGGCTCTGCTCAAAACTAGGCTTTCCAGGCCTGAGCCCTGGGTAAATGACACTACACGTGCTGTCAGGTGTGAGTGCAGGAGAACTGAGCGAAAGTGGAGGAAGGACAAGTTACAGGTGTCCTTCCAGATGTTGAGGGACAGCTGGCGTTTTTATCAGAGAACTGTGAAAGCCGCTAAAACCAAGCATTTTTCTGATATTATTGCTTCTGTCACAATCCTCATGTTCTGTTTAAAACTCTGTTCTTAATGCTCCACAATCAACCTGCCTGGAAAACTCGACTGAAGTGTGTGAAAACTTTTAAAACTTTTTTATTAATAAGGTTGCGAGCATTAGGGCCCTCATTAGTCCTCCTTCTTATGACCCCTCCATCTCTGTCACATGCTCTGCTGTTTTTTACCGGTTTGAGCTTGTCTGTCCTCTTTAAAAGATATAGTTGGTCGTATGAAGCCTGCTGGGTCTCCTAACAATCCAATCCCACCTCGTCTTTTTAAAGAAGTTTTTTCCACCATGTGCTCAATATTAAAAATGGCAGCCTAACAAATGAAATTGTTCCTATAAGTCTTAAGCATTCAGTGGTGACACCACTGATTAAAAAGCCTGGCTTAGACTCTTCTGTAATTTCAAATTTTAGGCCAATCTCTAAACTCCCTTTTCTCTCCAAGATTCTGGAGAAAATCGTTTACTGCCAGCTGAAGTCATTTTTAGATGAGCACAACATTTTGGAAAATATTTCAGTCCGGGTTCAAAACCCATCGCAGTATACTGAGTCGGCACTGTTGAAAGTTTTTAATGACATTTTGTTAGCCACGGACTCTGGTCACTGTGTTGTTTTGGTTCTGTTGGACCTAACAGCTGCCTTTGATACATCAGATCCTCCTGTCTCGGCTGGAAAACTTGGTGGGCATTAGGGGTCGTGCTTTAGACTGGTTAAGGTCCTACTTAACAGCTAGGAGTATTTGTGTTCGTGTGGGAGCCACTGAGTCTCATGCAGCGCCTCTGACGTGCAGAGCGCCTCAAGGCTCTATACTTGGCCGTCTTCTATTCTCTCTGTACTTGCTTCCCCTAGGTTCAGTTCTCAGAAAACACGGCATCGCCTTCCATTTTTATGCTGACGATAGCCAGATTTATGTGCCACTAAAACAAGATAATGCATACTCTGCGAACCAGCTATTGGAGTGCATTGTGGAAATCAAGGCATGGATGTCAATTAATTTTCTGCACTTAAATGATAAATAGCCCATATTGATCTGGGTCCCTTAAGCCAGCATCTGACACAGACAGAAACAAACCTGGGTGTAAGACTGGACAGTGATCTCAAATTCGATGCACAGATTAAATCAGTGGTCAAGTCCAGCTTTTTTCAGTTGCGACAATTAGCCAAAATTAAACAATTTCTTTCTCTGCATCACTTTGAGATTTTAATCCATGCTTTTATCGCAACTCATTTAGACTACTGCAATGCACTTTATGTTCGGGTTAGCCAGAAGTCACTTGCTCACCTACAGCTGGTTCAGAACGCTGCTGCTCAACTTTTAACAGGTGCCAAAAAATGGGAGCACATTACCCCAATTTTAGCATCAATTCATTGGCTCCCAGTTCGTTTTCGGATTGATTTTAAAATTCTTCTCTTTGTTTTTAAATGTCTTCATGGCCTGGCCCCACAGTATCTGTCCGACCTGCTCCAGCTGTACACTCCCTCACGCGCTCTCAGATCGACTGATTGCTGCCACCGAAGCTGTGGAATGAGTTGCCTTTGCACATCAGGCAGGTCGTCTCACTTCCTGTTTTTAAATCCTCTCTTAAAACACATTTTTTCTCTTTGGCTTTTAACACAGTTTGAGATGTTGGCTTTTATTGTTTTGTCTTATTGTTTTATCTTATTGGTTTTTATTGTTCTTATTTGCTTTGTTTTATGTTTGTGTACAGCACTTTGGTTAACTCTGTTGTTTTTAAAGTGCTTTATAAATAAAGGTGAGTTGAGTTAATTTTGGATGATAGACAAAAAACACATGACTGTCACACTAGAGACTATGGTTCACAGCCATAGTCCTGTCTGTTGTTTAGGCAACAGAAGCACTCTGGTTAAAGTTAAGGAAAGATAGCAGTTTTGATTAAATATAAGTAAACATGTTGTATCTTAAGTCACTGTGAATCTTTCCTGTATTAAACCAGACCAGGATCTTTCCCTAACCTCAACCAATTGCTGTCATTCTAAACATAACCATAAAAAGGTTTAAAGTCCCTGTAAAGCAGTAATACTTATACGTTCTGAGTCACTCACACCACAGAAAAACATGCTATCAAAACTGCTAAATCGGCAAATTAAAATTAGGTTTCAAACTCAGAAAAAATAAGGAGCTCTGTCTGCTCCTAGACGCTGGGGGTATGCCTGTAACCACGCCTACAGGAACGGTGCAGCACAGTGACAGTTAGCATCCTGTTAACACCCTGTTAGCATCCAGGTACCATCCTGCTAGCACCCTGTTAGCACCATGACCTGAAAAATAGATACTAGCAGCCTTGGAGTTGTACACATGTTCATGTGTGAGCCATCAGAGCCAGAGTCAAGTTCATTCATCTATTTCAATAAACTAAATACAACTTTCTCTTGGTTGTGTCCATTGTTCAGTGTTTGAGCCACCCGTAACATAATAATGGGGGCTCATCCGGGATCAGCAAACCAGTCCATTGTTTTTAGTTAGCCTGGTCACCTATGTGCAGCCACATGAGGTAGTTGGTTGAACTTTCCCAGTTGAGAAAGCTGGCGGGTGCTGGAGAGACCAGTATTACTTTATTATTTTTGTGTGAACACTAGTTTGGAAGCCATTTTTGTTTGTGCTCACTTTTGTTCTTGTGAGTTTTGTCTGTTGTGTGGCTCTGCTTTTGCAGTCTGCACATTTGTGTGGTACTTTAAAGGGTATTTTTGTGCCAAGGGCACTTTGGTGGGTGACAGTTGTTAAATTTGTGGTGTGCTTGTTGGCAGTTTTGGTAACTCTGTTGCAAGTTTGGAGTCTCAGTGGAGACATTAGTGATTTAATGAAACATGCCACTGTGTGGTTTAGCAGGCCAGAGTGTTTACTTTCAGTGTGTGTGATACTATCTTGTTGCTCATCAAGTGGTATCCATTTTTGTGTGTGCCATCATGGCATTTTAACTGGACAGGTTTGTTAAAGATCCAGACACTCAGCAAATCTTAAGTTGCACAAAGAAAGATCTTCGCACTGTAGCAGATTACTACAGTATTAGCATTCAAGACAACTTAAGAAAAGTGGAACTGCATACAAAAATAGTCTGGTAGAACAGGGCATAATGCCTGAAAAATCTGAGTTGTCCTGTCAACAGACATATGCATCCTCTGAGGGAGACCAGGAAGTGCAGAGGAAGCAGAAAGCTTCTACAGATGGGGCTTCAGGGTTGAGGGAGCTAGAGTTAAAGCCTCAGTTGAGGAAATTAGAACTCAAGATTGAGCCAAAGGAAAGAGAGGACCTAAGACAGCATGAGCTAGAATGTGAAAAACTGAGACTTGCACATGAGAGAAAACTCAGGGAGATAACAGCTCAGGCAGGAAGTAGAATGATTGATGACTCTGTTGCTTCTAGCAGTCCTGAATTTGATGTGGGTAGGAATATTAATTTGGTCCCTCCTTTCCATGAGAACAATGTTGAAAAGTTTTTTTTTTTTCCTTTTGAGTGGGTGGAGACCACTTTGGACTGGCTAAAGCAACTGGACCAGATTGTTCCATTGTGCTCTGGTTGGTAAAGCTCAGGAGGTGTACTCCTTACTTACTTTGGATCAAAGCATGGACCATGATAAAATGATAAAGCTGCCATTTTCTGTGCCTATGAGCTTGTACCAGAAGCTTATAGACAGCGTTTTCGTAGCTACTCTAAAGGTGAGAAGCAAACCCATTTGGAATTTGTGAGAGAAAAAGAAATCATGTGTGATCATTGGTGTGCCTCACAAAAAGTGGAGACAAAAGAGTAGTTGCACCTCTACAGCCTATTGCTGTATTGGGGGAACCATTTGAGAGGCTTGCTGTAGACTGTGTAAGCCTCCTGCCTAAGTCAAAGTCTGGTCATCAATATATATTGACCATCATGTGTGCCACCAGTCATTATCCTGAGGCAATAACTCTGCATTCTCTTAAGGCTAAGGCAATAGTCAGGGAGCTTGTGAAGTTCTGAACTACTTTTGGGTTGCCAAAAATAATTCAGACAGGGGAGTAACTGTAACTTCATGTCTAAGGTCTTCAATCAGGTGCCAGAGGGTATGGATGTGAAGCATCAGGTTTCCAGTACCCAAGTCAGTGACAGGGTATTGGCATGTCACTGAGGTGTCTGTGGATGTAGTTATGGTAAACTTGGGAAGACCAGCAGTGGAACCATAGGCGTATTGCAACTGCTTGATTCAGTGGTGAAGAACAGGTCTTGTGGAGAAGCATGATGGGATAGTCTCTGGTTCAAAAGGATCCATTCTTGACCCTCTATTGTTCCCAATGTACATGCCTCCTCTAAGACAGATCTTTAAAAAAATATACATGCTGTATCTTATATCTATCCTACAACAGCTCCAGCTGGTGCAGAACACTACTTCCCAAATTACTGTAGGAATCATTCTATGGCCATTGTACCTTTGTGTTAGCTACCTTACATGATTTAAAGGGAAATTTACAACTGATAACAAACAGTTTTGTGTGAGAAAGTACAACTGAAGTGTTTGTCTCAATTGAAAATTTTGTGATAAGGGTCAAAATCTGGTCTGGTCTCAATAAAAGGTGTGTATAAGCTCTGGAGACAAATAGTGACAGCTGCTGCTAACTGGTAGGGAAGATATAGCTGTCAAGAGTTTTCCATTCCAGAGCAGCTGATCCGTGTTAGTTCGATAAACTCTATGTTCACTCTTAATTAAGTATGTGTGTGGTGAATGAAATATCATTATTCATTCATCATCATATATAGAGCTCCAATACTGTGATTCACCATGGCAGCAAGTAAATAAATAGCTGAGCTTCCATTTTAATTCTGTGGAGCTAGAAAGATTAATGTGTGGCAATGTACTTTTATCTTTAAAAACAACAATGGCAGAGAACGAGCCTCAGTTGGAAGAAAGAATCAATAACACGTTATAATTTCTTCAGTGTAGTCCACTAGACCCATAGACTGTAGTTATGACTAGACCACCTTATTTGGCAGACTTGAATTTCCTGTATTCTAATGTATTCTAATGTGTGCTGGAACTCATCTTTACATATTTATTTAGCTGTAACCAGATGGTGACAAAGTCCTGCTGGCAGCATAGATCAAACAGATAAGACATAAGTTAACACATCTATGATTGTAACTCCACAGTCTGACCTAGCAATAAACTGATTTTGGTGATTTGTAGTTGAGAAAGCATGTGGATTAAAATTGCACGGTTCTTCAGTGCTAGACTTAGACTAGAATTTGGTCCTGTCAGTACTGCACAACAGAAGTTGCCAGCCATCTCGTAGCAATTCCGATCCCCAGTGTCAGTCACCTGTTGGTACTGTAAGTACAAGAGAGCAGGGACAGAAAAATAAATTATGGTGATGTGAGACAGATCTCCCTCCACTCACTGAAAATCTACTGTAGGTTAAGGTTAAGGTTAGGTTATGGGAAGGAGACACCACTAGGTGTCACTGGTGCACTGGTAGCATGTATTTATTTGATCCCTTTTATTTATGTTTCACGGGTTCCATATTGGCCTATAGAGAGGAAACAGTTAGGTAGAAGGGTGATCAGGAGCTGGTTCAGTGATGGTGGAGCAGCAGGCTCTGAAGAAATGTAAAGGTAAGAGAAAGGAGGGGGCGGGGAGGGGGGAGAAAAGACCTATGAGGGCAGGGAGTAATGGTTATTAAAATATTAGTATTTCTAATTTTTATTTCTATTTATCTAGGTTTCAGCAGGGAGGGAAGAGTCATCGGCATCATCATTAGGCTGTATAATTCTAAACTGGGGATCACCAGCTCTCGAGGTCCCCTGGGCCTGGATTGTAGGCTCTTCCACATAGAAGAAGGATCTTTTTTGGGGGAAAAAAAGAGAATATATATATATATATATATATATATGTGTGTGTGTGTGTGTGTGTGTGTGTATATGTATAAATATATATATATATATATATATATATATATATATATATATATAAATATGAGTATCCAATTATTGAAAGGAAATGAGTTGATTTATGTGTGAGTGGAAATGTTCTTATGTATAGGTTGAGATGCCTGGTTATATGTATGTTTTCTCTCTTTTCTTTTTCCCAGTAAGTAACGTCCCCAAGAGTTACATTTCAGAATGCAAAGCTCACAGTGTAACAGCACCTGTTGGTGTATATATCCAACATTTTATTTTGCCAGCGTGTCAGCACTTGCATACAATTAATTTAAATGCTTAACCCTGTGGAGCCTGACATTTTTGCTAATTCATTAAAAAGGAAAAATCACATTGACATATTTTGTTGAAGCACAGATCTGGGGAAGGCTACAAAAAAATTCTGCTCCATTGAAGGCTCTCAAGAGCACAGTAACCCACATAATTCTTAAATGGCATAAGTTTAGAACAACCAGGAATTGTCCTACAATGTAAAAAAAATAATATATGGTAAAATACTGGTATCTGTGTTTGCCAGAACTTCACCATAAAAAACACGGTGATGTATACAACATTACGGTATGCTGTTTTGGGAACCGTAAACTTCATAGTTGAGCACTGTTGTACCTTTACGGTATTACTATGATAAAAATGTATATATTGTAAACATGTTAATGGTTATTTTCTTTAGAAATAACAGCTATAATATAAACTTGTTTACAATAACTTTTTTAAAAATACAGATAAATAGTAAACCTATTACAGTTTACAGTCTATATAGTAATTTATTGCAAAGTTGAAATTACTGGCAACTGTGGTTACTAGAATTTCATTGTAAAAAAATAAGGTACAACACATGAGACTATCATTGATAAACTTATGATGAACTTTGAGAAACTGTCTGTGCATTTACATATTCTCTGTGAAAAACAGACTAAACTGATCCAATAACTTGTCCAGTATACTCACAAAGCAGTGTTGATGCCTTTTTTGATCTTGAAAAACACTGTGCCCATTTACATGTAGGACAAAAGTTTGGACACACCCTCTCATTAAATTATTTTTCTGTGTTTTTATTACTTTCTACATTGCAGATTAATATTGAAGACATCAAAACTATGAAAGAACACATGGAATTATGTAGTAAACAAAAAAGTATTAAGCCAACCAGAATATGTTTTATATTACAGATTCTTCAAAGTAGCCACCTTTTGCTTTGATGACAACTTTGCACACTTCTGGCATTCTCTCAATCAGATTCATGAGGTAGTCACCTGAAATGGTTTTCAGTTAACAGGTGTGCCTTGTCAAGAGTTAATTTGTAGACTTTCTTGCCTTCTTAATGTGTTTGACACCATAAATTGTGTTATGTAGAGGTAGGGTTGTGTTGGGCCTCAGCCCATTCAAAATGGAGGATAAGACCAAATGGCCCCTCTACAGACAAAGGAGAGCCATTGAACCCAGTCTCCTAGCATCCTTCACCTTCTCACACCTAAGTGTGAAACCTCCAACTCTAGCCGCAATTGGTCACTGCATGGCCATGATCTTCATGTCACCAGGCCATACAAAAGGAGAAGCACCCTTCTCCTCTCAAGTCTTCCATCTCTGCTCTCTTTCCCAGTCTTCTAAGAACTCCCCATGAAAAGCAGTCTTGCTTCTCTTCTCAGCCAACTCAGAGGAGTTGAGCTCTGCTCTTCTCAGGACTCCTTGAGAGAGAGTCATGCCTCTCTCTTCTGCTCTCTGACCTCCATAAGGCCTTCCTGAAGCAAAGGCCTGCACTGAACTGAACTTTGGTAGCGACACAAGAGCCTACCAAAGGATTTAAGATCAAACACCAGCAGGTACAACACCAGGTCTGCCAGCTGAGTTCATCAATAAAAAGAGCCACAGCACAGACTTAGCATCAACCTGCTAACTCTGCAAGGAGAGCAAAGGAACTGATCTCCTCAACGACACTGAAACCACACAGCCAGGACAACTGCAGTTTACTGGACTTCAAAAGCAACAACAGGACTTTGTGAGCAACACACCAAAAGGCATCTTCTTTTTTTCCTTGGACTTGAATGTAACCGGGCCTAGTTTACATTACCTTGCATAGCACAGCTTGGCTAAGCATAGGACTTTTCAACTTTTCCAGTACATGTATTGATTGAATTCAGCGTATCACTTGTGCTCTGTTGTTATGTCTGTTGTCAGGTTACTGGTTAATGTTAGCACTGCTAACTCTCTGCTCGCCGTCTTTGCAGTAACTCTTGGTCATAGCTCAGTTATCTCTCTGACACCGTCAGTTGCTTTTAACCATAGACTGTATGGTTTTAACTCATCACAACACCAGTAGCTTCTGCTTCTGTCCACTTGTAAAAATATTTGCAGTCTTTGTGGTTTATTGATATTTGGAAAACCCGGGGCGCAAGGATTGAGGATGGGGGCCGCCTGCTGCCCATGCCTGACTTAGAGAGCAACATAATAATTCATGCGGAGTGACATTTGTGTCCACCTGATGAAAGTCCAATATTCCCCATCTTTTAGCTCTGTTTTTGGTCTCTACTAACTCCTGAGTGGAATAGCTGGCTCCCACAAGTGAAACCATGACATTATCAGGTATGAAAATGGGTTATGATAAGGGTCTGAGTTAGACATTTATTGGTCATGATTAAGATTATGCTAAGTTCCTCTGCTGCCTTAAAACTGTCAGTTGATTGAACTCAGGTTAAATGGTTCAAAGTTGTTTCATGAGGTTTAAAAATGTAAAACTAACTGAGTTAAGTTGAAAAAACAAGTTTAATAAACTTCAGATATTATGTTGAATTGACTGCTTAGTCAGACAGTTATTACAGACATTCACTTTGTGACGTTTACATTTTCTCAGTCTAAAGAGTCTAAAGTTCATTTGACATGCAGCATTTCCAGCTGCAGCTGACGGAGACATTTGGTATAAGAGTCAGTAGAAAGACAACATGTGAAGCTGTTTGAAGGGACTTTGTTAAACTTGTGTGCAAAGGTCAGGACTTCATTTGATACCTTCACTGCGGTTAGCATTTTTCCATTATTATGAAAAGAATTAACCATGACTTACCGTCAAATGTGTTATAAACACAAGTTTACATCATATCTACAAAAATGAGGGTTTTGACTCTTAAACAATGCATGCTGGGAAGTCAGTTAATATACTACTTTTGTTACTGTAAAGAACTTCATTTAATGAGTTGACTGAACCCCAGCAGTTCATTCTTTCAACTCAATATTTCAAGTCAGAACAACTCATGTTTATTAGGTCCAAAGTCTGAAAATTAACACTTGTATTAAACAAAACGTGCATATTTGCAGTTAACGAGAAATGGTGAGTTAAATCCACAAAATTCCTGTATGATATTTTACAGTTTACTTTTGGAAATGGAAAGAACCTAATTTTAAGATTTGCATACAAAGTATTTCCTAGAGGAAACTTTGATGTAATTCTAAAAATACTAGGGGAAAAAACAACATTTAAGACATAAGAGAAGTTTCACTTTCCAAAATAATCTCTTTTTGTCTGTTTTTACTGCAGGAAATTTCCCCAGAATTCAGAACCTTTCACATCATCTCATGAGATTATATCTTCCCATCAACCAGACGAAGGTGGTTATAGTTTCCACAGCCATAGCTACAAGAAAATCCAAGGAAATGCAGTGGAGTTTGCTCTAACGAACATAGCTACTTAGACAAATGCTAAATAACAGCTACTCAACATCAGACGCTGACTGAAAAACACGGTGACACTAGGAGAAAACAGAGATTAAAAATAAAAATATAAGGATACAGAACCAACAACACATTCATGACACATTTTCTATAATTTCCACCTTTTTCTCTGCTTCTTGGAAAAATGGACTGCACTTATATAGTGCTTTTCTAGTCATGTCAACCACTCACAGCACTTTACACTACTGGTCACATTAATGCACACATTCACACAGTGCTTGTTCTATATATTATGTGTTCTAACATACACACCCATTCACACACTGATGATACATTGGGGGCAAGGATACTTGGGCACGTGGACAGGAGGAGCTGGGGATCAAACCATTGACCTTCTAGTTAATGAGCAACCCACTCTACCTCCTGAACCACAGCCACCCTGCATGGAACTTAGAACTTGTGCAGAACTTGTTCTTAGATTTTAAAATCCCTTTAACCCCTGGATATACCAGTAGAAGAAACTCATTGGGGGAAGATGACCTCCCTTTTCTCTAAGACAGCTTGTGTTTACTATCCATTGTATTGGATAACAACTGCTGCCTCCAAAGATGGACTTTGGACTGACTTCATAAAACCTTATTTTCTCAAGAGGTTATCAGTAAGCCTCAACCCCATGCGTGCACACACACACATGTGCGCACACACATACACACGCACACTTTGACTTTGTCTCTTGTCTTGAAGCTGTGAGCCAAAACAACTCAAATGTTGACACCACTTTGTCCTGACTGAAGTACACTGACATCTGTGAGAGTCAGGAGTCAGTGAGTATGCTCGTGCACACACACATGCACACAGTGTGCCTTTGCTGTTTACACTCATTATCTTTGCTTTGAGTTCCTGTGTTTATCCAGTTTTTAGAGCAGTCAAACAAATGTTTGCCATCTGAGGTTATTAAGGTGATATGGAGGACATAGAGACTATTTGTTTGTGCAGAGACAGGTCAGGAGTTGACACAATGTGCAGTCGTGCCTTTGTCTCTGATGATTGAGTTTACATATGTTTATAAAGGGAGTTGATCAAAGATGACTGGAACAAGTTACCAGCAAAACTTTCATCTTTATGGCAACGTGTGCTATTGATAAACCAAAATAAATGCATGGAGTAAATATGAAGAACTTGGACTGAGTGTTACAAATTGTCAATACTGGCACTGGAAAAGAAGTACATCCAATTTACATTTCCAAAAGAAGCTGAGAGGGGCCAAAATAGTTAGTCATTCCATTCTAAAAAATACTTGTTAAATCAGATAATAAGGTGATTTCTCGCTGTGGTGATTTGTGTGTAACGTTAAATCTATGGTTTAAAATGATGCAGTGGTACTCACACCATTCAGAGGAATGCTCAGAGGTGTATACATTGAATGGTTTGGGTAACTGTAGCTGGTGTTGAGTGGCTCCCCTTTGCATTTTGAGTCCTTCACACAGGAAACTGTGACTCCAGTTTTAGGATAGCCAGGTGAAGGAGGGGAATCATGTTTGAAGTGCTACAACACTGAAGTTTTTATATTAAAGATATTTGATCTTTCCTCAGAGATCTTCAAGGAAAAGGAGTTGTTTAAACTTACAATGTATGTTCGTATGACAGTGCTACTGATGGTTGTTGGGCTTGACGTTGGCATGAGTCGGAGACTTGCTGTGAGATGATAGTGTGGGGGAGGACGAAAGAAGGAGCGATTCCTGGCTGGAGCCTCAATCTCTGCTCAATGACCAGATGGTGTCAGCCATTGCGTCGCCTGTCCGCCTATGAATAGACAGCTTCTGTCCATGTGGAGGGACCTGTGAATGGAAGAGACCATAGTGAAAATGTCTGTGTGAGGCCAAGGGTAAACTGATATAAGAAGTAGAGTGCAACTACATACAACCTCATCTGATGGCTGCTCTTCTTAGCTTCAGCCAGTCTCTCGGCTCTGTGGTCATTCTTACAAGATTGAGAACGTACTACTTTTGCAGTCAGTCATATATTTTCTATATGCACTTATACTTTTTGGTTGTAAATAATGATTGAATGTGTTATCCAATTTGAGATTTTATTTGAATCAAATTTTCTATCATTTTATTATTTGTTATTGCAACACATTTATTTGGAAATGGAGTGTAGTACCTGCATTTATACTGCTAACATGTTTAGCAGTATAAGACAACAATGCACAGCACTATGGCAACATGGGCCTCATCATCGTCCAGAAAACGATGTGGGCTTTGTAGATCATTGGAAGAGCTTCTGGGGGAGACCTGGTCTGATTAGGAGAGATGGCATTCATCCCACTTTTGATGGAGAATCCCTCATATCTAGAAATCTGATGGATTTTATGAGGTCAACGAAAGAGCCACAATAATCTAATAAAAATCAACACAGCCAATTCAAATGTACAGCAAAATAAAATAATTAAATGCGGATTGCTTAATATCAGATCTCTCTCATCCAAAGCTGTACTAGTTAATGATTTGATATCAGATTACCATCTTGATCTATTCTGTCTGACTGAAACCTGGATGTGTCAGGATGAGTATGTTAGTCTGAACAAATCCACCTCCCACCCCCCCACCCTCACCCGAGACACCGGCTGTGGAGGTGGAGTCGCAGCCATTTTCAATTCTAGTTTACTAATCAACACTAAACCTAAACTCTAAACTAATTCATTTGAAAGCCTTGTTCTTAGTCTGTCCCACCCAAGGTGGAAAACACTAAAGCCATATTTATTTGTTGTAGTGTACCGTCCTCCTGGTCCATACTCTGATTTCTTATCTGAATTTTCAGAGTTCCTGTCGAGTTTGGTATTTAAAACAGATAAAGTTATTATCGTAGGTGACTTCAGTATTCATGTTGATGTCAACAATGACAGCCTTAGCTCTGCTTTTTCCTCATTACTAGACTGTATTGGCTTCTCTCAGTGTGTAAATAAACCCACTCACTGTCTCACTCTGTCACACTCTTAATCTTGTTTTAGCCTATGGTATTGATATTGAACATGTAACAGTCTTCCCACAGAATCCCCTTCTATCAGACCACTTTTTAATCACTTTTGAATTCATATTGCTGGATTATGTACAAACAGGTAAAAATGTCCTAACTAGAAACATTTCTGATAATACAGTAGCTAAATTTAAGGAAATTATTCCATCTAACCAGGTCCAGTGCCCTGTCTTAATTTAGCAGAAGATACTCCCTCCCAGCTTGATCATCTTGTAGACAGTGTTGCAGACTCACTATGTACAACTTTAGACTCCATCGCCCCCCTAAAAATCAAAACAATAAAGAGAAAGAGGCAAACTCCATGGTTCAACTTCCAAACCCGTTCACTGAAACAAACAGCACGTAGGCTTGAAAGAGTGTGGCGTTCCACCAAACTGGAAGAATCCCACTTAGCCTGTCAGGATAGTCTTAAAAGATATAAGAAGGCCCTCTGTAATGCAAGAGGCGCCTATTACTCGTCACTAATAGAGGATAATAAGAACAACCCCAGGTTTCTTTTCAGCACTGTAGCCAGGCTGGGGACATCCATAAATTGGAGTTACAGAAAATAACCTAGGTTACACTTGCTCCCTGTAAACTCTGCATGCACACACCACACCAACAGCCTGTGGGAAACAATACTACATAAAAAATGTTGCCACTCCAGTCATCTCAGGCACAGAGGGGGTGGGGTAGGAAAGCTAATATTTGGGAGAAGGAAAACAAGGTGAAGGAGGTTTGGAGCCCTTTACATTACTGAGAGCAGTCAGTAAAAGGTAGTTCAGGTGGAGACGGTAATGATGATACTAAAGAAGAAATGTTGAAATAGTGGTGGAAATTACATTTCCTAGGGTCATTGCTCCACTTACATGCTGACAAGAGTATATCCTGTTAGCAAGATTTTAATCACAGGTGGCAGAAAAGTAAAAAGAAAAAGAAAAAAAAAGACCAAAAGAGGCTGTTGTTTGCTCCTGAGCCCCTGACAGATATTACAAGTGAGTCAGGATCATGTAGTGCTAACAGGAGGCCTATGAGGACCTCAGAAACAGCCTCAAGCAACAGGTCTGAAGTTCCACACTGCAAGCCACAGACCTTCACATGGTGGGTTACATGTTGTGAAGTGAAAACCCCTGATCCAGTTGTGGTGATCTTCAAGTTTTCACTTCAATTAAAGGATTAGGGGTCTTCAGTGGGTTGAAAACTCCTTAAATCCTTTGTGAAAAAAGCTGAGTCGTTGGTTTTCTGACATTCTGCAGATACCAGGGCTGCACTAGAAAGCAACACTTGAATACATTCAGCTCTACCTGAAAACTTAATTATATTTTAAAACAGCTAGTATTAAATTGAACAGAATTTATGTTATTTTTATTTGAATTCACGTTCTTTTCCCTCACACAGTAGATAATCTGGGTGACAGACCTACCACTGAAGCTGCACATAAATCATTAATAAAAGATCCTTTCAAGCATCTTCAAGCAAAAGATGTTTTGTCTTCTTGTGGAGCAGAGAGCAAGCAAACATCAAACTGCACCACATTTATCCACAACTCACACTACAAACAGGACAAAAAGCTGAGGTCTGAAGCATTGGAGAGCTAAATTAGGATGAAACAATACTCCCACTTAGTGGCTACTTACACTAACTGTATCAAGCTGGAGTAGATACACTGCCAGACTGCGAAACACTCCCGTGTTCTCAGCTGGCTGTTCTTTTTAGTGGGCATACTGGGATTTGGTAATATGGCATACTAACTGTACTTTTGTTCAAGAATCTGCTTGACACGAAGACAATGACCGCTTTGTATATGGTTTCATTGTATTTTCTTAGGAAAGGGTGCATTCTGTAATTTCATCCAGCAAGTGTAATTTTTTAATGTACACATCAAACACTGAACACTGCCCATGTGCTTCATTTGAGGTATAATTCTCTCTCTATTTAGTGTCTGTTGAGTAAGAATTTGAATTTTATTGTGGATGATATGGGTATTGATTGTGTTGGTTTTGTTGGTAGTGTGATATCAGCCAGACCCTTGCCTCTTTGCTTCATATTTTCACAATGTGAAATTAATTTCACACTTTTATCTACCGACATTTTTGTAGTTGTGTTTGATTTAATTCTGTCCTTTCTGTAATGTAAGTATATTCCCACTGCGACACAGTCACAATACAGGAGAGAGGGAACAATTCTGGGGTTTTTTTGTTTAGTTTTGCCAAAATACATTAAAGAATTCTCCACGCACATTTCTTTAACATTCCATTATCTTTTCTTTTAACTCATCTTTTTCTAATCTATGGTTGTTTGGTTGGTCAGAATCTAACTCCCTGCTTTTGAGCATTTTTGAGGTGCTTTCTGTGAAAGGTATGTCTGAGAAACTAAGAGACAACAAAATACAATGGATGAATAGTCATTAAAACAGTAGTTTTGTAGAAATAGTCACTGTTTGAATTATACAAAGCAGAATACTTAGCAGGAACATTTGGGTTCTTGGTGTATCGGAAGATTCAGGACTGCTTAAAGCTGGATGCAGAGAACCGAGGCGAGAGGTAAAGCCACACATTGGCAGGTCACAAGGTGGTCAAGAGCTCCTGAGAGCTGGTGCTTAGCATATCAATGACTTTCACAACAAAGAGGAAAGGCTAGCGCAAACAAACTCTGACTGGTTGGAATAAAAGGCCTGTCAGTTAGACTGTTTGTCTTGGTATTTACTCTTCATCCTGCAATCATAGACAATCTAGGACTGCTTGTATTTTAAGTTTATGTTTTGACATCATGCAATATTCAAACAGCTGGTGTAAAATAAAAATGTTTATTTTCAACATTATACTATCCTGAATCATAAATCATACATCATGGTGTTAGGTGGAGGCAAAACAGGAAAAACTGGAGGCAAATGTGGATCACCTCGGAGCAGTAGGCCACATAACTAAGTGAAAATGTCATCTTGCTGTGTTATTGGGTGCTAGAATAGAGGGAGTAATGGTTCTGAGTCATCTTTAGTCACACACACATACATGCACACAGACAGGAATAGCACTTATAGCAGGCCTAGGTATTCATCCTAAAATAAACCCTCTCATATTCAATCACAGCATTGTACAATCTTACACACATACATTTACAATTGTACATGACCACTCAAGACATAGCTGTAGGCATCTAAAGATTTATATGCCCTCAGTTTCTGAAATATACAAGCTTGGTTTCTCAATCAGGAAGGTGTGAATGTGTTATGTGTTAGACATGTTAGACAGGTAATCCAGTCAGATCGTCCATCCAGCACATGGGGGTCAGCTGGTCTGGTCCCACTGGTTAATGTTAACTTTTTCAAGTAACACATGCGCCCGTGCAGAGTGAGAGATTGTGCATATTCAGGAAAAATCACATTTTCTTCACCCATTAAAAAAAAGGGGGGGGGGGGGCAGTCAACAACAGTTGTGTTAGCTAACGTGCATAGGGTTTTGCCTCCACCCAAGCTCCGGTTACAAAAACAGAAAATGAATCTATGGTGCGCTGCTAAAGACCACAAGATGTCAGTGTCGAGCTGCGTATGTTTGGTATTACTGTGGATATGTAAGCTAACCTTCAGCGTTTGCGGAGTGCAATTGAAGCATATCACTATGCTAACAAAAACAACCTGTAGTGTAAGGAAAAGGAGGTAGAAAAAACCAAAAGTAACCACAGGCCCCAGCGAGGATCGAACTCGCGACCCCTGGTTTACAAGACCAGTGCTCTAACCACTGAGCTATGGAGCCACTGATACGTAATTTGATGTGTCTTCTCTTTTCATTGTATAGTTCTGTCACGAATTGCACGATGGCAGATATTTGTATTCGCTGGTAGAGAAGTTGGACACCTACCTTTAGCGAGCAAATTGGTAACAAGAAGACTAGGCCAAAAACGTGTGTATGGCTGGACCACGTCGTATTTGCATATAAACTAGCGTCAGTCAGTTTCAGCTTTTTATCTGTTTACGAGTTAAATATGGTCCGACTGAGTCGGGCTTTTGCGTTCACACATATCGCTCCACTGGAAAAGTTCACGTTTGCAATGCATGTGTGAAAGCAGCTTCACTTCAGTTAGTGTTTCCCGGCCGTAAAAAATGATGTTACCCTTGTTCCTCTGCGGTTGGGAAAAGGGCTGCATTGGGTTTTGATTTGGTTAAGCAGAGGTAGCTGGTTAGGGTAAGGCTCAGGTTAAGGTAATGGGACACAGCACTTCCCCACGACACCATTTCGCTCATGTTAAACGGAGCGTACATTCACCCAAATACACAAGTAGGAGCAACGTCCTTAAATTTCGGCAGCATGACATATTTGTTAAAATATACGACAGATTTAAGAACTGTTAGCTTGTCCTCTTACCAGTATATGGGATGAAGTTTTTTCTGAAATAGTGCTCTCGTGCGGGGTTGCCAACTTTGTTTACCTGGCTGGAGTGAGATTTTGATGCCATGGGCTTAATTACACGTATGCACATTAAGCCACGGGCACATATTTGGACTCAATTCACCATCATGGTTTTAGTATGTATACAGGTGCTAACACTTGAAAGTAACAGGACCGTAGGTCTAAGAATTAAGGATATAGCCTGGCTATGCTAGTCCAGGACTTCCACCTAGGCAAACACTCACAATTTCACAATATTAGACAGACACTGACCCAATAAAGGGCACAAAGTTCCATTAACACACTTTCTCTCTCTGGTCTATGGGGAAGAGATATAGATATTTAATTAGCTAAATGAACACAAGTGTAGACTTTGAGTTAACAAATTACAAGCAAAAGCAAAAGTTACAATAAAAAAAACAGCTGGCTAGCATTTTTGGCTACTTGTGAAATCTTTGGTGGATGGTATTGTGAGCTAGTAAAGTTACCTGTGATAGTCTCATTTCTGAACACTGTGTTTCAACTTCTCCATTTTCCCTCATTCTCATTCCTGCTGCCTCTGTCCCTGTCTTCCTCTGCACTGACTGCTAATGCCGGTCCCTCATCTCTTTCTTTTCCTTTTGCCTTCTTAAAGTATCTCAATTAACAAGTCATATTGAATAACAAAGTTTATAAGTCATTCTTGAAAAACATTGCAGAGCATTTATTCATACATAATGTTAGTTTGTAAGCCCTGGGTTCATAGTGACTTTCCTTCTGCCAGGTTAACGCTATGTTTTTGTAAGTCACGCAGCAACTCCCACCCAACTGTGTTGTGATTGGCTAGTACTCGCCGGTGAGGTTGAGCAGTTGTCTGTCAACACGGTAACAAAATACGATCGCTGGTTCATCTGGTTTTGGTGTGAGAACTGTTTGGGCAGCGTGAGATTGGGAGTGAAAGCGCGCGTCACTAGAAGTGTGAGAGCTGGCAACCCTGGCTTATGTCAAGTTATACTAGGGTACTATTAGACGTATCTGTTAGTCTAAGTGTGGGAGAAAGCCAGTAGAGGCGAGAAAGCTTTTATTAAAATCATTTACCAAATTGGTAACATTCATTCAGTGGGTATTGACCACTCAACTCATTAAGAAGCATTACACTTATTGTCAAATGTGTTATTGTAACAAATCACAGAGAAGCCAAAAATACATTCAAATGAAACTTTCAAGTCTGTAATGAAAAATTAAAAATAAACTCTCATATAAACAATTAGCTTTGAGTAAAAGTGCCTCTACTGCTGACAAGTAGAGGATATTAGTGAAAGAGAAGATTGGATACAGTTACAGTGTTACAGTGTGTATACAGTTATAGTGGATATCATCAATGAATTCCAGCTGTTAGGTTATCTCATAAATAACCTTCAGAATGCTTTAATGAAAAGACTGTCAACCTACATCATGTCCTGCTTTAGATTGTGATTTCCTGAAGTTTTTGCATTCACCTGCAGGTTTTATGAAAAAACAAACATACATCTCACTCAAAGTGCATTGTATTGTGTCTGCAGTGTACTTGTACTGAAAGAGTTCTCCCTTTTCCTTTTTACTGTGATGGACTGACAACAAAATACAGACATTTTTTGTACCATTTATGCAGTGGTGTAGTCTACGTGGTATGCAGGTATGCGCCCTTAACCACTTCCCAGATTTCTGTATACCTGCTTAAAGCGTCCACCAAGGATACGTATCAACAAAGGTTTTTGACAGGATTTTCACATGAGCAATCTGAATTGGTAACGGGGACCCCAAACAAATGTAGATCATGATGAATTTGAAGAAAGCAAACTGCAAATGTCGTTGAATTAAAAAAAGAAAATTGTCCAATCAGAAAGCAAGCCTTCTCCCTCACCACCAATCACAATGAGCACCATCCAACTAACATTTGCTCATTTTAACGTTATCAAGTGCTTGAAATGGCTGTGTGACTGAACCATTATGTTACATCTGGTGAGTGAAAAATTCACAGATTAAGATTAGCTGGTTAACTAATGTATATCACTCTAACAGCACTGGATGTGAGATAAATGTATTGAATTATCCTGCCATATGTGTGCCTGAAGTTAGCCAACTGAATCTGTCTAGCTATGCTGGCGCAGTTAATCAACCTGTGCTAAATTAGCACCTTCCTCATCTCAGCTAACCCAGTTAGCTTCTCCCTTATGTATTCCTTGCAGTGAATGATTGCTAGCATAAATGTTAATATGTTTGTGTCAATATGTGTTGCACCAATTTTTCATTTTAATTGTGCTATGTGGCCTGTAACTATGTTTTTGTAACATTATCTTTTATTTAACACATTAACCAGAGACTAGGCTATCATTTGTGGTCTTCGAGTGCCATCTATTGGCCATACTAGTTTTCTGCAGTTGTCTTATAAGCTGTCACTTAGGTCTATCTGTGTGTGTGTCCGCGGGTTATGATTTGCCTCCCTGAAGAAAGCTGTAACTGTGAGGTCCTCTTATGGGAAAATTAACTATTGTTTCAGGTTGCTGCTGTTAGGTGAGGCTCAGCGTTGTCTCACGCCTTTTGTGAAACCCACAACATGTGGTTTTAACTGTAACTGTGCATAATGTGTATCACAGTATACCCACTACTACAAACTAGACTACACCACTGCATTTATGCTATTCAACCCCATTGTAGCTGCTGGAAAAGTCATAGCATAAAGTTATGTTGTCTCTTCAGTCTGCTCATTTGTGGGAATCAGAAAAATACCCTTAACGAGAATAGACTAATTGTGTTAAATTTGGTGGATTTTTAAGACAGCGGGTTTAGTTAATGATAATTATCCCTGACTTCCTAGTAATCACACTCTTAGACTTCTATAACATACTCAGAGTTGCCACAGATCACCCCAGCGTCTTCATAGTGGGCACAGTTATGTGTCCCAACGGCAGGATGTTTGCAGTCCAGCAGTCTGGACTCGGTCCCATCACACTGAACATCATCCAGAAGAATCCGCAGATCCTTCCCCTCACCAAATTCTGAGTTCTTGGCAGCTTTCAGAGCGTATCGGAACCCCAGCTGCCGGCAAACTACCGCAGCATTTTTGGTGGTCCATAGGTCATCACATACAGTGCCCCACTCCCCGTCAATGTAGATCTCCACCCGTCCACGGTCACTGCGGCCTTGTTCATCTCCAACCAGCCTCACTGTTCCACTCAGGAGCACGGGTGCAGTTTCTGTCCTGGGTTTTCCCTTCCTGCGCCGGCCTTTACGCCTGGACTGTCGGGGTGGTTTGGTGGTAGTTGTGGTTGGTAAAGGGGTGGCCAGGTCTGGTCCTAATTCACCTAGACGGTCAATGAGCTCTTGCAGCCAGTCGTATGATTCTGTGGGCTGTGGTTCAGGCTTGTTTTTGCTTGATGGCTCAACGCCAATCAATGCTAATGGAGGAGCAACAGAAAAACATGAATATAGACAATTAACAGATCTGACTAGTTTTAGTCAGTGTCAGATGTGTTGAAAGTGTACTCACCTTCCTGTGGAACAAACTTGATGAGATTACTTTTAACTCTGACAGGAAGAGGGTCATAGTGACACTGTCTCGGTGGAGCACGTCTGAAAAACAACGAATGTAAACAGTGTTGAGGAACAGTTAAATTAGCTATAAATTAGGTGACACAACCATCTACTGCTGAGAGAAATGCAGAGAGATCCAAGAGCTATCTGAAGCAATGACATACGGTAGAGATTTAGAATGGCAGGACCTGCACTGCTGCCAACACTGCTTCATTTCCATACTTTACCCAAACAGAGACAGGGAGTATGCTCTTCACATTCAATGAAAAAAAGTCTGAGAAAGTTATCCCACCAATTCTGAGGAAACAGAGCTAAGCTCATATCCAGGCCATGATTGATCATGATACTGCACATCACTCACTGAGTAGAATGAGATGCCTGTGTTTGTAATTATGAACAGATTTGTGTTTTACATATCCTTGTCCAACAGGCAGAAACAGAAATGCACATACTTATGTCACAGTTAGCAGTCACTGGACATGGCATGTTACACAACTTTTCTTTGTATAATGATGGTGAAATATGAAAAAAGGAAAGTAATAATGGTTAATGATCTAATGATTATATTGCTCACCTTGAGGGATCCACCACTTTATAAACAACTCCTGAAGGTGACGTAGCGCTTGGTATTCCAGTGGACATGAAATATAGTTCACCTGATGGAAAGAAAAAACAACCATAACATCAAGAGAACATTACATATATAACAGCTAGTGTAGAGAGAACACTGCAGGTACCCTATCATAGGTTGGTTTGAGGTTGTGTGTATGCATTACCAGCTTCATCCTCAGCAAAGGAGATGATGTATTGGTGGTAGTTGTTGATGAGTCCAGGGAAGGCACAGGTCAGGCCCATCCCCATACAGATCTCATTGTATTTCCACTGCCCTGTGTTCCTGTCCTCCTGCAGACTCATCAAACGCCTGGAGCAGGAACAATATTCACAATCTCTATTGTGCAGTGCATTCCATGTTATTTTATGATTGTGATTATGAGTGTAATGTGAACGTTTATGCAGTGTTGTCTATTTGTACTTGGGTTTTTGCTTTCCGTCATTTCCCAAAGTACTTTTAAACAGCCTTAGAGAACATGGATGAACTTATTTTATTACTCTGCACAGTATATTTAACCTGCAAACTGTAATTAAGTGCAGTGCTTCATTAAACGATATGCCAAATGACAAAAAAGAGATGAAATGGTTAATCAAATGGTTAGATCCTTGAACTACTGATTTTCTGAACAAATATACCTGTTCCAGCATCTTTTGAGTGAAGATTTACCAGGCTTAAGATTTTAATTGGACTGCATCACTTTTGTGACATTTTAAGACCAAGGATTATTATGAAAAAATATTTGGCAGATTAATTGATAATGAAAATGGTCAGTTGCAATTATACCAAAAGCTTCCTGAATATGGAAGCACTGCCTGCACTATATTCTGTTTTACTGAAGCTACAGTTGGTGAAGAATATGACACAATGGTAGAGGGACTGTACAAAAAGGAGTTCTTAAGAGAAGCATTTTGTATTTGACGAGCACTTCAGCAGAAGGCAATGCCCCTCTAGTTGCTTGTCCAAACTAGTCCTCAAATGCAGATAAGGGAGGCATCAAACAAACATCTACAAAAGTTATATTCAGGTTTAGGCCTGATATTACATTGTTTCCATTCCTCAAAATCTTTTCACCGCTGTTCTCAACACAAACATAAATGTTGGTGTTATTATGCAAATATGTTATTTACAAGATTAAATCTTACCCACTCATGAAGTCTCCAAATATGTACATGCCGTTCAAGTTGGGGTATTCACAGCCTCGGTACACATAGCCACCAGTCACTGACTTGCCCATCTTGTGGGGGTATGCATAAATAGGCAGGACATCATCTGTGAAAAACTCTAGAAGTTATTATTGGCATTATTGGTATTGGTTGTCTTTCACCTGGACCAGCCATTTCTTTACAATGAAGCCAGTCATTTGATCTTCACCTTAGAAAATGTGTTTTCAGAGATACTGTAGATTTTTTAGTTCAATAAATAGTGTATTTTTCCAAGATAAGTCCAATTTCAAGGGTCAGTATGAATTAATTATTATATGAACAAAAGACAACTGAATCAGGTCTTGAAATAAATTTTCCAGTTTGTTACTGCTAGGCTGTAGTGCCTGACAACTCCATCTCATCTCCCTGAGGAGATACTTCTTTGATATGGCTGTGTCAGAACAGGAAGTGTCACACATAGTATATATTATAAATACTGATGCCTTTAAAGAAAAATGTCCAACATGGGGGTTTGTACAGTGCACTGGCAGTTAGGGGCTGACGTGTGAGCATCAACAAAATGGAAATAGTTTCTAGGGATTTCTCATTTCAACTTGACCATTTAACCACAATTTATTTTCTAATTCAGAAATAATTTTGAGCAAATATTATTGTAAATACAAGTGGCTCATCAATCCATCATAATGACAGTGAGAATATATGGTTGAAGATAATGTAGGTCCAACAAGACACATTGTAACTACTTAATTATTCAGCAATTTTGCAATGACTGTGTACAGTACAGTACTTTAAATGAATTACATTCAGTCAGGTAAATCATTTAGTAGGTTATGGTCATTGATTTTCTACTGGTCAACTCTTCTTGACAAGAAGATGATCCACACTCTTTCAACAAGATATAAGTTCCATGGTAAATACTGGTCAAATGTTGCTTTCAGTATTGCATCTGACACTAACTGCTGTTGCATTTGTTGTATGAATGAGTTTATTTCTTTTACAATGTGGCAACAGCAAGAAAGCTGGTTGCCATTTCTTCAAAGGGTCAAGAGCCAACAGCCTTTCATTCAAACAAAATATTACAGAAGTTAATTTTATCCAGACAGGAAGAACCACAGTACTTTTTGCAGATAGTTGGAATGGTTTGTGTGCATAATAAAAAACTGATGAGTCTTAGTCCTCCATTACGACACAATTAAAGACCACTGTTATCTGCTACTGAACAACCATGGAAACCATCAGATTGTAATGCCTACCTAGTGAGCTGTTGGCACAAAGCTTCTTGTCATAGCAGGAGAAGCCCTCTTTAGCTCTCCAGCCATAGTTCCGACCTTTCTCGATGATGTCGATCTCTTCAAACTTGTTTTGGCCTACGTCCCCACAGAAGATCCGTCCCTTGCCCTCTTTGGTGTGAGGGTCACCCCGGTCCACTGAGCACCTCCACATATTGCGGACACCGTAAGCATAAATCTCAGGTCGAGCTCCTTGTTCGTGTATGAAGGGGTTGTTTGGAGGGATTCTGTACAATGGGCCTCTCTCATTGTTATCCACATCAATACGAAGAACTTTACCCAAGAGAGCTGACCTAAATAGATGTGGAAAAATGGAAAATGTGTAATGACTAACCATTTACGTCAGATGAACAGTTACAAATATTGTTCCTGCAGATATAATTTGCATAAAGGAAAACTAAATTCATTTATTCAAAACATTAATCTACAAAGTCTCTAATTACAATTCTTTGGCACATTTGCTACAATTAGATTGATTCTTTGATAGATACTTTGTTAGTTCAGGTCATTCCTCAGAGCAAATATTTTCTCACTTGTTCTGTGCATTCCCATATTTCCCAAAGGGGTCTCCTGCCATGCCGCCATCACCTGTGAATATGTACAAGTAACCATCATCTGCAAAGAGCAGTTGCCCTCCATTGTGGTTTGATGCAGGCTCATCGATCTCCAGAATGACCCTGGAAGGACAGTGAACATGACAAATACAACATAGAGAGAACTAGGGAGTTTCCCAGTGACTCATTTCCATGTTGATTAAATGGAAATTTAAATTTGGACTTATAGACTAGTCTAAAAGTAAGACTCAGAAAACAGTCAAAATTGAGCACAATTTCAATGTTAATGTGTTATCTTTTTAGACCAATCAGGATCACTGCGTCTGCGGGGAAACAATGTCATATTGGTTTGCCAAACGTTAGCAGTGTTAGCACCAGCAGCCTTCTTTTTATGCATAATATGTCCACAAGCCTGTGCTGAATGTGGTCATGCATTTTTGTGGTCGAGTGGTTATATGCCAGTTTATTCTGACACAGCCTATATACAACCTAATTTTTCATTTTCTAACTCCCAATAAACCATGCTGGTTTAATGAGATGTCATCTGTCCCATTTTCCATATAGCTGGTTCACATTGTCTGGGCGTTAGCATGGGGAGAGGGGTCTGCCGTCACCTAGTGATGGGTGCCTGTGTAACATCTTAGACATGACTGTTTGTAAATTAAGTTGTAAGTTAATAAGATATCACTAATTAATTAAACCAATTACTATTTCTGATGCTGACTAGCAGCGGTAGCAACTTTAATGATTTAGTTGACTAATCGCACTGATCCATAGAAAGGTATAATTCCTTTTTTGTGTTCAGAGTTTATTTGTGGGGTACATGCAGAGGTATAAATGTTTCAGATCATTATAAATGCATTGCTGTTACCTAACCTGACTCCACTGTCCATACCCACCGCTCAGACGTGTGATCCACCACATTCATGTCGTTGGTTGACACATGGAACTCACTGATCCTGATCCTCTCATCAAAACCCACTTCCACTGAGTAATACACATACAGCTTCCCATTGTACTTGAACTTGGGGTGAAAGGTGAGTCCCAGAAAGCCTCTCTCATCACCTTCCCATGATGATGTTAAGACTGCCTTGGTAATGTTCAAAAATGGTCTTTGCAATTTGGACCGGTCAGGAAGGTAGGTCCAAACCAAGCCAACCTGTTCTGCCACAAAGAACCGATGTGTGCCGTCGTTGGCATGGACCATGGCTAGTGGGTTCCGCAGACCGTTGGCCACTTCTTCCAGGCACAGCTGCAGACAGCCATCTGAGTCTGACTGAACCCGGCCCAGGTTCTGGGTGAGCTTCTGGTTGCTGAGGAGGTGTGGGTAGCAGTAGTCTACATCATCTAGCTGCAGGTACTGGCATAGACTAGTCTGGTCTTCTTTCACTTTAGCAATGTGTGGGTCATCAGACAGGAGAGGGATGGTGGACCTGCACTTATTCCAAAACTGGGAGCAGTAGTCCTGACAGAGGCCAGGGATGGTGCGGACTGGGGTGCTTGGGTCCTCGGCATCAAAGAGGTGAGCTGCATAGGGAGAACACTCCTGGACAGATGGAGAAAAAAGGTGAGCAGGGGAAGACAAGCAATAAGGAGGAGGATTGAAGACAATGTGTAGTAAGCAGTTTTACTGTTTTACTTTTTTTAAAAACTTTATTATTAGTCGTTTTTGGCCTATTGACTTGGCCTACCACATACACAGATTATGGATAATCAGTGTAAACAAGCTGTACACACAATCTTGACATAACCATTTAGGTTGATTTGGCAAACAGTTGCCTATTTACACATCCAGCCCTAACACCAAAACAATGAGCTGGAATACACTGAAACCCTCAGCAGATATTTTTCTAACATTTTTAAACAGGAAATAAAAATACTGCACTAATAATACAGAATACTAATGTAAGGTTATTGTAGAATGAGGGTTTCCTTTTACTATAGGTCTGGAGATAAAAGCAGTAAAGTATTGTCTTCAAATACCTATTTATGTAGGATTAAGATTGAGTTTCTGGCTAGACTTTTTGTTAAACACCTTGACACACTAAGAGAAAGTGCCCCTTTTCACAACTGTACCATGTGATGTTGATCAATTTCCAATAATGACTAATCTGTCTTTACCCATATCAGGAACAAATGTTTAGAAATATAGAAAACGTTCTAAAGAGTCAACCAAAATCCCAATCTTAATGCATGGCGGTGAGCCTGTTACGACGAGGTGATGATGGTGTGTGTAATACTGGCTAAATCAGCTTGTCAGAAGTCTAAATGCTTGTGTGTGTACACACCATTAAGCCAAAACATTAAAACCGCCAACTGGTTTTAATGTTGTGGCTGATCAGGGTACGTCTTAAACCTTAAATTCAGCTCAGTGTACTTAATGAAAAGAGGAGGCTTAATTTCACTGTGAGACCGTATTATTAAAATACGTTTAGGTGTTTTCTGTTAATATAAAGTTTGTACATACGACAGACCGTCTTCCTCTGCCTGACAGTCACTGATTTTGCTGTCCGGTCAGGCGCATGATGGAGACGTTCTGGACTAAGCCAAGCGACCTTTGTCCATGCATGCCTACCTGGCAGAGCAGTTCCAGGACGAAGCCCGCACAGTTAGAATATCCATGATAATCAAAATGATCCATAATCTGGTAGTAGTTACTCATCAGCTCCTGGTCTTTCTGATAATCACAGCAGCCAAACTCCTTGTACATTACGCAAAACTCGAGCTCTCTCAGCGGTCGGAAAGGCGGTTTAAAATCCAAACACTGCGGGTGTAACATTACAGGTGCGACCCAGATTGTCGAGAAATACAAGATGCCAATCGGCGAGAGCCACAGCCGACCCGGGGCTTTGCTGTAACACCGCCGCATTATGGCGTGCGCTGGAGACCATGGAGGAGAAAGTTGTTGTTGTTGCTTCCTGTGTGCACTTTGCTCTAACTCCAACCATCCGCTGTGTTTGGCGCTCTGACGTGGTGAACCGCTGTGAGTTCTGTTAGCCTGGGCTGTCTGTCGTCTGGTTGCAGAGTGTGGACCGTGGGCCGAAGCTATCTGAGTAGTGGGAGGAAGCCAAGGCAGCCACATCATCTGCAGCAATAATAATGGCAACATGACATTCATTGTTTTATTTATTTATTTATTTAGAGAGTCTGGTCTTTTGAATTTCGATTACAGCACACATTTAATCGTGGGTTCCTCTGTTGTTGTAGATTCTTCTTCTTTTCTTTTTCTCAAAATATTATTGTTGAATTATCATGCATGTCATCTCCTGCTGCCCAGCAGATGGCAGCCTCACTTGATTCCTGAATTTGAGTAGAATCGCTGTATTATTATTATTATTATTATTATTATTATTATTATTATTATTATTATTATTATTATTATTATTATTATTTTCCCACAGTCTTGCACAGTGGAGGCATTGTTAATTTCCAGGTCATGAGATGAATAAACATGTATGTATTAACAACTAATTTAATGGGACTAGGTCAACATACATAACTGGCAGTCTTTAGAAGAGCATAGATCATTCTACCTGTTAACTGTGGCAGTGCTCTTATTTTAGTGATAAATTCATTTATTTAAAAGAGAGAAAGAAATGTTCACACACACACTCTTCTTAATTTTGTTCAGTTAAAGGAGTGTATTAACTTTCCCAAGGCATACTTCTGAATCTGTTTTGCCATTTTTTTGTGTTCCATTGGAGGTCTTTGTGAGTCTGCAAATTTGAACAAACTAGTTTCAGTCATGTAGAAAACATAACTATGTTAATATTGGGAGCAATACATATTAATAATAGTTGACAGGCCTAGTCCCAGTCCTACTAGTGACACTGCACACAAACAATGTGCTCCATTTCAACTCTTGAAATAACTCTGGCTGAGTGTAAAAGAAACCCCACACTTTTAAAAGTGTTAATGTAACACTGAAGAGAGTGGACACATAGGAACACTTTTCTAGTGATACATTTAACACTATTAAACACACATTAATTTAACACTGGTAATTTCGTTGTGTAGTACTCTAGGTTTCTTATGTGTGGAGTTTTTAGTGCATGTGTTCCATAATGGTGTAAATGCTGCTTGAGGGGCAAATAAGCTACTGTTATTTGTAGTCAGCAAAGGTGGCTAGATTGTACTGAATAGGAGACTTGAACTGACCTGACCTGCTGAGACCAGTGATGTGTGGGTTGGTGGAGCACGTGCACGGATGTGTCCCTAAACCAGTGTGTGTATCATGGATCTGTTTTCATGATTACTTAGTCGTTTTAGTAGACTCCCAGTTTATTAGGGTAACCTTAGAGACAGCTGCGGTATGGGCGGTCAGATACTGATGCTGGGGAAGCAGGATGTTTCAGCATCCTGTGAAAAGACATCGGACTGTACCAACAGAAGCTGAAGGAGGTGGAGGCCAGTCAGGAAACGCTGAGAACGGAGAACACGGAACTGAGAGCCAGTCTAGCCTGAGCATCGCTGTCGGGGATGGTAGTTGTAGGCCTACGTCTAGTCCAGTACTGGAGTACTGGTAGTCCTGACCACCTCCTCTACAACCATTTACTCAAAGTATCCGAGGGAAATATAGCATCTCCAAGATCGTCTGTGGACGACCTGTCCCTCTCCTTACTTCCAGCGAGGCACTGGGCTCAGTGGTGAGTCATTCTCAGATTTAATGTTCCTACAGATCAGGATTAAGCTATGGTACATAAATTAGTTTAGCTACATAAAGTTTTGAAACTTGGGATAGACTCATGAGCTTTTGGGCCTCTGGTGAAACAGGCTACAGCACTCAGTGGAAACCATCAGAGAGTCACAGATGAGATTATGCTGATACTTGATAATTCTAAAATGATCATGATAGCCTCACTAATGAGTCCTCATAAAAGATGGTTTATCAGTATCATGGAGATGGATCTGTTGAAATGTGCACCAGGAGTTCTAATTAATTGTTACCTTTAAGAACTTCTATCGAAGAATAAAATGAAACATTACAGAAGTCAGAGAAGTCCTATAGACAAAGACAACGTGGGTTGCATATAAAAGTTGAAGTTGTCATCCTAGTTGTTATGTTGACAAAGATTACACATTTTTAACAGAATCCCAAACATGTTCATTCCTTAAATTGAAAGAGCGTGTTATTCAGAGAGTCAAATGCACATGATGGTAATATCAAGCAACACTTTTGAAAGTGTTAATTTAGCACTGAAGACAGTGGACCCAACTTTCCTTTTGTCTTTACTATTATAACGGTGGCCACTAGTGGTATAACTAATGATAAAACCTAAACAATGGTCATAGTAAGCTGATGCAATAGACAACCAATGTGGGCTTGTTTCAATAAACATAGAGGCCGTGGTTGAATTAAGACAGGTGACCTCTTTAATCACTGAAACCCATTAACTTTAAATGTTGCTTTGCCATCACCGAAAACAGACCAGCACACGTACAAATAAATCAGAGCGCCACCCTATTAAAGAGAAAGAGTCTGTGTTTACTATAATGAGCTCAATTGGCTTCATAGGAGAAAAAGCAGGTTAGGAATTCCCCACCCAGCATACATACTTGACCGACAGTGTGGAAAGTGCTTTGACAAAAACAATAATTCTGCATTGTTTTGTCCAATAGAGCCCCAGTCACCTGTTGGATGTCCAGCATGTCCAGTGAGCAAGAAGTCAAATATGCTGCATAGGGAACAAGTATAGCAATTTTGCTGAATATAAATATGGAAATAAATTGTGTGTGTGTTTCTGCCAAAACAGTGCTGAGTCAGAGTCTTTCTCTGCTGCCACAGCTGTATGTCCTGCTCACTAGTTTCCTGTGCTTCGTCTTGCTCTCTCATAGCACAGCATACAAGCAAGAAAGTAATAAAGAGTACGGGAGAGGTTTCATATTCATATGACTGGCTGAGACTGTATTCAGACCAGCTGAGTCTGTCTAGTGTGAGTTTGTTCAGTGTTTCACTGTTTAGTTTGTTCTCATATCAGATAAAATATTGTATTGTGGTTATTTATTTTACTATTTTTACCATGCAGACAATTGCTATAAAGGCCTGAGCAGAAGACATAAAATTGCAATTCAACAGCCCTGTAATAATACTATGGTGCAACAACGTCGACTGTAATCACGGATAAATCGGCGGTAGAGAATTGGCAAACCCTAAGTCTTTAACTGCTTTCTATTAGTGGGAGTGGGCCATTCTACACTGCCTTATCTTGGCAGGGTCAATTACAGTCCTCTTCCTACAAAGCCCAGAAAACTGACAGAAAAGCCTAAAACTTGCACTTTTCAGCTTTCTACAAGAGTCTGTTCTCCAAAAGTCTCTGAAGAACAAACCGGACATGTTGCACATGTTCTAGCGAGGTGCGAGAAAAAATCTAAATATCATCTAAGTAAGCAAAAAGTAAACCTATTGAGCATATCGAGGAGGACATCATTAATAAGACACTGGAAAATTGCAGGTGCATTGGACTGGCAAAAGGCGTGACTAGATACTCAAAATGTCCCTGGGGAGTGTTGAACCCAGTCTTCTTTGTCCCCTCCTTAATTCTTGCAAGTGGTACGCGTTGCGTAGGGGTCAACGGAGAAGATATTAACCTGGTGGAGGTGGAGTTATCTGAACAGATGTGAAATTAGTTCCTGTAGAGGTCTCATCGAACATTGCTCATCCTTAAGTTCCCCTCACTAAGCCTTTGAAAACTGCCCCTGTGAGCCCTTTCATCCACCACTCTCGGTTGCGAGCGAAATCAATAGAATAAACCGCCCAACAGAAGAGATCCTGGCCTTGAGGAAAGAAGCCTGTTACTGGCTGCTTACTCTGAAAGTGGTCAAAACTCTATGGAAACTCATTGCAGAATAAATGGAAGAAGATTGCCAAGCAAGAGTTAAGCGTTAGCCGATGGCTGACCCATGCTGGCCTTCCAGACAGTAAACTGCTAATAAAAGCAATCTTAGACTTGTCGAAAGAGTAAATTGGGGCTGCTGGTCCAGAGCACTAGTGATTTTCTGAAAGGTGGAAACTGACTACATGACCCACTTCTCCGAATACCTGTCTGGAGTGAACAAAATGACACACAGCAAATTACAGGCTGCATTATAAAGTCTTTGGCTCACACACAAATGCTTTGAGTGTTGCCATAATTGACATCAAACTGTATTGAATGTAATTTTAAAAACTATTAATTCATATCCCATATTACATGTTACTAACTCAGTATCTTCCCTTTCCCATAGTATTGTGCTCTTCCGTCTCTCTCTCCTCTTCTGTGTCTCTTTCTGCAGGTATTTCTGCCTCTGGAGCTAGCAAGGTCTGATCTGTGATGACAAGTCTCCTGCTGCTCCTACAACCCCACTGCTGTAATGGTATCACTTTGCTTTTTTTTTTATGGAACCCGTGTTATGCTATGTTCTTCTCTTGCTTTTGGCTGGAAAGGAAGAAGTTCAATTCTAATTGGATACATATGTACCTAAACCTAGCTGTGAGTTATGCATGCATATAAGTAGTATATATGAGTATAGAGATACATTTTTTCCCAGTTATCAATGCACCACTATGTTACGCAGAAGTCCTGCAAAGTGATGTGAGCCACCTCTCTCTGTAGAGATGTACAAGTCCAGTGCAGTGTTGAGAAAAGAAAGATATGAGTGTAATGGCTACCTTGCTCAATATTTCTTCTTCCCTCACCTTACCTCTCTCCTTCCCTCTTTTAGTCACACACACACACACACACACACACACACACACACACACACACACACACACACACACACACACACACACACACACACACACATTTCTTAATTGACCTGAGGTGTGGTCAGACACACCACTTAGTCACCTGACATGTAGATCAATCACTTACCTGATCTCTAATACCCTTAACAAGATACATCTGCACTGGAGGACATCTGAGTCACTCACATATATTCACACTTTAACACAGCCTCCACACACACACACACACATACACACAAAGGTGGCGTCCTTGTTTGACATGTGGCAGGCGTTAACTGTCTGGTTGATGGATCTGCTGTGCTGCTAGTGATGGAAGCCAGGAACACTCCTCCTTGTCATGTACTCTATATAAATGTATGTGTGTGTGTGATGTGTAATGGAGAAATAAATGTGGTGATCTCTGTTTGGCTCAGGAGGTAGGATGACTTAATTTAAGTCAGACTGTACACAGGGACCATAGGTTAGGTTTCAATTAAACAGATTGTTCAACATTATGCTTGTTCACTTTCTTAGAGTTGACTTTTTGTTGACTTTCTTTCTGCATTAAGCTGGAGTCATGATGTGATTACCTTAGCTTAGCATAAGACTGGAAGCAGCTTTGTCCAAAATACAAAAATATGACTCCCAGCACCTACTGATTAACATGTATCCCGTATGTTTAATTTATGCACAAAAAAGAAATGTAGTGGTTTCAAACAAGAATTTTGTGCTGGACCAATTTCTTTTCAAATTCTTGGAACCTTGGTGCTATCCAGACAACCAGCCTGCATTTCCACCAGTTTTGAGCAGAGCCACCACATATTCAAGGAGGGTGTTGCACAATGCACAACAGTGCATCGCACTGATTACTTGTGTGTGAGTGTTTGTATTGTTATTACAAATATTTGTCAGCAGACCACTGCATGCTCCTTTTTTCTTATAATTTCTCACATGACCTCTCCAATGTTGCCTTCTCTATCCTCTCTTTCCAACCTGCAATTTATGTCCAAGTCCACTTATGTCGTCACAGTTGAAAACCTATTTTTTGGTTCCAGCTGGGAACTGCCCTTTGTTTTTGGTCTAAATGCTCAGAATGGTTTAAATTTTCTTGCATGAACCGAAACAGAACCTGTTCCATCTTGATGGAAAAGGGATATGACTGTATTTTGTACCAGTACAAACACCAGAGGTTTTGAAACAACACGTTAATGAGTGAGTATCAGCTTTTTATGTAGGAAAACCATGTTAAACAAAATAATAATCATAACAGAGTATTTTTACATTCTTTAAATCAGGTCTAGAGAGGAACTGTAAAGCTATGAAATATTACAGCTTAAATGTGATGAGTCTCATGCCAAAAACAGCATCTATTCCATCTATGCAGAGTTTATTACCAGGCCAGTGAGAAACACAGAGTAACTTCCCCATCTTTCAACCTGCTACTTTCTATCCTCCCTGACCCCAACCCCCATCCTCAAACCTCCACCTCCGTCTCTCTGGTCTTTCTCCTAGTTATGGTGTGATGGCCTGTCAGGAGATGCTGCTGAGAGGACAGAGAGATGACAAAATCAGCTCAGATCAGAGCTGATCGCCTCACTCACACATGCCCAGGCACAGCGGTATGCTGACCGGTGAGCGGTGAAGAGGCCCAGTGTCAGTGTCCCAAATGATCTTCATCAGATCTCCCAGCCCTGACCCAGAATCCTCCAGACCTGCCACCCCCAGCTCCCTGTGTGTGTGTGTGTGTGTGTGTGTGTGTGTGTGTGCTTCCTCTGACCACATCCTTGATTACTGTGGCCCTGGCTGCTCAGGTGGACAAAGTGTGTGTGTGAGTGTGTGTGACATGATGGTTTCTGGCACAGTGGGCTCTCCAGCCCAGCAGCCTGACTGTCAGGCCAAATATCTGAAGAGAAAAGAAGAATGGAGCAATGGAGAGAAAGACGGGACGAAGGAGAAAGTAAGGGGGGATGAAAAATAATGACTTCACTATAAAGTCAGTGCTGTATCTTATGTTAGTATGACTTCTGCTCCTGAACCTTTATATCATTCATCATCAAAGGAAATCAGATTTCCTTTTTGTTTATTTGTCAAAGAAATGATCACAGTTCAAACACAGTTCAGGTGCAGCATGACATCAGGGCACGCACTTTACAGTAAATCAGCAAATAATTTATATTGGTCCTTCAGAATAACATCTCTCTCTCAACTATGATGTTAGTGTGAATGGAAGTTGTTTTAATATGTAAATTGAGACTGAGTATCTGTTGGTTTATACCATCACTGGCTCCACTCAAAGCTGGGTTACCAACTGGGTAAAGCAGGCAACTGCCCTGGGGCCCCATAACTCCAGGCTTATTGTATGTCTGTGAGGATATGCACAGCTGAAACATGACAAGGGTCTTAGGTACAGGTCTCAAGAATGAGTCCTGCATTATTATCAACAAATCCTCCAGAAGAAACAACAAAATGTATTTCTTGTCCAGGTCCACACATTGAAATCTTTTCTGATCAGACCCCCTATCAGCAAGGACCACGTCTTTTGCATGTCACTTCAAAACTGTTACACATCACTGTTGAAAAATACATCTTTTTTCTTTTTTTTTTTGCTGTGCCTGCTCCATGGTTAAAGTCAGATTAGATTAAGGTAGAGGTCTTAGATTTCAGAAAACATGATGGCTTAGGTTCAAATGACAGCTTTGCTTAAGCTAGGGGAACTTCATTGTCAATGGTGACGATAATAAACACAGAGTTAGGTAATGATCATGGTCATGTTTAAAAGAAACTGTGTGGACTGTTGGTTGGAGAAAGGAAACAAACAGTCTTACATGTTAAAATCTGATTCTTTGCAGGGCAGAAGTGTCAAAATGGAGTTTTGCACTTACATGTTGTATATTCTCAAATTAATGTGTTCAGTGCAATTACCATGCAGAAAATCTGGGGCCAGGTAATATTCCAGCATAGAAAAACTACACACAATGTACCAACAATTCCTCAAACCTAAATAATCACATGGGTCATTTGTCCTGATATGACCCATAGAAGCTGTTGTCATAGTAAGAGTAATACACAAGTGCTTAAGGCCAATAAGGGTCAAACAGCTTTATTTTGCCCCAGGGCCCTGACTAGTCAAAATGGTTATAGTATCACCTTAATCATGCATGATTTTGTTTAGGCTTTCAGGTCTCCAGAAAGAATAGGTTCAAGAAACTTTTAAAAAATGTAATCTTCTTTTTATGACAGGCATATAAATATATGTACAAATAGACAGTGGCTCATTGGTTATCTGGTCAATCTATCATCATTTCCCTACAGATCAACAATAATAAGGTAAGAAAAAAAATTAAAGCTCAGGAAGCAGGTTTCTTTAAGCAAAGATCACCTTGTGGACAAGGATTGAATGATGACCAGATGCATTTTACACAAAGAGAGATGTGGCAGCAGCGTAAAAGTACCAAATATCACTAACCTTCACAAACTGACACCATACTAGTAGGACTCATAAAGATCACAAACAACTTTACCATAAACTCAAAGTACCATAAAGAATATCAAATAATCAAATCACCAAAAAAAAAAAAAAAAAAGAAAGAAAAAAGAAAAGCAGAGTAGAGACCTGACAGTCTTTCAGGTAGCAGCTGTAAAAATGTCACAGGTTGATAAGGTGGAATACAGATGAAGATATTTTCTTAAGATGCAGCCATAAAATTATGTGCTGAATGTAAGCAGTAGATTCTTGTAGAACTGCAGCCACATTGAGACTACATGACCAGTATGAGGACATAGTGACCAGAAGAGGGCAGTGGAGGACAGTAACGAAGTAGAGCTGCTTCCTTAACCATCTATCTATGTATATATATAGCACCTTTGAATTAAACTGAAATGAACTGAGAGAAAGAGAAAGAAATTCTTAAATATGTTAAAGTATTGTACTTAATATTATTGTTCACATTATTATTTTAAGACTAGTTTGGCATCAGCATCCAAGGATTTCTCCACCTTCCTCCTCCTGCTCTCTCTCTCTCTCTCTCTCTCTCTCTCTCACACACACACACACACACACACACACACACACACACACAGAGATATATTCTCTCAGTGTTTAAATAAACCCACTCACTGTTTTAACCTCATCCTCAACCGCTTTCTGGCTTATGGCATTGATATTGTACACTTATTAGTCTTCCCTCAGAATCCTCTTTTATCAGACTATGTATCATTAGGCAAACATGTCCTTATGAGGAGTCTACCTGATAGTGCTATAGCTAAATTTAAGGAAGTGATTCCTTCAGTACTAAATTCAGTCTCTCTCAATTCAATCTTTGACCAACAGCCTCACCATGTAAAAAAATGTTCTGATGGCCAAAAAACAGTTAGAAGATGGTGAATTGGTCTTATAGCTATACCAACTTATTTTCATTTTCACTTTGATCAGTCACTTTTGTTTCATACCCCTTTCTCTGTGCTGTGGGTGATATAAAAATAGGCAGCCCTAACTTAAATAGAGCTGGCGAAGAGAGAAAAAAGGCTTCTCTTTTCAGACTGTGCCATCTTGAAAATCTAGTTATTTTTTGTCCCTGTGACACATAGCACTGCTGATAATGAAGCTGACTCTAAGAGAGAATGGATTGGTGAAACATTTTTTCTCAGATATTTAATTCTTTACTCTGTTGAATGTGAAGGAGTCAGTAAAGGTCGACTGTCAAAAATTTTTAAACTGTTGTTTATTTATGTTTTAGCTGTGGGAGTGGAGAGATCAGTCCTTCTAGATGTTTTAAATTAAGTGATTGTAAGAGTGATGAGAGTATTTATTTATTGGTGGAGATTTGAACAGGTACAGGAACCATGCACAGCCTCAACCTGTCTCTCCCAGTCATCTGCTTTATCTCACTGAGGCTCATGAGTTGTGTGATGTGTGGAGAGGTTTCCATAGTGACCACAGACAATATACTTGAACGCAATGTAAAGATAACATACTGTCTATGGCCAGGCTTGATCATTTTTATAGTTTTAACCATAATTTAAATTATGATTAGAGTCCTGATTTTGTCAAAGGGAGGTTAGACAGGCTTGGGCCCTATCTTGCATGTTGTTGTCTTGAGGCATTGAGCCTTTGGAAGACAAGGGGGCTAGAATACTTGATGATGAAGTCATTGTTCTTAAGAACTGGGAGAATGTTCTTGAAAAAGTTAAAGGTTGCCTTGCTAGATTGAAGTGGATTTTAATAAAAATGTCCTACAGAGGATGAGTCCTCATCACTAACAATTGGCACTGTCCACATTATGACATTGCCGTGACGTGTTGACCTCCACCAGACCTGTTCACACTTACCTTGCTGATTTCTTCTGGGAATGACTTCACTGGATGCCTCAGAGTATGCTGTCTCTGCTGAGAGATGAATCAGAATCAGAATCAGACTTTATTGCCAAGTAAGTTTGCACATACCAGGTCTTGGTATGGTATCTGTCTTGGTATATCAGTGCTAAAGAATAGTGATAGTAAACAAAGACAGATATAGAGGAGTAGAAGTAAGGCTAAGGAGTAGAAAGAGCAAAAAGCAAAAACTATACAAGGAACATAAATATACATAATTAAAAGGAGGAGTACAGGATCTAATCTACCTGAGCAGAAAAGCCTGGACAGACAGTGAGCTTATACTGCTGTATCAGTGTTGTAATTGCTATGTTTGTGTTGGAGCTGTGGCTGTTAATACTTTTGCCTATGTCGCTGGTCCTGCTGTCAGACACAAATGCCTGGTCTACACTCATCATCAAGAAGTTTTCATTGCTTTTTGGCGACTGCTACCTCTGTTCACAGTGGGGAAGTTTTGGGCAGCACAGTGGTACAGTGGTTAGCACTGTTGCCTCACAGTAAGAAGGTTCTGCGTTTGAGCCCCGGTTCACCCTTTTCTGTGTGGAGTTTGCATGTTCTCCCAATGCCTCCAGGTACTCCAGCTTCCTCCCACAGTCCAAAGACATGCACATTAGGTTAACTGGTGACTCTAAATTGCCCGTAGGAGTGAATGTAAGTGTGAGTGGTTGGATGGACTGGATGTACCCCGTCTCTCACCCAATGACAGCTGGGATAGGCTCCAGCCCCCCCACGACCTTTAATGGATAAGCAGTATAGATAATGGATGGATGGATGGTGAAGTTCTGAGCAGATGTTCATTCTGGTTTACAGAACTCAGATGACGTGTGTGAGCTGAAGATGAAGGACCTACAAAGATTTTCCAGTCTGTGGTGTTATAAAAACATGTTCAGCTGTGTAGTGGAGAATGATTTGCAGGAGTGTGCAGCGTTAATCTGGATTCAGTAACTGTTTTGCCTTTTTATCCTGTTCTTATGTAACGTGTTGAATTTTTGATAAATTATTGTTAAAATCCTATCTCTCTCCATCTGTCTCTCTCTCTCATACATCAAAGTGATCACCAGGCAGAGTGCTGTCTCTCACCTCACAGGACACAGAACTCACCTGCAGTTCAGCCTGATACGAACTGAACCTGTGCTTCATTTACATGGAATAACAGTGTTAGCTGTGGTGTGTGTGTGTGTGTGTGTGTGTGTGTGTGTGTGTTTGTGCGTGTGTGTGCGTTGCCCAACATGCTTGCGTTTTGACAACTCCTTTTCTTCAATATTGATCATTTCACCTCTTATTCATGACAACACTGTGTCTCACCTTGCCTTCATCTCACTACTGTGTGTTTATCTGCATGTTTTTCCAGAATCAGAATCAGAATCAGACTTTATTGCCAAGTAAGTTTGCACATACAAGGAATTTGTCTTGGTATATTGGTGCTAAAGGACAGTTATAGTAAAAGAAAAGAGTGAAGAGCAAGAAGCAAGAACTATATTTACAAGGAACATAAATATACATAATTAAAAAGTAAAGTGTAAAGTGTAGAGTGCAAAAATGTTAGAAGGTGTTAGTGATTGTCCGGATGTGCGTTAATGTAACACTCACAGACTGAGTTATGTCATCATTATGTTTTATTACATTTTCCAAAATTGACTCCAAACTCCTGCAGTGTGGATTCAGAGATTTAAACTGTGCTGCTTTCCTCTCCTTAATGGAATCTGTAGGTATCATTTCAATTTACTCCTGAAAATAAACAACCATGAGATTCTGCATCTTTGATATTCTACTGTGACCTCATGCATGAGCCCCTCTCAGCTTTTATGACTTTACATACTAGAATAGAACTTAAACAGCCAAATCATTCCCTGTTATTATCTATCATTAATTAACCTCATTAAACGTCCTCTCTAACAGAAAATGGGAGGACAAATTTGTGTGATTTGGCTCTGGATATTCAGTATATTGTTGTTTTTTGTGCACAAAAGGACAAAGGTCTGGGTGAGACAGCCAAAAGTCATGTCAGCACTGGAAGAGAAAAAGGACATTAGAGCTTCTTTAAAAGAAAAGCGTGGACTTGGCTCACCACTGCTGGGATTAGGATGAGCGTCTGAGGACAGAGCTAATTGTGGTGAATACAGAGCTTTGGCAGCGCTGCGTTCCTCCATCAGATGCCAGCGTTTGTGTGTGTGTGTGTGTTCTGGGCTGTGCGTTCTCTCACTTCCTTGTTTGCTCACTCTCTCTACTTCCTCTAGGGACTCCGGTGGAAGTAGGCTTGCCGTCCGGCTGCCAAGCAAACCTGATTTAGCCACACTCGGCTGCCATTTTTCTTAAGCAAAACAATCATATTTGGCCCAGTGGCTGGTGGTCGGGGGCTGACCGTCGCCAGGCTGCGGATCCTAAGCTGGTCCAGTCTGTCTGTGGGCAACACAGCGTCGCACATAGCAGGACTCCTTAGTGATTTAGTTGCTTGTGTTTTGAAGGGCTGCACTTCAGTGTTTCTGACGGAGCTTCTGACTACAGGTTTCTACTGTACTTTTACTGTTAAATTTAGCAGTGATGAGCTCTACCCCTCTGTGCCTCTCCATTGTCAGTATAGCAATGAGGTGGTGAAAATTGTTTTAGCACTGACATTCAACACATTATAGTGTATTTTGACTCAGTCTCACATATACTGTCATGATGCCCCGAATACTAGAAGAGCAAATGTAGAGTAATGTGCTGAAGAAAATAGTTCCCAACAAATATTTCCACCTGTTTGAGTAATACTTGATAAAGACTGTAGTGAGCTGTTTTAGGAAATTACTTAGCCTTTTGTAGAAAAATGAAACTATATATTTTGAGCTGTTTCAAAGATTTACATCTTCAGTAGGAACCGGTGGACTTGTAGCTTAGAGCCACAGACAGAGGAGGGGAGTCAGAAAGTTTTGAGAGACTGACTTACACATTGTTACATCTTTTCAATTGTGCTAGTGCCTTGGGCAGGAAACCAGGATTCACAGAACTGTACTTAAATACATAATTTTTATTTTGATGTATACACCAGCTACATAAAGCTCATATTTCATTTGCTTTAGTGTTGTTTTTACCAGATAACATGGAAAGCAGGGACAGTCAGGAAAATAACTACCATTGTAAAGCAGTTTATAGACTAGGAGTAGAATTAGTTAATGGTACAATAAAGTAACTGTACATGTCATATAATTTATACATATACATAATTGTATGGAATTTCCTGGCTAAAAACAAGTAACAAGTAATTTAGTGTCAAGTTACCCCCAGACTATACAAAAACATTCACATTAATCACTCGCTCTTGGCCAGAGCCTAGAAAGTTACAAAGCTAAAGCCCTTCACATGGTGAACTGAGACATACACAGCACATCACACATGCTAACGACTCTTCTTGAATGCAAACTTTGACCCTTGATGTTTTTTCTTTTCTCTCCTATCTTATATTTATGTTCCCTAATTGTATGTTCTATTTTGCCATGTTGACTTTATATTAGTATTGCAATTAATTAGATAAAGACCTTTAATAAAAAGATTAAAGTGTCTTTTGCAACTGTTCTACCAACATACATAACAACAAAACATAACAGTTTTTTGTAGTAGCACTTTGTAAATGTTCCTCCAGGTTTCCCTCAGTATATAAAAACTTAAATGAAGTCATTGGAGGGCTGGCCTGTTCATCTATAGTCTCTAATTGAAGGCAAAGCTAATTAGGATGTGTTCTCACTTTGAGTTGAGAATGCATCCTTTTTTCTTGTTTCCTCTCTCTGCCTCATTATAGAGACTCTGAATAATGACCAACATATACATTAAGTACTGGTATAATTGTAGTGAAATTAATGATTCTGAGAATAAATCTCTTTGAAAAGAGAGGAGGGAGGAAAAAATTAGAGTGAGAGAGTAAAAGGTCTTGAAGTGAGAGTGCACATGTGTTTCTGTGAGTGTGTGTGTATTGGTAATGAGAGTGCAGTGCTGCTGCTAACTTGCTCTAAATAAATCTATGATTAGCATTTTCCCTGTTAAATAAATAATAATTTAAACTTTGATATCTGTAATTGTGCTGAAGGCTTCTCTGCTCCTCTGCTGGCACTCAAACGCTCACTTTTCAGCCCATGCAGAAACTATCACAGCAGCTTATTCACTTAACACTTCATTCAGAACCTGTATAAATGAGCATCGTTGAATACTGTTTTAAATAAACCATTACAAGACCCAAAGAAGCTAAATCCAGGTATGTAAAGTGTTGAAATCAGAACAGTGCATACAGATACATAGAACACAAAGCGGAGCAGGCGCTTGGAGTGATCAGTCATCTGTACACACACACTTTGAAACAGGCTTGGACACCCAGAATAGAAAACTCTGCTAATCCACTAGAGGCATGTTTCTCTCTCTCTCTCTCTACATATACACTCATACACACACACACACACACACACACACACACACACATACATACATATACACACAAACGCATAGAGGTACACACACATTCACACACAGGGCAACACACTCTTGTTATTTGCATGTGGCAGTGGCTAACCAATAGAGGGTGGTGTTGCATTGCGGGTCTGAGAACAGAGGGCCATCATGTTCAGCTGGGAGTAGCGCAGAGCTCATCACATCAACACCTGCCTTTCTAATCTGCTTTTCATTACTGATGACTGTATACAAAAAAGAAAATCACCCCTTTAATGGATGATGCTGACATTAAGACTTGATGGTTGCTGTTAAAGAGGACTTGTCAGCTGCTCATTGATAAACAGGAATCTCTTCCATGTAACTTGTGTTTAGAATCTCTTTCTTTAACCTATTACCACATTAACTCAGCAATAAAATATTTCTGAAATGTTTAAAAATAAAAGATTAAATTCTGTTTTTGAATACTTTGGCTCAAGACAAAAACTAATATTCTTTCTTGTAAGTAAACAGTCTCACCACAATGTCCATTTTATAGCTATTCTTGATCTTTCAAACGTATCACATGATATTCTTTAGCCACTGAAGACTGTTTCCAAGGTCAAGAATTAACTTTGGGCCTCAACTTTTAGACCCATATGGACAAGAGTAAATCCTTAAAGTGGCCTGAAAAAAATCTGACTCTTTGCACCTACGATGCCATGAGACCTTGGCAAACACAGTGGCTGAGGAAAGTTCATGCAGTATGGTTTAAAGAGCTGGAATAGCTACTAAATGGACCCTGTGGTGCTGTTTCCAAGGTCATGAATGGACTTTGAACCTCAGCTAATATTCTATCTTAACTAAAATTCAACTTAGGGGTTTTGTTCCAAAGATTTCAGCCACATTTCTTCATCAGCATATGGGATTTACTCAGCTTTAGAAATACAAGTAGCTTGATTAGGGGGGCATTTATCAGATGCATCTGACACTAGATTCCTGATTGGCCCTGGTGTAAAAATGTTTAATTTAGCATTCTATCACAGTTTCTCTGTAACATTATGAACTCACTGTACAGATTTGTTTTCCCCACATGCTTTGTCTCCCAACATGCATCTGAACACATAAACATCAATATTAACGGTTAGTGCGAACAGTTGTTGGAAGAGTGATCTTAAAACTCTAAAGAGACCTCCGTCCCTCTAATTAAAACTTAACCGCCCAGCTAGTGAGTGGGCGATGGGAGGGGAGCAAAAAAAAAGAAAAGCCTTGTTACTTATTAACATAAAAACAAACAACCGCATATATATATACAAATGAAGGAAGGGCAAAAGCAGGATGCCAGGAACCATCCGCCATAACTCACACTGATGGCCTTTAAGTGAGAAATCGCCTTCAAAAACGTCAATAAGAAGGTAGAATGATGCACCTGTCGCCTGTCTGACTAATGAGCCAAAATCGGGCTGCAAGGACAAGGGCACATGAAGTTGACTTGGAGTGTCACTTCACATAGAATGCACCCTTGATTCCACAACAGTGAAGATTTCACACTTTTACATGAAATAAAAATGGTCCAAAATGGCAAAAGTACATTTTAAAACATTAAGCTACAATGAAATGATTTACATTGCTTGTTACAACATCAGCACAGCTCAAACTGATAACAATGTGGACCTGAAAAGTAGTTTAGAGGCATCCTGATGTGCGTGTGTGTGTGCGTGTGTGTGGACTACAGATATGGCGACAATGAGACAGCTTCTTCTTCTTTCTCTCAATCCATCCATCCAAGCTACTCCAGCGGCTTTAATCCCATATCTTCATGAAAAAAAATCACTGGCACTGAGTCGTGCCTTAAAAATGACAATGATTTACATTTCAACATAATGCTCTCTGTCGGCTGTTATTGTGACAAAGTGCTGCATGTATTCCTCCCAAATGAAAGTGGGTGTTCTGTTATGTGTGCAACAAAGACATTTGGACGAACCTGCCATCCTCTCCTTTTTCTTGTAAATGAGCATGGGAAATCTATTTATGTCCTCCTACAGCATACTGGCGAAATAAGGAGAGGCTTTTGGCTTATTTGGAGACAGCCTGAGCAGCCGAGACGAGCCCCCATGAAGATATATAGAAAGAAAGAAGAAGGATGGAGCGGCAGCACTCGAGGCGATGCAGGAAAAGTAGCGAGAAGTCCCAACACAAAGCCGGGTGGATGAGGGACGGGGAAAGGCGTTCTTGCTGGATGATCTGCCGTTCTGACAACACCTGGCCCAGGAACAAATGCAGGCTTGTCTGAGTCGGGGTAAAAAGAACCCTGAGGCATGGCCTCCCCAGCTCCCCTTTTCTTTAAAACAGCAGGATTGAGATAGAGATGGAGCCATGAAGTTGAAATACAGACATGCAGATGAAGAAAATAAAAAGGTTTTGGAATGTGATAGCAGTTAATCCAGCTCAGATGTGCTTTTCTGTAGGGATGGAGGGGTTGGCAGCTGTAGTTTGTAGTCATGGCTGACTGGCCATTGGTTTAAACCTCTGCTAAAAACACTAAGATTCCTCCTAGCTAATCTGAGCTAGGTGGGGTTTCATTATTATAGAGATGCCACGCTCAGCTACTAACAGACATTCACTCTCACACGCTTTCTATTTATATGAGACACACACACACACACACACACACACACACACACACACACACACACACACACACACACACTCCTCTACATGTTTTTCCAAGTCACCAAATTATACTTTTGCTTTTGAGTCTCCTCCTCTCCCACAGGGATGTGTGAGGATGAAAATCAGATGCTCCTCACTGTATCTGCCTCTCTGTTAAACAGTGGGTGCTGCTTGGAGGCAGTCAGCAGCCTGCATGCAGAGATGTGGCTTTCTGTCACCAAACCAGTTATCCATCATCAGCCCAGGTCCTCTGTCAAACACACACTCACTGTACAAGCACGGACGCATTCACACACACACACACACACACACACACACACACACACACACACACACACACACTGTGCCAATACCTGCATCTATGTTTGATGGTGTAATGTGTGTGTGTGGTAGGGTGGCAGAGCTTTCTCTTGTCCTGTGTTTTAATTGTAATTTTACTGTAAATACAATTTCTTGATGAATAGTATGTTGATATTTTTACTACTGATGACTGAAATGACTGTTTCATCTTAGTATTTTCTAATTTTTCATCTTCCACTTCAGGTAAAGTCAATTTAGTACTCTAGGGTCACAATAAGGTCACAAACAAGCCCTGTTAAATACCACTCATCTTTGAATGCCTAAACTGATTCTTAATTCTCTGACATTCATATAACTTGAATTATCCAATTAATATGATAAAACAATGGGAAAGACTGAATTGTGTGTTTTCATAGCACCACAAACTACATGAGTAAATATGAAATGATTTGAATAACTGAATAGTGAAATATCTGATGCATAACTTTGTGCACATATCTAAGCCAGAAGCGATGCTTTAATTTGACTACAGTCATAAACAACACTCTATCTGAATTGAAGATTGGATGAAACATATACAGAGCGCAGGCCTATTGGCCTATATGGTCATCTTGTAAAAATGGATTTACTGAGCTGGTCAATCAAAATCATAAAATAACCTAGGATTATTTATATTTTGCGCATTTGAATTCAAAATAGAGTCTCTGTTGTTTGGAATGAAAAAAGTAAACAATAGGTTCACAAATGGCTGCCAGCCAGCCTCGGTGAGTACGTGTGTGAAATGTCTGTGAGTGTGTGTTTGTAAAAATGTTTTTTTTCCCATCAGACAGGGGTTCATTTTTGAAAATTTCAGACAGTCTGAGCTCCATATGATAAGGTCCTACAGTAACCTGACACATTTAACCAGTGAACCTTAAACTTGCCCTTTCCAACACATCTTATACTTAGTAAGAGATAAAGGTGACATCCTGGCATAGCTAGAAAATATCCCATATGCACTTAAATGAATAATTAAAAATATTTACGTCTAAATAATTGTATGTTTTACTGCTTCCTGCCTCTGCAACACAAGTTAACCTATATGAAAGCTTTTTATATTTAAGATAGTGCCATTGATTGAACTGTTGTTTCAGTTGTATTACACTTCATATGATTAAGAAAAAAGTATGAAAACATATTTCTGCTGCACTAAGTGCTTGTGCTTATTTTCTCAGACTTACCTTTTTTTTTCTTATAAATTACTGGGTAATTTTATTTCTCCAGTTCCTTGAATAAGCAAAAGAATTACTTGGTAGTTGGGATGAAATACAGCATATCCAGTGTCCAATGTAAAATATGATGCAAACATTTAGCACCAAACATGGAGTCAAAAAAAGAACAAAAAACTGAATCTCCAGGAATACCAATTTACCAAGTTTTTGCATCTGTACTCATGCAAAGGTGAACTTGGCTGCTCACTGCGTTCTATATGAATTAAGGCAATAAGAGTTATTGTTTTCCACATAAAGACATCAAACTCCCCGTGTGCAACTCTATGCTCAGTAGAACTGTGGTATCTTCCTGCCACAGCAGGGGAATAAACTTGACAGTCTGGCCTGGGATTGGCCATAAAAATGTTTGGCACGCAGGTCATTGCCAGCTCTCTCTCTAGCAGCTCTTTGGTCTTCTTCTGCCTTTTTTATTCCCTGAAAATATCTCTTGCCTTCCAGCTCTGTTATAACACCCTGCCATTGCAGAATTCTCTGAATTAACTCCTAAGTTTTGCTCGGACTGAGACCAAGTCACAGGGATTTTCTGTGGCAGATTTCTCCCTGCTGAGTCTCAGAGACAACTCTGTGCTTGTCTCCTCCTGCCAGAACAGCCTGCTCTTTCTCACTGGCTTTGAGGATCTGAATCCGCAGGCGTTTCTTGTGTCGTCTATCAACCTGACATTGGTGGCTTTCACTACAACTCTGCATACAAGATTTTAAGTCAGAGATGGCAGCAAGAGAAGGGAGGGTAGTGGGGTTTGGAAGGCTTGTATATGCTGCAAAACACACGACACCTTAGAAACAGGTAATACATACAGTAAGCCCTCCTAGCCAGGCTGACATGTTGATGCTTCAAAACCTCTTTGGACAACATAGAGACACATAGCTCTTGACTAAAAATAACTTGACAATATTGTCACTGCACAATAGCAGGCAGCAGCAGCTCCAGCCCTGCAGCATGGACAGGATGGGATTACCACAGTATTTTGCTGCGTTGGGCAGACTCATGACTGCCCCTCTCCTCTACAATAGGCTGTCGGTGTTTAGCACTGGCCAAATCACCACTTAACAAAAGCTAATTTCTCACTTGGTTAAACTGGGAAGGATTAGGGGTCCTGTGTCGGCACAATCCATGTTTGGTGAAGAGTAAGGGATAGGGGGGTGTTAGGAAGGGATTTAAGCCTCAATTACAAGGGTCTGGGGGCTTTTCTGTGTCCGTAGCAAAGGTGGGACTCTGAGGTTTAGCAACTTTGCTGGAAATGTTTGCTGCCTTGTCATTTACGCGCGTGTGGGTGCGTGTATGTATATGTATGCAGCCGAGGGTGGCATAGCCTGACAAATACATGTTGATCCCATTGTTTAGTAGGGTTTAAGCCTCCCAGTCCACATGCTCCACATGCTAACACTGCCCAGGCTACACATGAGAAGGGATGACTTACAATCAAAGCTTATGACACAGCAGCAATTCAAATCCTTCCTGTTTGTGTCATGTCATGGAAACAGCAGACGGTTTGGTATTACATTGCCTGGCCACTGCAGCCCCTGCTGGGCCCCATAAAGACCCTTTATTAACCTTCAAACCTCATAGGACTCAGTACCACCCTTTACCCTATTTAAAACCCTGTAGCCTACTCTAGTGCCCCTCAAACTTCTTAAGGCATTAGCATGCTTCAGACAAAGTGCACTTTGTACCATCTAACAGTGTTTTAAACCTCCTCAACCACCACCTTTCCAATGTTTGCATAAGGGGGGCTGTAGCAGTTTTTCAAAGTGCACCCATTTCACCTAACAATTAGGGTCCCTTATTTAATTCTTTATTCTTAATTTCTAGCTTCACTAAACCTAACAACCACAGTCTCGCTAAGTGGTCATAAGATGGTGATTATCAACTCAGTAAGTCAACCCAGGATTTCCCAGTCTAGCCATGAGCATGTTCATGTGAAAGTGGTGTTGTTAATTACAAGCAACATTATTAGAACCATGAATAAAATATTTAATATGAGAAGAAACGCCAAAACCTGCAGGTAAATTCAGTCATAGCGGTGTCCAAAAGAATTCAACAAGGTGAAACAATATACAATTAGTAAAGTCAGGCTAAGGATATACTGTAAATGAATATGAGAGATCTAATTAAGTATTTTTTATCTTGATTTGATGATAAACAAACTGTTATGAACATGCACATTTTTAAAAAGTGAAAGTAATGTCAGACTGTTTCTGCTGCCAAAGCAGATAGGAGAGAAGAGAAATGGTTCATGTCTGATGAGGTCAATCTGACTGAAATGTTCATTTGCAGTCATGGGAAATATCTAACAGTTATGGATAGTCTGGAACAGCAAAATGACCTGTAAAAACTCTAAAAACCAGGGTTAAACCTGAAGTTACCTCACTAACTTGAAATCCTGCTTCTTAGTAGAGTGGTATGCAGTAAAACCAGAGCAGTAGTTTCTCTCCATCTTTCAGCCAAAAACAATATTTTTAACTGTTTTCAACATCTTGCATCTCCTCAAGACTTTTAAGGCAAGAAGAGGGGAATAAGAAGGGGCTTTGATTTCCCCCCTGAACAACCACCCCTTTTGTTTGTATCAAAGCTTTGCCTCACCCCCACTGACACCCCTGAATTATTCACTTAGAGGAAAAGATAAACAAACCTTGCTAGCTACAGTTGTTCTATTGATTACTCTGGGCAACATCACAGATAACAAAAAGAGGGCCGGAGGAGAGGAGCTAGGCTGCTACGGTCTCTCTTTTTTCATGTGTAAATAAATCAATAACATGCATAGTTTTTCTCCTGAGAAAGCAGTCCATGTCCTGTTCCCCAGGAAAGCCAATAATGCATTTAAATTACATCTACTTTGTTATTTAGGTAGTAAGAGCATGTGTCTATGGATTGGCCTTCCCATGTGGGAACAGTTTTTTCTACCTGTTGGACTGACTAAAATTGCCAGCCTCTAGTGGAATTTGCTGTTCGGAGCAATGCAAGGGCTTGACCAAGAAAACAATGTTGGGTGAAGTACAACCCCTCTGATTAGAAAAAGATAGATCCTTTCTCTTCTTTTTCATTTTCTTTCATGTACTGAGAAAACTAGAGAGAGAGAGTTTTAAAATAAAAGCTTCTCATAATCTGCTCAATATTTGATTACATTGATTGTTAATTTCAGAAACATCTTCACATGTTTGTTCACCTTCCCTGACCAAGAATACTTGTGTGCTATGTAATTTTTACATATGCATGACACACAGCTAAATTTTTGGCCCATTTAGCGACACTCCCAGCCAGCCGCAAGATCCCTTAACTGCCCCTTTGGCACCACTTGAAGGCTTGCAGATAAAAGGGACCTGGGAGGAAATTGCTGGTTGGCAGGTGCAGTGTTTTCTCTCTCCCTGTCTAAGGCTTGTTAATCACCAGAGAGCTTCTGCATTGTTTTTGCTCCCACAGCCCCATAGCACGTTATAATGTCATCAAGATGCTTAGGTACACTGCAGCATTATACGACCGCCCATGCAGGCATTCACCCACTATAGGACCTGAGACATTTTCTTCTTCTGCCCAGCTGCAATTGGTCAGTGAGTACAGTGCGACTGGCCGCCAGCAGGACTTGGCCCTTGGCAGACCTCTCATCATGGCTGCCAGCACAGCACCGCCATCTGCCTGGCAGTTGTGAGAAGTCTCACTAGCAAGGGAAATCAGATCAGTGCATCCTGGGTAGGTTGATGTGAGCTTGACTACCACAGCTAGACAATGCATTCACGTGCACAGAAACACTAACGCAAGCAGAGTGGATCCAGCATTGGATATCTTGACCTAAATAGTCAGCTCTTAAGCTAATGAGCAGTGGAAGAGCCTGGAATCTCAGCTCTGACCAACACTGTTACTAGCCATGCTACTGTGTGTGTGTGTGTGTGTGTGTGTGTGACTTATAATTATGCGAACAGCCGGAAAGGTTGATCATCCTACAAAGAAACAACCCTACCCAAACCTCTGTAAGGGGTCATAAAAAGCTGATACTATTGATAAAATATCTTCTTTTGTCACATACTCAGATAAATTTTAAACAAATAGTCCCAAGAACTAAGGAGCCTGGAGTACTAAGATCAGGAAGAACCAAAATTCTAGGTAAGTTAAGCAGATAAAGTGATTTTGCTTGGTTCAACTTGGGTACGTGACCAGACAATTGTGTTGTCGTTTATAAGCAAGGTTTGAATTCAAGTTATTTGCAGGGGTGGAAAGGCATTGAAATGCCAGAAAGGTAAGATTCATGTATGTAAAGAAATTATTATCTGCATCTGAGACTATTTTCTAGTTATTTCTCCTGGTTTATTCACCTATGTAACCTCATTGAATTAATTTCTAAAAGAGACAAAGGCTTTCAGGTTTGTTCTTTCTATAGTCTTTTTGTCATAATCATTTTAGGATATCCAGGAAGACATTATAACATCAATAACATCAAAAGAAGTTCTCATCTCTACCCTTGATACTGTTAATAATACAGTATTAGACAGTGTTTACCTGCAGGTTAAATGAATGTAGTACACAAGTTCTGGCAGTCTTGCAGTTTGTGTTTGATCAGTCAGTAATGTTCAGCATGTATCATTTATGGAACTTTTGAAGTCCCTACCTCAGGTCTTGTTTGTGGGGGAGGAACTACAGAACTACAAATCCTCAGTGAGCTTGGTGATGTATGCCAAAAATCAATGAGAATACGGCAGAAAAATACCCAAACACTGACCTTTCCTTGGTTTTGACAAGGAAATATTGCTAAGAATAACAATTTAAGTGAGTAGCTTTTCCATTATGTAGGTTATATTGTATTCTCAGGGAAGAACTATGGCCCAGGAACCAAAACTCAGTCTAGGTTCCTGGGGCTGGAATGCAGGTTCATGAGTTCCTCAAGACAGTTCTTGCAGTGAAAAATGGCAGTGAGAGGTGACCCCACAGACCAATCATAATTTCTTTGTAATAAAAATACTTTTTTGTTAACTTGTGTCTTAGAGATGAGATGAGAGGAATTCTTTCCCTATTCTAACTCATCTGTTTTTCCCCACTCTGCTCATGTGTCTGTAGTGTTTGGCTGCTGTATGACTGTTGACATATGACTACGAGGCTCTTCAGTGCATTCTCCTTCCAGGCTTCTCAGTCATATCCTCACATAACAAAGAGGTTTTTCCAGTTTTTCTTGTTCCTCTTTGTCCAACATTTCATCTCCTCCTTCTTTTTATAGACTTCACCTTTCTTTTAGCTCATTGTGCTGCTTTATTCTTCAAACAGAGTAAATGGTGTGATGCAGCATATTGTCATATGTTGCAGTGTGTTATAGAAAGCTACAGCATGCTTGGATTTGTCTTAGCATGTCATATTATTGTATTACCCCATGTCGCAACACATTGCAGCATGCCCCAGCATGTCACATACTGTGGCTGTACATTGTTGCATGTCACAGGATGTGGCTGCATGTTGCAGTGTGCGCATTATATATATCATGTAAAATATATCAGCAGTCTTCCTCAGATTTTGGTTTGTGTGCTAAATCAATAGAAGATGACAGATTTTCTGAATGACTTGTTTTCACTTATAGTTGATGATATGAAAACATACTGTAGTTGTTTGAAATTATAATAAAACCAGTTAATTTCTCCTTTAAGATGAGGGCAGCCTTGTTAGATTGTGCTTCAGACTCTTGTGCTTCAGTGTGTGTGTGTGTGTGTGTATGAGGCTCAGCAAATGAAAACAGATTGGAGTGGTTATGGAACCAGGCCTGCTTCCAGTTATTGTGGAGAGAGCAGGAGTACTGAGAGGCTTCTTTTCTTTCCTGTCTGTCCTCTCCTCTCCTCTTAAAAAGTTGAGGCTTTCATATTTTGTCTAGAATATTCCATCCACCAATCATGACAAATGATTTGAAAAATAAATACAGAAATTACTGACAATACCCTTCAAAAATAGACCTAAAACCTGAAAAAATATGGATATGGTTTGGCTGTAGGTCAATTCTAGTAACAGAGAATATTGTGACACAATATGTCCCCGCTCCAAAACATTACAGCTAACAAGCTTCAGCAACCAAACACAGTTATTGGTCACATGCAGCTGTTAGCCATTGTTAACTCTCACCATGTAATTTCAGCTATTCTGCAAAACAGATTTGTTGACAGATGGATAGATAATTAGCATGACTGACTGGATTAGTGCCTGTCTGACAGCAAACCAGTCAGACTGTCTGACTGACTGGATATAAAGCTTGACACTTGAGGACACCTGGTTATCCAGAAACCCTACGCTCCCTCTTCTTCCACCTTGTCCTCCTCCTCTTTCACCTTGTCTCTCTCGTTTTAAAAAGTTTCAAAATCAAAACAGTGAACAGAACATGTTGATGACTGAATTATCACTGTGGTCAGAAATCATCACTTTATGACTCCAGACTGATGAAATACAGATGAAGAATCTTTTGTGATACTAAAAGTGTGAGAGTGAGGATTGCTATACTCATCCTGTACAATGAGGGAATAACACTGACATTATGAAATGGTAGGAATGATAAAATAAACTTCAGTATGGTCCTACTTTATTCTGTGAGACTGTATGATAAGGCGGTAGTGAACTAAATTCAAATGTTAGACAAATGATGTTATACTGGTTCCCCTGCACTGTGTGCCTGCCTGCAGGTATATATTTTTGCAGTGACTCTGTTGTCTTTCCATAGCTCACCAGTCATGCAGGCCTTATAAGGGCCTCCAAGACAAACCTGTCCCCCATCCCTCCCTCCATCCTTCAATCCATGCCCTCCTCTAACCTCCATCTGGTCTGGATCTGCTCTTGTGCTCGACCTGCCCCCCCCCCACCACACAGCTCCTACTTTGCGCTGCCATTTCTGTATAAACAAGTGGAGTCTGACCATAACAGACCTCAGGCTACACTCCTTCATTCTCCTCCCTGCTTCACCTCTTTTTCCACCACAGCAAACTGTTACTTTCTACTTCTGTCTCTACAGGTGACAGAAGTCAAGTATGACTTCTTTTATTCTGTTGTTATTTACAAATGAAGATATTTAAATATCTGCTAAAGGTTATATTCATAAGAAAAGATCTCTGCTTCACTCTGAAAGTTGAAAAGGTGAAGCTGATCAGATGGTCAAATGTTGAATTCATAGACCTGGGCTTGCACTCAACTTTGTGGATCACTAGTGGAGCGAGAGAGATGCAGAAACAGCAGAGAGAGAGAGAGAGAGAGAGAGAGAGAGAGAGAGAGACATCTTCTTGATGCTGTCAGGCAGCATTGTAATATGTCTTATTCAGACAGGAGGGGCACTGCTACATCATCGTCTGGGATGGGGCTCTGGCATGTGGGTGTGTGTGGTGTGTTCCAGGAGACTCCCACTTGGCAGTGTATAATTTGGATGAGCTTCATATAAGGGGAGGGAAGGAGGGGGAGGATTTGGATGGGACAGGCGACAGGAAGATGTAGAGGAGAGAGAGGGGGATCCAAAAATGTGTTGGACTGCTGTCCCGGTCAAATCAGGCTCATGGCAGAGTTCCTCTATTGTGACTACAGAGACCAAGCCAACTCTTCACCTGACAAGATGTCAATGACTGCACCGCTGAGTCTCCATAGAGGAGCCATCCTTGCAGAATACTGAACACTGAAGATCTGCCTCAGCACGCCCTGTGAGGGACTGATCATCTTATACATTCTGCGATTTAAATAAATCTCAGTCAGGTGGAACAGCTTTTCCTTCATATGCTGTTTGTTCCTCCAAATATTTTCTGCTGCCTTCATCAAGATGGTCTCTGGTTGGTCCTGAATTCTGTTAATAAGTCATGTGACCTCCCAGTATTACATTTAATCAAATATGAAAAACACAAAATTACTACAAGCCTGCATAACATGATTCAAAATATATTGTTGTCAGACTATTCATTCATTCATTCATTCATCCATTATCTATACCATCATTTTTTTCTCAGTGATTTTACAACTGGCTATTAAATATGTGTGTGTGTGTATGTGTGTGTCCATGGTATCAACCCTTTTAAAGAAATGTGGAAAAAAGGAATACAGTTTTATCCTGACAACACACTTTCTTTTCCTTCACACTCGTCCAAACAGGTTGTGCTGCCAGGTGTGTGTGTGTGTGTGTGTGTGTGTGTGTGTGTGTGTGGGGGGGTGAGAGAGAGAGAGAGAGAGAGAACATGAGCCAAACAAAACACAGGCAAAGGGCCAGGCCGCACTTCCACTCACAGAGAGGCTTTAAAAGCATAGAGACTAGAAAGAGAGACAGCAATATGTCAAAGATGTTTGTACCACTGATGGACTAAAGTGCTTTCTCTCTTTTGCACCTGTATGATCTTTCATGTCCAAACATCCAAACCCTTTTGAGCATGTGTGTAGGGTTTATAGTGTCTCTAATAATTATTTGTCAATTTAGAACCGATTCTTTAATAATTTATATCCATTTAAAACTGTAGAAATGACAATATGTTCTTTTAAACTTCACTTATTGTATTATAATGAGCTTCTAGAGTCACCTTATTATTATATTGTGTTTGAAACTGAATGTGTATAAAACTTGATATAAATATATAAAGCATATAATAGTTAAATGCCTTTAGAACTGATGCTCACAAATGCACGCTGTAACTACTGACCACAAAGCTATGGGCTCTTGAAGCGTCCATGTAAACACATGCTTTGTTTCAACAGTTACATCTTGCGTGACTTAGTTACAAAGATACTGTAGTATAAAATGGATTTCTTATTATGAATTCTAAACTAGCAGACTCAACCCAACAAGTAACACTGTTGCTGAAATATTCAACAGTGATAGCTTCTCTAACATCGTATCAGCATTTTCTTGCTGTCTTCCTGTTTGTCTCTAAAGCCTGAAGTATAACAACACATTTTTTCTATGCTGTTTTTCTATACAATTACAATTATATTTACTTTTTTTTGCTTTTTCTTTTTTTTTTTTTTTTTACAATTAAGTCCACATATTTACAACACATAATTCTCAGCAGAGCTTACGTGATACAACTTCTAACTTCTAAATGTAATACCTTGACATTGTGAACTGGGGCAGTTCACTGGAAGGCGTCATCACATACTGGGTAAACAAAACAGCCATGAAAAGTGTCTGAAATTACCGCACCATGCAGCTAAGACTATCATACTGAACCTGGTGAAATCTACCGTGGCAAAGTAAATGTCTGATGAGACAAACCTGCGTGGCTAATGTGTTTCACAGAAGTATATCGCAATTTACAGCTTTGAGTTTGATGTTGACATTGTTATTACACAAAAAAGACATTGCTAGTTAATGAGGTAGCATTAACTTGACTGATCTTAGATAACCTTCGCTAATATAGTGATGTCATGGTAAATAAAGAACTGATGTAACATACATTTAAACAATGGACAAAAAGTTTTCATGTGGAAATACTAAATTCTGTTTACTCATTCATCTCTGCTCAGTGGGCTCATCTGTTAAGAAAAGCATGGACTCCTTTAGAGTTCCGATATTTCAGTAAAGAAAACTGGATGGGAACAGAAAAAAAGCAGTAAAACCTTTGCAGAGCTGTGAAACCTCTGTCCCCTCACACACACACACACACACTTGCCGTGTGTGTACAGAGAGAGGAGAGAAAGGAAGAAAGTATCTATACAGATGCTAGGGAGGGAGTGTGTTTTCTCATTTTGTTCCACACACACACACACACACAGCAATCCATAAAACATGGGTCTCTGCATTCTACCAAATAAAGTGATGAGCAGTTCTCTCTCTCCTTCTCTCTCTCTCTCTCTCTTTTTTTCATATGGAAATAGGAAATAATGGGGTGATTAAATAGAGTCGTATATTAAAGTAGAGCTGACATTAGAATTAGCATAATGTGCTCTCGCCTCAGGCTGCATACTTTATTTGCCATCTGCGTTGGACTCCCGTCCCCCAGGAGGGCGCGCCCACACACACACACACACACACACACACACACACACACACACACACACACACACACACACACAATTCCCCCAGACAAATATCACGGCCTGCTCCTTTCCACAGAAATGGCGTTTCAGTGCGAAACACATTATCCCCACTCACCCACATACATACACACACCCCTCTATGTATTTGTTGGACGAAATAGACATGACCTGCCCCCCACCCATGACTTCTGTTGGCAGATGAGAAGTTCAGCTGAATAGACGTGGTGGTGGTGGTGGTGGTGGTGGGGGGGGGTCTGAGAGAGCATAGATACAGAGAAAGGTGCAGACAAAAGCTGAGACATGGGGAGCTGGTATTTTCATTGTATGTGCCTGTGTTTAGAGGGGTGGGGGAGGGGGGTTCTGTCCACTATAATTAAGTCAAAAGCCTTTACAAGACTGTGGAGGTGAACAGCTGTTCCGCCTCTTGCCTCTCTTTACACACACACAGGCAAGCAACTGAGAGAGATGTTTCAGTGAGAAGAGGTGAACTGTTAAAGTTTCATGTCTAATAAGGACAAATGCAATTACTTAGTTGCTGACTGATTAATTACTTAAGGACATTTTGAAATTTTTTCTCAACACAGATGCATTTAAACAATTATGACTGTGTGATATTATATCATTATTTAAACATGTTGGATTTAAATACACAATATAGAGATTTTTTTAAGGAAATGCATTTCCCGAGACAAGCACTTAACAAAAGAAAAGTGGATACATCCTGTAGATGAGTGAATAAACATATTAAATACATATGCAATGCAGCGCACATGTCTGTTTTTATCTGTGTGTTAAGCCGCAAGAAATAGCACAGCCATGTACACACACACACACACACACACACACACACATAAATAGGTGAAACAATTACAGCAGCGTATGTTTCCCTAGTATCTGAAATTAGTGTACTGAGTGACGACTACGAGCTTTCATTTAATAAATATGAGAGCAAGAGCAAGAGCACAATTACCATTATCTGTGTGTGTGTGTTTTTGTCAGACTAGCTGACAACACAGGTAAAAGTGCCTCTCTGAATGACAATAACTCTTGCTATCTATTTGTATTTTTCTCCATACAATCATTTATCTGTCTTTATCTCTCCTGATTTCTCTTTCATTTTATTTCCTCCAAAGAGCCAAGACCTTTATTTGTTTGTGTGTCATCAGGCTTTCTTAAATAATTCTTCAAGTTGTACATCCCCCATTCACCAATATGAGTTGGACTTTTTCCAAACATAAGACAGCAAACATTACAGGCTCTTTCTTTGGAGATTTTCCCAGCTTTTAAAAATTACTCAGCACACTCACGCATGCACACACACTTAGATGCATCTATCATCATGCTGATTGTACTTGTAAGTACAGATGCAGATACACATACACAGTCATGCACACTGTAATAATTCAACAGTTTGTAGTGGGGTATTCACTGTGTACTAAGTGAGAGATTAAACGCCTCTTAAAACATGGATCCAGTGTTGGTCAATCCAATGTAACTGTGAAAATGCACTTCTCAAAAACATGATAAGTACAAAGCATTTATTTGACTAGATGATGAGCAAAGGACCTTCCAGTTCTTAGGAGTACAAGTACACAGTATAAAGCACACACACTTATCACATCTCACTGCCTTTCAACCAAAAGTTTACACACTATAAATAATCTGTTATTGGAAAAGCTTTTGTTGAGGAGAACTTGAATTATGAATGAAGTTGAGTTTACTTTAGCCTAGTAATGTCTATAAAAAAAAGGAATCAGTGTGTCATTTTGTAATTGAAAAATGCTTGGTTTTTCAGATAAGCTTCACCTCTGACTTGTTCACCTCTAATTCTTCAGGCATAGTATATATGAGTCTCGGCTGAAATATTGAATGTATTTCTTTCTTTTTGTGTTGCAGGTGGCAGGGATGAGCCCTCCAATTACATATGTACCACATGTAAGCAACCCTTCCCCAGTGCCTGGTTCTTGCTGCAGCATGCCCAGAACACCCATGGCATTCGCATTTACCTGGAGTCCAACCCATCCAACACAGCCCTCACCCCACGCATCACAATGCCTCCGCCCATAGGCAATGACTCCATCCCACAGTCCCCCCTCACCAACTTTCTTGGGGACAACAATCCCTTCCACCTCCTAAGAATGACAGGTCCCCTGCTCCGAGAGCCCCCGCCAGGCTTTGTGGAGAACCGCCTCCCCAACACACCTCCTTTTGTCAGCCCACCTCCCCGACACCACCTGGATCCCCACCGGCTGGAACGCCTTAGTGCAGAGGAAATGGGCCTCATCTCCCAGCACCCCAGTGCCTTTGAGAGAGTGATGCGGCTAACACCCATGGCCATGGAGTCCCAGTCCATGGACTTCTCCAGACGATTACGTGAGCTGGCAGGGAACACCAACAGCACCACACCACCGTTGTCACCCAGCAGGGCCAACCCTATGCACCGACTTCTAAACCCCAACCCCTTCCAGCCTGGGCCAAAATCTCCCTTTCTGAGCACACCTCCCTTACCGCCAATGCCCCCAAACAGCACCACCCCTCCTCAGACACAGAACAAGGTCAAGTCCTGCGAGTTCTGTGGTAAGACCTTCAAGTTCCAGAGCAACTTGGTGGTGCATCGGCGCAGCCATACCGGAGAAAAACCTTACAAGTGCCAGCTGTGTGACCATGCCTGTTCTCAGGCAAGCAAGCTGAAGCGACACATGAAAACCCACATGCACAAAGCTGGATCCCTGACGGGGCGCTCAGATGATGGACTGTCAACTACAAGCTCCCCAGAGCCAGGTACCAGTGATGTCACAGGGGAGGGCATCAAGAATCGTGATGGGGACTTCCAGGTGGAAGGCAATGAAGAGGAAGAGGAGGAGGAAGAGGAAGAGGAGCTTGAGAATGAGAGTCGACCAGAATCCAACTTCAGCATGGAGTCTGAGTTCTACCGGAACCGAGAGAATGGTTCTAAACCACCCTCAGAGGAAAAGTCATCACTTGCCCTTGAGAAGATGGTGGAAAGTGGGGCACTCAACTCTATACAGCAGTACAATAACTTGATAGTTGACAATCGTAAAAGGATGCCCTTCTCCAAAAGGGGCTCAGATGGCCAGCGGGACACTGGGGATGATGATTCAGTGATTGGGGAGATGGACCACCACCAGCAGGAAGAGAGGACCACCATTAATGGTCGGAACTGTGGCTCTGGTGACTCTTTCTCAGGCCTGTTCCCCCGTAAGCCCACCCCCATCACCAGCCCCAGCCTGTCCAACTCTTCAAATAAGAGGATCAAGATTGAGAAGGACTTGGACATTCCCCCAGCACCCCACATCCCCTCTGAGAATGTCTACTCCCAGTGGTTGGTGGGCTACGCTGCCTCACGTCACTTCATCAAAGACCCTTTCCTAGGTTTCACTGACTCCAGACAATCGCCCTTCGCCACCTCCTCTGAGCACTCGTCAGAGAATGGAAGCCTGCGGTTCTCAACGCCTCCAGGCGATCTGCTGGATGGTGGGCTGTCAGGTCGCAGCGGTACTGCCAGTGGGGGCAGTACGCCTCATCTGGGTGGGGGCCCTGGCCCAGGCCGACCTAGCTCCAAGGACAGCAGGAGGTGTGACACCTGTGAATTCTGTGGCAAGGTATTTAAGAACTGTAGCAACCTGACGGTGCACCGGCGCAGTCACACTGGCGAAAGGCCCTACAAGTGTGAGCTGTGCAACTATGCCTGCGCCCAGAGCTCCAAGCTCACACGCCACATGAAGACACATGGCCAACTTGGTAAGGAGGTCTACCGCTGTGACATTTGCCAAATGCCCTTCAGCGTGTACAGCACTCTGGAAAAACATATGAAAAAGTGGCATGGAGAACATTTGATGACCAGTGAGGTCAAAATTGAACAAGCAGAGAGAACCTAAAGCAAGTTCCCTATTTCCATACTCTGCACCACACTTTGACCTAAAAAAATGAACAATATGGGGTAGCTGGATACTCTTTTTCTGAAATATTAATTTTGGGTTAATTTTGTGTTTTTGCCTAAGAAACTGCCAACTGAGAAAAAAGTGAAAACAGAGATCTTAACACCAATTGAAGCTGTCTAAACTGCCTCATTTGGTGTTCCTTTTTAAACAATCAGTCAGTTGAGTTATAACATATGTGGAGCCTTTAACTGTGCAATAATTTCTGTATTTATTGGATTTTGTATTTTGGCATGTGCAGGTACATTCTTATTTAGGCATTTTTTAAAATTTGTTTTACTTTGTGTTATTCTGTTTTTTAAAAACCCACATGATATCCTGAGAGTTTTTTAGAAGACAAAAGTCCATTTTAAGTAAACTTTTTTGGCCGCTACATGTAGGAAATTGTAGATTAAGCTAAAAATGTGATTTCTTGAAAAGAAGCTGAATTCAATCTTCAATTTGAAAGTGGCGTTAACTGAGAATGCTAGAATTAGTTTATTTTGTGTGATGATGATATGCGGATAACAATCCTTCGGCATTGTAGCATGAACTGACTCTAAAACACGTTAATATAATTGGATATGTAGCACTGAGTGTCATATTTGACAGTAAATGTAAAATCAAAGAGGTTTCCTCCTGAGAATACCATAACCAGCCAGAAAAAAGATTCTAAACAAGGCAGCTGCTGACTGGTACGTAGTACCAAGTCCTGACAACGCTATGACAACCATCCCTCATTTCTTCTGCTTTCCACACCCCCATCCACTTACTATCATCTTACCTACATTCATACATCCCTGGTATTATATTTGCATGAAGCCATATGATCTAGGCTATATTATTTATTAGGAGTAAACTGGGCATGAAGCCATGCAAGACAAGCATACATAGAGAGAGATGGAAGGAGGCATGAGATTGAGCACAGGGACATCTCAGGGTGAGCTATACTACTTTTCTTTATTTATCCACTCATTCCTATGTTCCACAGGCACTTCCATTTCATCATCATATGTTGAAATCATTAGGGACAGTGATGTCTTATTTCCTCCTCCTTCTGCCCTGCTGTATCTTGCTAATCTTCAAGTTTTATCCTATCCTCCCTTCAGTACACATATTTGGAGTCACAGCTTCAAATTATTACACAAATTAGTTAAGAGAGGGTTAAATGTATATGCATACATGGCAGAAGCCACCACTTTAACTGGATTTCTGCAGAATATTTGTCTCATATTTTGTTGTCGAAATTTATAAAAAATCAACATCCCTATGCATTTTTATGGTAAAATATATTACAATTTGTTGAAATGACATAAGTAGTAAATTTTGACTTGTATTGTTATAGTGATTCTATAATTGTATAATCTGATTAATGAAGTCACCTCTCCAGGAATAAGAATCCTTCACTGTTTCACTTTTGCTTGTGGGACACTTTTGTGTAGAAGAGGAAAAATGTGCAAGTGTGTGCTGAAATAGTAAGACCAATATTAAGACAAGAAGCACCATCTCACTCCATGCTTTTGTTATTTTTAATATCATAACCGAGGTTTTCTTTCATAGTGGCAATTTTTAAATCAGATCTAATTTAAATGTTGTCAGTGTACAAATTCAGAGCTCTTAACAACAGACCCGCACTTTATGATTTTCCGTCCAACAAGGTACTGAAGGGTCTAGAGCTTGGGACCTCCTTACGCTGAAGTGCCCAGGGTTGTTAGGCTTGGCTTTCCCAATACTGGCACTATAAAATAATAAAAATTAAAAAAATATATAATTTATCCATGACAGTTTTTGTACTGCCATTCAATTTGACATGAGTGTGCCTTGAATAATGATCTTCCTATTTATTGTCTCAGACAAATGCAACAGTTTTTATGAAGTATCAAATTGAACAAGAAAAAGAAACAAAAAAAATTACATAAACATGTAATTTGACATTTCAACAGAATTATTTAAATTCATACAAATGAAACAATGCTGAGTTTAGGTTTAGGAGTACCCAGCACAATACTGATGTGTCTGTGTGTGTATATATGTATACATATGTACATATAAAGGCACAACATATATATAGATATATATCAAATTCCTCACTCATAAAGACAAGAGTCTTTCCCTCAACAGAAAATTCAAGGAGTGAACAAAAGCCACACAAAAAGTCAAGGAAAAGACTGGACAGAAATCAGGAACTGCAGAAACTAAAAAAAAATAATTTAGTGCACTCTGTCTTAAAATAAGTTTACAGTATTGAAATAAGTACAAGGGTAAAATAATATTTGTGTGTATGTGTGTTTTGAACAAAAAAGTATTTTTTTTTTCCCAGGTTTGCTTCTAAGGTTCCTCTGAATGCCATAGTGGCGCTGTGTATATTGTTTTTCTTTCTTTTCTTTTTTTTCCTTCTTTTTTTGGTGACTGGGTTTTAGTATATATATAAATATATATGAATATATATTACATTTTCCTTGTTTACTGTAAAAGTATACCAGTATTTGTAATATTGGAGAATGCCTGGGCATTTTACAAAAATAGAAAAAAGATTGTTTTTTATTTTTATTTTTATTTTTATTTTTTGCAGTCCAATTTAAATTGTGGGTCTCTTAAACTGTTTTTGTCACTGTAACTGTAAAAGTCTTAAGTTTTAGTAACTTTTATTCTGCCTTGGGTGTAATGAAATAAAAAAATAAATGAATTAAAAAATGACTGAGCTGTAACACACTTGGATTTGGTGGGGGGAGTTTGGAATGTTGGTGGGTGGGTGCTTCATTAACAGATGGAGGTTTTCTCCCTTAGAAACAATGGAACATAGGTTCTGCTTTTCAGGAAAGTCACACTGAGAATCCTGATTTGTTCCTATTTTTCTTCTTCTGGAATGGGTAATTCTTCATGGATGGTTTGAAATACATGTGTAGGCACTTGCTGTCTTTCCTAAGGAGCTTGTCTTTTTTAACTTGTAGGTTATGTGCATCCTTTGTGAATAGGGTACTCTGAGAACCTCCGGACGTCTTGTTCTTATACTGAGTGCAGGGGGAGGGTGACTTCATTCCAGTGACTAGATATAACTTACTGGCTGCCACAATCTATTTTTCCTCTCACTGGGCAGGATGAACAGAACCTGAGGAATTTGTACTGTTGTAATAAGTCACATTGTACAGATGAGGATCAAAAAGGTTGTGTGACGACCTTTTAGTGACAAAAACACAAGTCTATGTTTTGTTTACGGCACCATTGGTTGTACATAGTTTTCTATAACTACACTGTTTTCATTTTGTTTGCCTTTTTTATTTGTTTGTTTGTGATTTCTAACTGACACTGGCAGTGAATTCCTGTGTTTTGGGGGTGGGGGAGGGGATTCTTCTGTTTGACCTTTGTGACCTCCATGTCAATTTTCAGGCATATGCCTCCCCCATTGATATTTCTCGGCATGAGAACAGAGCACAAATACAAGCTGTTACAATTCTCCATCTTCTGCTTATTTGTCTCATTTTGTTCTTTGAGTTGATCTGACAGAAAGGAGAGTTAGCATTTTAGACATAATATAGACAACAGAGACTACATATTATTTATCTACAACACAACAAAAAACCCAGCATCATATGAGCTCCAGCCAGTCAAAGTACTGTGGGGTGGTGAAGAAGAAAACACACCTGACTTGTGTACATCACTCCTTCAGTGCTTTTTACGCTCACAGAAAATGCTTAGTGATTAGATAAAACCTAAAACCTACTGACAGCACCACCTCTCTTTATTGGCTCTCCCTCTGGGTCTTTCCAATCAAAATTTAATAAATTTCACATTCCATATTTACAGCTTACTTTAGATTTCCTCATGTTTGTACTGATAAATGATAATAAAAAGGCAGTGTTGGGATGTCACTTTTAATATTAGATATGTAATAATGGAGGGTCACTGGTGAGGGGTGTGGCTTTCTTGGAGTAGGGATGTAATGCTGTTTGTGATGTCTCTTTATTTAAATATATAAATTGATTCTCATAGGCTGCAGTTTCTGTGCTCTATCACCGAGATGCAGCCATTGGACGCCATTGGCTGGTTATAGTAAACATGACATGCAGACTCCTAATGTCTAGACCTCCTTTATTTGTGACATGACAAACTATGGTGCATTAGCAGCACAGAAATGCACTGAAATAAATATTTACAATCACACTAAATGAGTCACAACACATCACAATTTACTGTTGCATTTGACACCAGTTTACTGTGTATAACTACACTGCATTTTCTAAATATTGTACTCATAGCAGGATACTAAAAAATATACATATTCATATACTTTCAGTACACTTTAATAAACTGTATCTATAATTAAATTTGAAATATTTCTAAGCCTCCAGTTTATTATCTACCCGTTTTGACCACTTTAGACCATGTACAGTAAACTTGAAGGTGTCATAGTTCATTGTTATCCTCTTCATGGTTCCACTGACGAGTGTAGTCATTAACAGTTTTAGAAATATGTTATGAGTGTAGTTTAGTTTTTGAGTGTCTGTATTTAAATCTGAAACCATCAAATGAAACCATCAAATGGTTTTTACCCTTGTAAATCTTGTACAGTAAAGTTTCAACACATAATAATTTACTTTTATACTATTAATAACTTCAAATTGCATACTTCTTTACATCTACTACAGGTATATTTTAATTCTGTTAGAGCAATTTTAGAGACCCCAGTACTGCCATATATCAGGTGCAAACCAGACACACCTGGGTGAATGTGGTAGACAGGCTGAGTATATTCTTAGGGGGAGGAAAACAGAATCAACAGGTGGAGTCCAGGTAAGCCTCAGTGAGGAACAAGAGTTTTCTCATCCACTTTAAAAGCAGCAACTGAGGGAGAGAGGCTGAGGTCTCTGAGGGAGAGAAAAAAAAATCTCCATTAATAACCTGAAGTTCCAAAAAATAAAAAATAAAATAAATACATCTAACAGTCATAATATACATCTCCCCAAATGTGCTGTCAGTGGTAGGGGTAACATGCAGCTGGATAGGGTGGAGCAGCTACTGGAATTTTGGTGTGGCTGGTTATAGTTGTGCAAATTAGGTCACAGGCTAGTTAATTTGAATGCTGCAACTCTTCTCCTCCTCTGCATATTTGAAAACACTTATCCTTTCAAACACAATAGACATACAGTATGTAAGTGTATTTGCAAAATATCAGTCCTTATTCATCCAAAGGAAAAAAATACCACACAGAGTTTAGAGATTTGTTAGTATTTAGGAAATGCCTAAAGTTAGTTAACATTAAATTCAGGTGTCCAATCAAAATATTTAAATAATTAATGAAGGTATCTCTGTGTAAAGTAAACAGAAAGGTGTGACTGCACACCCTTTTCCATGGTAACCCTGTCTCACTTAATATACAACAAAACTGCAATAGCAAACACATTTAAGAAAATGTAATTGCTGGGTGGATTCAGAGGCAACATATTTTTTTAAATCAATGAGGTGTTTATTGGTGGCTGATACACCAGGATATGGTTAGGGTGGATAGTGGGAATACAAAGCACACAACTGTCACACCAGAGACTAGGGTTTGCATTCCAGAGTCCTGTCTGGACGTCTGGTTGGTTCAGGTTGAGTTCTGTTGTTCTGCAGTGGGTACAGGTTTACAAACTGGACTGGGATTTTGCTCTGGAGATTAAAGAACAACTTTCTTGTGAACTTGTTTAAAATATTTGCATATACAACATATTTTGTTTGTCACATATAGGATGGATCATTTGATGCTGTTACTTATAGGGATATGCTTCTATGAGCATACAGTAAGCCACAACTGCAAATATTTAGAAACATGATTGGAAGGGGCAAAACAGAAAACTCCTAATAATGAAAAAATGCTTTGAGTTTAATTTAATAAAAATGCCCTGACAGATCCAATGGAGCTCAGGACTGTTAAACTTGGAATCTGTGAGTAAAAGCTTTCTAGGAAAACACAGAACATTAACCAGACCCATGTCCAGAGTTAAAAATAATTAGTGAAGTTGTCTCTCAAATCAGAGACTGTAGATGAAACTGTTGTTGTGGGATGAATACAAGTGATTAATCAAAAAGTTGTTGTAGGCAGCTCACTCATCACATTATTGATGTTTCTGTGGAACTCCAGGTCACAGGATTATATTCATACAAATGATGTACTTGGTAATCTAATCTGATCTAATCTTTAAGTATCAGGATGTATTTTGATGCACGTATAAATCTCCAGGAGATGAAAAAGGTGTAGCTAGCAGAAAAACAAACAAAAATCACACTTGTAGATTTTATAGAGGTCTGTGTGTGTGCGCCTCTTCCAAGCAAAGCCATAAATATCACTTACATCTGTGATAAGCGTTGGTTTGAACAGGTTTTAACAACTATTTTATGCCAGAATGACCACCAAAATCGCACTGCGCCACGTAGTCAGCATAAACACAGCCTAAACAGTGCCTCTTCTCCTTCAGTGATGCAAACACATTTCTTTGGAAACAGGAAACTACCAAACAGGCACAGACACAAAGAAAACAATTTGTGCCTGAGGAAAATAGCAGCAAAACATAATATACATTATCACAAGGCACTTTAAAGAGTAAAGTCAAAACAGTTCCTACTATGACCAAGCACTTGGTGACAGTGAAGAGGAAAATCTCCCTTTTAACAGGAAGAAACTACTGACAGAACCAGATTCAGGGTGGGCAGCTGTCTGCCTTGACCGCTTGGGTTGAGAGGAGAGAAATGTGGAGAGAGGAGAAAGAGGAACAGGAAAATAGGAACATCTGTACATACTGTTCTGTTCATGCACTGTTACACTTGTAATAATTATAATAATAACAGTGATACTTATGGGTGTAAATGCTATTAATGGTAACAGCAATGATAGCATGATTAATAATAGTAAATGGATAATGATGATAATGAGTAGTGTAGTGGCAGATCCGGGTCCATCAGTTCTGGAGTCAGAGATACCTGCAGAATGAGGACAGGGAGGAAAAGCAGAAACTACAGGGCAGAGAGGATACAAAATTAACAACATGCAAAACTGTGCTATAAATGGTGAGTGAGAGAGAAGAAGAAGAAGAAGAAGAAGAAGAAGAAGAAGAAGAAGAAGAAAAGAAATGCTCAGTGCATAATGGGAGGTGTCCCAACAATCAGTTAGTTCAGGGCTCAACCGGGCCACCCCTGACTATAAGCTTTATCAAGGAGGAATGTTCTTAGCCTAATTTTATTTTTTATTTTTTTTATTAATTTCCCAAACTGGGAGCTGGCTCCACAGTAGAGGAGCCTGATAGCTGAAGGCTCTGTGTCATATTCTACTGCTGGAAAATCTTAGAAACACAAGTAAGCCTGCATTTTGAGAGCAAAGTGTTTTATTGGGATAACAGGGTACAACTGATCTTGGTCAGTCAGGGCTTTGTATGTGAGGAGAAGGATTTTAGCTAATACAGGAGAAATAATAAGGAGAAATCTCTTTTTCTAGTTCCTGTTAGTACTCATACTGCAGTATTTTGACTTTTTTTCAACTTTTTTATTATTTTTGTTTTTGTTATTGGGACATCCTGATTTTTAAAAAAAAAATCCAGTTTAGAGGTAACAAATATATGGACTAGCATCTTTTCACAATTTCACAATATTGCGCAGGTATGAGGAGACCTGTGTGAGACAAAGAACATGTCTTTGTCAAAAATGACCCCAAGGCTCCATACAAATTGAGGCCAGTGTAATGACATCCAAATGATCCAGGTGAGATGACCAGTCTGGGGTTCAGACCGCAGAGGGAACCCTTTGCCCACAGGGAACCCAAATTGTTGCCATTAGCTGCAGAGGATGACATTGAACATTTCCTGACTATGTTTGAGAGAATGGCCCACGTATGTCACTGGCCCAAGGAGGGATGGGCAGTGCGTCTTGTTCCCCTGCTTACTGGTAAAGCTCATAGTGCATATGTTCTGATGGACATAAAAGACTCTGAAGACTACAACAAGGTTAAAGCAGCAATTTTGGCAAAATATGAAATCACACCTGATACATACCGAAGACGCTTTTGGTCCCTGAAGATTGAGCCTGGGGAGACTCCAAGAGAGCTTTATGTTTGTCTGAAGGACCTGTTCTCTAAATGGGTCAGACCGGAAAAGTCGACGGTAAATGAAATATCAGAGACAATTATTCTTGAACAGTTCCTGAGAATGGTCCATCCGGAACCAGAGATCTGGATCAGACAGCATGACCCCAAGACAGCGGAGGCAGCAGCCCGTCTGGCAGAGGTCTTCACATCAGCCAGGAAAGGGAGCCGGAATGCCGTCAGCTGGGAGAGCCACCAAGCCTTTTCACGTGGATCCACCCGGGGGGAGCTGGGTTTTGGCCAACCGCAGAGCAGAAGTTTTCCTGGGAATAGACAGTTCACTCCCCAAGCTCCAAGCCACACAAAAAAGTCTCCACCTAGAGCTTCCAAGCAAGAGGTTTGATGTTACCACTGTAGTGCTTTAGGTCACACCAAGCAATTTTGCCCTACATTTAGTCACACCAAGCCGTCTCTCCTGTGTTCCACTCCAAGACCAGCCAGAGTAGACACAGTCTGGGATGCGGGCCGTACAGCACCAGTCCTGGTCAATGGGCGGCGGGAGGTAGCTTTGCTTGACTCTGCATGTTATCAGACAGTCGTTCTGTCTAGTTTGGTCCCTAGAGAAAAACGGAGTGAGGATAGATCGAGGATAAGCTGCATTCATGGGGACGAGCATGTTTACCCCACAGCTGAGGTCTATCTGACGGCAGGCCAGACTTTCCTTGTGTCGGTAGTGTTAGCTCCAACCCTGCCATACCCAGTCATTCTAGGTAATGATGTCCCTACACTATATGGTATCATGCACCAGCCAGTTTGTAAATCTGACAAATCTGAAATCTGATCTCACATAAGTGGGAGAGAGGGTCAAAGGTCAGAGGCAGAGTTCAAAGAGCCACCACATGAAGTGGAGTTGGGGTTAGTCACACCTTTCTTCAAGTCAAAGGCTCAGAGAAGACGGGAAAAACTAATGGGTTCTCCTAGGGAAGAGAGGGCAGGCATTTTCCAAATACCCATGTCACTGGAGTATGACTGTCCCCCGGATTTGGGGGCATTACAAAAACAGGATATGACACTGAAACCGTAGTTTGGAAAGGTGGTAGAGATTGAGGGGGTAAAGCAGAACAGCCCTAGCTGCCTAGAGGATGCCAGCTATGTAGTGAAAGAGGGTCTTCTGTATCAAAGAAAGGGAAAGAAGGAGATTTTGGCGCTTCCACAGCGGTTTTGACACAAGGTCATGGAGCTGGGTCATTCAATTCCATGGGCAGGTCACATGGCTTTCCAGAAAACTCTGAATAAAATTGGAAGTCGGTTTGTTTGGCCAGGGATGTACACCCAAGTGTCTCAGTTCTGTCATTCCTATGAAACATGCCAACTTACCTCAGCAAAGGGAGTGATGCGTGCCCAGCCACAGTCTTTGCCCATCATTGACACACCATTTGAGAGGATAGGCATGGACATAGTAGGCCCCCTGGAAAAAAGTTCAGCAGGCCACCATTACATATTGGTGACATGCAACTATGCAACCCACTATCCTGAGGCTTTCCCTCTCAGGTTGATCAAGGCTAGACAAGTGGCAGATTGCCTCTTACAGCTGTTTTCTAGGGTAGGCATACCAAAGGAAGTCGTAACAGATTGTGGGACAAAGTTTTTGTCATGTCGCCCACACAGGTGCGGATTGGGATTGGTGGCTACCATACCTGTTGTTTGTATATTGGGAAGTCCCACAGGTATCAACAGGGTTCTCACCATTTGAACTGTTGTATGGCCGCCAGGTGAGGGGGCTGTTGGACCTCCTCAAGGAACACTGGGAAAGTCCTAAGTCAGGAGCAGAAAATGTGGTGGCTTATGTGGTGAAAATGAGGGAGAGGCTGGAGTAGATGACAGCATTTGCTCATGAGAACATGAAGTCTGCACAGCATAACCAGAAAGTCTGGTATGATCGGAAAGCTAGAGAGCGTGTCTTCACTCCGGGCCAGAAAGTACTGTTGCTGTTGCCAACCAGTGACAGTAATTTGCTGGCTAAATGGCATGGACCTTATGAAGTGACTAAACGAGTGAGTACAGTCACATATGAACTGTATATGCCGGACAGACTTAAGAAGTATCAGACGTTTCATATTAACCTGCTCAAGGAGTTCCGGGATCATCCAGAGCCTGTATGTCAGCAGCTGTTGGTGTGAGCTGTGCAGGAGGAGGATACGGATGAAAAATTCTTTCCCACCACCACCACCACCCCTACTACAGCAGAGGCTCCAGGAGTGGATTGTTCACATCTGACTCCCACCCAAAGGGCAGAGGTTGTACCCCTGCTGGACCCAGAACTGTTTAGAGAGACACCAGGGTTCACTTCTCTGGCACGGCACAGGATTCGGCTGACAAAGATCGCCCCGATCCAGCAGAAGAGCTACAGGATTCCTGAGCGGTTGATTCCTGTGCTGCAGATAGAAATCAAGTTGATGTTGGAGATGGGGATAATCGAGGTATCCTGCAGTCCTGTGGTGCTGGTTCAAAAGAAAGATGGATCTCTCAGGTTTTGAATCGATTTCAGATACCTGAATTCAGTTAGTCTCCAGGGGGCGCCTGCCACATTCCAGAGACTGATGGACCATGTGCTGCGGGATGTGTCAGACTTCTCGTCGGCATATTTGGATGACATTGTGGTGTTCAGCCAATCTTGGGAGGAGCACAGGGTCCATCTGCAGCAGGCCCTTCAGCGAATCAGGGCAGTCAGCCTCACCATCAACCCTCACAAATGTGTTGTGGCCCGAGGGGAGGTGGGGTATCTGGGCTACGTCATTGGATTTGGGAAGATTAGGCCGCAAGTGGGGAAGGTAGAGGCCATCAGTTCTTTTCCTGTTCCAACCACGAAGAAGAAGGTGAAAGACTTCCTGGGTCTGGTGGGCTCGTACAGGAAGTTCATTCCTCATTTTGCGGACAGATCTGGGGTGCTGAATGATCTGACCAAAGCCTCTTCTCCCAACTAGGTGAAATGGACTGAGGAGTGTGACAGAGCCTTTAGGGACCTAAAGGAGGCCATCTGCACTCATTCAGTTCTCAACAGCCCAGATTTTGACAAGCCTTTCATCCTGCAAACAGATGCTTCTGGAGTGGGCCTGGATGCAGTGTTGCTACAGGAGGTGGAAGGAGAGGAGAGACCAGTTGGGTTCCTGAGTCACAAGCTGTTGGACAGAGAGAGGAGATACTCGACAGTGGAAAAGGAATGCTTGGCAATGAAATGGGCCATCGATGCCCTCAGATACTACCTACTGGGACAACACTTCTGTCTGGAAACTGACCACTGAGCTCTACAGTGGCTACATCGTATGAGGGATGCTAATATGCGCATCGCTGGATGGTACCTGTCCCTGCAGCCATATGACTTTACAGTTCGCTACAGGTCAGGGAAATCCAATGTGGTGGCGGACTGTCTGTCCAGGATGTCTGAGGAGTGAAGTACTGTTCTCCTTTGGGAGAGGGGGGAGGAAATGTAACGAAGGGCACTTCATTACTAGTGACTGATGGCTTTGGCCTTGTAAATATTGTACAGCGGGGGAGATTGTGTTGATTATACTTGTAATAAATGACTACACACATTAGTAGAAACACTTTGCACTTTATTATGCACGGAGCATTTGCACAGGACATTCGTATTTGGTAGCAAATATGGACTGGTTACATGGCATATTTATTGAACATGTCACAGTGGTGTTATCGGTTGACAGGCGCTGGGCTCCACCTGGAAGAGAGGGGAATTCGATTAGGCTCTGACAACACGGTCATATGCGTTGTTCATAACTGACGAACATTCGTCGTTCCATTAAGTTCTTTGTGGTTTGTATGGTACATTTAGCTGCTGTGGGTTAAAATGTCTTAGTATAAATAAAGTGTCTATCGTACTGCAGGAATGTAGTCAATACAAGTGAATTGTTGTGGAAACACTTACCGATCCAGTCTTGTGTCTGCTCCCTGGGGTATGAACAGGGTAAAGAATGTTCCGGGAGGGACCAAGTGGCTGGATAGGTAGAGGGGATCTGGGCAATTTGTAATTTAAATATATTTGTTGTAATTATGTTTTTGGGGTTTATGTTGGGGGGAGGTGAATAGCAGGAAGAACAGAATTGTAAATATTTTGTTTAAATCATGAACTACATACTGATAGGATAATTCCACCTGTAAACAGAAATTGAGCATACCTGTTAATGGTAGGGTTCAATGTAGTCCACCAGGGACACAGTATAAAAGGCACCAGTTTCCATCTGACTATGTTGCTGGTAAGGCTGACTACTTTCATTGTTCTACCTGTGTTACTGAGACTGTAAATATACTGCACATTGAGTTGTTCTCATATCCTTGTTTGGTCATCATTTGCTCACTGCAAATCCAGCCGCTCAAGGGCCATGCTAACAGACTCTTAGAAACCTCCACCCTTTGCTTATCTTACTTTGCAAGATCCTAAGCAGATCTCTGGCCATAAATAACATCACATACCAACTTCATCTGAAGCCAGTATCTCCTTATTTCTCTTCATGTTTGAAACTATATGAAATAATCATCTAACCATTCCATAAAACAACAAACCAATCATTTTACTTTGAAAATGCTTTCAAATTCTGAGATCTCTATGGTTTTGCTGGATGGAGATGTGCAATAATCACAATGTGAGGGATCAGTTCAAAAACTGAAGTGGAAGAAGGGGAAGGTAAATGTGCGATTTGTACACAAGAGTTTATTACGAAATCAATTTTGTTGTTCTGACTGAGACAAAGAAAGCGAGTTCCAATCGGCTGAGACCACATTACCCTGCCTTCAAACATGATGCCATTCCCCAAGGATAAAAACCTGAGGCCAAAATATCTCAGTGCCTTTGAATTTTGATCTAAGCTTAGACAGCCAATCACCATGCAGTATCACTGTCCTTTTGTTCCTTTTTCCACCATGTGTTCTGCAAGTATTTTTTTTCCTTTTGTCTGTACATGCAAGTGATTTTCTCTATTTTTCAAACCAAGCAACATCAAATTAAGTCAAAAGAACAAAAGTATCAGCATTTTTTTGCCCCTAGGATTTTTGTGACGTTTAGTAAAAGTTTTTCTAAAGTTATCAATTGAAGCTCGGTATGATAAACGGCGCGCTTATTCCATCATCAACAACTGAAGAACGTCTAAACCAAAATCAATGCCCAGGACAGTCTTTGACATCTAGGGGCTTAAAACAGCTGAGGCAGCACTGGCGGAACTACTCTGATCATGCAGGCAACTGCGGAAGAACTGGGATGGAACACCCCGAGTCCGTCATGGAAGCTGGCCCCAACGCAGCTGACACAGCTCAACATTCCAGGTTCAAGCCAAAGGGGTCTCCAGCTAAGAAGACAGCTCACAGGCTAGACCTTGCCTTGCCTGCTATGACTAAGGTTGATGGTGAAACTTAATCTCAGTCTCGATCATGAACAACTCAAAATTCGGTTTAATACGTTGTAGTTATAGGCCTAGCCTATTTATGCCTTATCCATATTCCTTTTACCTCACGATCAATAATCAGTGTTAGTTTGATCATCTTTACATTTTGGTTTGTTCTTTATTTTTAAATCTTTTCAAATTTCTTTACATCTGTGGTAAATGTGGTTAATAAACCCATATATACATTTGGGTCAGTTGTTGTATACATTTCTTTACCAATGAGTGAACGAACCCCTCGATCGAATGAAGTTACGGCTTCAGATAAAAGACTGATTATATTTATGTCTGTGTTCATGTAAACAATTTCTGCTTGAAGGACACCCCTACAGCGGTGTATTTGATATTCTATATCGGGTGCATGTTTTGCTGCAGTATTTAGTTGTTGATCTGTGAAACTATGGGTAATAGTTAAGTGTGTAGTTGTGACAGGATGTGCATCACTGTAAAATACAAATTTGGTCTATAATTAAATAATATCCAGTGACAGTATTTGCAACCTACCTGATTTATCAGATATTTAGCCAGTTTAGCATCAACAGTAGGACTACACCAGTGCAGTTCTTCACCTATCTTTTTACACATAGAGTGTATGAGAATATTGTAATTCCATTTGAGCATCTATAATCCGTCAGAAACTTTCAGTGACAATGTTTCTAACTCTGAGCAGTCTAAACTATATATTGCAGTAAACTTCAACAAGTTTTAATTTAGTCCCCCCATTGCAGTCATTAAAGGGTTCTATACTGTAAGTATGTTTGAATTCATCTGGAAAGTCTATAATTCAATGTAAAACCATCGGTAATAGATTCACTCAACCCCACCACCACTGTTTATTCAGCTCATTTAAAATCTTTGTAGTTACAATTTATCATCCACAATAGCTGTCTTTTCTCCTGTTCTCTACTCTGATTGACATCTCTTGTCAAAATCATACACATTAGTGGTGGCCTGCTACCTTTAAAATGTCGAACCTTAAATGAATGAAAGGGGGATCAATATATTTCACAGACCTCAATGAATAAATGACAAGTTATGAAAATGAAATCTGATTCTAAAGAAATATAACATGGAGATCATTTATTGTTTTATCTCTATGCTCTCCAATCCATGACTTTTGAATGGCGGCATTTATGATGAAAATACAAAAATGAGCTTACTAAAATAAGGTCCACTAACTCTGTCATCACCTTTACATTCCAGATTTGATTTAATTTCATTAACTTTCCATTTTCAGAGGAAAAGAAAAAAGGAATCCAGACCCACAATTAGTCTGAGGCAGGAGTACAGAGTCGGACGGACCAGGCGGTTGTGATTTGGCTTGAGTTTCAAGGCAAATGGGTAATTAAGGCTTTTCCCTGGTTGTACCTGCACTTTGAGAGTCCCTACAGGATTATCCTAACCAGAAGAAAGAAGTCAGGCGGTAATGAGACCCAATAAGAGAGGAGAAACTGAGAAAGCAAAAGTGAAGCCTACGCTGAAAGAAAAGATTAAAAATCACATTCACGTTCGTTTTAGAATGGCTGAAATCTTGAATCATGGATGTGTTGTATCACAGGTAAATAACACATAATCAAATCTCAGAAGGATTGAAATATGTAATAAAACAGCATCAATATCAGGACTGAAACAATTAGTCAGTTAATTGATAACCCGATTGACAGAAATTAATCAACAATTACTCTTAATTCAATTAATTGTTTTAATCATTTTTTAACCAAGCTTCCTAGTTGCAGCCTCAGTCTTTATTTACAAATATGAATGTTTTCCTAGTCTTCCACAATAATCAAATGAATATATGGATTATGGTCGAGACAAAACAGATATCCTGAAGACATACTTGGACTCTGTGAAACTGTGATGTACATTTATCTTTATTTTCTGACATTTTGTAGACCAAAGAATCCGTTTATATATATCAAACATATGCTCTAGCTTACATCCCCTTTGGATCGTGTGTGTTTAGTATTGTAGTCATAAAGGGTGACCATATGTGATGACAAAATTGCAATTGTTGTTGTTATTTTTAAGTAAGTCCTTGTCCACTTGATTCTTCATTCAGTTCACAGTGCACAGCTGAACTGTGTTATGACAGGATGAGGATGTCCCTCACACTACCACTTCCTCATTATTAGCTATTTTAACCTGGTTTTATTTCCTTAAAACTGTGTGTGTGTGTGTGTGTGTGTGTTTGTTTGAGAGAAAAAAGAGTTAAGTCAGACAGACGCCTCCTGGTTATTCAGGTATGGAATTATTTCAGATACGACTGGCTGTCAGCACTCCTAATGCCCCTCCCTCCTCATTAAAAAGCAACTTCAATGAGCAATAGCTGGTGGTCAGCGTAAAGCAACTCTGTTGGCAGGTACAGTAGGGTCTTAAGCCTTCAGTCACGTATACACTATTCTCCCTGAAATCCCCCGCAGGGCTCCTCCCTGACTGGATGGCAGAGGAATGAAGGTGGGAGAGGGTTTGGAAAAGGAAGAAGGGGTCAGTCAAAGTATCACAGTGTAAGGAGGGAGTGAAGCTGGGAGGGAAGGATAGAGGCTGGGCTGGGCCAGGCATTTTAATTATGACAGAGGTTTCACAGCCAATTGGGGAGAGGTCCTCAGCGTGGCTGTGTTATTAACATTATCATTCCTGTGTCCCTGTGTCAATTGATTGGCGTGCATGTGTCATAAAGGCGCTCAGAAAACAGCTATCATGCTCTATGATCACTACCTCATGTCCTGTCAATTTCCCTGGCAAATGAATCCTCATCAGACTTTTACTGAGCTCCATTTGAGTGTGGTACTTTTACGAATAAGAGGAAAAGCACTGCCTCTTCAGATCCTAAATAAAGAATACAAAGGTAACTGATTGTTAGTGAAATGCTCCATACATGTGGTGACTTAACTCAAGCGTGTTGATACAGCCCTTTGTTTAAGCTTTGTATCTCTGCATATTGTTCAACCATAAAACCTGCTGTTTCTGAAATAAATACATCTTTTGTATTAAGCTTGAAGCCATCAATTTATTTCAACTCTGGTGCAGCCACTTAGACATTACACAGATATAATTTGTCATTATCTGAATGAATGAAATCTTTTTATATGTGAGGAAAACAAGTTAAATAATAAAGAAAAGCTAAAAAGCGTGGTGATTTCTGCTTGGAAGCAAACTTCAGATTGGGCACTTTATGTACTTTCTTCTCTTTTTTAGTACCAAGAAAAGACTAGCCGAGAATTGAGTTCTTTAAAAAAAAGACAGAGGAAAAGGAGGAGATGGGGGGAGAGAGTGGTGTATTATGCATGTACTGGAAGTACTGAAGAGGTCGTGCCGTCTTTTTGATATTTCAGATTTGCCTGCCTACACACGGCATTATGACACATTTGGATGATGGCATTTGTGGATATGGGCCTGCCTTGTCGACAACAACCAATGCCACGGTTAGTGATGCTATTTCTCACACAGCACCGCATTAACGCCCGGCCCAAGATTTACGCAATCTTTGTCTTAAGATAAGCCAGTGGGGTTTGAGACAATGAAGTTAACTTGAAATAGGAGAGAGAAGAGAGGAAGGAGGCCGTCACCAGGCGTTGAGGTAGTGAAGGATGAAGATGCAAGAAAGAGGAGTGAGTAAAGTTTGAGGATAAATCAACTAGTAGTCCATGCTGATCTGTAGAAATGCTGTGGGTCAAATAATATTAGGAGGAAATTTGCATTTATGTAAAGGGAGTTCCGGGGTGTGGGTGGGGTTGTTGTGAGTGTGTGTCTCTACAAATGGTGAAGGTGAGGAACAGTGTGATTTAATGTTGCATTGCTGCATGAGAGGAGTGAGAGGCTTCTAACGCCCCCCTACCACCCCCCATCCTCTAATCTCCTGGCCTGCAGCAGTCACTGGGAAAAGTGCCCTAGATTGTTGCGCTTCCCCCTTCGACTTGATTGGATTTATCCTTTCTGATTGGGAATCTCGTACATTAAAAGCCAATGAGAGAGATAGGATCAGATAGTTCTGACCATTGAAGATGATTTTCCCCCCTTTGAAATAGAGAGGAGGTGACAGAGAGACAGTAAGAGAGAGGTGAAGCATGAAGCACGAGTGACACTACCAGTACCATTATCACACTGTAACCTTGTTTCATAACCTTTCACACACTGGCCCAGGATTATAGAAATGAAATCTTCAAACAAAGAGACAGGGGTGTCAAACCTGCAAGTTCTGCAAGTGATTGAATGTGCCTCAGAACTTGCTGGCCACATATCTGCTAGCAGTAATTGCCTCTACAGATTTACCCACACCAACTCATTTAACCACATACACAAATAATACTTGAGAGTGATCTACATAAACATGCCTACACACAAACCTTTCTGCACATGCACAATGGTGGCCTCCCCCTGCGGGACAGTGCTCCCAACACACCACACAAACTGCTCAAGAAATGACTGGGAACATGACAAAGAGCCAAGGCATGGACCTGGCCTCAACTCCCCACATCCCAATTTGATCAGCATCTGTGGGATGGGTTGGAACAGGAATCAGATCCAATTGATATTATCCCCTCAACCCACAGGACCCAAGGATCTGCTGTCAATGTCAGTGCAGACACAGAGGACATCTTCAGAGGTCCTGTGTGCATGCCCCGATGGGTCAGAGCTGTTTGGTGGCATGAGGGGCCTATACCTGACGATAGGCAGGTCCCACAGATGCAGGATAGATTGGGATCTGGGTGGATCCAGATCTAGAAATAAGTTATTGGTGTTGCTTGGTGGAAGCTAGTTCCTGCTAGTAGTCGTGACTGTGCTTGAAGCCACAGCTTTCACCTGTATTTATGTTTATCATAAACATACACACATCAGATAGCTTTATACAGCATGCTGGCATCGTGGAATCAGAGCCGTGACATGTAACATATGCTTAGCATCAGTGGTATTCACCATGCTGGCTCTCACTTTATACAGACACAGATTCAACTCTGTGACTACATCCGCTATGGCTTAAGGTGGGACAATAAGCCCCACAGAATAACAGTTGTGTTCCCATCTTGCCCATAGGCTGTGTAAAAGGGCCTTGTAAGAAAGTGAGAGGGTAAGTGGTGTAAACCTGTATGGGACTACAGGTTAAAATACTGCATCCATCCTTGTATTTATTGTCTTTGGACAACATTATTATTCACTCAATGGTTGCCCAGTGTGTTTCCCCATGGCTGCTCATGCATTTGGTTGTGGGGAACACCACATCAGTCAACAGAGGCCTGGACAGGAGACTGAATGAACACCAAGCCAAAACACACCATACAATGGTGAGTCAAGATCCTGGCAGGAGTTAGTGGACAACAGGAGAAAGATGATGACACTTCAAAAACTTGGCGACCCTTTAAGTGAACATTTATCACGGCTATAGGCTCTGGGTAGAAGCCATGGCATGTTCTGGTGTGATTTATTGCAGGCCTGCTGTTGAAATAAAAAGGCTTTTATACAGCAGTACTGTTTCCTGTTTCTATGTCCACATTCTTTTTACAGTTTGGTGAATTTCAAGTCATTTCAAGTGGTATATACATTATCTCTGGGCACTTTAAAGGGTAAAGGTCAACCCAATGATTCCCACTATGAGCAAGCACTTGGTGACAGTGGAAGGAGGAAAATCTCCTTTGCAACAGAAGAAACCTCCCCGACGAATGTCGGACTTAAGCGTGAGCGTGTCATCTGCCATTACCGATTGGGTTGAGAGGAGGAAATGGGAGAAAGCGAGAGTTGAGGGCAAGGAACAGCTATAAATACAGCTATGTTAAACTTGTTATTGAATGATTTATTGTTATAATTACAATACAGTGATACAGGTGTAATAATTTTTGGTATTTATATGTAGTGCAGTTATTGTATACCTACAACAACACACACACAAACACACATACATACTTGTCACCTTACTTTTCCTTTTTCAGGCCATCTATCTCTTTAAGATTGCTTCCTTCTATCATTCTGCATTATTTCCCCCTTGCTCTTCCTCTATCTCTGCTAATCTCTCTCGCCCATCTCCATCATTCCTGCCTCATTCCCAGTAGAAGACATCCCCCTTTCATACCCACACCCACCCTCCTCATCATATACCCCTCCACTCGACACCCCCCACCCCAAACCTCCTCCCTACATACCCCCACCACCTCCAGTCTCTCTGTGGTGATACAATATAGTAATGGAGCTGAGTGACGTCCCACCTTGAACCGGTGGGGAGGTTATTCACATCATGCAGGGATGGGGGGGTTGGGCAACAACTGCAATTGGCTGCCTCAATCAGTCAGCCTTGACAGGCTGATCAACACCCCTCAGATAAGGGGGTGGGGGTGGGGAATCATGTTTGGGAGTCTTCTCTGTGGTTGGGTGCCTCCTTTTGTTGTTCCTCCTTAAGTCGCCCTCTTCCCCTATTCTACCTCACATTTCCTTGACATCTTTCCTTTTCCTTTTCCCTTCCGTCTTCTTCCTTCCTCAAATTTCCTCTAGTCTCTTTTCCTTTTGTCTTCTTTACTTACCTTTCCATTTTCATCTCATCACTCATTCTGTTCCATCTTGTCTGCTCTCTTTTATTTTCCTTCTCTTTCTTTCCTTTAATTCCTCCTTCTTGTCCCATCTTTTCACCTCTTCTTTAATTTACATTCCTCCTTGTCTTCCTGTCCTCCTTTCCTCACCTTTCATTTATTCTTGTCTCCTTGCTGCTTGTCTCATTTTGTTTTTCTTTCCTTGTCCCTTTCCTTTCCTTTCCTCTTTTGTCCTCCTCTAAAGACCATGAAACTTCTATTATGTCCAGGCTTTAAGATACATGCCATCTTCTTTATGAACAGAGATGATTGCTTTTGGGCGACTTGTTCCTCACTGTGGTAATTAAGACAAAATAACTCCTATAACCTCTGCCAGGAGGATGTACCATGTTCTCCTCTCACCAATAAAACACACGAAATGGTGAGAGGGAGGTCTCATAAAACCGACTTTGATTCAGGAAAAATTTCACTCTAACTGACAATAACCCCTGGAAAATGTACATTTCAGGTTCAAAATGAATTTAGCATTTTAGGCTTTTTACCTCGTTTGCCAAGAATGCAAAAAAATTCACTTCTGTATTACTCTTAAATTTTGATATGGTATGCTGGAAGGAACAATCTAGAAAAGAGAGAGGAGAGAAACATGAATAAAGAGCTGGGGTTGGAAGGGTCTTTGCCATATTTTTTCTAGGGTCTGGACTATTGAATCACAGAGCTCCAGCCTTGCAGAATACACTATGGTGCTCATGAGAGGTCTCTCTCTCTCTCACACACACACCAGTTGTTTGCCCAATATGAAGCAAGGAAGGAGTGTGAAAAAGTAGTTCTCTTTTGTCTGATGGATGGACTTGTAAAGAAGGTAAAGTAATTTAAACAACTGTATACAGTCAAGTAGCGTTTATGAAGTGGAATGTGTTCATTCCTATATTTCATTTCAGCAATGAATATGTGTGTGCAACATGAAAAAAAAGTTACCCGAGCAGCCAGTAAACACACACACAGTAACACACACGGGCGTATTTTTTTTTCCATGTGGGCTTCATCGCCATCCATGTTTATTTGTGAACTGATAAAGACAATATCAAATGCTGTACAAAGACCTTAGTCTGCCAGCTGGACACATACGATATCCACACACACACACACACACACACAGAGGCAGCAAACACAAATACTGACATACATACTTGGGAGTACAAAAGCATTCTGTGTATGCATACACATGACTTTTATATACAGTACAGTTACACTTAACAGACGAGAGAGATGGAGCTACAGGGGCTTCTGGGTGGTACATGTCTGTGCATTAGGATAATATAGGCCTTGCTCTTTCAAGTCAAGTACAAGTAAAATGTTGACCTGAAGATGGCAGAGACAAAATAACAGCATAATCAAAGTTGTTATAATTCATGACAGCGAACAAGCAAAAATATTTGCAAAGAGGCAGAACTTTGATGTTCATGCAGTGCAGGCTTTATTCTTCTTTATTCACCTTAATTGTATCATAACCAGCACAGTGCACCTGTCATTTGCAAGTACTTTTGTACATTCACAGCCTACAATCAAGTCATCTTGCTCAGTTGAGCATGTGTAATTGGCTACATTATAGAATGCGTCATCATAAAAGCTCATCCTGAGGGACATGAATGTCTGAACTAAAAGTTTATGGTAATCTATCCAATAATTAACATTTAATTAAAAATCAGATTTGTCAACAGCTAGTGGCGCAAGAAGAAAAGAGTGGGAATTCATCAAAGTCATGTGGGAACAAAAGAATGTCCAAGAACAAACAAACGTCATATCATAGTAAACCATCTGGTATTTGAGACATTTTTAAAGATTCAAATTGTAAACCTTATGGGTCACAAAGTCAGTAAGAGTCATTCTCTGGGGACTTCAGTGTTTGTACAACATAACACATGACAGTCCATTGAATAGTTGTTGAAATGTTTCCAGTCTGGACCAAAGCGGTGGACTGACAACTGCCCATTCATGTGCCTTTCACAAAACCATGACTCTGGTATGATTAAAACACCCCCAAAACCAAAGAAACAAAAATCAAAAGTTAGAGAAAACTAAATATTTAATAATTTAGGTGCCTTGTTTAATTTCAGGTCCAGAGTGTGAGTCTACATTGTGTTTTGTTGTGATTCTCTCCTCTCCTCCTGTTTTATGTGTGTGATTTGTCCCCTTCACACACACACACACGGAGCACAGCAGCCGAGGAGACAAGTTGACAAATCATTACATTAAGGACAATAAAAGCTTGTACAAGTGTTACAAATCTCTCTAAAATCAAAGGTGAACAGACGTCAACCCTAAATAGGTGTACAGAGACATCACTATCTGTATCTATGTTTGGCTAGATGACTGGAAGGAGGTGTGGTTTATACAGGAAGTCATACTAAATCTGGGAAATTTAGTATTTTCTAACCTAATATTCTTTGATCAACCCAGTTTGATGTATGTGTATAGTGATGAGGCTTGAAGAAATCAGCTACTTTTGAAGTCTCTTTGATGTGAGAGTTTCCTTGGTGGTAGCCTGGAATGGTTGACTGGATTGGAATGGTCCACTGCCTGCTGTGCACAGTTAGTAGAGGGCACTATACAGAATAGTCACTTTTTTCAAAAAATGTGGCGAACTATGAAACAACTAGTTTGTAAAAATAGCAAATAAATATATTGTTAAGTCATACTGCAGACAGTTGGAGGTTTTTATCTTGTGGCGATCCCATTATGATATGAATCAAATGGAGCTGACTTTATTTCCCCAAATAATGATGAGCAGCTTTAGGTGGAAAAAAAAATGTTTCTGTGCATTATTCGTGTTTCTGAATAATGTATTTGGATTGGTACATCCCTAGCTGTGAGTGGGGTTCACATAAAACTACTCTGCTACTTAAAACTACAGTTGACTAATGAGAGCTCTGATTAAATGCCAAAATTTTTTAACACAAATGATCTTGAGCTGCTGCTTAGATTTGGACAAAACCATGACTGTATATTTTGCCGTTGTGTCTGACGGTTTCAGACATTCACTGATTGGCCTGGGAAGTCTCTTCATTAAGGTCAAAATTTTAAACTTTATGAAAGGCCTGAAGGCTATTACCATCGGTCAATTTGAAAAAGGAAACTTAAAAGAGATGATACATCTTGATTGGCCACCAGATGTCTGCATCATCTGGGCAAATAGAGGTCTTTAAAATGCAGATAAGCTGTAATGGATGTGTTCAAAAGGTATACAATTTTAATAAATGAAAAAGAAAGAAAAAGCTGGTTAATATTAGTTATTCTTAACCCAGTTAAGTGCATTTTAAATGATTCTATATTCAACTGCTTAGTGTATAATCTTTACAATTTCAAATTGATATACCTACTCTAGAAAAGCCCTATGTTAGTGATCATCTATCCAGTAAAGAATTACATTAACTGTGGCACATATTAGTACAACGGTAATAATTGATACCACAAGACAAGGAGCAATGGTTATTCCCTGGAGAGATAAAAAGAACTATGGTTTACACAACCTGTTAATAATCCACTGCAGCTGCTTGTCCACACATACACACACACACACACACACACACAAAGAGTTTCAGTTCACTATGACTGTGTAATCCCTGACAGGACAGAATGAGAATACAATTGCTAGCATGAGCTAGTATAAACTGCTAATCACACCAAATCATAACTCAGACTACAGCTATTTTCTTCTTTCCAAAGTTACATAGTCTCTCTGTAAAGCTTAAATCTTTTAATGTTGTCATCCAGCAGTGAAAAAGAGTCTAGGTAAGGCATACCTTCAAGTAAATCAAGGTTGGGCAACCAATTACACAGCCTTTATATACACTGATCAGTCATAACCTGTAATGACCACTGCAGGATGAAGTGAATAACGCCGATCGCCGTTTATAACACAATGTTCTGCTGAGGAACCTTTGGTCCTGACATTCATTTGGGCGTTACTTTGTCACTTACCACCCACTAAATATTGGCACAAACATGAGAACAACAGAGCCAAAGCTGTTGACCTGGGCTCACAACTCCCCACAGATCCCAATCGGTTGGTACCTGTGGGACCTACCTAATATTGCATAGGTCCCTGTACTGGGACGGCTCTACGACCTGTTGGGGCTTGGACATGGGATCTCTGAAGATCTCCTGTAGTGTCTGTACAAAGGACATTGGCAGCAGATCCTTTGGGCCCTGTGGGTTGCCTCCATGGATCTGACTTGTTCTGGATCATCTCACAGATGCTGGGTAAGATTGGGATCTGAGGGAGTCTGGAGGCCAGGTCAGCACCTTGGGCTCTTTGTTGTTTGTTGGTGATTTTGGGGTTCAGTATCTTGCCCATGGATACTTGGCATGCGGTGGAGGCTGGGATCCGAACCAGCCTTCTGATTGGTGGGTGAACACTCTACCTCCTGAGCCACAGCCGCCCCCTTAAGACTGAAATTAAAACCTGCTGATACAGTCTAGAAATCCACATACTATTACTGAATAACTGAACTGAACAGCAATTGAATGATAATAAATAACTAACCTCTTCAATAAAAAACTTTTTTAATCTATATCATTTTACATGTAAACAGAGTGTGGGGCAGCACATCAAAAAAACTTCCACAGGTGCCGGGTCAAAAAAATTAACATGAAGCAAAAATCATACAAAGACACCCGCATTGTGCTAGTTGTTTCCCAGTCCAATTTAATGTGACAACAACATTTGCCGATCTGGACTTAGGATTGGTACTGTCTGGCGGTCTCAGCAGATCGAAATGTTTGTTCTGATAAGTAACTAGAACTACTAGTACAGTGTGCAGGTCTTTCTCAATTTATCGTTCACCCAACCTCATAACTTTGTGTCCCACCTGAGAATTAATAAAGAAAAAAAAAACCTAGCTATTACCAACAATAAAAAACACAAACTGTTCCTCACTGTGAGCTCTTTTTCTTTTTGTGTCATTTGTTGATGTGTTTTTTCATCTGCAGTGTCTCCGGAAGATGACAAGCACCTTCTAATTAGTTGTAATTTACAACTTGAATGGTCTGCATCAGAGTTAATGCCCCTGATTCCACAGGAAATAACGGCCTGGCTCAAACAGGAGGCGCTGAGCTGAGGCATTGCATCACCTCCCCAAGGAGAAGTGGTAACGTAGTAATTACCTCTGGACCATGGGAATGAATATATCACTGCTTTTTGCAAAGTCCCACCAAATTGAGGTCAGTTGGGAGAGAGAAACTGGCTGCAAGGTGTATACCATTGGTTGAACAGAGAGTTTATTGTGAAAATGCAGATGCACAAACTAAAAATGTTCTCAATTAAAATACTGCAATTCAATCTCTCTGTCTCTCTGTTTGTAATCTTGGATATATCTTTTATATTGTGGTGAGACTGCTGCAATTGGTGGGGAGGCCTGAGGGTTGGAGATGGATGAAAACTGTAGCCTGATGGGAAGGACAGAATAGAAGCATCAATCCAGCATGTTACTTCTATTTTTGTCTGCTGTTGACGGGCATCAAAATGCTCAACTCAAAACTTTTGCAAACCAGCGGCAATCAAGACAAAACGATTGACAACAACCCAACTTGCTAACACCTTCAGCCTCCAATACACTTACACTTTCTTGTTATACAAGATATAAAAAGTCACTATCCTACCCCCACTAACGATACCACTTTGGGCACCTCGATACTCTGTTGTCATCAACACTTTAATTGAAGTTTGGTACTTTGACATTTTGAAATGTGCCTCTTGCAGGTGAAATAATATATTTCACTTAAACTTGTCTTTTTGACCAACAAAGCATCTCATCAGTGCAGGCCTTCAAGAGGCAGCGGGACACCAAAAACAGATGCTGCTTTTAACTCTGCTCATGAGGTATAAATACTCCCACAAAGAGGTTTCCAAGAATAATTTTGAGACATTAGTCAGTGGTACAAATATATCTTTTATTTTGAACTGATTGTCTGACTAACTTCTAGCTAGCTAGCGCTATTATCTGTTTTCATTTTGTTCATGTACTGGCAAGCAAACACAGTAGCACTAGCCTTGTGAGGTTGGGACCTCCCAAAACTCTAGCACCACCATTTTGTGTGAATGGGGATGAACACAACATCATCCTTACTGTTCCCTGGCTTCAGCTGTGTTCCAAACTAACGTGGTAGTTCCCCAAGCAGGGCTCTGGGGAAAAAAGTTTGAAACCTGGCTCAGCTTTTTTGCAGTATCATCTAGCAATGCACTACACTGGTCAATCAAAGATATATATTTGAGATCATCATACACTCACACACACATATGTGATAATATGTTTTCTTGCCTTTCATTGAGTTGCCAAATTATCGTTACATATTTTCCACTCTCTCTCTGCCTCTCCTCTCCTTGCCTTCACTCACAGATGAGTTGACCTTTGAAATCTGTGCCAGTGATCAATTAGCGCTTGTGCAATATTCCTGTGTATGAGATTAAAAAGAAAAAGAACGGTTGGTGAATGCTTTTGTGGTATTTGTACATACTGAACATGCTATCAGAAAGTTCCTCAAGCCTCTTTATCTCTCTCCCTCTCTCTGCTGAGAGTGCTGTGTGCCATCAAGTCTGGTTGTAACTGCCATTCCAGCCCAACAAGACAAGACATTTTTTCAGATTGATTTAAGGCAGCTTTCTTTCTGAGGGGGTATCTCCTCCTTCTTTATCCATGTCTCCATAAAACTCATATAGTTGCCCAATATTATACTTGAAAATGTGTGGCTTTCTCTTTGAAAATAATGACAACTAATGACTTATAATTTTCGATTTAGTTTCCAAATGTTAGGTTGGTTCGTTTTCAAATGGATTAAATAATATCTGCCATTGGAGGTTTCATTAACCTTAAATACTAATAGTTTCCCCCAAAATACCTAGGACATTTCTTTAAAAGTTCCCTGGAATTAAGTAATTTTACACCAATAATAAGTAAAAGAGACAGTGTACAATTAGTAGATTTCAATAAATTAATTCAATTAAATTAACTTTAGGTTATAAAAATCCTATTGAGTGAAGGTCAATGAATATTTTCATTCTACAGGCATACTCAATTTGAGTTGCTAAATTGCATCTAACTGCCTACCCTCAATGACTCTGTGTTTCATTTTTAATTTCATTCAAGCAGAAATAATTATTTTAAACATTAAAAGAAAACTAGGCTTTTATATTCTAATTAAGTTGTAAATACATACAAATGAAAAAAATCAATTCAATTGAATGATTTCATTTTATAGAAACATGCCTTTCATGAAAAATAACTTCATAATGTTGCCATGAAAATTATTTCCAGATTAACTAATTTGTGCACAATTTAATTTTTGAATTCAAAAAGATAGACTGAATTTCATGTGAGGTGAAGTTAGCAGTGAAAATGAGGGTGGCTCGTGCAAAGAGACAAAGCTACTACATATAGTAGTTATTTTTCATGTTTGGTTACAAATCAAGGATCCCATAAATCTCAAGTGTTAAACCACAGGCATCATTAGCTAATTCAATTATGCATCAGCTCAGTTTTTCCCTCCATATTCTCACTCCTGGTGCAGTGGGTTAAAATCTCATGTCTGATATTGAAATCTGAGAAGGTCGCCCTGCAGTGGCCCAGCTTATCTGAGCTGTTCTATTCAAAAGGGCCACGGAGATGAGGAGGTCAGGCAACTCAGATATTGGAAAAGAGGTTTACTTTCCATCCACCATTAGTTGAGCTAATAAAGTCTTCCCACCTACTCTTCTCTTTCTATTAATATTCGGTCAACCAATGAGTCTTTTCCTAAGGTCAGATCATCCCACTATGCACTAGGGCCTCAGTCTGTCTCCCATAAAATTAGACGATAAATAGGCCTCCTCCACACTCCTCTTATCTTTTTCTTCCTCTTCCTCCTTCTGTCCTCCTCTTATTCATTTCTTCTCATCTTCCTATTGTACTATTGCCATCGATTCCTTCTTCTTCTTTGCGTGTTTGTGAAGAAATTAGATCCCTCTTGGTTTGTCAACATGTTGAGGTTTGGACAGCTTTTTTCATCTTGAACATGTATCTGAGGCGTTGGGTGTCTGGTGCATCCTTCTTTCATCAGGTTAATCCACATGGATTAGTTTAACAGAACAGGTTTGCTTGTACCCCTTATTTGAATTAACTTTCAGCCTTGCCAAGGGCCAGCCTGCAAATTCTAAGCATACGAGATTATGAGTTAATTTATGGACACAAGGTTATGGAGTCAGAATACATTTGAAGTACAATTTTACCTTAGGTTTGACAGATCTGATCATCAAAACCATTACAAAACATTTTCAGGGGACCATGAACACAAAGTCAATCTGTGAGCTGTTGTTCCAGTTGGTCGAACAAGCATGTTGGATAAAGAAATATGGACCGTGTATTAAACCATGTTTGCTAGCCACACATTTTGCTCATTCAGTTTCCAAAATGAACCAAATAATTACAGCAGTATTAATTTAATAAAAATGCAATTAGGGTCTACATCTTACATGTACAAAATATATATTTGTGTGTGAGTTCAACCAAGACAGCTTTGATAGTGGGACGAGCTGGGAACTACCAGTAGAAAAGCATCTTGGTGCATCTATTAAAAGCCCTGTACCACTGCTATTAGGCTTTCCGCGCCAGATGTTGTTCCCTTGTTTTCTGCCCTATATAAATGAGCCAAAGCTGCAGCATCAAGAATAATCCACTGCCCATTAGCTGTTCTCATCACTGATGGATGGACCTCCAGGGGTACAAGAAAGCTTCTTAAAGTCTAAACTTTATAATAATGCTTGTTAAACAATTAAACTAAATGTGGGAAGCTATAATCACTATCCAGAAAAAAAGATGTCTGAAGTTAAAACAAATTGAATGCCAGTGCTTGCAGTAGGCATGGATGTGCTGGAGCATTGAGCCACAGCTGACCAAGAGATTCTACATTTTAAACCACCAGTTTCAACATATACTTAGTATTCCTCTTTCCAATTAATATAGCAATAGTCTAAACTGATCATGATCAGCAGTGGCAGTTTAAGCAGACATCAACACAGCAGAAGATTCAACTGTAACATTGTCAGTCATATTAGCATACAAGATGTCCAGGTGTCTTGACTGCAACTGTAGCAGAGGACTTCACTCCTGCAATTTTATAGTTCAGGGGCCCCCTTATTGGCTGAGGGGCCCTTCGCCGCAGCTGCTTAAATTGTTTTTGCCTTGGGCACTTGAGCTCCTCCACTGTTGTTATAAGATTATCTGATGCTGTTACAGTTTGATGGAATCCGTTTTTCATCCAGTGCAGACTGGTTTGATCAGGTCTCCAAATCTCTGATGCAGTGTTGCTGTTGTAAGATGTGTGTGATGGAGGGGTTGAGAGTGAGGGGTTGTTGAGGAGTATCATCGCCCCAGAGGGCTCAAGCTACTGTGTTAGACATGCAGAAGAAGTTTCATTTGCATTCATCGTAGTAAAATCCATGCCTGTCTCAAGGGTGAGTTGTATACCAGAGAGTTGGACCGACAGAGAGAGAGAGTGAGGAGATTTAATATTGATGCATGTCTTCAGACAGAGTGTGTAACACAGTGAGAGTGCATTCAGCAACCAGTGTGTGTGTGTGTGCTGCATCATGTTCATCTGCTCTCCACACTGTCCTCAGCAACAGGATGGTTTCCCTTCTTTCCCCTCCCTCAACCCAGTTCGGGAAGCCTCACATCCTCTAAAGCAGATCTGATAACCACCATACTGGATAGCATCTAGCTGCACCCGTCACTAAGGGGTCCTTCCCCAGGGGTACAGCTGCCAGTGCGATCCTGGCATTAAAAATATAATTTTGATGGTCATTGTTATTAAGATAAACATCATGTTAGTCTGGCGAAGATTACAGTGATAGCGTCAGGCTTAACAACTACCATCCTTCGAGGGACTCAAAAGTTATTCAATGAAAAGAGCCTCTCTTGGCTCATTGTGGAACATAAGTGGCCTACTGCGGTAACCTAAAATGTGGTATATTCCTGAAGTCTTTCAGTGCTACTCTCTCATTGTTGTTTTAAAATAGACATTTGCCAGAAAACACCTGCCAGTTGCCGGTGGTGACATCCTCCCTGTTTCAATTTAGTTTAAGTTCAAAGAAATATACACATACAGTATAGATACATAGACATAGATATAGACACATAAAAATTGATAGCTGCATTGAAATTGACTTTCTTTGTATCTGAGCTGAAAAAAATTGATTGAATGTGTGAAACAAAACTTCATTGAGTGCACAGTTCTAGCTCTGAACTGAAGGCCAGGTTACTGAGGACTCCACTACATGCTGCCTTTTATGGGGAGTTGTAGTGTTTATTTATAATGTCACCATCACTTGTATCAGTTATGGTAAGTTGTACTCATCAAAATGAATGAAAATGTGGCGATATCACTAAAAATAGGTCCAACAAGGGCTGAGAAACAGAAGGAGCTATATTTTGTGTTGGTGCAGGGTGCAAAAATTCGATGTCACACACTGGGGAAACAGGTATTTTCTCACGATTGTACACTGAGGTTCCTCAACTGTGATGGTATCTCAGTGACTTGCATTTACACCCCAGCATTGAACGCTGGGAATCTTGGTGTTTGCCTGCCTGCTCAGAACAGGTCAATAGCTCAGCACACTAAAGTCACACACATCTCTTTATTTTATCTTTGTTTTATTCTTCTTTACTTTTTTATTCTGTTTTCAACCAGCTGATATGTGATCACATAGGAAAAAAAAAGTTTCATTCGATTGTGAACATTAATGTGTCAATGAAACATAATACTAATAAGACAAATTCCTAATAATACCAATAAGACTAATGAATGATTCTTAAGTATTTAATCCACAACAGTTAGGATACAATGACTACTGTCATTGTTAATACTGTCTAATGCTACATGTATTGTGAAATTGCATTTCCTCTGGCCTCACTTCCAGTGCCAAGTGTGCAAAAGCTGTCACCAAAAAGCAAAATATAAAACATATTCTGGTTTTGTTTAACACTTCCAGCTGACATGGTTGAGAGGTGCACCCTGTATGGATCACCAGTCCATCATGGGGAGCCAACACATATAGACAAACAACCACTCACACTCACATTCACACCTACAGACGAATTAGAATCACAATTAACCTGCATGTCTTTGGACTGTGGGAGGAAGCTGAGTACCAGAAAAGAGTCACATGAGCTGGGGAGAACATCACACCACTGCACCACCATGCCATGTGTGTGTGTGTGTGTGTGTGTGTGTGTGACCACTCTGGAAGACAGATTTCTATGAGTTCGGTAATTCCTAAAACCTACTGTATTACAGTATCTGCTGCCTAACACTTCATTTGCTAAAATCTCCTGTTGTTTTCAGGTCCCCCTTCTCACCGGATGGCTAATGTGACAAAAGATGTCAAACTCACAAAGCGAACCTTATTTTCTGGCTGTGCTGCTTCACAGAAGTGTTGATTGATTCTGAGGTGGAAATGGTGGGATGAGACAACACGGATGAAACAACAAAACTGTTATTAAGCAGATATTTACACAACTGACACTACACAAAATGACTCTCAGAGTGCGAGAATGCAGCAGAGTGGCATATGCTTTCAACAATGCTGCTCACATGGATAAGCACTTTGCTAATTGTATTCTCGATGTTACCACACATGTATAGGTAGTGTTTTGCTCCTGTTGTGCTTGGTTTATCCTGTGGAGCCAATTAGCATCTCAAGCTCAAACTTTCGAAAACTTACACAGGTTAGCATTCTAACAGAGCTGAGTCTTTTGAATCTTCTCAAAATTGATAGAAAGTAGTAGCAACTTTAAATCGAATGTCATAGGCTAACATACAAAAGATTTAAAAAGTCTTGTTTCTAAAGAATTACATTAATGATACATGATGTGAACTGCATGAAATTTACTTGCACCATTGCTCACTCAACCTAATAACTCAGTGTTGTCGACACCCCATTCACCATGAATCCACATCTCATCCAAATCCTCTTAATACATGTTAACACCATAGAAGGTAATAATAGTCAGAGCAGCATTATCCAAATCACTCATGAATAGTAACCAAGCACATGTAAATTAACTGATTACCATGCTAAAAGACCTTTTACAGCATGCAGCAACATTAGCTCTGATTAATCTCAGATGCATTCATTGACTTCTCAATGTAAATTCACCACCCATTCTATCTCAGTGAAGGAAAGAGTGCAGGTCATTTAAATACCCTGATACCACTGTAGTACACATCTATGCTTTTAAATAGCGTGGGTAAATATTGCTTATGGAGGACTTGGATTAATTTAGAGATTAAGCAGTTATTCGCTCGGGCTTTTTCCTGCCAGCACACATAATGTTTTCATAAACCCTGAATAAGTAATCCCAGTCATGACAGTTTACAGTAGCCAACGTCACTGCAGGAAGGCACCTGAGTGGATGCAACATGGACTAGTATTCCTTTCAGGTACAATCACTGCTCAGCTGATGACACACAAGACTATATCTCAGAGCAAGTTGTAAGCACACACACAGATCCACTTCATCTAGATCAGCAGTTCCCAGTGTGGAGGGCAGGGGGGTCACGTGAGAACTAATGTTGGCACAGATTCTCACACCTCAGTACCTTCAGTATTGTGATTATAAGATGACTAAAATGTCAAAACTCAGAGCAACAGGCAATCCTATGACCTCAGTGACTTTATGTGGAGGTTGCCTATATGTGTGTGTCTTGGTGGTCTTGACCCCCCACCCCAACTTTGATGCAGTGAATGCTGAAAGGAAGGCCCGCATGTAAAAGAAGCTACACACAAAGAATTCTTTTGTTTTTGGGGGGTTGGGGTGGAGGGTTCGTGGGATAATTGGCCTTTTCCTAGTCCTAAGGTTCTCTCTAATTAAGGCCCTGAGAGCCAGGGTCCAGGCATCTGGACACCAGCGTTTTGCACTGGGGAAGACAATGATAGCCAATTATCTCTTTTTATTCAGCCAAAGGAGGTCTTAGCAGGTCATCTTGAAGGCATATAGAGGGGGGTGGTATTATAGGGGGTGGGTCTGCGTAATGCTCAACAGTGGTGAGTGGGGTGAAGGCAGGTGGTAAAGGCAGTGTTTGTGTGTTCTGGGTTGTCCTGATAATCCTAAGGCAGGATCCTATGGGTAGTGTTGTTTAGTTTTTCTCTTCTCTGGTTCAGAGTTTATCAAGCGCTGAAAGAAAAAAGCAGGCTGTGAAATTAAAAGGTGTCACATTTGGGTTCAAGGCTCGGGGGTGAGGACACATGTGCAGACAAACAACAAAAGTCAGGAGAGTTCAGTGATTTAATCGAAAAACAGAAGCAACAAAAAGCGTACCATGGTGAGGAAGCCGCAGGTTCAAAAATACAAATCAAAAACCATATGGTGAGCAAACACAGAGGAACAGGAAAACAAAGCAGCGCAACAAGACACAGGAACAGAGCACAAGCTAACACAATACTCTAGCAACTCAAGAGGGACAGACAAGACTACATATACACAGGACTAATGAACTACTTGAGACACCAGGTAGGATATGAAATGTGTGGGCAAGGAAGTAAAAATCAAAAGCAAGTCTCCCAGGAAGGAGATCATGGCAAAATATTTGTGTCATATATATATGTACAGAACATTTTACACTTTTCAGACATTACAAATGAAAGCAATCACATCCATAATGTTGCACATTCATTTGAATATTTGATCTTATTCAACATATGCATAAAAATTGAATATTTAATAATATTTCCCGGTATTATTAACATTGGAGTTTACAATGGACTATACAGCATTTGCAGGAAAACATTCTATGACTGTGTGTTTCTATGCCTTGAACGATATGAAAGCTAGAAAAAGGAAGTGGCATACTAATCTATAAGAGGCCACTGGCCTGGATAATATAATAGAAAATTAAGAAAAAAGAATCCATGAGCTAAACCATCCCTATAATTCATCATTAATAGAGAAAGAAAATAAAAACAACCACAGGTTTCTTTTTCAGCATTGTAGCAGGCTGACTGAGAGTTGTAGCTCTATTGAGCTACTGACATCTATTCCTTCAATCCTCAATAGTAATGACTCAATGAGCTTCTTTACAAATAAGGTACAACTATCAGAAAAAATTACTTTTCATGACTGGCAGGACTGTGTATTGTCAATACAGTAGCGATGGAATCAACTATGTAATACCTGATTTATAGACGCTTCTCTCATGGGGGAAAGGTGATTCAGTGACTTTGAAAATGGAATGGTTGTTGGTGTCAGACAACTGAGTGCCTATACCTTACACGAGGTGCAATTTGTGGTTCTTCTTTCAACATACTGTAGAAATATTGATTTAAAATTGAATTTGTAACTTGAACCGTATAACAACTTCTATTCAATTCAATTCTGATAACTTTTTCTAAGTAAATGATTTTGGTGGTAAAAGAAAAAGGTTTTGTTGATTCCAGATATGGTGCCCTTGATTGTAATAGTAGTAGTAATAGTAAAAGAATGTGAGAGTGGTTGGTGGTGTTATTAAATATAAAACAGTAGAATGTAGAATCTTCTAAGTTCACATGTTCGATTTTGCAAATAATTCTGAGACTGCATTTGTGATACAGTCCTTAGTTTTGGTCAATGATCACATAGCAAACAAATTGTAGATGCTACCATCTACACATCCAGGGGACAGTACAGAAAAGATCTGGATACCCCCTGGTTTCGGAAGGATATGAACCTAGATACATCAGAGGTAGATGGATGTATGAATGGATGTAAGAGACAACCTCTGGCCATCCTCCAATTTAAGCATATCTGCTCTATTTGGTTAAGATACACAGGGTATGTGCCTTATGCCTAAAGGTCCACCCAAAAGTCTTTATTGTGTTGGTGGTGTAAGCTTGGTGATGTAGTGACTGCACACACAGGGTTGAGTGGTTAATTAATGGCAATGCCAGATGGGAATATACTAACACTGCCATCACAATAGCTGCCTGAGCTAGTTAACTTGTTGCACACTGATGGTTAGAATCCTTGTTGGCTCTGTTGCTAAAAAGTTTATGAAATTCACAGATTTGGGTAGAATTATCTGATCATGCCCCTTTGAGGCAGTTCATGCTCCACAAGCTGGATGACTAAATAAAAATAAATAGTGCAACACAGGTAATAAGCAGTTATAGGTTCCTCAGTTTTGGACTGGCTCTCCAAGTCACTCAAGGTCTTGTCAATATGATTTGTTACTGCATGAATTTGTATGTCAGCACAAATGATTTGTGTAAATTTATTTAATTCCATGAACAAATCCACAGATTATGGCAACTACTTTGAGACTAACTGATTTCACTGTAAAATGCACGCCATTTCAAATGGGCCCCTTTTGAAGTAGTTAGAGGGTTTGGTGCTTTGCTCCTAGTCCTCTAAGATGGGTAGTGAATCAAGAATATAAATGATGATATAATAGTCAGCTGTGACAAGGTCGAACTTTAGGGTATCCCATATATGAAAATGCAGCATACCTTTGTAAGTTTACCTTTTCTTGCTTGTCACACTAATTCAAACTGTTGTCGAATTTAAATCCCAATCTGAGTGACAGCTGCCATCAGTAACATTTGGCACTAAAAACACAGAGGTCTAAATGACATTGAGAATAAAGGAACGAAGAAAAATCGCAGTCAAAAAAAAGGTGAAAAAATCAGAAAACTGTATGTCAGTATATGATGGACTAACTGTGATAATATTTTTCATCTTATTTTAATCATGATCAAGGCACTGGTGTTTGCTTATACAATGCATAAGCAAATGTTAATCTGGTTTAAAGGTTCCAGTCCTTTCTGGACTGTCTCTGATAACAAAATTATAGTGCAACTGATTAACACACACATACACACACATGCAGACACCTGTATTCATGCAGAGATAGCACACACTGAAATAAACACATGCACACATTTACCCGTTTCCTCTACATGTTGTTCCATTCCATTAAACAAGATGCCTTTAACCCCAGATATAAGGTTGACTGGGTATGAAAATATGGGAAGTGTGCATGCCGCCGATTGCAGTTGGTCCTGCCTGCATCCTCTCTGAAAATGAAAGTTCTGGTCTTTTATTGTAGAATTCATTTGTGGTGTTTTAATTCAGCTACGTTACCACTGTGCAGCAACTCCAAAGTTATATTGCTACAGGGACCAACTGATTGCGCTGAAGCTAGGCGACCAGGATGGCAGACATCTAGAGGAGGATGCAGAGGAGGAACAAAGAAATGAGGGAGGAGGATTGGTCTGGACAACAGAGACTGAGTGGAAAAGCAGAAATATGAGCGGTGTCTCCATTTTGTCATCATGGCCACATGAGATTGCTGGATAATAAGATGGACAAGCTATTGGCCATGGTGAGGAATTGGAGGGACTTCTGTGAGTGCAACATTATTTGTTTCACAGAGACCTGGCTACAGGAAGATGCTCCAAATTTCTACCAATGACAGCTTTCATGACCAAGATGGCGGCGCACATGGACGCAGCGGCTCGAGTGTTGCCTCAGGAAAACCGGGGCCATCACAGGAGACCCCTCACACCCGCCCACCACCCTGTGTTTGACCTGTTGCCCTCCGGTGGTGTGGGTCAATCAAGTCCCCACGCCAGACTCACCAACAACACAACTACAGGCCATTCGGACCGCAAACAAACACTGACCATACCCCCCACCCCCTACCCTTTCCCCTCACCCCACCAACACCACACCTCACACACACATGCACAGAGCCAAGGACACTATCCATCCACCGTGCACCTTAAAGTGTCCTAGACTTACTTGCACAATCGTGTGCTGTTGTGTGTACGTAAATTGATTTAAAAGTAAACATTAGTGTACATTTTGTACCCACAATTTTGTTGTACTTAACTATACAATAACAATAAAAGCCTATTCTATTCTATTCTGATGATTCTGGCAGACAGGATTAATCTATTTATTTCTCTTTCCTAACTGAGTGCTTAGCAATTGTAGCAAAGCAATTTCCTTGTAGGAAACAACAAAATAATTCTGATTCTGATTCTAAGAGTGGAAAAATAACATTCTCCTGCTCCAGCATGACATAGTACAATACTACCGTGCTAATTGGCCATAAATTTGCAGGCCACAAACCTAAAGGGAATCTATGCTTAGATTTTGATATTTCCTTTGTACCAGTAGGAATTTGGCTTTGGGTGGTGGCACTGCAAAAGAGTTCAGAAGGAACACATTAGGATCCATCCTGAATGAATATCCAGTGCATTTCAGGGAAATCCAGCCATTGGAAATCCAGCCAGTGAGATAGGCCTACCATTGGATATTAAGTCAGTGATATAGGTCTACTTTGTCATAAGTGGTCCCTTACTGCACAAATCAGCATTCTTAAATTCAATGTGAAAATAATTACAGGTAATGTGAGATGGGTCACTCATAGTGATAAAGCCTCGGAATTAGAATGATTAGAGAGAACTGTCATCCACCTCTATACCTATTCTGACCCGCAAACTCAACCTCATTCTAGCAGCTGTCGGTAGAGGAGAAGTTGGTAAAGACCAAAAACAGTTAAAGGAGAGTGTAGACATAGATTCATCAGGTAGGTGTTGTTCCATAACTGCTGGACATGGAAATAACCAACTGTTTACCAATATCTGTGAAAATTCTCAGTCATCTAGGTCATGGTTATTCAAGACAGGTTGAACTGAGGGTGATTGGACTTGGTTGCAGATACAAGAGGCTTTTGAAGAAACTTTGAATTCTAACAAGACCTAAGCTCCAAAACGTCTTCAGAAGCATCTCTTGTATGCATGCCTTGGCTTGAGTGTGTGTGTATCCACACCAGCAGCATGTCTGCTGTAGAGGTACTACTGCCAGCCCAATCCTTCTACAATCGAGTTTACCTTTCACTATGACCATCAATGATAGAATGGTTGATTTCATTTTATAGACTGAAAGAGAGAGAAAGAGATACAGAGCACACAGGAAAACCAATGCGTCTCACCTTCACTAACAGTGAGAGGTGTTAGTTTTATTTAATGCTGCTGGTATGATGTCCATATGACTATCACAGAACTTTTCTCTATTTTTGCAGGGAAATGCAAGTGTTGTGTGTGAAAAATAGGCAAGACACAGAAACTCTAGACCTAGACCTGAGAGCTATGGGATGTCCTTGCCTTTCTTCTCACAAAACTCTAAAATATCTGCTCTCAGGTTCCACATTCTTTTAAACACTTTGCCTCGACTGAACCATCTGACAGCTGTGTGGTAGCCAATGTCACCATGATCAGTCTCACTGTACTCCAAAGTGCTGTGATTCAATGCTCTTGTCCTGATGAAGTTAACTATTTTAGTTACAACATCAGTAACATGGTTCATTTTTAGTGCTGTCTTACACAACACCTCCTGATGTATAATACAATGCAAAATACCAGTTTCTGTTCTGGGTTCATCACTTTATCCGGCATCCACTTCAAAAGTTCAAAACATTTTTCCCTGTCAGATTTGATCTCAGGGCATATTAGTGCTGCAGATCAAACATTCTAATACTATCACCATCAGAGAATGGCTTACTGTTTTTTGGGGATTTGTGGGCTATCACAAAGTTGGTCTCGACTACTCTCTGAATGTGTAAAGCTTGGTAAAAAGTCCTTGTTGTTTGCAGCTTTGCTAGCATGTCACATGTCCTTATGCACCCTGCATTGACCAAGTTCTTGTATTTCTCAGCATGTTTAGTCTTGTAATGATGCTTCAGACTCACACACAGTGATCTGTTCTCCACAAACTAAGGACAAGGCTACCAGCTAACTCGTATCTCTCGTAAACGTCTGTTCACTAACATGTTGCGGTATGTTAATGCACACACGCATGAATTGACTTTGACCTGTTAAGATAGGCGTTGAAATGAAAACCAAGACATTCTGTGACCGCCATGCACACAAAATGCAGGCCATGGAGGTATACATGTTATGGGTGTTTTCTAGGGATGTGCACGAATAATTGATTAGTCACTTAGTTGAAATGGTAAGCATAGTCAACACCATTTTTTAAAAGAATCAACAATTTTTTTATTTAATTAACTTATTTGGTTGGGGGTGGGAGAAGATTTATGTTTTACTTCATAGAGGCGTGGAACTAATGTTTATGTTTCTGTTTCTGCCCGAGTGCGCATCTTCTCTCTGTGTGGTGCAAGCAAAACACTTGAACAGAAGTCTGCAATAAGGAGAAGCGAAGCGGGCTGTTAAACAAGCTGCCGCTAATGTTAGCTCAGGTTGTTGCTAGATGCTTAGCTTGTTTTTAGGTTAGGATTCCTTCAGTGTTCATTGTTCAGGAGGTTTTTACTGGGAGCCGATTTATCGACAGAGGTTTCATTAACTCCAGCCAACCAAGTCATTAAAATCGGTAGAAACACTGAATAAAGCAGTTTCATATTAAAAAATCAGTGTTTCTCAGCAACGCGGACACAGGGCGTTGAGAGGGGCTGTTTGTTCAGCTTGTTTCTCTGTTTACTTTAAGATCCAGATGTGACAAAAATCCTTCATCTGGTTTAAGATTAAAGTTATAATGTTATAAAAAGTGACAGTAACGTGACTTGAAACATACAACAACAAAAGTAGTCTGCTGAAAATGTTTCCGACAGCCAGTGCTAGCGGAAAACACTGTGGATTTGATGTACCTAAATGCTCGTGACAGCAAACGACAGGAACAAATAACAAATAGCTTTGGTGACTTAAATGAATTCAGATTATATTTTTCCTCTTAGCGTTGTTGGAGGAGTGGAGCTGTCAAAGGCTCATGGAACCTGAATACACCGCGCCTTCACGGAAGACCATTACCAGCCAGATTGAGAAAAAGTACAATGAGGCAGCTACAGCTCTAAAAAAGAACTTGATGGAAGCCAACAAAGTAGCAATAACAACCGCTGCATGGACAGCTTTATGTCACTGTCACCTGCCGTTACATGGATGGTGACTGGAACATTTCCGGTTCTGTGCTTCAGACTGGCAGCACAGATGAGACGCACTGCTGAGAACATCACCACTAGTTTGAGGTGCGTTGTTGATGAGTGGAGCTTGGGGGGTAAAGTTAGTGCATCTGTACACTACACTGCAAAAAACATGACGTGACAACATATTATTATTTTGGTTTGAGGGCATGTCTTAATGATGACGTCATGATTAATCGACTTAAATTGACTTGATGAATAATTTTCAAAAAGTAATCAAAATGCCCATCCCTAGTGTATTCCTAGTCCATTAACATGTGAGCAGCAGTCTAGTGTAGTAGCTGTTGAGTCGAATTACTTTATATACTGTTGGGTAGTTGTATCTACAACAATTGTATTCACTGATTATATGTTGAATGTAAATTTAATCTGGAACTAAGTACAAGCTACCTCGAAGCTGTAAATGCTCTTACTTTGTTTCCACCACTGCTCAATGGAGCAAAAGTTGGTAAAGTTTAAATATTAAATATTATAACCCAATAGTGGTGCTAGACAAAAGGTAAGGGTCTTTCCTCCAGAAGCCCCTGTTTACCTGGTAACTGTCTGTTGACAGCCTGCAGTCTCAATACACTGCTCTGACTGAACAAAGAGGTGAGCAGTTGCTATAAAGAGATGTTCAAATCAGAACATAGTACAATGACAGAGATGGACAGCCCTTTCATTGCCCACAAACAGGAGCAATATCACTAATGTAGGAGTCTGGGTGGAGGGAGTGGAGGTGCACCTCTTCGTTAACTTGTAGCGAGTACATGTTGCTTCGGATGGTAGAAGCCCAGTGTGCACACATAAACGCACACCCAGCACTGTCACTCAGTCACAGGATGTGGTTTATGAACCTATATCTATGTGTCTTCTGCTGGTGGATTGGATGCATGCACTCATTTAGTCTTTTCATTTGTTTGAACTAAACATCCTGTGTTGACAAACCACAACTCATGGCAACAAATTGCCAGAGGAACACCTGTGCTAACGGTTTATTACTGGCAGGGCTTGGCTCTGACTTTGTGCCTCTACTAATCTTTCTATCTTAAAGTCTGACTGACTCATGCCAAACACTCCAGTAGACTTAAAGTTAGGTGTAAAAATGTTTAGCTTCCCAAATGGCAGCAAACAGCAACTTGAGTCAGCTTGGATTCATGTCAGTGACAATGTATTCCAACAGTGATACGTTTTCATTACAGAAAAACATATCAAAATGTCCATAGAAACATTCAGTCCTGTAGCATTTCTTACACCTCTACTGCTGTTTGATATGTCCAGTATGTTGCAGTCATAATTTTTATTAAATATGGTTAAACTATTCAGCTTTATACTGTAGCTGACAGGTAAAGCAGTGCATTTAGCAATATTTTGGTAAAATATGATAAATATACTACAAGTGTCAATATACACGTCATATTCCCACCAACAAAGTTGCGCAGCTAAAATTAGTCGCATGTCTTTCAAAACAGGTTGTGCTTGAAGCCTGATGACATTGTAGCTACTGGCACCATGGATCACAAATCAGACAATCAAATGATACAGTTAATTCAAGTGAACATACTGGTACTATGCAATCCTTATTCACAAATGACTGTAAAATTGTTTCATTTGAACAATCAAATATGCCAGTTGATGTGATTCCACTGAACTGACACTTGTCATGTTGTGTTGTTGTTGCTGTGTTGTTTCACATGAAATAAAGTAATTTTCTAAAGAGTTAAAGGATCACCAGCATAATATTTGGCCTATCACTGTACATCAGAAATTTTAACTGAAAAGCAATATTTTGGGATAATAGCCTTTTGAAACAGGATAACCCACTATTCAAATAGGAAACTTGGAAAAACATTTATCTCTTATCTATATAATGTGCTACTTGCTGTTCCTGTGCAGAGAAGCAGGGCCAGAGCCTGGCCCAGCTGACATTAAGCAAACAGTAGTGCATACCAGTTTCACTGGTGTATGCCCACACACAGATTCACACCTATGGGGCAATTTTAGAATGACCAATCAGCTCAGTCAGTATGTCTATTGTTTCTGTGAACTACCTAAAAATAAATATAACCAAGTTATCTAAGTTTTTGACAGCCATTCATATGTTGAAATAAAGCACTGTTCAATGTGCTGATGAATGTTGCTGATTGATCTGTGCCTATACTAGCTCACACACCTGACACACAGTCTGAATCAGTTTGTTAGTATTTCTTTGTATTTTCAGTATTAATACTTTAACCAGCAGCAACATGGTAAAACAGGACCATGCACCACTGACAATGTGTGCTCCAGTGCAAATATTCCAGTATTCCCTCCCATGAGTGTGTGTGTATGTGTGTGTGTGCGTGAGTGTGTGTGTTTTGACAAACAATATAATCACCTTTTTCGTTCACAGTGACACAGTTTAGTGATCACTACAACACCAGTTTTAAAAAGACAAGTGACTCATTGAAACTCAGATCATCTCCCAGACTGTTATACTGAGAAAATGTGTTCATTAACAGTAACACACTGGTATACATTTAACATGTGCATCAGTGATGACATGTGCATCAAGCGTTATAAATCTCTGTAAAATCGGACGGATCAGACAGATGTTGACCCCAAACATCTGAAAGTCAGACCAAAATATCAGTGCACACATTATGATGGCAGTGGCTCTGCTGCTATTGACAGGGAAGCTAGCCCTAGTCCTCTTCTGCAAGTGTGTTGATTATTATTAATAATTCTCTAAACAGTTACTTGTGTTGCTATCTGAGTTATTTCCAGTCTTCCTCATGATTTTGGCTTACACCTGTTTTCTTGTGCTCTAGTTCTTGCCTGCTCTGGTGCTTCTGCCTGCTCCTGCTGTGTCATCTGCCTCGCTGCCATTATCCACCACGCCACTCACCTGCAATCCATCTCCAGTCTCCATTGCCTTCCTCCTGCCTCTCCATTTCCCCTGCTATATCAAATCAGTCTCCATTCTCCCCTAACCAGATCACTCACCTGTTCGACACTATCCTCAGGTCTCCATGGTCCCCTGCCTCCCTTACCTGGATCACTCAAAGCTCAAAGCTCAAAACTCCCCTGGCTGCCATGTGCCACTTGGCTCCCCAGACCCTCTTCATTTCCCACTCATCATCCCACTCTGAACTCTAACTATTCATTAACAGAATCATTACTTTTACTCCTGGCTGGTGTTCATGTCTGTCTCTGCTCTAGGGTCCAAAACAAACTTATGGCTCTTGGCTTCTGAGTGAGCAAAAACACAGTGATTAAGATTTTTAGGTGACTATGCACTAATAAAAACACACTTAAGTATATTATATTCCATTTTTACTTGTAAATTTCCATTTCTCCCTGTAAATATTACGCACTGGTCCTTTAATCCTAATATGATTAATGACATTGAAAGTTAGAGAATGGGGCAGTGAAAGAGAAAACAACTCGGACACACTTCTGATTCCCTTTCTGCTGTTTATGGAAATGATAGTAATAGTCCATATCCAATAAATCCCTTATGATTTCATCATCAGCTGTTCGTTTCCATGTAGTATTCTGCTTTGTGGCTCCTTTAAGTTCCTCTGGAAACTTTGCTGGAGTGTTAACTGGAATAAAAAGCAAGCTGGCTGCTGATGTTCGGGGGGATTTGAATGAATATCATGATAAAGCCTCACTAATCTTCCATTCCAATCTGATTCTCAGTAGGATATATCTCTTATTTCTATACTTAGGTGACCCACGCTGCTTCTTTTGTGGATGCTCGGTTCCGTAGGATCAGTGGGAAATTGGAAAGAGATGCAGTGTGCATGTGCCACCTCAAATTGGATTGCATGGTGTCTTAAATGAAAGCAAATAATTTCACAGCTAATGGGCTTAATTTCAGGAAATAATTCCAGATTTCCACAGCTGGCTATTTTGCATGTGGCTTGTCACTTTTGGGGATGTTGTCTTTTTATGTGTCCTCACTGAATGAATTGAATTAGAGAGCAGTGATCTAAAAGCAGATCACTTTTAGAGTTGATCAAATGTGCAACACTGCTTTGACCATTTTCCTTTGAGCTAGCACTAGTTGTTGTAGGTGGTGATAGGACAGGCGCTGCTGTTCTCTCTCAGCTTTAATTCTGCGAGGACAGAACAGAGGAACAAAGTTATTACCAAAAAAAGGATAAAGGAAAGAAAAAAAAATGACATAAACAAGAAGTAAAAATGTGATTGCCAACAAAGAAGTGATTAAGCCTCACAAAAAAGTCTTCAGTGGTTAAATAAATATTGAAATAGCTGTAATTAAATAATGAATGAGGGAATCAGTCCATAAAGCATTGATTGATGTCCAGGAAAGGGGGTCTTTCTAATGGAGGCTGGCTGACAGTGATTGCGAAGGCCCATTTACCAGCTGATGTTTTGTTATGATTGGACATGTCAGTCTTCCTCCTCTGATTAAAAAGAGAGGGGGTAAAAAGCCCAAATGCGCCCCGCGTCCTTTTCCTTTATGTTTTTTTTCTTTTCTCTTTCCATCCACAGGCATAAAAAGATGGGTGCATATTATTTTGTCAATCCGTTGCAATGGGTGACATTCAGGGGTTTGTAAAGATGCCAACTGCCCTTTACATGTTACCTTGAAGATGCCACTTTCTCCCAGGAACTTAGTCATGTAATAGGTGTTTGTGCTGTTTGGGGCAAAGAGGTTTCAAATGGATTGTTTTGTTTTCACAATTGAAAGATGGAAGAGCTTCCTGTGAACAGGTTTTTGTGAAGTATGAAGTATAACACAATACCCTTAAGATACATCTGCTTGCATAATGCATGCAGTCTAACACAAGTCAGTATATTTTGTTTGAATATTAGCTTGAATTGTTTTAGTTGTTACTGTGCGTTCTCCTGCATTTGCCGGTATGATAAACAAGCTATTGTCATATTTCTTTGACTCATTTGTCACTTCTACAATGTAGAACCTCATGGAAAATTGCTCCGGACCAGAGATGTAGCTACCACTGAGAACACGGAGGACTTTCGGGTCATGAAATTTTACAAAGGAGCTTACATCCTGTGATTACACTTTTTTTTAACATGATCCACAAACTTAAATGAAGTTAATAAAAAAAAAAAAAATTGTAATGACACGAAGACCAGAATACAGGTAGATATGATTTGAAGGTATGGTCGAACAGTTTAATGAAGAAATAAAATGTGAAATTTGTGATTGCACAGTAATTGCCCAGGTGTGCGTGGATGTAAAAGTAGGCAGTTATAATATCTGTTGGAACATTATGAATGCCTCTGGAGGGAGAATGTCTAAAAATATGCCTGATTTTGAGAGAGATCACAGAGGTGGGGCAGGAGAAGACCATGGCAGTCTTTTTACCCAGGCTACTACACAGGTAACAGGTATAAAAATCCTTGCCTTCCAAAGTGATCAGATGATGAAGGTTGTTTGAAGTATAGAGATGCTTTAAAGGCTCAACTCAGCAGGCAGATGTAGATTTTGTCAGGCACATTTGACACATTTAACCAAGCTTTTACCTAAAATACATTTATTGGCAAAATATCTTGCACAACATTGTCTAAAGAGTTCCAAAATCTGTTGTAAACAAGACAAAAGTCTGTCTTTCACAGCATTTGTCTTGAACTCTGGTGTGTTTTGGCTCAATGCTTACACCTAACTCCCTACAGACCACATGCTGCAGCACAGTCTTGAGCCAAGTGATGTTTCACTCCCAGGCTTTACTGTAGTGCATGAGGCAGCTCCTCAATACCAAGTGCTACTGGTGTACAGTTGCTCTCTCTTCCAGCAGTGACCCCTTTCAACCTGCCATATGGAGGAATGAAAAGCCCATCTTTGTTGTCCCCCACCTCTGCTGTTTTTTTTTCAGGCTGGCTAAACAGCCTGGCCTGACTCCCAGAAACTAAGTTAAGGTAACTTCAAGTTTAGTGATGCTGACTTTTCTTGTGCCCTCTGGAGTTTAGTGCGTCAGATGCTGCTGCACCGACCGGAGCAATGCAGCGACTGTGGAGAGATGGGACAGTAACAGATGGAGGTCTCTGAAGGTCTCTCTTCCTGGACCTCACCTTAGCAATGCTCTATGAAGAATTTAGCAGAACAGAATGGTCCTTAAAGTCTCTCAGTGAACATCAAATGATTCAACTATGACTTGACTCCCACGAAACTCAAGGGCAGATGTAAACAGAAACACATGGTGAAACTGTTCTGAGGCTGACAGGTTGAGAGCAGCTAACATATTCAAATGTTAGGTGGAAGGTATTCTGCAGTTGAAACTCTGTGACTTAAAATCACCCTGTATGTGTGGATGTAGGGACTGTAAAAAATTACATTGTTTGGAGGATGGAAGTTTGAGGTAAACAAAAGAAACAAAAAACTGTTTCATCCCAGTAATGTAATTTTTATCAGGATACTGACTGCTGAAATCAAGCACCACACTCAGAGAGCCAGTTCAGTTTGCTCTGTTTTCAGTTGGTTTTCAATGACCACTCTGTTGTCAGACCTATTCTAAATGGACTGTACTTATATAGCGCTTTTCTAGTCGTATCGACCACTCAAAGCGCTTTACACTACGCGTCACATTCACCCATTCACACAGCGCTTGCACTATTACAAAGCGCTCTAACACATTCACACACCGATGTTGCAAACATCGGGGGCAACGTGGGGTTCAGTATCTTTCCCAAGGATACTTCGGCACGAACTGGAGGAACCAGGGATCGAACCGCTGACTGACTAGTGAAATATAAGCACAGAAACATTGATGTTTTCCTTTTCTAGAAGGCACAGCATTTAAAGTACATCTCATACTGTAGCTCACAGTTGTTTAGGTTCCTATGCTATAATAACCAATATAGGTTCAGCTCTCTGATGCTACAGAAGTACAGAGTTACATGTTACCTCATTGGTGAAAGAGATGCAGAGGCTCCATAATGCAGTAAAAAAATATGGGATCAATTGAATTAAAATGTTACATTTGGGATGTTGGAAAAATGTCTTCAGTTTCTTCCCAGCTGAAGATTACAAGCACAGAGCACTGCTCTGTCAAGCAGTACTGATGATGTGTCTATGATTTTGCTAATCAATGGATCAGTGAAGAGTCTGCTCAGTGTTTGTTTAAGGGATTTCACTGCATTTATCTGTTCATTCATAGCACTGAACAGTAATGTCACTGTTATATGACCCCTCCCTTTCCTATCTTATTATCTCTCTATCTATGTCAGAGGAGTTTAAACCCTGCAGATGGGATTAAGTTTTAGGTTACTATTTGTATGATACATAGTTATTGAAAGGTGCTGTTTATGTCAACTGAAATAACTTTATAATCTGCCAAAGAATGACTGAAACTAGAGCAATTTAAGAGCTGCTCCTTAAGTACTTTCCATTTGCTTTGTTTAATCAAGCTTATTTTAATAATGAATCGATGATATTGATTTTGATTTTGTGTAGATAAATTAATTTATAAATTTCTGTGTCAAAGACTGAACTTGTCGACCATCATCTCTACAAACACTGAGTTGTTAACGAATCTCAGGAGAGACTGTCAACACAAAAGTGAATTTGAGACTTGGTGAATTGTTACACTTCTACTTAAAGTGGAACTACAATGTATTGCAACTTTGGTTTTATTTCCATAATTCAAGCAATTGGTTCTTTTGGTGACGATAAAACTGTTTACTGCTGAAATCTCAGAACTTGACAACACTGCTATATCAGTAAATAAACAGATGAGTAGTCAGTAGATCAGAACAAGCCAGGACTTAGCTACAGAAATGTCTGAAAGGAAACTGAAAAGGAGTTGCTACTAAGTCCTCAGTGAACAGAAAAACAGCATGCATTTGCTGCAGCTGCCTCCATTGTTTTCAGTGTAAACACAGCAGCAGATGTGTTGCAATGGTAAGGAGAGGGAGGGCAGCTGCTGCACTCATGAACACTGTATAGACATCTTAATAAAAGCTGAGGTCATGTATGGTTAGCACCATTCCAAATGGTTGTTACACTAAATATATCAACAGAAGCAAAAGAGGAAAAAGCACATTAATTCAGCTCAGTCGATACTTGTTAGCAGGGCCGGCTAATAAATAACCCAGAGTTTGGTTATAGGGTTGGCCGATGTCTTTCAGCCGCCTGTGGCATCTTAATGTGCTGTTTTAATCAGGGCCAGTGGCTGCTAAAGGGCTTACGCTAGCACATTGCCTGCTACATTTCCTCCCACGTTCCAGGGATTTACATAGAGGGCCAGTAAGCCATCACCAGAGCCCCTTGTCCCGCTTTGTTTCTCCAATTCTCATTCCCTGTATCAAAACCTCACCACAGGCCCAGGTCGGTTGTCACACTGAGGCTCAGCCTTCATTCTTTTTATTACCTTTTTTAAAAATCAAAAAGACAAATGGATGGTGTTGGGTCAGGGTCATTAGGGAAGACTTTGATAGGTAATGATGTTGGAGCCCCCATTTTACCAGCTTTTATTCTGTCAGAGAAAGAAAACCTTTCATGCTGGTCTGAGGTGTGCAGTAGGCGGGGCAAAAAGCAGCAGAGGGAGAGCCGCTTAGAAGTTGGATGTTAATACAGAGATTGTCCAGAGATTATAGCAGGTTCGCTGAGATTCAGCTGGCAGATTTAAGTCGCTGCCTTTCTGCACTGGTAACCATGCCAACTGTACTGGGAAACTATTAAAACAGCTCTGTATGGCAGAGTAGAGATACCTCTAAGAAAGAAGCAAAATGGCAGTCTATTGGCCCACAAACCCAGGATAAGCTTCTCATCAGTTTGGAAACAGCAGGCTGCTTATGAGACAAAACACTTTGCCGCGGAGAGGATTTGACTCACCGGCTCATTTTCATTCATATTGTTGGGGCTGGATAAACTAATGGCAGCAGCACAGTCTCTGAAATCATTGTTTTTCAGAAGCAGGCTTGTCTGAATTCTTTTAATAATTGAACATCAGTGTCAGTTGTCATATCAGTGCAACTTAAATCATCGAATCAGCCCTGACACATTAGCTACCCAATTTCAGACTGTCAGATTTGTGTGGCATTTTTTTATAGGATGAGAAATTCTACTTCAAAATTTCAACAGCAACACTAAAGCAAATTAATGGATGTTGGAATTTCATGCTAATTGAAACAAAACTGGTCAGCTGTTTCCCACTAAAACAATCCACTGAAGCAATAAATACCCAGTGTAGGTCATTCTATGAAAGGAAGAGTTTTGCAAACTTGCTTTCTTGCTGAGAGTTTTATGAAGAGCCAGCAAGCAGTTAGCCTAGCTTAGCATGAAAACTGGAAGCAGTTAACATGGCTCTGTCCAGAGGTAACAAAAGCTCACTGTACATATGGTGCTTTCCAGTTGTACTCAGAAGTCAGAATTTCCGAGTTCCAAGTCAGAAATTTCAACTGGAACACCCCCTGAAGTCGGAATTCCAATTTGGAATGTCAGAGAAACCCCACCAACCCCAACATAAAAATTCAAGATGGCTGTTACTTGCATCAATAGTAGTGAATACTCTAATTTCACTGTTTAAAGCAGTTCTGTCTTATTTGTTTCACATTAAGTAAGTCAGTCATACACATAGTACAGCTTAATGTTTGTCTGTGGACATGTCGCTATGCTGTTTGTATCTGCAAAATGTAGAGTGTTGTTATTAACTGGTATTACTGACAAATTAGCAATGGCAATGGTTAGTCCGGGATATGTTTGAATTGGTTCACGTTCATGGCTTAACATTTTTTTTTTCTCAAAGAGTTAAATTTGAATGGCTTTTTGAGAATGTTCTTAAGTGTTGTACATAAAAAGCTAATGTTAACAACTGAGGTGTTCCTCAGGTGGAGCAGATTTGTTTTAAAGTTGTTTTTCCGACTTCTCAACTGGAATGCCGTGACGTCACTCCCAGTTCCGAGTTCTCTGACCTCCGTTGTAAATGGAACACAGCATTAATGGAACACCACAAGCCTGAGCTTATCAATATGGAGTGTAAAAGGAAGTGCCACATGTAGCTCTACAATAGTTGGCTGTAAATGTTTATCTGTCAAAAATGTTATGGTGCTTGAGCTGCTTCAGAGCTGGAGCCTGTTTCCAGTTTAGTCACTGACATTGGTGGTTCACTGGTTGATCATGTCTGTCACACCGTCTTCTTAAACATGACAGTACATTGGGAAATGCAGGTCCTTGTCTTACTTTCCCACTCCCCTCTCTCTTCTCCTGGCAGTGCAGTGTGAGCCGACAGCTGTAAAACAAGTGTAGCTTTGGTGGGAGATGTTGAGCCCTCTGCTCTTATCACAAATCACAGACTTGTGTTGTTGCTGATGGGGGTGCAGGGGCGCGGTGGGGGCTGTGTGGGGCACCAGAATTCTCTACTTATGTTATCGCTGATCAGGAAAGCCAGCCAACAGATGTCAGGCCTTTGAACTGGCTCTGAGAATGTGACTAAGAGGTCAAGATCCTGTGCTCTGCCACCGTCTGGTAGCGATATATAGCAATGTTTCTGGTTAAACAAAAAGGATCTTCGTCATTAACATATATTTTATTTCTGTAGGAATCCTATCCATATTATTGTCAGATAACAACAAGCTATCCATATTATTGCCAGATAATAACAATCTGAGCCTGTGGCAAAAACAAGCACTTAAGTGGAAGCAGTGTGCAGTGTGTGCAACTGTGTAACAAGAATAGAATGGAAAATATACAGTACATGCTGTACATAATATGTATGAAACACAATTCAATGACAGTCTGTCCCTTGCAGAGTTGGGCAGGTGACCAAATACTGACATTCTAAGTGCATGTTAAGACATCATAAGCAGTGTTGGGAAAATTAACCAGACAGATTAGTCTATTAATAATTACTCTTACTCTCCTTAAGGTGCACTGAAATTTCTTTGCACAGTACCAAATTACGAAAATGATCAAATCACCAATTGCTTTTATTTTCCTTTCTAAAACTCAAACCAATTATGACTTGGTATTACACTTGCGTTGAGAATTTTTCTAGGGGTCTGATGCACACACCTGCTGAAATTGCAAGATAGTAGTCCTTTCAAACATTTACCGTGCACTAATGTTGACCAAATTTCCAGAAAATCAGCAAAAAGAAAATGTGAGTGTAAGTCTTTCCATCCACTCATGCTGTGAGAATATGAGTTAACTGGTTGATGGAGATAAACAGCTGGTGGAGCTAATTCTCCACTGTGTGCCATTAAACCACTGCAGACAGAAGAAGACCAAAAAAAAAAGATCAGATCATTAAAATAGCTCCAGTTAAAGCTCAAACAATGGAGAACAATGTGAAAACATGACGCAAATCTGAAATCTGAGTTTCATGTATTAATGTGAGGGATGTTCCAGTTTCTTCATTACTCCACAAAGATCAGATATTTTCCATTCTCCACTGATGTTTAAGACATGCTTCAATTAAATCATGAATAATCTATTTCCATTGCACTTTGTCACATTTGGTTTTTGTCCATTAAGGCAAGCTATATCTTAATTTCCCCATGAGTTGTGCAGTTGACAGGGTAGTTAGTTCTGGGGACAAAAGTGTTGTAACAGAGTTCAGAGTATGTGTGGATTGACTCTTAAGTAATATTTATGCACCACTCAAGTCTTGCATCTGGTGTAAATTGCCAGTTATGCTATAAGGGACACTGTAACAGACCAAAAGTGCACCATAACGAATCTAAGTGCATTACATGGCATCACAAGCAAATCTCTGCCTGCATGTAGGTTTGTAAGCCCACACATCTGTTCATCCATCAGCTATATCGCTTATCCTTTGAGGGTGGCAGGGGGCCTGGAGTCAATCCCAGCTGACATTGGGTGAGAGTAAGTGTACACCTTAGACAGGTCACCAGTCTATCACAGGGCTGACATATAGAGAAGACTTTACAAGTGTCAAATTTAAATGTTTATCCTTCTCCCCTGGCTTTTAATTTCTTCATCCATTATTGGACTGATGGAAGAGTGAGGAGAGGAGTGTAGGTCTGGAGAAAAATGGTCAGATGCAGACAGACAGAAAAACAGAGTGTGTGTCTTACATGGCTCACTCTGGGCACAACAACATCAATACAGCAGAGGGGGGTATTAGTGTGGCCCAGGCATAGGTTACCCAGGAATTAATGAACTTTCAGTCTGATTCCTTATCCTGTTGTATTGACAGGATAAGTTCGAAAGCCTCACTGGTCCTCAGTGCTCTGCTCTTGAGTGCAAGTACAGAGGAGAGTTTCCTGAGATGAAAAAGCAATGCTTCTTATCTCTGAGACAGGTTGTAAGAAGGGCTAGCGAACAAGGCAGAGGGCACACATACACACACACACACACACACACACACAGACACAGTGAAATCTCTAAGTGAGAAAGTGCTCGGCAGACCTGACCACAGTGTGCAGAACACTTGGCTCAGGTCAGATAAAAGCGGTCTGGAATGAATCATTCTCTTACTGCTGGATGGGTGATGGTAGCTCTGTGTGTGCGTGTGTTTGTGGATGGTGGGAATTGGAGGCCACACTATCCACATCTCTTCAAATGTATTAGCCACAAGGGAAATACTTGTTTCATATCATCTTTCTGTGCGTTCATTTCATGAGATTTTGTTAAATAGTTGTGTATAATGCACTTTGACACATAACAAAGCTCAGGTATGAGGTTGTACCAGACATACAGAGCAAAAGCAGAAATATTTACAGTTTGGAGAGCATCCATGGTCAAATACAAGCAAAGGTTAAGATGACAATGTAACTCAATGCCCTGTTAAATTCCCAGAACATTATGAAAAACCAGTCAGACCAGTTATTGCTGATGTAAAACAGAGCATGATTCTTCAACTGTGTGCCATATTTCTCAATTCAGATTCATTAAAAAACTAATTTTTGCTAATCAGGAGGTGAAATTTTCCATTTAATTTTTAGAGAGCCACTTGGTCTACAGAGATAGAACATCTATAGCCATTGACAGTCAAGTTGAGAAAGCGGTACTCTTGTTCAGTCACATGTAGGAGTTCATGTTGATATGGAAGTGAGCTGACTACCTTGTGAAAGTACCTGGGCACATTTTGTATTCAATCAGAGTAAGATAATGGCATGCTCAGACTCTAAGGGGGAGCCACATCCATGTACATAAATATTTTTGGGTCCACTACTCAGATGGTGCCCCACAGTCAATTATCCATTAGAATTAGGGCCATATCAGACCGTTCAGCATCCTGTCAGACACCAACCATTATAATCATACTCCTCTTGCAACAAAGCTTCAAGCTAGTATTAGCTGGTGGAAGATGTCACTAAAGCTGACTCACAGGCAAGTAAGCTCCCAATTCCTGCATTAGCTGTTTTCTCTGGTAATCATCAACCTTACATTACATTTCATATTTACATTTTTTATAAGATACTGTGCTGTCAAAACTATATACAAGTAACAGAACACTTAAACAAAGCAGACTGATGTAGAGCTTTACTGTGTTCCTCTCTTTTTTTTCTGCATAGTTTTACTTTTTTTGTGCTCCACTGATCATGAGAGTCCACTATGGCATTTGGTGACTATTTTAAAGTGATCCTTAAAGCTGATGTTTTTTAATGCTACTAGCAGAAAGAAGGCAGGAGGCCTGTGTTTTGTGATTTTGTAAAGAATATGAAATTTTGAGCTAGTTTGAACGATCAAGAAGCAAAATTGTCAGTATTACCAGTGACTAGCCCAAATACTGTCTATGCCCCCCCACCACCAGCACCCCGGCCACCACCACCACCATCACCAAAACCTCCAAAACTCAAGAATGGTTTTTTGTTGCTCTTTAACTGTTCTGTTAATAGAAATTTGACATTTTGGAAAATTTTGTGAAAAAAAAAAATCTAATCTCTAACCTAAAAGCAAAAAATCTTTAGTGGCAGAGAAAATGCTTAGCATGTGTTGTGGGATCCTTAGCCCACTGCACGGATATTAAGAATGAATAATTAGCAAAAGGAAGCAGACACGTGCTCCTTTGTGATTAAAGAAACTGTCATATTCCTTGCTATTTCATTAGAATGGCTTTTGCAAAGAAAAGGAAATAGCATTCTTTTGGCTATTCTGACACACATACACACGTGCGCACACACACAGTCACCTCCCAATCCTCCCGCCTTGTCCATTTATTCAACACATTTCTCCGGGGCACCATTGCTATTCTGTCTGTGGCTGCACAAAGATTAGCCTTCTGCTGTGATTTAAAAAAGACCAAGTAAAAGAGGAAAAAAAGGGTAATCATGCTTCCATTCTTGAATCATTTCTGCAAAGAGAATTTCCTCTAATTCTCCACATAATAATGGGTTTATTACCTTTATTTGTAAGTGGATGGGTTGGCCTTAATTACAGTCATTGGAGACCCCACATTCTGCTTCTGTAATCTCCAACATATCAGCACATGATGAGATTACTGTTTAATAGGTGGTAATATTTCAATTTTCAAAACCAGATTACCCTTTGTTGATTTGAATTTCTATACAGTACAGCATCCCGTGATTTTCAGAAAAGATGAAATTAAGTCATAATGAACTCACATTTTAATATCCATATTTTAGTAATCATGACAAGATACACTTTCTTCTTTTTCCTGTACAGTGTTGCAATTAGTAATCACAGTAACTGAAGAGCAGAGTGACTGGACTGTGTGGGAGTCATGGGACAACACGGTTATGTAGATGAGGAACAAAGAACAAGTTGCAGTTTAATCACACTACAAGTTTGTACTGACCTCATATATTCACTCACACACATTGTTTGTCTGAACTGACCAATTTACAGTACAATGTGGAAGGTAGAAGTTTTTATCCATTCATGATTAAACAAGTAAATGTAAATTAAATTATTAAAGGTATTATTGATGGATGACTTATACATCAATTAAATGAGAGGAGTAAATGTAGAATGAATAGAGAATTCTGTACAAAATGATTTAAAACACCAATGGATAAGCAAAAATCTGAATATTTGAATGAATGTTTCCATTAAAGATTGAATGTTTTGATAAATTAATTCTGAATGAATCAGGGAACAAAATAACATTAAAAAAACTTCATAATTACAGTAGTTGGATGGATGGCTGTTTTGATGAGTTGAACAGTTGAGGGAACAAATGAATGAAGGAGTATATTAAAATGTAATTAAAATATCAGTACATGAAGTAGAGAGAGAGAATGAAATGACTGAATGAATCAGGGGACAAATATAAACACAGGGACCAAAAAAATGGGTGAATATTTGATTAATGAATAATGGCTTAAAATAACAGAGGAAGAAATAAAAACAATGAATATGATAGATTAAGGAAAAAGAAAGAAAGACAAAGAAAAAAATGAATCAATTGATTTATTCAACAAAACACTAGGAAAGAGAATGAATAAAGCAACACATTAAAATGATTCATGGATAGGTGAAGGATTAACTCATTAATAAATCAAAGTCTTGGTGAATGAATGAATGAACAAATGAATGAAACAACTTATCAGAGAAACAACAACAAAAAAAAATAACTGGATGGATGGATGAATAATTGCTTTGATGAATACATGAAAATTGAAGGAACACTACTGATCATATTAAAATAGGAGTTACAAGATGGATGAATGAATAAATGCTTTTCTAAATGAACAAATAAATGAGTAACATAAAAGATGAAAACAGGAGTAAATTCTAAAATTAATGAAAATGTAGATGAATGAATAAAGAATTTATATTCATATAAATATATGTATATTCAACAGGAGGTGAAATCATTGATACTAGATGAATGAATGACGAATGAATGTTTAAAAAAATATGTAAATTAAGTGCGGGAAAACATCGAGAAACATCTTTAAATAGGTGAATGAGTTTATAAATACATAATACATAAAAGCATAAGAATAAATGAATGATGAATGAAGAACAGATTGAAAATGAATGAATAAATGTTTGGGTAAATACAGTATGTGAAGCAAGATCATTTTCTGTATTGATTTACTAAACAAAATGTAGAGAATGAATGAATGGAGGAACATTAACAAGAAATAAAAATATGAGAAAGTATTTTGAAACAGAAAAGTTAATGAGACAGTTTTCTGTTTTCATCAGCAATTTCTCATCTACCTACCAATGTTTATTACTCTTCCAACTCTAGCTGTGCTGAATAGGTGATGTCTCTGAAACAGCACCTCATTTTTTTTCCTTTTCTTTTTTTTTGGGGGGGGGGGGGGGGGGGGTCCATATTAATTTTCTTTATGTGTCTATGATGCAGAATTATTCAAATCCTGCTTTGGCTCTCTGCTTTATCCACCATCCACCACTGGCCTCAATGAAAGCAGTGCATTACTCTCAGGCCCTTGGGAGTTAGCATTATGAATGTGTGTGTGTGTCTGTGTCTGTAGTGAAAACAGTATCCATGTATCTTCTACACAGGTCCACCTTGACGCCTTCCTTACTGTCTCGCCCTCTAAGAGCTGAGACCTGGAGAAGAGGAGGATGAAGGTGCCTTAAATTTGCATATGAAACAGGAAAGCCCCTGGTCCTCCCCAACCAAACAGGTCACTTTGCATCCACAAGAAAAACACAAGTGAACAACTACAGAGTCTGAATCAGCAGCTATGTTTTCAAATGCAGAACAAGACCTCAAACCACACCACACTGTTTTTGCATAATACATTAACATTTAGAGTTTTCTGTGGAATTATTATATCAGTGGGTTTTATAAGGAGGAATAGTATACTATATAACAGAAAATATACAACATATATAAAATGGACATGGATAATTATGTTCATCATCATGTTCCTGTGCTGTGAACTGCACATTGTCCTTGTCACATTAAATGATAAAGAAGCTAAAATGAAGGAAGAATGTTTCCAAAAATGTCTGGTATAATCAATCACTGAGTTGCATGCACAGCTACACACATATATATATATATATATATATGTATATACACACACACACACACACACACACACATAGTAGTGTAAATACATTAGTCCTTATTGTTTCCTATAAGGACTTAAAGACAAGGTGTCTTGGTAACAACAACACACTTGAACAAATGAAGCTAAAGCCTGCATGAGTGCAGGCCTTTGGCCTACAATCTGTACCAGAGCAGCCACACAAACATACATACAGGCATTTATTGCCAGACGAGCAGGGATCAGCAGAGTAGACATGTTGTGGTTAGCATATACTTTGAACTTTGCCCCAGTCCACCCTAAGCTATGAACACCAGCCAACACTTTAAAGTTGCCATACCATTACGTACTGTTTATACACAAAGCTCAGTCACACTGTCAATTAAAGAAAAACTGTGGGTATCAATAAGATGAGAAAGAAAATAAAGCCAATCAGCTCTGCAGGTTCATATCCACTGTCTCTTTGCCACATGATTTATGCTTATGCATGTATACAAAATTATATTACCATACATAATATATAAAGAAGTACTTTATTCCTCCCAATGGGAAGTAGCACAGCCATTCTGCCTGTTTAAAATTAGTTGACATTGCCTTGACTTTCTTTAAGTGATTTTCTTCATGCTTTTAATTTGTTCTAATAGTTCTTTCTTAACATTCTGTCTTAACATCTGCTTTCAGTTTCCTGTAATTATGTTTAAAGGAGATGTTAAGTACATGTTTAACCTTTGTGTCCATTACTTTCAATTTAATATGACTGTAACATTTCAAATGGATCAAGTTTACATAGATTTTTCTTAATTCCTTCCTTAGTCTTTAACATCACATTTATCAAAGTACATGTAGTATATAAAATACAGCACCTGGTGTGGCATGGTGATGTCGTGGTTAGCACTGTAACCCCACAGCAACTAGGTTCCAGGATGCGTGTTCTCCCTGTGCCTGTGTGGGTTCTCCCCGGGCACTGCAGATTCCTCCCACAGTCTAAAGACATGCAGGATAGGTTAATTGGTGACTCTAAATTGCCCGTAGGTGTGAATGTGAGTGTAAAAGGTTGTTTGTCTGTATATTGTCTCTCGTGCCCAGTGTCAGCTGGAATTGGCTCAGCTGAATTCAGGACAATACCACTTGGTTTGAATCCAGTCCTCCACCTTTTGTTTTCAATGTGTCTCCATGGTGTGAAGCTCTAAATTGTCGAGAGGTGTAAATGTGAGTGTTAACTGGTCTATGTATACCTGCTTCTTTACCACTTTTTGTTTTTAACTCACATTATTCCCCGCCTCCCAACCTTACTCCTACAATTACCTCATTGCTTCTTCTTGGCCTTCCAACTTTGCTTGGCCCAGACTTCTATTTTCCTCGGTATCCTACTCTTGGAATTCTGCTGACTACCTACTTTTTCAGTTACTCCTACAAACCCCACCTTTCTAGTCCTTCTCTTCCTGGTCTCTCACTGGTCAAAGCCTGTTCCCCTCTGTGCACCAGCCATCCTTGCTATCACCATAACTGGCAAAATCAGAGGACAATTAACGTCACAGCTGATGGCAGTTATGTGAAACTGACTACTGTCAGATTCACTCCATTATTCATGCAGGCAGAGGGCCTGAATTACTGTCAGATTGAGAAATCATATGTCACATACCAGAGAGGAAAGACTGGATGTCCAGAGACTGTGGGTGGGTGGGTGGGTGCGGGCTTAGATGAGTATGATGTGAGAGATAAATCAAGGAAGGAGAGATGACTAATATTTCATAATTTAAGTAGTATAATTCAAGGTCTGTGAGGAGGAAGATTGGATCCAAATGCCTCAAGCAATGGAATCATATTTTTGTGAACTCCTGACACGCATATAAAACAAATCCTAATTATGGGTCCCAAAATCTTGTTGAAAGTTGTGCCACCCAACCAAACCCACCACATTCACAACCTTCCTTTCCAGCTCATTAAATAAAAGACACACTATTTTCAGAATTGGCACTGAACTTTGGAACTAGATCTAAATTCTATTCTGTGGATTCATTCCTCTGTTTTGGACAGCTCTCCAAATTCTTTCAAATGTCAGCACTGTCACAAGACTTTTGGGTCAACTGTGCAAGGGCAAGGTCATACGCAAGATACACACAAATTTACCTGACCGTCACATGTGGATCTTCTGATTGTAGTGATTCTATTTAAATGAATTGATTTCTCTTGAAATTTTGCTGGATCAGAAAACTAACTTGTGAATTGGTTGATCTGGAAGGCACTGACAAACGTCATTCCTTCAGATAAAAATACTAAACTGAAATCATGAGCTTATTACATCACCCCTTTTCCTAGTGGATAAATGTGTACACTGAATAATTTATTCCTTGGGATTTAAGATCTGTGAACACTGTGGACACCCTCAAAAGCAGTTCAAGACCTACTTGTTAAGGCTTGCCTTTATGTTATTTTCCTACTATTTCTATTTATTCCGTTTTTTAATGTTTTGTCTGTATGTATGCCATTGTCATTATCTCCTCTGTGAAGCACTTTGTGATGCCTCTGCTCTTGAAAGGTGCTATTTAAATAGAGCACTTACTTTATTAATGATAACATATGACATGTGACATATTTGTTAAACATGCTTCATTTTGTGAAGGCCAATTATTGGCTGAACAGATGTAAATGTGCCAGTGTAAATGTGCTGCAGTAGGCCTATAGAGACTATCACTTGTCTTTGTGCTCTCTAACGCAGAGCAGCCGCTTTTTCCTACCATTCCATTCAGCAGCCCCTCAAAGGCTGTCAGCTGGTTGCGGTTTGGATGGGACAGCACCAGTTTGGCCACACTTGCCTCTCTCAGTGGCCAGCTTTTACAAGCTCCGGTTTAGCAGAACAGAGACAGAAAAACAGAAAGAATCAAAGGAGGAAACAAATGCATTTTAATTATTTGCCAATACAAAGGGCAAAACTCCCATTGTGGTTATGTTTTTTTGTTTGTTTGTTTGTTTGTTTTTGTTTTTTTTTCCTCTCTCTGTTCAGCATCACTTCAGGGAGTGCTCAGCAGCCATGTTTGCACAAACACACAACATATGCCAAGTCCACAATCCACTCTTCTCAATAAGGTCTCTCTCTCTCTGTTTTTCTCTCTGCCTCTATATCTCTCTTGGCCACCCAGCAGTGGGAGGGTGCTTGAAGCTGCCACTCATTAAGGTGAACTGTTCTGAGGCACAGTGTCTCCTAATGTCTCTGCTGGGAGCCAGAGTTCATCAGAGCAGGAGCAAACAGCAAACAAATAAGTTTTTGGAGCATTAACAACTATGTTGGTCAGGGACAGAAGTTAAGTGCTGTGTTTGTGCCTTGTAATAAAAAATAATTTAGTCAGTGGGCTTATCAGTTCATTATCAGCAACTGACAATACAATCTTAAGGTCTCAAACTCACCTTTCTGGTGCTTTTGACTGTATCACATGACCTTGATCAACTGATGATGTTTGCTCAGTTACCATGGAAAACACAGATGGTCAAACTTTATTCTAAGTGGTTCTTATGTTAGATGTACCAGTGCATGTTTTTCACTGAATACTAGATTCAGTTTGACCTGGACCTACTCTGTCAAGTCAATTTTTATTTATATAGCGCCAAATCACAACAGACGTCATCTTGAGGCACTGTACATGAGGAGCAGGTCTAGACCGTACTCTTTATATTATAATATTTGCAAAGAGAGACCAAACAATTCCTACCATGAGCAGCACGAGGCAACAGTGGCGAGGAAAAACTTCTTTTTAAGAGGCAGAAACCTTGAGCAGAATCAGACTCAGAGTGGGTGGCCATCTGCCTCCACCATTTGGGTTAAGAATGAAAGAGAGAAGGGGGTGAGGGCAAGAGAGGGAGAGAAAGAATAAGGCAAAGAGAACATAGCATAATACAGATTCCATGTAGAGAAGTAAGTAATTTTAATAATAGTAGGTCCCAAAATTCAATTCAATTTTATTTACGTAGCATCAAATCACATCTCAATCACCTCATCTCATCTCAAGGCACTTTTCATATAGAGCAGGTCTAGACCTACCATGAGCAAGCACTAGGCGACTGTGGCAAGAAAAAACTTCCTTTTAAGAGGCAGAAACCTCGAGCAGAACTGGACTCAGGGTGGGGGGCCATCTGCCTCGACCGGTTGGGTTGAGAAGGGGGGGGGGAGAATAGCAAAAAAATGTAAGGTGGTACCAATAATACAGTAATAGTAATGATAGAAATGATAATTAAAGTGTTAACTGCTAATGTAGCAATAAAACTAATAGCAGTACAGGTAATTTATAGCAGCAGGAGACTTGTCAAAACTGGCCAGAGATCTTTGGAGAACTTACCTGACAGAGGGTCGAGAAGACAGGTAGTAGGTTTAGAAGCCAACACCAGCTTAGACAATGAATCAAGAGATACCGTGTCAGTGGAACTAGCAGTAGTAGGTTGACATGACAAGGTACTAGTAAATTAAGTATTAATAGGAATGAGGCATCTAGTGTTTTTATTAGGAAATTTAGGTGGCCTTTTATTCAGTGCTTTGTGGGACACTTCACTGCTACCAGTGGTGGGCGCTGTGAGTAATATGGCAGGACAGCAGCAGGTCAGGGCGGCCCCAGAAAGAAGGGCAGTTGTCCACAAAACTATATCCCTGCTCACTACAGTGAAGAGCCAGCCAGCGAATCAGAGAAGTTGGCCTGCTGTACACCTCATCATTACCCCACATGGGTAAGGGGACAGAGACAACTAATCGATGCAGACACATCTTTCTGGCAAACTTAAATGTCCTGGCTAGACTAGCTTTTGTGACCTCAGACTGCTTCATTCTAATGATATCGGTGCCGACATGGATGGCAATGTTGCTATAGCTAGTTCCCTGTTTCTCCCTGCATGATGCCAACACCTTAACATTATCCTCTATGTTGGAGGCTCTGGCCCCAAGTAGGCAGAAAACATTGGATGGTGAAGCTAACCCAACATTGCGAGTGATAGAGTCCCCTTTGTGTAACGTACATTGTTTAACCCTGTCAGCGGGAGTGGGGGAGGCATGCAGGTGAACAGGACTACCAAAGGGGCTAGCAAGGGTCTAAAACCGGTTTGCAGTCAGGAGAGGCGACTGCAGACCAGGCCACACAACCCGTTGCTTGCTCTTTCATGCCCCACCACGCCAACGAACAGGGACGAACTCCGCACACACTACCAACGAGGCTAAGCTAGCAGGCTCGCTATCTGGAGTGCCCATCATATCTAAGGTAATGCTAGGAGAAAGGAGCTGTACTAATTGATGGACACACCTCTCTAGCAGAGACACCCTGTCTAACACAAGTTATTGTAATTGTCATTAATTAGATCTTGAATGACTGATTAATAACATGGTATGCATTATTACGTAACTGAACACAGCTGAGAAGAACTGCTTGTAGTCTTAATCTGGTGGGTTCAATTTGAGCTCCCTCACTTGTATAATGTAACAAAGTGTAAACACTGAGGTTAGTGATATTTCTAAGATTGACAATATCTGTTGAAATTCTAATATTCATTCAAGTTAACTGCCTAGTGTTTTAAGTATTTGTTGAATAGTGTTTCAGAGGACCCAGTACATTTTTCATTGTTATTTGTGCCTTTATAGGTAATTAGAAAACATGTAATTTAATATGAAAACACTAACCTAGATGTTTTCTGTAGCAATACAATGTGTGAAGGGAAATCCAAATATTTGATTTCTATTATTTTCTGAACTTGAGCTGAGCTTATCGGTCTATCGGTGCCCCGATAGCTGAATGGTTAGGGCCCTTAAAGTAGCAGTGGGTCTACTCCAATGTCTAAGCTCCTCACCCTATCCCCTAAGCCTGATCCAAGACACCTTGTGGAGGAAACTTGTTTTGGCTGCTTGTATCAGCGATGTCATTGTTTGCATCACTACCCAAAGCTTCTGACCATAGGTGAGGGTTGGAATATTTATCAACTGGTAAATCAACAGCTTCATCTTATGGATCAGCTCCCTCTTCACCACAACAATCTGGTCTGCATTACTGCTGAAACTGCACCAATCTACCTGACAATCTCCCAGTCCATCTGATCCTTAAACTCATTCACTTAGGGCAGCAACTTACCCCCAAACAGTAGAACCATGGTCTTAGACTAGAAGTGCTGACCCTCATCCTGACCACATGGTCTGATGAAGCCAACAGAACCACATCATCGAGTTCCCAAACCGTACATTCTCCCCACCTCTGCTGCAACTTGAGATCCTGCCCATGAATATCACAAATAGCATCAGAGACAAGGGACAACCTTGGCAGAGTCCAGCACCCACTGAAAGCCTGTTTGACTTTATGCCAAGATCACGAACATAGCTCTCACTTTGGCTATACAAGGAGCGAATGGCTCATAGAAATGGCCCCAGAACCCCATAATGCTTGCAGTACCTTATAGACTGGATGGTCAACCTTCCATTACCCCCTTACCACTCCTGCAAAGGTAAAGAGCTGGTCCACTGTTCTTTGGCAAAGATGGAATCCACATTTCTCTTCCTGAATCCGAGGTTTGACAGTTGGTTGAAGCCTCCTTTCCAGTACTCTGAAGTAGACTTTCCCAGGGAGGCTGAACAGCATGATACACAAATAATGGAGCACCCTCCCATACCACTTTTTGAAAATGGGAACCACCATCCCACAGGTCCTGACCTCCATGTAACATTGAAGGCATGTCAACAGCCCAACAGTGTCCACAGCCTTAAGCATCTCTCAACAACCTCTACTAACTCAGGGGAGGTCTCACCTATATCGTTGGTCTGGTTCAGGAGCTCCTCAAAGTGCTCTTTCCACCACCTAACAATATCCCCAGTCTGGGTGAGCATTTCCCCTTTCCTGCTGGACACAGCCTAAGCCAAGCCCTGCTTCCCCTACTGAGGCATTGAGCAGTTTGCCAGAACTTTCTTGAGACAAACCAAAAGTTCTTCTCCATAGCCTCCCCAAACTCCTCTCACACCTGTGTTTTTGCTTCCATGACTGCTGAAGCTAAAGTCCCTCTGGCTTCCCACTAGGTATGGCTGGTCGGATGCTTCAGGAGGTCCCTGGGCCAACCAAGTCCAAAAGGCTTCCTTCTTAAGCTTGACCACGTCTTTCACTGCCAGGGTCCACCAACATGTTCTTGGTTTGCTTTCGTCATTAGCCAGCGTTAGTTATCACAAATCTGAAACAGCATTCCAGTGTACGAGGTCACAGAGGAAGAGATTCTCAAAAGCTCTAAACTGTGCCTCGCACAGTGACTGGGCACCAGGTAAGTTGTCCCTTTGCTTGTGTTCTGCACTGAACCTTAAAGATGATCAAGATTTTTTTTTAAATTTACTCTGCTCAAAGCTCATTGCCTATTGCATATTGCATCAGGGTAAGAGACACCCCCTGCTTCTGTGAAAACTGGTGTGACTGCTTCTTTCCTAAAGAATTTACATTTTTATAACAGTTATCACTCGCACCTGCTGTATGCACATTACTGTTCTGTGCTCCATTCACTCTCCAAGCTTTTTGATCACACCTTGCACATTACTTTTGCATGTTGTAGCATAATTCTACCTATGAAGGTACTGATAATGAGAAATTGTGTAATAAAATTTGTCTCACATTTACTGTTCAATGTTGTTTCAAACACATGCATTGATTTGTGAGTGCTGTTCATTTCTAACCTTTGTACAGTGGTTATATAGTACTCAACCTTTGACCTCTAGGAAGAGATCAAAGGTCATTGCTCAGTGGACTACTGGAGGAGGATAAAGGAAGACATTCACATCCAATGCCAGAGTCCATCTCTGAATAAAGACAAGGGTTATGATATTACATTATATACAACCACAAGTTATAACATGACAGAAGGATCACAGAGCTGAAAGCCCCAAAAGCAACAAGGTTGTTAAAGTTTGACCTTCCTTTAATGTAGACACACAGAAGTGTATTTGAGGATTCAATTCAATTTTAGTATTTTCTGTTTTCAAACCTATTGTGCCAACCAAAAATATCTGAATGTGAGGCCATATCTGAATATGAGGCCAACATACAAAGATGAGGTACTGTTTTAGACAGACTTCAGGAAAATTACAGCATCACTGGTGTGTTCAAATGCATGACCTATTTTTACATTTTCCTCATTGTCCATTTAATATCACATGCATTTAGGGTTCCAGAAGCAGGTAGAGGGAGTCAATAATTGGACTAAGTGTATTAAGTGTGAAACTTTGACACAGTCTGCTACCAAGAGTCAATGCTGGTTTCTTTTATCTTCTAATTTTAAAAAATATCTATCATATATATATTTACATATATGTATTTTTTATATATACATCATAAGAGTCATATACAGTGCATTCAGAAAGCATTCAAATTCAAACCCTTCAATAATGATTTTTTGAAAATTACATTGACATTCAGACCCTTGCTGCATTGGAAGAGTCAATCCCAGCTGACATTGGGTGAGAGTTGGGGTACACCCATCACGCGGCCAACATAGTATATAGAAAAAAAAACCATTCACACTTAGAGTCATTTAGAGTCTTTGGACTGTGGGGGGAAGCTGGAGTACCCAGAGACAACCCATGTAAGAAAACCCAGGGTGAAAATGCAATCTCCACACAGAAAAGGGTTGAAACCTGGAACCCTCTTGCTGTGAGGTGACAGTATTAACCACTGTGCTGCCCCAATTAAGAACATTCTCCCATGTTTTCATGGCCCTGATGCTCTGTCAGACATTCAGTGGTCACAGTCAATGGTACACATGTTACAAGTGTTACAGAGTTAGGTTTGGGAAAAAATCATGGTTTGGGTTAAAGTAAGTACTTCCTTGAGGTTAGAGGACATTCAATGTCATGGTAACCATAATAACCACATAGTTAGGGTTGTGGAATGTTCATGGATAAAATAAACAATGATGACCATTGGTTTCAAACACAAAACAAACAGCTGGCTATGTTTTGTGGACACATCCATACACCCCAGCCTCTTCCTCATAATGCAGACTTTATGCTATATTACCTGACTTCCTCAAATGCAAGTCACTACAGCCACTAAAGGTCATCTAACAATAAAATCTAATTATGGGTTGCAATAAGCTGCCGCTCAGATGACCTATGGGCTTGTTTTTTACAAGAGGTCAGTCATAAGTGAAACTACATTTCCATCATCCACTGCTATACATTTTGCTTCCTCTGAACAGAGTAAATGCGCTGGAAAATACTTTCCAACTTCTGCCACTGCCAGTAATGTTTGTATTATTTCTTTCTTTTGGTAAACAGCAGTTGAAATGTAGAAAGGTGACTGAGTCTTCTTTGTGATCATCTCATTTATTAATACATGTATATCACTCATATCTCATTAACACTGATGGTGATCAATTGTTGATGCCACATGTAGCATCTTTACATATGATGTCATTTAAAAATATACTTAAAATGCAGTACAATATGTTTTTGCTTTTTTGCTCTTGAGTCAGTGCTGGAATAATTTTGTTGAACATACAGGTTTATGTGTCTATACCTCAGTGATGGAGGTGATTTTTACTTTGTCCACCTTTCATTTTGGTCTACTTTATAAGGGAGTATAAAAGACACTGTCAAACTGGAATGCAAAGCCAAACACCATCCAACACCACATGCAGATTTCCCAGCAGGCCTTGTATACTTTCTCTCTTTCCAACCAAAATTACACCTTTATCCATCCTCCCCCACCTGCATCCCTACTCCAGCATTTCACTCTTATCTTCTTGCCTCATATCTCCAAATCCCTTTTTATTGGGATTTATCGAGGCTTTTATCACTTTTCATATAAAGGGGACAGGGAGTATTTCCCCTCCTTTTTTCAATGTTGCCCATTTACGGCAAAGAATTGGCGCAATTTCCGATCTCTCTACTTTTCTTTCCTGACAGTCACATTAGCATGTCATTACTGGGGCTTTCTCTGCCCTCCCAGTGGATCTGAAGCTCTGAGGACCAAGCACTGGAGAGACAAAGGGCACCAGCTGCACCCACTTCTCCTCATCCATCTCTTTATCCCTCCCTCTCTGCTCATCCCTCTTTTTCTCTTCATTCCACGCTCGGCCTGACTTGGCGACATCCTGACATTCCCCGTAGGTTTTGACTTGGCCAGCAGCCGATTCTGGTGATGGAGGCATCTGACAGAGAGTTTGTTGTTTTTCATTTACATCCAAACCTTTTACTTTTTCGTTTTGTATGTGAAATGTTATGTCGACAATATATGCGATTAGACTCATTCAGTTGTTGAGCAAGTAGAGTGAGTAGTATTTAATCACTGATGATATGGGGTTGTAAATTGCTGGGCTCAGAGTGGGAGCCTTCCCTGACTCTGTAATCGCTGGGTTTGTTTGCTACAACAGGTTTATATATCAAGGACCTTCAAAAAGACACATATCAGGACACACAGGCCTGTTTGAGGAGATCTGAGCCAGGTTGTAGTGAATGAAATTACAATGGAACCCATAGAAGATTCTAATGGCCATTGTTAACCATGCGTTAGGACTGCTGCATTGTTCTGAAAACTATTCAATAACACCATTATAAAGAACTCTGGAAGACCATCTTGAATGATCTCAACGTCCACTTCAGTGAGTCCTGGGAACCTTGTTAGACTCATGGAACCTTACTCTGAGGATCCCCTAAAACCCTTCTTAGACCCCTGGGGTCTATGTTTGATTTGGATTAAGTTATAGTGCTTCCTCTGGAAACTTCTCAAAGACCCTTGAAAGTACTACTAAGAACCTCTGTAGATCCATAAAACATCCTCTAGAGCTTCAGTGGGACTTGTGAAATGCTCCCAATACCCATGAGAACCTTAGTAAGCCATAGGAACCCTTTCTTTTGCACCCCTGCAGTGACTTGTGTGGACCTCAGTGTGTTAAATTATATGACTAGAAAATCCTCAAAGACCCATGAAACCCCATCAAGTCTTGAAGTTATACCTGGAAACTCTTTAAAAACTCTTTCTAACATTGAAACAAATTTCAAATGGAGGTCCTTGAAACATCCCTAGAAACCCACTAAGATCCCATAGAAGGAGGTCATGCCCTGGGAATTTCCTCCCTGAGCACTGGATGACACCAAGATACCTCTGAAATCCCTAAGAACCTGGATGGTCCCCAGAAAATCTTCAAAAACCCTGGATTGCAACAAGGACCCATGGAACATCGAAGCCAATCTGAAAACTATTATGTTAAAAGAGCCAAAGAAGTCATTCAGGAAAGCAGGTGCAAGTGACAGCTTTACTCCCTGACACAGTCTGACAACCTGATCATCATTCATAATTCCAGCAGGACTAAGCCCTGTTGTTAAAACCTGCCAGTCAACCCCTGGACCAGCTTAAATCTCAGGAAAAAAAATCCTTCTCCTCTTAACCAGTCTGACCAGTCACATCTCCATGTATGAATATGTCACATGGCAAATCCTGCGATGGGGCAGCCTTAATAATCCACTTTTTAAATCCTTAATTCCTAATGTGTCCAATCCAATAACCTGGCTGACCTGCTATGTTAGAGAAGGTTGACGAGATCAGTGTTAAATTAAATGCTCTTTAAGAAATTAACTTTCTTCTCTGTAGCTCTGGAGCTTCCTTTGTGTGCTTTGTGTGCTGCTTTACCAGGTTTACTGGGTTCTATATTGTATATAGAGCAGTGTTTAAGCCTGTAACTGTAATTTGATTTACAGTATGTTTTGTATTCATGAAGTCACTGATGACCTCATCAATGTCACTCTCCAGCTTGATTGGCACAGCACTACTATCAATAATAATGGCAAAATATACACATTTTCCATTAAAAGAAAAAAATCTCAGACCTCTAAAATCAAAAGAATTTTGTTCAGAAAATTATAGATCAATTTATAAATCAATTTTTTACCTTTGTCAACATGGTATGGTATTTTTTAAATAATACAAGACATATCATGAGTGAAATAAGCAATCAATGCCATGGCTGAGTATTTCAAATGCGGAACTGCAGTGCATCAATGACAGTCTCAAAGACTGTGTGTGGGGTGGGGCAAAAGAAATCTGAAACTTCAGTACAGAGAGCGAGAGTTTACATTAACACAGACTCTAACACTGTGTAAGACATTGTCAGTTACGAGCCAACAAGCAACAAACAACATAAACAAATAAAAGATGCTACTACACTTACCATTATGACACATCTGCTATTCTCCAATTTTGGTGCGTGGAAACCAGTCAACCTGGTGCAAGCAGCAGTGAAGGGCAGAGCATATTCACAGATCCAGAATTTCACAGTGAGGAGGTAAGTGTAGATGTGCTTCCACATTTTATTTATTTATTTATTTATTTTGTGGGAAAACTATGTTAAACAAAATATTCATCATAGCTTAGTATTTTACATACTAATAATGTGTCTGAAGGGGAGCTTTAAATGTTCTCATGAATGTTTTATCTATTTCTTCTTATTCTATATGATATAACTAGTTGAGATAGCTTTCATGACATGCACAGATTTTTTTTTAATGTACACGTCCAGACAGGCCAGATTGATGCCCCCTGAGAGACGCAAAGCATCTTGGGGTACATGCCCTGCTGCCATACCTCCCATCCTCCACAGCCCCTCTTATGCATGATGGGAAGGCTATCACTTTAACTGATGAAAGCAACAACCCCATCTCGGGGCATTAACTTGTTTATCTCTCAGTCGGTGATGACAGAAAGAGGAAAAGTTTCAAGCTCGGCTGCTCATTGTGGGCCAGGGAGATAGAGGCAGGCAAAACAAAAGGCAGCCAGAGAAATTTGCATGGTGCTCAATTATACATTAGCGAACATCACTTGGCAATCTGTTCATATCAATTTAATTGGATTTTAATACTGCCTGTGATCTTGTTTCCTAATTAACAGCAGCGGCTGGCAATAAAGCAGAAGCATGCACCCAGCAACACCTTTGATCCGGGCCATATGGACTTGCTTGGAGCTCATTGGTAGGGGGAGAGAAAAATATCAGTCACCTAAATATGGGCCTATGACAAGCCAGCAGAAAGGGGACTTCACTGAGTGTGTGTGTGTGTTTGTGTGTGTGCATGATTATGGTCCTCATCGTTGTTGGGTAGATGTGTGTGTTTTTCTCACTGCATGTCTGAATTTGCTGCTCCCTGTCCATGTGTGTGCATATGTGTGTGTATCTATGGGTTGGGCCTTGGATATGTATGTGTACAAGCCCATTAGTGTGTGTATGTGCCTGTCTGGGGGTGGAGGGATCAGCGCAACCCCCAGATGGCGGATATCGCTCCTGCCTTGCACCTTCATTGATTAATTTCTTCCCTGATTGGTTGTGATTACTGATAACTAAAACATGATCTGGGGATCAGATGCAAATCAGCTCAGAGGGGTGGGGTGTGTGAGGGTGGAGGGGGGGCTGTTGATTGCTTTTTCAGATCTATTTAATTCTTGCCCCACTGCCCTCAACTGTAGATTGGAGGGCAGAAGGAGGGTAGAACTTTTTTTTCTGCTGGAACACATGCTAACTCAGGACAGCATCTGTCAGAAAGTTCATCATATTCTTTCTGTACTGTCCCACCCCACTGGCTCTCATGACTCCATGTTAGGTGCAGATGTCTGTTGTGGTCATGTTATACTAAGACTCATTTATACATTAAGGTCATCTAAAAATAATCATAATAACTAATAACAATATTCGACATCTGCTGCACTTTAAAGTTGGCCTTTGGTCATCTCTACAGAAGACCATAAGTAGCTGTGCTTTATTTGAGTGGGGAGACATAAATATCTTATTTACTCCCACATTTAATCAATTTAGTGCTTTCAATTAGTTGATATCCTTAGCTGTGGGTCCCTGTTTTAGACAATTTGGTTAAACACAAATTTATACAGGAATATGCATCAAGTTAATTTCAACACAGGGCTTATCTACAAGACAGGTAGATAGTTCAAGGAATAATGTAGGATCAACTTTAAGAACGAGTTCAACATTTTTCAAAAATATGCTTCCAAGGGTTACATGAGTTGGAAGATTTTAAACACCTAAATTAAAAAACTCAAAGACTAAAATAAAGTGAAATACAGCACTCATTAGTTATGTAACAATATCAAAATCTCACAATACCATAATACCTCGATAACAAGTCCATGATATGATATTTATTGCAATATTTTTTAAAAAGGCAAATGAAGACTTGGGGAAAAAAATCTGTTTATTGAACTATGAACAAGGCATTAATTTTAAAGTGCAAAAAACAGACAGTTGGATAATAAAGTGCCAAAAACAGTCAGTCATATTCCCCAACATGTAGCTAAGCAGAGTCTGGCAGTGTCTGCATATTGTTTTTTGTTTATCTGTCACCTTTTCCCCTCTCTCATTTTGTGACACAGGGAAACCAAAATGCTTCCACATGTCAGATCTAAAAGACACTGAAGCATCCACAGTTTCAAAGGCTTTGTCTCTCTCTCCACTGCTCTGTTCTCCCTCGACTCCAACACCGGCGTTCACCAGTTTCACTGTACTAGAGCCATAGATTTGAAGAGGGAGTGAGCAGAGCGCAAAGGATGATGTCTCTGTTCTCTGTTCTCATTTCCCTTCACTCTACTCCATCGCAGCTGTAACAACTCTTGTTCTCACGATATTGTGAAACTGATGATACCATTGCATCCCTAGTACTCACTGTTATTTGTACTTGCTTAATGGTCATGGCCCCTACTGAATATAACAATCACAGGTATTAGGGATGTGGAGATTTTTGTCAAGGCTACAAATAATTCTCCAACAAACCTCCATGATGGCTGACTACAAGGGCTGATGGGAGATTTGGGATTTGACACCCAAGCCACAGAAAGGCACATGACAATTTGAAAAAAAGAATCTATTAACATCAACAGGTCAAATTAAAACACAGCCTTCTTAGATGCAGAATTATTCTGAGCTGTAGACACATGGCAGCTAGAAGAGAGGAAGCCCTGTGCCTTTTCTTTTTGTTGCAATCCCTGTTCTTTTGTCTTAATGTTGGTTCCAGAGAAGCAGTCAATATAAATAGCTGTCAAGAACTACTACAGATCGGAATGACACACCAACACTCCATTATGAGTGTTTTCCCAACACTCCCACCAGATCCCAGTGAAGACAACCAGAGCACTGGCATTAGACAGAGAGAGGAAGCAGAATTGAGGCTGCAGGGCCAGCTTCCTAGCACAAACTCCTCACAAACTACCACTGCCCAGCATCCTCACTGCAGCAGAGGTGGACTGTGTATATACAGACATAACTCTATTTGGTGAGCAAATGTGGCTATCATAGAGAAGTATTGCTCCCCTGACTTAGAGTTTTTGGCACTGAAGTGTTGGCCCCTTTACCTGCCATGAGATCGCTCTGATATTATTGTTACATCCATTTACTAACACTAATCATAGCTACCAGCTAGCTGTAATGAACAAACTACAGAGTGCTTAATGCTTCTTCCTATCAAATTGTAGACTTGGCCTGAAAGACTATTCTCTCAGGCACAGTCATTCAGCATAGGCAACCACAGCTGACATGACTACAAACTGGTGGCACTCACACCCATTACTATGAAGTGCTTTGAAAGGCTGGTTTCAAAGCAACAACCTGAGTCTTAGTCAGCCTGTATACATATGGATCAAGTTTTTTTTTTTTTTTGACAAAACATTTGCAGACAACCAGAATTCGGCCCCACCTTTCCTCTTGCTCCACACGGCTGTCTCTCTCTCTCTCTACATTTATGAGTAATGATATATATGTATACCACAACATAGTCCTTAAATTTGCAGATGATAAAACAGTGGTGGGGGCTGATCTCAAATGGGGATGAGCCAGCTTACACCGATGAAATCTGCAAATTGATGTGGTGCTCACAAAACAACCTGAAGAAAAGCAAAAAACTTAATATAGACTTCAGGAGACACTGTGACCTATTTCTTCTTTACATTAATGGAGTAAACATGGAAATGGTTCCCAGTTGAAAATTTCTAGGAAATCACATCACAGAGGACCGCACATGGACAACTGACATTGCTGAGGAGGACACAACAGACACTCTACTTTCTAAGGACATTTAAGATAATCAAAATATGCATGCAGCTGTTTGAGCCACTGCTTCATTGTGTACTAAAGTTCTGCATCACAGTGTGGTATGCTAACTGGCTCACAAGAAAGTTCTCAAGAGAGTCATTAACACTGCCCAGGGTATCATCAGCCATTCACTGCCCTTACTGGAAAGCATCTTCAGATTGTGCTGCCTCTGTAGAGCCAGCAACATTCTTTCCCCTGTCACCATCTCTTCATCTCTTCACCCTATTGCCCTCTGGGAGACACAACAGGGCCATAAACACCGGTACCTCAACTTAAAAACAGCTGAAAATCACTGAACAATGCAAAGCACTGCCCTGCATCATCCTAACATTTCGCACAACCCCCCCCCCCCCCCCCAATCTCCCCACATCTCACCATCACTGACTGTCATGTCCAGTAACTGCTGGAAAGTATCTAACTATATTCAATATCCACTGTTTTCAGATTACAAATGCAATGATATTTTTTATACACTGTTTAGTTGTGCAATGCCAAGTTGAGAAATTATTATGTGCATTTCTACTCTGCCTTCACAGTAGAGGATAAGGATGCTGTTGTTGGTAGAAGGGAAGACTGGAAACAAACTGTGTCAGTCTCTCCCCACAAACCAAGAACTGTCTTGCACTTAACTGATTGGCCCAAAACATGTGTTGTTGTTCTCTGATATGAGAGAAAGAATGGTTTGAATGATCTCTATTTTTCTGTTTTCCTGTTTTCTCCAAATGAATTTGACTACTCTAATTAAAACTGATGACCAGAGCTAAACCCAAATTGTAATAAACTGCACTCTGCAAATGCAAACTGGATATTTCTTCTTTTCACTGATAACCTACTGGGAGGCATTTATTGTTAAACAGCCATAAAAAATGCAATGTACACTGATCAGCCACAATATTAAAACTATTGACAGGTGAATTGAATAACATTAATCTGCTGGGAAACCTCGGGTCCTGACATTCATTTGGATGTTAATTGACACGTACCGCTGACCTAAACATTGTTGTAGACCAAGCAAACCCCACAAAAAAAACCCCAAAAAAAACAAAAACAAAACACAAAAACTGCTCAGAAATATCTATAGGTACACAACAAAGAGCCCAAGGTGTTGACCTGGCCTCCAAAATCCCCAGATCGCAATCTGATCCAACATCTGTGGGACCTGCCACCTCATGCTGCCAAAACAGCTCGGACTCATCAGGACATGGGCACAGGACCTCTGAGGGTGTTCTGTGGTGTCTGGCACTGGGACATTGGCAGCAGATCATTTGGGTCCTGTGGGTTGAGGGGTGGGACTTCCATGGATCTGGCATGTTCTGGTGCATTCCACAGGTGCTGGATCAGATTGGGATCTGTGGAGTTTGGAGGCCAGGTCAACACTTTGGGCTCTTTGTCGTGTTCCTTGTGACATTTCTGAGCAGTTTTTGAGTTGTGGTGGGAGCATTGTCCCACTGAGGGTTGGGTTTGCTTGGTCTACAAAAATGTTTATGCGGGTGGTAAGTGTCAAGTAACATCCAGATGAATGTCAGGACCCAAGGTTTCCCAGCAGAACACTGAATGGTTGTTCAAACCAAACATTAGTGAAATCCACCCTATTCCTGTGTTTGCATCACATTATTTTCTTTTCCATATTTAGAAACATCAAGCTTTTAAATACGTACAGCTTTCACTCATGAAAATAGCATTCCTTTTGAATAAAGTGACTTGTCTACCCCCTGTCTACCCCCTGAGTGTGTTAAGAATAAGCACTGAGCCTGTAATGTATCTCAGTATACCTGTTAATACACAACAGGGGACCTGTATGCTAAAAATTAGCCCCCTCAATACTGATTGCATGATATATGGTTGATTTTATATACATTACTATCCATTCTGTATTGTTAATTGAGTCTTTCCCCTCTCTACAGCATTTATATACAATATCAACAGAGCACACATACTTTGGCCTGTGGAGGATAGAGTTTTCATTGTGTATCATTTACCCATCTATAATGTGAACTTGATTTCCCTATGCAAAGTTTAGAGGTTTATCTTGACATCATTATCCCAGTTTAGAGTGGCCTCTTTATGCAGAGTCAATTAAGTGGGGATGGAGTGCTGCTTAGATTCATGGAGGGAGAAAAAAAAGGTGTTTTAGAGGAGAATGGGGAGGAACTTTAAATACAAGCAAGTCCTTTACAAGCACACCATTGCAAAGAATTCATTTTAAAGACAATGCATAAATCTACATCTAAATCTGAAATCTCTCCCTCAAAATGTCAGACAGCTAGAAACCCATCCAAAGGTTGCCATCCTGAGAAAATAATGTATTTTACATGATAAATAGTATCATTGCCAAAAAAGCATATGGCCACAAAAAAACACACAAATTACAACAAAAAACATGAGCCATTAGATCCATCCTCTGAAACTATATTTTTTTATGGCTTAAGACATGATGTTGACCTATGATATGTGTAAGGATTTATACTAAGAAGACTGAAGCACTCTGTTTATTTTATCTTACCAGAATAAATAAATCTCCAAATCAAATTGTTTACTCTATGTGACTAATTGTGCTCTTTTTTTCTTTATCTTCTGAGGAAGGTCATTTCACTCTTTTGTTTCAATGAGAAACAAATGTTCTCTGTCCAAGTATTTAATTGAAAGAGAGTAGTTAATGCCACAGAATGAAGGGAAGCCGCTTACACAGAGGTGTCCCCAGCTCATTATTCTTGTGTTTTTATTTTTTCTGTCTCCCTCTGAGATTTTAATATTGGCAAATCATGTCTTTGATTTTTTTAAAAGTTGGGAATAAAATAATCTAAAAAGAAAAAAAGAAAAAAAAATCACAGGATGCAATATAGACAAAGAACATGAAGTATGTAGGAAGTTAAAGAACAAATGAGTGGTGGTGAAAATATGTATGTGCATGTGTTTGTGTATGTGTGAGAGTATGTGTGTATGGGAGTCTCATTGGATTAAAGGTCTATTGTACTGAAGAAGAAGCCTTCAGGCGCTTTCATTTGGGGACGATTTAGGGTCTTTTCTTTGCAAATGAAATTATTCCCTTCATAAACACAGTGTTTTCTCTCTGTCAACCACGTGCAGCTCCATCTCATTGTTAGCTGTGGGAGCATTGTGATTGTAAGTATAGCTATAGTTCAGAGTTTTTCCATACAGGCTAGCGTCTTCAAAGTATCACTTGGAAATCTCACTCCTCTTTATCAACAAGTAGATTAGAATATATTGAGCATCCAAGCCCATGCCTGTATACAGCCTCTATACCTGTGATCATCAACTGGCAGCCTGCAGGCCAAGCAATGCTTCCCTGGCCTGCAGAATAATAATGAATTCAGTAAATGTGAGCCAGTAAAAGAGAGGAGAAACAAGCTGAACACTCTGGCCGATGTGAGGAGGTCTAAGAGCATTTTCTAGTTGGGCCTAACATCCAGTCTGCTCACACTGATACAGGCAAATAAAAGATAGCATTCATTTATAAGACAACAGTAACAACAATAGGTTAATTAGGCCCAAATAATATATATATATATATATATATATATATATATATATATATATATATATATATATATATATATATATATATATATATATATATTTTATTTGAAAGTCTAGACCCCACACTTTGTAAAGTTCTGGCCCTTGGACAAATGGTGATGATAGCTGAGACCCCTGCTCTACACATCATTTATACAAAGATTCCACAAAAAAAGAACCGAGAGAAGCCAGGGAATGTTTCCATTAGTATTGAGGATATAGTATAGTAAGGTCTGGTTACAACAGGTCTGCTGTCTGTCTGAACACACACTGTGGATTAAGAAGAATAAGAGAGCATGGTTACATGCACACTAGTATGCAGGTTTTGCACCTTAACCTGATTTTGATTAAAATGGAATATCTCATTAAAATTAGATATGATTTTTACACAAAACATAGTCTGTTTTTTCAGCAGTATCCTGGTTTTTTGATAGTGGATCATCTAGGTTGTTGTGGTATATGTTCATACTCTTTTTGTCTATTGTCAGTCTGTCATCTATGAATGAAACTTGAAATCATTCAAGATTTTGAGGTACCTGTCCAGGTATTTCTTCAACACTATTATCTCACTGTGATCTCATCTTTTCAGACTTCAGACTTAAACATTCATTTGCATCAGTGTGCAGATCTTTTACATCATTTATTTTAGGTTTGTTTTACTGAGAGAGAACTAATGTAACTGGCGTTGATGAAACACAACAGACAGTAATCAGACACTAAAGTAATTACATACCATTGTATCCTGGTTTCTACTGGAGTATTTCAAAGAGCATGCTCAGGTACCTCTAAATTGGTATAAGAGCTTAACTAGGTTTCTAAATCAAGATGCATTTGCGAGCATTTGTGCTTTGTACTTTGTAAGGGTTTTGGACAGCAAGAAATCGCTCAGTAAAGGGTTAATAAATTATTTACAGGTCAGTTTAACTGAAAACAGAACTAATGAACATTTGCAAACAGTATATGTACAATAAATAAATGGTTTATTGCTCATTAAGGATGCACTTTAAGGATATTTTAGTGTTTACCAATGTAATTGTGAACAAATATAACTCCATCCAGTACTGGCTCAGTAATAGTAACTGCTTGATGACATAATATATACACATACATATAAAATGGTAATGGTGGTAATCAAATATAACTCCATGTCCTTGTGGGTTTTAACATATTTGAAAATTTTAATCCTGCTTGTTTTTACATGTGTATCAACACTTGTTCAAGTGGTTCATCATATGTCATTGTAAACCATTACAACTATGTTTTAGAGTTATAAATTATTCATTAACTGTTTATAAATCAGTTCTGGATTCTTTATAAATGGTGTTATAATTTTGCTTACAACTACATTATAGTTTGTTGCTAAGCATTTTTATGTTTGTATGCTGCTAAAATTACAAAAACAATGGTTAAAAAAAAGTTTTTACAACAATCATCCAAGTCTGTAATTGTTAATGTTCCTAAGATAATCATAAATGGACTTTGGTCTGGAAGTGGTGACCAAAAAGTTGTCTAGTAGTCTATGGTAAATCCTTTGTATTTGCATTTCAGCATTGTTTTAGTATACAGCAGATGGAGAAAATATGGCTTAGCTGATGTTATATGTATGTTAATGAGCAGATCTTAAGCAATAAATCAGCCAACGAGCAATAGCAGCGTTGAGACACAACAGGATTGTGTTTGATACTAGAGGCATCTGGACCCAAGGCTTTATGTGAGCACTACAGCCAAGCTCCTTTGCTCAGTTCATACTGAGTACTGGGACTGATAATGACAACTGGTTCTCCAGCTGGTTTATTCTGCTCAGAGAGAGAGAGTGTGAGACAGCTGGTGGAGATAGTGGTATAGGTTATATAGGGTGGTGCTGTTCTTTGGTTGATAGGATTTAAAGAAAAAGTCTGGAAGTGTGTGTGTGTACATTTGTGTGTATTTGCCAGTTGGGTCTTGGCTTGACTTTTCGTAGTGAATACTGGCTTTTTTTTTGACAGGGCCTGTCCGTTGACTAGGGATCCTTTTCTCATTAAGCCCCCTCTTCCTAATCCTCCCTCTCAATTGAAACCCAGTCCACACCTCTCCTCCATCCAGGAAATAAAAAAGTGCTGTTTGTCAGGAGATGCACTGGCTCTCTCTTGCTCCTCCCTCCCTTCTTACCCACCCTTCCATCTCCACCTTACCCTCTACCTCCCTCTCTCGTTACTCTTTATCAATGAATACACCACTCTTGACACTAAAGACTTAACATCAAATGAGCTTGGAAATCCATTTTCACACTTTTGGCTGCCCATTTCACAGCTTTGTTTTTTTTTTTTTTTTCCGTATTTCAGAGGAGGCGAAGGGGAGAGAAGCTCACAGACACAGAATTGCCTTTGTTCGTCTGCCCTCTGGCCCTTGGTGCCCAGGCGGCCGGTACCACCGGGAGACGGCTAGAGGAGATCAAACGGGTAGCGGTGAGGAGCGCCAGTACCTGGCCCCTGAAGATGCCCCATGGCACATGCAATTAAATCAACCAGCTCGTAAAAAATTTCCTGGTACCGTCAATCAAAATAATTTACCCAGGCACAGTGGCTTTCTTAAAGGCGCACCGCTGCTTTTCTGACGGGCCCTGTCCACTTAATTTCAAAGCTCTTTATTCAAATCAGGGACGAGGAGGAAGTGCCAGCAAGCACAGCAACCAGGACTCTTATCCTCTAGCCTGCAGTTGTCTTCAAAAATATTGTGAAGCGCGTGTGTGTGTGCGTCTGTGTCTGTGTGTTTGTGGCAAGGGGTGGTGTGGGGTTGGTGGTGGTTTAGTGGAGACAGAAAAGAGGCACCCGGTGAGGCAGCATGTCATTTGAATAATACACTGGACACTTTCAATCTCCCAGAACATTTAAGGCAAGGAAGCATACACAGTGCCCCTGATCGCCACGGTAGAGAGCAGTTAAAAAGACATGCATCGAAGTCAGATGGAGGTTAAACCCGAAAGTTGTGGTGACCAAAGAAGTGGGCTGAATTCAAAAACAGCACCACTGCTCCTCTGTGTGTTTTGTACAAGCATGTCTGTCTGTGTATATACAGTATATTGTTTCAGGTTAGGTTGTCTTATTCATCTGAAATCATGTTATCTACTGCAAACATAGCATTGACAACAACAAATAACATTTACATATTCTGTTTGCCACATCATACATACTGAAGTATGTGGGAATGAACTGGAATCAGTATTATAATCAGTTTTCTAACATGCATCCATAATCCAAAATATGCTTTCCCCATTCCTTTCCTTGCCTGTGAGGTATTTGTGGCCCATAATCAAGGTTGTGTTGATTTGCAAGTGATGACCAGCAAACACCTCACAAAGATACTGTACCCTAAAAATCTAATTTGGCCTTGCTCCATTCATATTACCTGCAATAAGTGACAGCATCTTGCCTTTCAGCGGCTTTCCTGCAGCCCTCTTTGTTCTATGGAAGGACTCTGGCCATTGTTCTATTATATTGTGTGGCATAAATCATGGGATGTCATCCACCCATACGGATGCTTTCTCTGAGAATCATCGAAACAGCAGGGTGCATCTTAAAGGCTTTTGTGTCTGCCTGACAGACAGCACGGTGTTGTTACCTGATTTAGACAAAGGTGGGTTTTCATGTTTTCTGTGTATTGTGTGTTTTTCCCCCTTCTTCTGACTGCTAAAGAACATGGAAGCTCATTGAGTTTTCTGATTTGGGTGTGCAGGAGAGTGAGGGGAAAGTAGAACTTGTGTGATATTCTGAAATGCTTGCCGAGTCAACATCAGCCTCACTTTGCATATAAACCCATTGAACTGTATTTTATAATGCACTTTAAGTCTGCAAGACAAGTTTTCCAGTGACCTCTCTTCTTGTCCTCACAGCCAGTGGAGGAGAGAAGGGAGTGGCAGTAATTGATGGGAACATTCCAGGCTTGTGGGCAAATACCCCAGGGGGAAAACTTGAAATAATGACCAAAATATTTTTGACATGTTAATTAAATGTCATACCACAATGGTGAATGTGCTGCAGATGGTATACTTTCAAAGCAAGGTAGAGTAATCAGATTCTTTTGAGTCAGTCCCTTTTCTTAACCTGAGTGCCTTCTATTTTTTTTCTTCAGAGGAAATAACATTGCAGCCAAGCCTGCAGTTTTCCTCTCCCTGCGAGTAGCTATCAAAAAAGAGAGATTCATCACTGACACAGAAAACAATGAAATCTGCAGCTCAGACAGAGACTATTTTTATCTAAATATACACTTAAATACATTTAACTGACCAGGAGGGGAGTATACAGTGGCTTCCAATAAACCAAGATAAAGTACTGCAATGGTACTTTGATTTGAGCGTCTTGGAACTGAAAACAAAATGGACTCCTCTATAAATCATGATAACACTGTGACTGCAAGGAGAAAAAAGAAGGGGGCGGTTATGTGAATGCCATAAGAAAAAAAAAGAAAAAAAAGTATGTGTGTGTGTGTTAAAGAACTGAACTCCATTGTCATGGTATGGAGGGAAAAGAGAAATCTGAAGGCAAGAGCATTTGCATACACTGGCAAGAGATCGGTATGTCTTTGGGAGAATGCCAACAGCACGTCAAAACTGACTTATGAGTTTCAGAGAGGTGGAACTCATGAAACCGGGCTGGGCCCTAAGCGAGTGCCCTGGGACACCTCTTGGCACAGACATCAGAGCTGCTGGACAAGGCAGTGAGACAGAAAACCTGTCTGTGGTCAAATAAAAAGCCATCAATTTCAACCTGGCTCCGCTGTTACAGCTGGGTGTAGTTGAGTGTGTGACCCATAATTATTGATGTGGAAGCATTTCCCAAGAGGGGGGAAGCTTTGGAAAGTTTCCATCACTGACTGTACAAGGAAATTATGTGCAAGTCGACATAAATTGCACTATGTAGCAGCATCTTTACTTTGTAATCTAGAGGATTAAAAAAAGATAAGATAGACTTTATTTATCCCACTTTACATGTTACAGCAGCAAGAGACAAGAGTGACAAAAATAGAAGAAGAAAAGATAAAAATATAATATAAAAAAGGCACAGAAAGTTAAAAAAAAATGAAAGTGCAGCAATCAGCATTAAAAGTCTCTGTAATAAACAGAAATGTGCAGTTTGTAATATAGGAAAATGGTGATAATCAGTGAGGTAGATGAAGTATGTCCAAATAAAGTGACCAGAAAGTGGAGTCCAGAGTGCAGGTTCATTGTTGGGTCAGTCTGGTGTTGTACAGTCTGATGGCTGTTGGAATAAATGACCTGTGGTAGCGCTCCTTCTTGCATCGTGGATGCAGCAGTCTGTTGCTGAAGGAGCTACTCAGGTCTCCCAAAGTCTCATGCAGGGGGTGGGAGGGGTTGTCCATGATAGACGTCAGCTTGGCCAACATCCTCCTCTCACCCACCTCCTCAATGGAGTCCAGAGAGCAGTCCAGGACAGAGCCGGCCCGTCTGACCAGCTTATTCAGTCTCTTCCTGTCTCTCTCTGAGCATCCACTGCTCCAGCAGACCACTACATACAAGATGCCAGAGGCCACCCCAGAGTCATAGAAAGTCCTTAGCAGTGACCTGCACACTCCGAAGGACCTCAGTCTTCTCGGCAGGTGGAGACGACTCTGGCCCTTCTTGTACAGGGCGTCAAAGTGTAGTGCGTAAAAAGTCCTCTTCCTTAACAACAACTACAACTACTACAACTTTTTTTCACTGACAGTGGGAAAGTGATTCAGCTCTGTCTAGGCTTGTTGTTCAAACAACAGCAGTTATAGCATAAACTGTAGTGGGTATAGCCTAAGTTTTTATGTTACTTTTTATTTCAGCTTTTGTACAAAGTATTGGGATTGTATTTATATTGGCTGATACCAGCCTAGGTTTTACTTGTATCAAATTGTAAAGGAAACCTGTCGTATTGCACATCACTGTTTCTTTGAGAACCAATTAGACTGCCACTTTCATGCAAGGAAAAAGGTCCAGGTTGAGGTTGAAATTTGAAAGCTGTCATAATTTTAAAACATTAAAAGACAAAGGGATAAGTATAATGTTAACTCTAACCTAAGGATCCTATTAATGTGAAAATATTTACCTCTACCCCAATTTGCATAACTATGTGCTGAAGTAAGGACAAAGTTAGAGGCCGTAGGTGGAACAAGTGAGGTCACAGGTGTTGAAAATAAAAAGCTTACAAACAGCAGACCATCACGCTGTGATTTATAAAGTGTTGTACTGCTCTTAAACCTTCTCCTTGAAGCTGTGTGCAGGGCATTGGGTATTCAAGATGCGACTATGAGTCTGTATCTCTCTGTTCTACAATAGCTTTAAAAAGCTGGTGGGGGCAGTGAGGTATGCATGTATATATATGTGGGTGGGGGGTTGCTCAGATCCCGTCCATCTGAGCTGAAGCCCACTGTTCCTTGATGCCTCACAAAGGGCAGGGTTGCTGAAGCATGTTACTAATTAACAGAGAGCCAAAACACTTGTGTGCGGCCGTTAGCACAGAAAGAAATAAGATCTCTCTGGATTTATGTTATTTATACCTACTTACAAGGGCTCAATCAAACACATTTAAGGCACCTTGCTGAGCCAGTCACACTCTAATCTATTATAGTTGTGTGGATCTATAGCACTAATAACATTTGGGGTGCAACCATGCATGCACATATTTTAGTCTCCCTTCAATTGGCAGGAAGGAGTTGTAGCAGCAAATGCATTCGCAGTCAGACCAACTGCCGTTTGCCACAAAAGGGGGAAAAAGCTGGACTTGCATGAGTAACCATAATAATTGGAAAATGATTTTGATAGCCTGAAACAATCTAATATATTACAGAATTTTATTAAAATAATATCAAATCAAATTAACTGCTATTCCATAATGAATTAGGTAACAAGTTAGGCAGATATTAATCGCTATCCCCTCCCTTAGGCCTGAGGAGACTGGGAGAGAGGATGCGAGGGTGATAAGGGTGGGATGTGAGAGAGATGATGGGAAAGAGGGATGGAGTGATGGAAGGGAGGGGGAATAGGGGTTATTAACTTGGCTCTTGCGGCTTGTTAGGACTCAGTAAGGAAGGCAGCAAGTAAACTCCTCCAGGAGGTCTAGACCTATTTGCCTGCTCCTTCTTCTTTTCCACTATTGAATTTGCCATAATTTCATAAGAGGTCTTGCAGAAGAGGGTGCACTTCTGTGAGAAAGGTGTACAACCCTAGCCCACCTACATCCTTCTAGACAACATTTGATTGGCTGGATGAAACAAGCCACCTTAAATGGACCTGTAATTAGGCTGGCGTGCCATGACTTCATCCAGGGCTGCTGTTACTCCCCATGCCCCCCTTTACTGGCATCTCAGTGGATGCCTATAGGGGCTTTGCAGGCCCTTCATCTAGGCTGCATGGTTTTTAATCAAGTCCAGGTCCGAGTACTTTGAAATCATAATCAGATGCCTGGCTGGCTGAGCTGTGCCAGATATTTAATGTATCAGGCCTGTGCCAGCTCTCCCTTCAGCATGGCAAGTATCCCCTTAATTCCATCATGCCAATCAATTACTGTGCTCATAGACTCTGGGCCAGTGAAATAACAAGTTGCAGCACTCTGCACATAAGCTTAATGCCGTCTGCTCTGATATTATGGCTTGATGCAGTGTTTTCACAGACCCAGCCACATGACTTTATGAAGAAATTACCTAAAGACTTTAAAGGGAGAGGGTTGGTGAACTCTTTGCCCCTCTTGCATTGCTGTGTCTGTGAGGATTAAAAGAGGAAGATAACCAGGACGGCGTTGCTGATGACGTTCTCAGGAGTGGCACAAGGCTGACGATCCTTTATCCCAAGCAACTGTAGCTCTAATAGATGAGGCTTAACCTAGTCCAGAGGATCCAAGGGTTTTGTCAATTTAGGATCACTTTACCAGGATTTCAGCAGTGTGGCAGCATGGATTAACATTTGCGGCCTGCGGCACTACGGGGGTATCTGCCCCCGAACCCGCGATAATGGGGGTCTGCTCTCCCAAAGGAGATAAGACGAGCTACTTATCGAAGACATTGCAGGTGTTCACAAAGTCAATTGCGGGTGAAAGGCGAACAACTGGTGGGGATTTCAGGGTTGTGCGAGACGCTCTCCCGTTGAGCCGTCTTTGCAAAGAGGTTTCAGATACAGGAAGGAATGAGGGAGGCGAGGAGGAGGAACAGTCCTTCACTGACAAGATTAAACAAGCCCTCAATGAAGACTTGCAGTATCACACATCACAGAGAAGCAGAATTTAGGCATGTCGTCAAACTTCCTGAGGAGAGGAAAACCCAGGAAGTTTTCCCTGAAAGCTGGGTATGGAAGTGGAAGCATTTGTTTAGCTTGACACGTCCACAAAGAAATCCCTTCTTTGACCACACTTCAAAAAGATTTGTTGTGTTATGAAAGACACATCACCTCTGACACCTACCAACACCAGCCTCCACTCCCAGCCTGAGGAAAGACGCCAAATAAATACAAAACAACCCACTTTTTTATTTTTAATTACTAATTATTTCAGGGAGGCTTTAACGGCTTTATTTTAGCTGTCACAGTCATCAGAGAGAGAGAGGAAGACAGAGCGATGGAAAGAGAGGAAGAGAGGGAGCCAGGATTAGGTTTCTCCTGGGGAAAGCAGGGAGGAGGGAGGACAGCTCGTTCCTGATCCAGGGGGTTTTCAGGCCAGGGGGGCGACAGCTGCACTGTCTTTAGCCTGGATTTGAATTTGAATTCTATCTAACGATGCAGCGCTGGCGAGGACTTGGCAGGGCAGTCTGCTAATCTCCCAGACACAAATGCCTGGGCTTTTCTTGTGTGCCCTCGCCGAGATTTGAGTAATTAAAGTTAAATTGAAGGGAATAAAAAATATCCTTCTTGTACCCGGGCTGTCTTGCTAATGCCAAGTGTGAATAGTCAGGTTTGTCCTCAGAACTATAATCCCCAACGCTATTTCTCTTCTCTCTTTCTCTGTCTCTCTCTTTCTTTTTTCCTCCTCTCTCTCGCTCTAAAAAGCTGAGGTGCTGCCAAGTTTTTGCAAGCTCTAAAGACAGTGATAAGGCGAGGCCGAGGGTCGCAGCCTTTCATCTTGCAGGCATCTTCAAGAAAAAAAGGAAGAAAAGAAGTGACGGAGCAAGGGAGGGAGGGAAGGGGGGTGTCTGTAAAGAAAAGTGGAAATGGCCAACTGTTAGAGTGCGTCCATCATGTTGGAGGAACTAGCTTGAGAAGTCTGAACTTGTCAGAGTTAAGAGAATTAATATCTTCCTGGAAGCTAGTTAACCATTTGCTTCCTCCCACACTGGTTCTCAGAGTTGGGTGCAAGGACTTCAAAGGGTCCTAAGAAGAGTTCCAGGGGTCCTTGCGGATGGTTGCACGGAGTCCCTGATGAAATTAGCAGTTTTGATTTTACTGAGTTAGAATTCCATAGAAATAATTTACGACAGTTCTATGATAAAGCAATAAGTGACAATGAAATCCTTCCAAATGGGAGTAAATCTTATTAAATGGATTTGCGGTCCGATACTTGTCCCTGTTTGAGTGCAAGAAATTAAACTTTGGGATTATGTTTATAATATAGAACATGGAGAAACCTACTAACATCACAGTTCTGACTGTCTGTGTCCTTCCCTCCTCCACATCCAGCCACTCAGTCAATTCTGTAATGACTGAGTTACCTCAACAGCTGGATGCTGCTGAATTTACCACCACTTTAATTTCAGTATACAGATCATCATTACATTACAAGACTAAGCACTACACAATTTGAGCTGAGAATGTATCAGATATCACATGGTCGACAGTGATTAGAAACCTAGCTGATGTGTTTTCATTTACTAGCCTTTTCTCAGTTTTTTCTCAATTGCCTTTCTCACTGAATAGACTACTGAGCAAACGCCATCTTTTAATGAAGGCAGTGAAAGCTGGCTGAAGCTGGTGAGCAGACCTGGTTGAGATAATTTTATTAAACTAATATTTCCAAAGTCAAGAATGAAATGTAATTCTGAACTTGAATATTCAGAGCATTCAAGTTCATATCCAACTGATGCTTCTTTGTTTTTTTGTTTCAAAAAATATTTTTAAAACAAAACTTATATTTTTAGCTGTATCTCTGCTTCAGTTTTTAATATACTGTAAGTGTCCAAAAGCTGGATTTGTATAGTAACAGAACAAAAAGCAAGTATCAACAATGGCTGAAGCTGCGGAGACACAAGGTGATCATTTTTTGAGAAAGGTGAGAGATTATTAGAAAAAAAGAACATACATGAATATTATTATTCATGCTAAATATAGCAGTGTGAGGAATACATACACTACATACACAGTGGGAATGTATATGCAGGTACATTTATATGCATTAACAGTCTTAGTCCTCCCCTTGTTTCAGATTTACAACCCTCCCTGTCTCGCTCTCTCTCTCTCTCACACACACAGAATGTGAACCTCGCTCATCCTGAGCCTCCAGTAGGTTTGGTGATGGATCAGTCATTACAGCAGGGACTGGCGACGCAAACTGAGTCAACAGAGGAAGAATTAAGTTCTCTGGTGGCCATCTGTGTGGTGATGGTGAGGAGGAGCTGCCACCAAATTAACCTGGGACTGTATGGACAACTGCTGCAGTGTGTGTGTGTGCATGTATACATAATATATGCAGCAGTGTGTACAGATAAGTGTATACTTTCCAGTACATGTTAAGTGTTTTCTTGGCCCACACTTTCTTCTGCTGACTCACAGGCCAAGCTGCCTGAAGTTCATACTTCTGGAATGCAACTCTCTATCTCTTCTCTCTTTCTCTGTCTCTCTTCCTCTTTTTTCCTGGTAATTGGAGAAATGGGAACAAAACTCAAGACTGTAAACCGATTCTTCTATTTCACATCCTCCCCTCTTCCATTTAGCTCTCAAGGCTACTGTCCATCTGCCCAACCCTGTCTCCTAGAAATTACGTTTATACTCAACTAAACTGCAGCAGCAAATACTTTATGTAGGAAACGTAATCTCTGGCTGGATTATGTTAATTTTCGTGAATGAATGAAGCGCCACATTTATTAACGACATGCAGTTGATTGAAGTGGCTGGCTGTCAAACCAGAGACGAGGGATGATTTATGCACTTGCATTAAGGTCAGGGAAAGATGGTGGTTAGGGTTAAATGCAAATAAACACATTGTGTCTGGCCATCTGTGTGTAAACATAACATAAATGTTTAATAATGCTGTAGTCACTTTAAGTGGACATTGTAATGCAGGATCAGGTATTTTGGTGGAAAACAAATATTTTGTCTGTGAACATTGAACAGATAAGTGAAGCATCAAAATACTGAAATTAACATTTCCTCATTGTGTCAATAAAAAATGTAATCCAGTCGTACTTACAGTTCCCACAAAATGTATCTGCTGTTGCAGTTTAATTTTGAAGAAGTGTAATTTTTAGGATACAGTGTTGTTTTTCCCCAACTCATTTACTTCTCCTCTTCCTCCCCTTTTATCCCTTTACCTCTAAAGTATCTCTTCCTTTCCCTTTCTCACTCTCGGCCCATTCTGATGAATCTGTTATTTATTTGTTTAGCTCATCCATGTCTGTGACACATACTTGCCTAACTGGCAATCTGTAAGTATTTGCTAGGGAAAAAATGTGTTGCAGAGTTCTACTGCACATGTGGAAAAAGTAGTATAAAGCTTTTAGCGTCTCCAGAGGGAGCGGTGTGAGGTCTGATAAATATCCTCAAGTGATGTAACTTGAGTCAGCGTGGGTTGAGGCTGAAGACTACAGATTAGAATTTATTTTTTAAATCTGGGGGTCATGGATTGAGAAAGAAGTGAGCATTATATACATTAGCTTCTCGCATAACACATCCCAATCTCTGACTGAACTATCAGCAGTGGAGTTGCACTGTGGATAACGTAGGCACCAGGTTTTGACAAGGAAGAAGAATATGTGGAATCAAAAAAATGACAATGTTTCTGGTTCTGTTGCATCAAGTTTGTTAATATATTTTAAATGTCCATTTTGAGTCCAAGAATGTTACACACTACAGTGATGGTACAGTGGTATATTTTCAAGTTGACACCTGCATCATTTCATAATCATAAGGCCCCTTCCTTGTAGAGGGGCCCTGGGCCAGGTCTTGTGTGAAGACATTATTTCAGATTGTATTGCCCTTACATGGTGCATATTGTTAAACAAATTTGTGCTTGATCAAGTTACCACAAATAGTAACAATGATACATAACACAATGCAGAGAGAGAGATACACAGTGGAGGCCAGTGTGGGCCCTGCTCATTCTTTCTCCAGGGCCCCCTAGAAAGTTAACTTGGCTCTGGCTGTGTATTTTGTAGAGGTTTCTAGGCTTGGGTTTAGTATGCTTACAGTCAAAGAAGCAACTTGTGAGGTAAGTATTTGTTGGTGGCCCTCATTACATTTGTCCCAATGTCACCTGACACGTTTTTCTTCCGTCCACTTCACCTTCTCCTCCTCTTTTCATTCTTTCCATCTATTCCTCACCTCTGTCATTTCTTTATCCTGCTCCCACCTCTCCTGTCTCCTCCTTAAAAACCTTGATTTACCCACCCTAGCCTGTCTCTTTCTCTCCCTCCAAACACACAGGCATACCTGTCTGGACACACACCTGACATACCGGGTTTGAAAAGTGAGCCTACAGACAGACATAAATGTCTAGACACTTTGACCTGGGGCCTGTTCCAGATAGCAGAAGGATCCCCACATACTTGCTCATTACAACTAAGAGGTCAGATATATAGCATGGAGAGATTCCATGAGGAGTCTGGATTAATTAATGATTTTTGGTTGAGGCTGGTGAAGAGGCTGTTACAAAAGTTGAGGCTTGATTAGATGAAGGCATGTAAAATGGTCTCCATATCTGTGAGATATGAAATAGATCGTATGTTGGAATTAATTGTAAGATGATAAAAACAATTCTGCACAAGTTTTGTGGTGTGCTGCTCAAAGCTTACATTACTATCAAATCAAATGCCAAGACTCTCTGTAACAAGCTTGATGTGGGAACCAGCTGATTTGTTTTGTTATGTGCCAGAAATGATGATGCTGTGTTTGACACAGAAGGCGGTGCTAAGGCCCAGAAAAAAGGATCGATCAACTTCCTCTTCTGGGATTTTGTTCTCCTGAACATTGCTCTCCAGACATGAGTAAGCTATATTACAGCTCTGATATACAGCCCTGTTGTTGATGACTTGTTGAATTTGAAAATAAGCTGATACTAGCAAGCTAAGTCACTAAGAAATCAGGCCACACTACTCACAATAATCCAAGTAGCAGCCCTAACTCTGGGATAGGGACTGTGTTGTCTCAGCATTCTGGTACAGACCCTGGACTCCTTTCCAATATCTTTTTCTACTGCCACTTAACTCCTTCAGAGTAGAATCATGATGTAGGCAACTGGGAGCTCCTGGCAGTGTTGTTGTCTGTGGGGGGCTGAACATCCATTTGTGGTATTGACCGTCCACAGGAACCTGGCCTTCCTCCAGTTAGCCTGCAGACTCAACTTCCACCAGGCTCAGTAGGCCCTGTTCCTGGGGGAGGTTTAACTTCACCACAACCCAACGCCCTCTCCCGCCAGATTGACCAGGAGACCAGCACACACAGCCAAGCCCAGGTAACACACCCATTAATCTTCTCTTCGTATTTAATACAGTGAAGTCAGAGGTGCTTTAGTGGGGGCATTTATCTAAGCTGGCCTGCCATCCTGGGTTCAGTGTATCCTTAAATTCATCCAGTAGAGGTTCTAGTGGCTATCCATTGCTGGAGACACCTAGGATTTCATGGCAGCCTGCTCCATCTGTGCCCGCAACAAAACCTCACCAGCCTCCTGCCTAGCCTGCTATGCCCTCTGCCTGCTCCAAGCAGCAACTGGTCCCACATTGTCATGGACTTCATCACTGGTCCCCCGCCCTCAGAAGGTAACGCCACCATACTCACTATTGTCAACCATTTTTCCAAACTTGTCCACTTTGTCTGAGGCTGCCCTCCTTTGTTTCACTCCTTAGCAACCCACAACCTGGAGCACCCACCTCCCCCAAGTATGTGCCATGCCAAAAGGTATGGTTATCCTCCCGAGATCTTCAACTGCAAGTTGAGTCTCAACATTTATCCCCATTATCAACCCCACCTCAGTTAAACTTAAGTTACCTGCATCCCTCAAGATCCACCCATCCTTCCATGTTTCACTGCTCAAGGCTGGGTCTTCTAGCCCTCTTTGTCCCCCTTCAGATCCTCCTCCTCCTCAGATTATGGACAACCACCCTGCCTACACAGACCCTAAGAACACGCTTGCCTCCCTCCTAACCTAGTTCCACCGAGCATCCAAACAAGCCATGCAGGACGGCAGGAGGTGTGAGGTTGGGTTAGGGGGTTCTGTCCAGCCTCCCAGTCACTCATCACATGATTGTTCCGCTTACCTAGTGGTTCATTCAAGTAATCAGAGGATTTTCCCTTGTGCTTGTGTGCTTTACTTACCCTGTTCTCCTTGTGCTCCAGCTTCACCTGTGCCGGTGCTGCTGCCTGTCCCTGCAGTGGAAGATCCCTCGTCATCCTCACCACCTGACTCCCTCGCTAGTCTCCTCAGCTCCATTCACCCTGCCTTACCCAGCTAAACTCCTCAGCTCCATTCCCGCCGTTTCACCCAGCCAGTCTCTGCCACTCTATTCCCTCCTTGCCTCATCTAGCCATTCTCCAGTCTCCTCCCTCACTAACGGCTACTCTTTTGCAGTATTCTCAGTAAAAAAGTCTTGTTTTCACCTCAGATTGTCAGATTTTTAAATATAATTAATAATGTTTGGGTTCTATGGGATTCTGTATAGGTAGAATCAAAAACTCAGGGTGTTCCTATGGCGAACAAATGGAGCATGGCATGGTACGGCACATGCAGCAGGTGCAAGCAGTACTCTGCAATACATTGCCCAATCAACATCTGGATATGTGTTACACCTGTTGTTGTGAATTTGTCCCTCTGGGTCTTTTGGTCAGACGAGCACAATTGTCGCTTCCTACCCACCAAATTCTGATTTGGCCCCCTACTATTTCTTACTTTTTCACCAAATGAAATTGAAGTTGCCGTTTCGACACAGTGGAGGAGACCCAATGGCTAGAATGGTGCTTGATGTGGTTACAGAGTGGAACTTTCAGGGCATTCTAAGTGCGACAGGAGCGCTGAGAGCAGTGTATTGCTGCACAAGATGACTATAAATTTCAATTGTTATGCAGATGACATCTAGCTTCATTTATCTTTATCTACGTCTAAATTCAGACAAAACTGAAGTTATTGTCCTAAATACCTATGAAAAAAAACATTATCTAATCATGTAGTTGCTCTGAATGGCATTAATTTGTTCTCTAGTTCTACTGTAAGGAACCTTGGAGTCATCTTTTGGCTATTATACGTCCTTTGCCTCACACATAAAACATCAAAACTTGGTTGAAACTTGAGTACGCTGAGTGCACAGAATGCAATATATTCGAACACCTTGTGCTGGAGTTGTATGCATAGATGGCCCTATTCTACATCAAGAACTGTACCGACAATGTCACAATGAGCAAACATATCTGTGCATTCCCCAACCAAAAACCCGGGATGACCACGGTACAAGAAACTTCTGACGGCATGCAACTCTGCCTTTAGGATAGGTAACATTTACAGAATGAATCAATGAATGAGTGGCGAGAGCAGAGCTGCAGCAAGCCATTAAAGCCACAAAGGATGCCTATAAACAGAGAGTGGAAGAACACCTCACCCACAACAACCCACGGCTGGTGTGGCAGCCACCGACTACCAAGGCAGTGCCCCTGTATCCACTATCCACGACCAGCTAGTGGGTGTCCTGACTAGGATATTCAATCTCTCACTGACACAATCCACCATTTCCTCCTGTTTTAAGTCAGCTACAATAATTCCTGTCCCAAAGAATCCAGCCCCTAACTGCCTAAATGACTACAGACCTATCGCTTTAACGTCAGTAGTCATGAAATGCTTTAAGAGATTTGTCCTGCCCCACTTCAAGGCCTGCCTTCCCTCAAATCTGGACCCACACCAGTTTGCCTATAGGGCAATCTACAGAGGACACCATCGCCACTGCTCTTCATACAGCACTCAGCCGCCTCAAACACCCAGGCAGCTACATCAGCTCGTAAGAGCGGACAGGAAAGCCAAGGAGAGCGGTAAGAAGAGAGGAGGGGGCATTGTGATGTTTGTGAACGACAGATGGTGCAACCCAGGTCACATCAGAGTAAGGGAGCAGTTCTGCAACAGGGACATTGAGCTGCTAGCAGTTAGCATGCGGCCATACTACATCCCGAGGAAGTTCTCACATGTTATAGCTATAACTGTGTACACCCCCCCCTCAGCCGATGCCACTGCGGCCTGCGAGCTCCTGCACACTGTTGTATCACAACTCCAGACATCACACCCCCAGGCCCTGCTACTGATCTGCGGTGACTTCAACCATGCTTCCCTGTCCTCCACTCTCCCCACTTTCACTCAGTATGTGAAATGCAACACCAGGGACAATAAGACATTGGACTTGCTGTATGCAAACATCAAGGATACATACAACTCTTCACCCCTCCCCCCACTGGGCCGATCTGACCACAACCTGGTGCATCTGGTCCCTGCCTACATACCCTTGGTAAATAAACAACCACCTACCAAAAGGTATGTGAGGAGATGGACTGAGGAGGCCAGTATGGCTCTGAGGGACTGCCTCGACACCACGGATTGGTGAAGATGAAGAGGGTGCAGAAGAAGCTGAGGAGGGAGATAAGAAGGGGCAAGGACAGCTACAGGAGAAAGCTGGAGGAGCGCCTTCAGGGGAACAACACCAGAGAGGTCTGGAGAGGCCTAAAAACCATCTCTAGACACAGCAAGGACAGTGGACGAGGCCCAGAATCTGGTAACAGAGAATGGGCAAATGAACTGAACCTGTTTTTCAACAGATTCGACTGTGTCCCTGTCCCCTCCCCCACCCACGCGATGGTACCTCAAATTCACACACCCCCTCCTTTGTCACCTTGAACACCCCCCCCACACACACACACACACTCCACCCCTGATGGCATCAGTGCCGGACTGCTCAAGGATTGCTCAGATCAGCTCTGTGGGGTTTTTCTGCACATCTTTAACTTGAGCCTCCATCTGGAGAGAGTTCCGCTCCTGTGGAAAACATCCTGTGTGGTCCCAGTTCCAAAGACTATGCATCCCAGTGAGCCGAAACACTTCAGGCCAGTAGTCCTAACCTCTCACCTGATGAAGACAATGGAGAGGATTGTCCTGAGCCACCTCCGTCACCTAGTGAGCGATGCGATGGATCCCCTGCAGTTTGCCTACAGACCCAAAGAATTGCATTGGTGTGGAAGACGCTGTCATCTACCTGCTGCACAGATGCCTTTCACACCTGGAGAACACTGCGAGCACTGTGAGGGTCACCTTCTTCGACTTCTCCAGTGCTTTCAACACCATCCAACCATCTCTGCTCAGGGGGAAGCTGGAAGGAGCTGGAGCGGACTGTAACCTGGCTGCTTGGACCACCGACTACCTCACCAACAGACCGCAGTATGTGAGGCTTTGCGACTGTGTGTCACTGCAAAGGACTTTCTATGACTCTGTGGTGGCCTCTGCCATCTTTCATGCAGTGGTCTGCTGGAGCAGTGGATCCTCAGAGAGAGACAGGAAGAGACTGAATAAGCTGGTCAGACAGGCCGGCTCTGTCCTGGACTGCTCTCTGGACTCCATTGAGGAGGTGGGTGAGAGGCGGGTGTTGGTCAAGCTGACCTCTATCATGGATAACCCCTCCCACCCCCTGCATGAGACTTTGGGAGACCTGAGTAGCTCCTTCAGCAACAGACTGCTGCATCCACGGTGCAAGAAGGAGCGCTACTGCAGGTCATTCAGTCCAACAGCCATCAGGCTTTACAACACCAAACTGACCCAACTATAAACCTGAAACTTTGGACTCCACTTTTCTGGTCACTTTTTTTGCACAATTTTCATCTACCTCAATGACTATCACCATTTCTTCTATATTACGACTGCACATTTCACAACTACACATTTTTCTATTTATTACAGAGATTACGTTTTCTAATGCTGATTGCTGCACTTTAACTTTGTTACTTCTGTGCCTTTCGTATATTATATTTTTTATTTTTCTATTTTGGTCACCCTTGTTTCTTGCTGCTGTAACATGTAAATGTGTAAAACAAGTGGGATAAATAAAGTCTATCGTATCGTATCAGGATGCTATTCATAGATTACCACTCAGCCTTTAATATAATCATTCCTGACATCCTTGTCAACAAGCTGACTGACCTAGCTCTACCCTCCCCCATTTGTGCCTGGTTCAAGAATTTCCTCTCTGACCACCCACAAACTCTTAAAATGAACAGGCTGCCTTCTTTCACCTGCGTAATATTGCCAAAATTAGACATTTTCTGTCTCAAAAGGATTCAGAAAAACTAGTCCATGCATTTGTTACTTTCAGGCTGGACTACTGTAATTCATTATTATCAGGCTGCCCTAACAAGTCTCTAAAGACTCTGCAGTTGATCCAAAATGCTGCAGCACGATTACTGAACTAGAAAAGGACACCATATTTCTCCTGTGTTAGCTTCCCTACATTGGTTCCCGGTCTTATAGTTGGGGTTGGCTCAGGCTTGAACCATCCCTTAGTTAGGCTGCAATAGGCCTAGACTGCTGTAGTGTCTGATCTTTGATGACAAGCCTCCTGCTGTTCCTACAACTCCGCTCAATACCTGCTGTTATAATTAGAAATGACTAGTACTGCTTATAGTATTATTGCTACTTTTGAAATTACTAATCAAATGATCACTACTATCATTACTACTACTGTATTATTGGTATCACTTTACTTTTTTTTTTACATGGAACCCATGTTATGCAATGTTCTTCTGTTGCTATTCTCTACCCCGTATGTATTTTTTTCCTTCTTCTTCTTTATCATTATTTTTTTTCCTCTCTTTCTCCTCTCCCTTTCTTTTAATTAGTGATTTTATTTATTTTGTTTATTATGCACTGACCAGGAAAAGCACCCATAATTTTGTTGTATACTTGATGTACAATGACAGTAAAGACTTTCAATTCAATTCAAACAAGTCTCTAGGACAGCCTTTTTCCAACTGCACAGTATTGTCAAAATTAGACACATCGTGTCCCAATAACACTAACAGTAAGTCTCCAATTAATCCATAATGGTGCAGTGCAAGCACTGTCTGGAAGTAGCTTCTCATTGGCTCCCTGTTAAAAATAACATTCATAATCCCTCTCCTTGCATACAAAAGCCCTTAATTACCAAGCTCTAAAGTGTCTCAAAGAGCTCAGGTCAGTACCTTTATTATCGCAACACAACATTTTGCTCTTAAAATGCAAGCGTACTTGTGGTTCCTACCAGCTCCCAGTTTGGGTTTGGGAGGCAGACACCTTCTCTACATTAAAGATTAGGCTTAAACTTACCTCTTTGATAAAGCTTATAGTTAGGGCTGGCTCAGGTGAGCCCTAAACCATTCTGTAGTTATGCTGCGTTAGGCAGAACTTGCCGGTGGAAATACCCAGAGAAACTGTGCACTTCGCTCTTCTTCTTTTTCTTCTCTCTTTCTCATTCTTTCCTCACACATTTACATTATGCTACATACTACTGTCATTAATGTTGTGTCTTCTCTTTTATCCCTCTGGTGCATAGCGGTAACTACAGTGGACAGCTACTAAAAAGTAACTTTCTCTTTAATGCATTGGTTTCTATGGAATGATATGGAATGATATGCATCAGCCTCTAGAGTGCTCTCTGCTGCCATAGTCCTTTGAGGTCAATTCAGTGGTCAGTCGGTGTAACTGCAAGTAAATTTCCTCTGAATCCAAGATGGCCGATAAACAGCCACCCCTGCCGACCACTGCTGGCATATCCTGTCAATCCTTCTATACTGGAAGAGCCCCAGTGGTAAAAAAAAATATGATGATATACAGTAACATCTAGGGAAGGATATTATCTGTTTGGAATATGAAATTTTTATGTCTAATATGTAGAAAATTACGATTAACCATGTGTCCAATGAAGTGGACATCATGCATCACCCAGTATATTTTTTAACACAAGTCATATAATTGCTTCACTGTTTCTTGTGACTGTTTTGGTTATAAGTCAGTGTATAATTGTTATATTTATAAGCTATTCATTTAAAATATACATTTTTGTGCAGATTAGCTGTAGTTTGAGTTACTATAATAATTATTTTATCTTATTTTGTAGACTTCAAATGCAGCAAAGAATAAGGCAGCCTACAGAATAGTCCAGGAAATTCCGTCCAGCTCCAGTGATGATGAGTGTAGTGACAACAGTGATGATGAGTGGCTGCCAGAGAAGAACAGAGACATAGGAGCTGAGGATGATGGGAGATACAGACAGTCAGGATGCAGAAAGTGAGGATGAGGGGCAGGATGCAGAGGATGGTCAGCATGATCAGGGAGCTGTGGAAGATGGGCACATGGCACCTGACCATACTCAAGCCCAAAAAAATATCTGGAAAGTCCAAGACAGTGACTTTGATGGAGACTTGCCTTCTTTTCTAGGAGAGTGGAAACTGAATGTGGAGGGAAGAGATCCCATAGACCAAATACATCTGCATGCAATGCTGTGTGCCACTGTGCCCTGGATGCTTTGCGAACTTTCATACAGCCTAGGTGTGATGAACATAGAAGTGTTCGGAGATGCAGAGACTAAAATATCAGTTCGTGTTTTTTTCCAACATGTTAATATAAGGGCTTGGTAATACTGTCCTGCATCCTTATAGAACTGTGGAGACTCACAATAATGTTTCTCCTGTTGGGGATGGTTTGACACATTTAGGTGTAAGATTCATGGCTATGAGTGTCATTGGTTTTCTTATTCAGGCCTAAACATTGCGCCTATACAGTGTTGAAATTTCCCAAAAATTGTTGAAATGTTTTTCAAAGCATAAAAAGAAACAAGGGTTTGTATATTTACAATAGAACACAAGTTAATTCATTTTTACAGTAAGTTCACAATGTTTTATGTTGAGTGCTCAGGCGCATGTAGTCCACTGGATTGGACATGTCTGTAACTTTATGAAAAAATCATATTTTTGGGAAAAAAAAGTTGAAATTTTTTTTCCATGTCCTGAGAAGAATAAATACACTTCAGAAAAAAATCTTGACCAAGGCTTTCATAATTCATGCATCAGAGGGTTATGTCGTGCTTTTCCTCTCCTCAGGTATCTCTGATTCTGGTGCTGCAGGATCCGAATGTACTACTCATCATTATCATCATGATTAATGTTATTGTTGTTGTTAATTGGTGCTGCTATCACTAACTATTAGCTATTAATAACATTATTACAACAATACATATCATTATGATAACTGCCAATATAACAGCCAGTCTTATAGTGCTTGAATACAACAGTATACGGTTGTTCCTGGTTTCTTTCTCTTCTCTCTCTCCGCCTTTATCCCCTCTCCCCCATTTCTCTCCTCTCAGCTTGAGTTGAGGCAGACGACTGCCCACCCTGACTCTGGTTCTGTCAAAGGTTTCTTCCTGGTAAAAGGGAGTTTTTCCTTTCCACTGTCACCAAATGCTCATGGTGGGAACTGTTGGGTTTCTTTCTGTAAACTGTAAAATTTATTATAGACCATATGATATTATAGAGTATTTTAGCTGAGAATGAATCTACCATTTGGAATATTTTAATGTGAGGGCAGAGATCACAGTTTCTGTTTTTATAGTGATGACTGATCATAAATGCAGTAACCTTAGTAAAGATAGGTCTTGGGTCACAAACTCATATTCCACAGTCATTTTGATCTCCTCCTATTCTAAACTCGTGCAGATTAATGGGCTCCTATATGCACGAACTTGACAGTAACTGACACAAAATAACAGTTATCATTGTTTCTCAGACTGAAAACTCTGTTTCCTTAAACTCACGGTTAACAGACTGGGTTTAGTCTTATGCAGAGCTGCTACATGTTTTGCCTTTAAACTTAATATGTTAGCTGTTAACCATTTGAAAACCAGAAGATTAAATAAAAGTATCCATGTTGAATGTAACTGTAGATAAACCGAAACTCGCTGCCTACATCATCGGTTGCTTCATGTCTACTGCTGGTTGTGCCTATAATGAAATGGCTTTCTCTAACAGTCTGTAAAATTACATTCACAGTCAATGGGTGCTTACTGGATTACAGTTTGATATTATAGCCCAGCCTGCAGTTGCACTGTATTGATAGGCCCATACATCAAACCTCCTCCAGACATTTGCAGATGGCTAATTGGGACTTTTTACAGCCTCCCAGTTTATGCAGGGTTTTTGATATAAATTAACCACACAAGGCAGTGTCCCCTTTCACAAAGCTTTACTTGGACAGGGCCTCATCTGATGAATACCTCATTTTATTGGTGCAAAGACCTCCAAGGCTTCAGTGAGATGGAATATTGTTTTTAATACGTACCTGTCTGAGGTAATTAATTACGCCTTGCTGTATCGCCTGCAGTCAAACTTGGAAGAAAAATCTCTGCCTTCATCTCTCTGCTCTCTGCTTGTCTCTTGTTCATCTACTCCACCTCTCATTTTATATTACTCTGTTTTCCCTCACCATGTTTGTCAGTTTCTGCCCCTTCCTCTATTTAAAGTTTGGAGACACACACAGAGATATCCTTGTTCACCTGTAATGCTCTCTGTAGCCCCATAACCTAACCTTAACCATCACAACTGAATGCCTAAACATGGGTTTATTAAATACGTTTATTTTGATCTGTATGTCGCTTGCATTTCAGTTATTAAGGATAATTCCAGTACTTTTTGATCTGAGCCTCATTTTCCCATGTGTTTGGGTATATATGAGGCTGGGCCCAAAAGGGCCATCTAACCTTTGAATAATCTGCTGGAATTACTTGTCAAAAATACATATTTGTGAAAACGTTAAATAATATCTGTGAGTCACGTATACGCTTGTTATATTGTATCTTCATAATTTTCCTTAACACAATAATTTTACCATCCTGCCCTATGATGCAAAAAAATGCTTGTCTGTCACGCCCCAGAACTTCCATATTCTTTAACAATGACAGCAAACGCCCAGTCAGGAGGTGTTGCTCTCCCATGACTTCACATAAGTTGGCACCCTGTTGCATTGGACCTTTTGAAAGTTATCAACCCAGCCTCTGTGAAATTGAAGTTAACAGTGTCACTCAAGATACACCTGACATTTCATGTGTCTTTCCTTGAGCCCCCCCTGGCTGTGAGGATGGTAACACATGGAGCCTGAGCACCTGGCTATGTCCACCACGATGTTGTGGGAGCAGATAAACTCAGCTGTAACCAGCCGCTTGCTACATAATCCCATTTTAGGAGACTGTGCCGGATGTAGATGTTCGCCCAGCAGAAAGTCATCAAGAAGAGTAGCAACACACACAGCCAGCCAAATAAAGCACTAAAAAGGAGAACACTGAGCCACTGCATCTGTGCTCGCCACCATCTTTCTTACTTCTAATTGCATTCCTGCTCTTTCCAGATGATGTGGTCCTGTTGGTTTCATTGGACCTCCAAGGTGCACAAGGGCAGTTTTCAGCTGAGTGTGAAGTGGTTGGGATGAGAGCGAGCACCTCTAAGTCTGACGTGATGGTTCTCCCAAGTGAGGGTGTTCAAGTACCTTGGGGTCTTGTTCACGAGTAAGGGTAGGATGGAGCGAGAGATTGATGGGTGGACTGATGTGGCATAAGCAATAAAGTGGACGTTGTACTGGATCGTCATAGTGAAGCTGACTTTCCAGTCGATCTACACTCCAACCCTCACTATGGTCATGAGCTTTGTGTAGTGGCCTAAAGAATGAGATCGCAGACACAAGCAGCCGAAATGAGTTTCTTCTGTCAGGTGTCTGGGCTCAGCTAAAGATATAGGGTGAGGTGGTTTGGGCATCTGATCAGGATGCCTCCTGGACACCTTCCTTTGGAGGTTTTCTGGGTACATCCAACCAGGAGAAGATCCCAGGGTAGACTCTAGGAACTTGCTGGAGGGATTACATATTCCATCTGGCCTGGGATCACCCAGGGATCCCCAGTAGGAGCTGGAGAGCATTGCTGGGGACAGGGACATCTGGAACACCATGCTTAGCCTGCTGCCAACTGACCTTGGATAAGTGGAAGAAAATGGACAGATGGATTAAGTAACTTTTCAAGCAAACGTTTACGAGTAAACATTTACTAATACTTTATTAAACATTTCATTAAATTTTCAAATTGTTATGAATTGAGTATCTTAAGGTTTTGGACTGTTGCTCAGCAGATGAATGACTCTAAACAATTCAGCTGCAACCATAAAATATGTTTTGAAGCTAAGATTTGGAGACAGTACCTCCAGACCCTCATGATACTGTATCAGTTTATTTGTTATAGTGATGCATTCTTCAAAACATTTTTTTCAAATAAATTACCATAAAACAGTTGACACACAATCAACCTGGAGGTTCTGGGGCACTGGGATAGTGAACCGCTTTACTTGGTTGTTAATCCAGCCTGGGTGTTTGCCTTCTGTTAGTAGAGGTGAAAAACTCAGCGATTCTGGCATGCATACTACACCGAAAGTAATCATAAGGAATCATAGTTCTGCTCAAGTGGAGCTCACTCAATTAAATAAACTTTATTGACATCTGCCTGTTAATATATACATGCACATCCCATGTCAATCCCAGCACATCTCCTTGGCTGTTACCATTTTCCTCATATAGTCCCTGCGTTAATGCCTCAATATTGCCTGTGTGACAATAAAAAATAAAGATTTCTTTTTCCACAATTGAGAGCACATTTTTATATATGTCAACACATTCAAAACAAATATAGCATTTTACTCATTATACAGTACAGTTACTGTAAAGGTTCCCAGTATAGCAATTACCAATCAAATAATAAAGTAATGATCATAATGAATATATATATATATATATATATATATATATATATAAGCTCATGCTCTCATTTTAGAAATGGAAGTCAAATCCCACAACTTTTGCACTGCAATTAAGTAAAGGTAATTCGTTTCTTTCCACCTGGCTGCTAGAAAGACAAAGGTAGGGAATAAAAAGAGTGAAAAAAAGCAGAACAGGAAATAAAGTTTGGCTTGTGTAGTTCCTAACAGCCTAAGTATCAGTATGTAGACTAAGTTCAACTGATATTGTGTTGTACTGTGTTGGTGCCGATATAGGTCACAGCCTGTGAGAGTGATTTTGCCTGATGGGACACAAAGTACCAGGGTGTCTATGCCAATGTTTTATTGATGATCCTGCAACAACTTAAATCTTAATGAGATCTTTTTATGTTTCCCAATCTCTAACAGGATTACGAGTTATGCTGCAACAAGATGACTTGCCACTCAACATGCAATAGATGTCTCATTTGTAAGTCATTATTGAAAAAAAAAAACCCTTGTATTATTTGGACCAGAATAATTGAAAATATTTATATGTAGCAGTGTAATTTTCATTCACATAATCGGCTGTGTTGATTTCTGTGATCCCAGCCATATGCGAGGATAAGGCTACTTTTTAACTGTAAAGGGATTTAACATGTTGGATTAGTGCTAAGGCAAGGATCTATGACAAATTACGAAACATTTCCTAATATTTCTTCATTTGTGAAAAATTGAACCACAGGGATCTTTTTGAATTAATGCAATGAGCATGTGATGGAAAGTTTTTGGGGGTGTTAGACAGTCAAGGCAACAACAAACAAGTGTGTGTGACAGCGCATGATTTAATCCCTGATTTTAATTCCCTAATCATTATTCAAATTATATTCAAAGGAAGAAATAAGGGGATATATTACAGATCTATTTTGGGTGTATTAATAGTCATCTACGTGGTTGGTCAAAGCTGGTAACACTGTGCCATAATTTCTTAATTTACATAGAGGCATGAATGCATAGCATTCAGTATTTTGCATGCAGTATGTTGGGGGCATATGTGCATTTAACAGGTTTTCCTTCAAATTCCCAACAGCGGCTTACCTGCAAAGAGAGCAACTCACCAAGTTCATATCATTTCTTTAAATTAAGTAAACTTGGTCCACCTGGGTCCAGACCTGTAGCAGAGTCTCTTTTCTTCCTCTCTCTTCCCACTGGTCAGTGGATTTACCGTGGGAGTAATAACTGTCAGGCCAAATGCCTGGTAAAGTGGCGGACAGGAGTGAGTGGAGGGGGAGTATTTATCACAGTATTGACTTTGTGACTGCTGTGTCGTGAACTCTTTTGTCATAAACTGGAGCAGCGCTGCAAATCGATCTGAGGAAAACCGCTGTCAGCTCAACTCCCAGAGAGCATTGCTTTTCCTACAGCCACTTAGAGGACTGATAAATGCCCCCACCCCTACTGCCCGCTGCCTGCTGTAGCAACAAGACCATGGCCAGGGACACTTAACACACACACACACACACACACACAGAGACTGTCCTGCTGCATCTACACACTGTCTACATACACACACTACATTCACACACTGCTGCAAAGAGCAAAGAGTACAGCATATTTTGTTATTTCGAATCAGGAAACAGTTCAGATGTTATTTAACACCACAAATAAAATGTATTAGCCAACAGTATGTATACAGGACAATTTCAAATAAAAATCAATATTGAAGAATACTCTGACACTGTATTAGGAATGCCTGTACATCTGCTTACTAACAGAATCATCCAATCAGTCAATCATTTGGCAGCAATGCTATGCACAAAATCATCCAGATGTAAGTCAGGGGCTTCAGTTAATGTTCACATCAAACATCAGAATGGGGGAAAAATAACCCAGTGACTCTGACTCTGGCATGATTGCTGGGGCCAGACAGACTGGTTTGAGTATCTATGAAACTGCTGATCCTGACCCACAACAGTCTCTAGATTTTAGATTTTAGAATAGTGCGAAAAAAAAAAAAAAAAAAACACCCAGTGACAGAATGGTCAGATTTAATTTAGACAGAAAGCCCTACGGTAACTCAGATAACCACTCATCACAACTGTGGTGAGCAGAAAAGCATTTACGAATGCACAACAGGTCCAGTCTTGAGACAAATGGGCTACAACAGCAGTAAACCATGTCAGGTCCCCAGTCACCAGATCTGAATCCAGTGATACACTTTTGTGCAGAGTCATTTTCTTTTCATGTCTTTTAATGTCACAAAGATGGTGTTGTCGGTGATGGGAGCACAGCTGACCACAGCAAATACAGGCTCCATCCTGGACGCAATGGTCGACCAAGTTGGGCGAGTGTGTCACAGTGCATGGGCTCCACAGGTGACGTTGGAGACAGAGATGCCTGAGAGGGTTTAGTGGTGGGTGAGTTGTCAGGAATCCCTCTCGGTGTAGGTCTGGAGGAAGAAAAAGATGCTTATTTACCTAATCGACCTAATCTCTCTCTGCAGTGTTCTCAGAACCAATCATTCTAGACGGGGGCTAAAGAGATAAGGGAATCTAAGCTGTCGGTCTCGTCTCATCCTGAACTTGATAGAATACTCCACCACAAACCTAGTGCCACGGCAGAGGGAGAGAGGGTGACTAGCAGCTGTTTTGTCTTGATGGGGATGATTGAAAACTTTCTTTAATTCAGAAACAAAAGCCAGGTGAGAATTACAGATAGGTGACTTCATTTCCCATGGGGCTGTAGCCCAATGTGCTGTCTTTCCTGACTCAACTATAAAAGCAACACTGATCTGACTGATAGGTGTTAGGTTGCTGTTGAAAAACCAGAAAGCAGGGAGGAAGCCAGGAGAGCGGTGATGGAGTCTGTTGTGGCTAATTTGTTTTTGGAGACAGAATGTAGACTCAGAGGCAGGGATGTGCTTCCGAAAAATCTTTTAATGTCACAAAGTGGGTGATGAAAATGAAGTGGGGCTGAAGATCTGCTGGAGAGAGGCTGTGGCTGCAGTACAGGAGAGAGGAGGTTAGGACATGCACATGTAGCAGGAAAAAGCATCATCTGCCCCTAGCGGAGTTGAATTGACTGTGTCTGGTTGACCTCCGCTTGTTAACCAACCAGCATTCCGGGCCACCTTATAAAGGGACGAGGCGCCCTTCATGGCCCCTGTCTTGCTCGTTGGTCTCGAGTCCGCTCCTTCCGGGTTGTCTCGCTCCGGTCTCCCCTGGCAGGTAAGGTGGCAGTGGCTGCCTCGGTCATGCCGTAGAGCATGGCGTAACTCATTGTTGATCACCGCTCATTTTTGTTTGATTACAGCTGATCGGGCTGCGGCTTCGTTGCCAGTGTAGCGCTTGGCAGGCTGCTTTCTGCCATCTATTTGGGGTGCCTCGCTGCTGCCGCTCGGGTGCGGAGCATGCCACCGCTGCTCCAGACTGAGCTGGGCAGCTGCTAAAGAGAGAGGAACTGCTGCTTTGCCTTGGTGTATTGTTTTGCTGGTTCGCCTCGCTGCCCCTCTAACCCGCTCGCCCGGCCGCCGCCCTGAGTGCCGTTGGCCGTGGACCGACTGTCGCCGACCGCGGCGCCTGACGGCTCTGCTCGCGGCGGATAGCCCGCACCAGAGTCGGCCTGGTCGGCCCTGCACGTGGCATAGGCCAACATTTTAACGAGTGGATGAATGTGTGGGGGTTTCCCCATTTCCTTTGTCCTTTGTTTTATTAGATTGTTTAATTGTTATTGGTTATTTTCTGGGATTGGGATGATTTGTGTTTCTGTTGCATTTGTGTTATTTCATTTTCTTTGATTAATCTTTGGTATATTTGAATTATTTAGGTAATTTGGTTAGGTTATTCATATTTTTGATATTAATTCGTATTTGTTAATTAGTTCTTTTGAATTCATTTTCTTTTCTTATTGTGAATTTAGATCATTTTGGGGCAGCAGATTTCGTTGAATTTGTAATTTGTGGTCTGCCCACCTTTTATTTAAATGTTGATTTGTTTTTGTGGTAAGTTTTGCTTTATTTGATTTCCTTTGGGTATAAACCCCTTTTATTCATTTCTTGTTTCCTTTCCTCTTTTCAGTGCTGAGGGCTGAAGGTGGTGGTCCTGGGGTCCGAGGTGGTGGTTTCCCCTTCCTGTGTGCCATGCGTCTCCTGGGTTCCTGGTTCCCCTTCACTACCGGGTGCATGTGTGTGTTTGCCACGTGAGACTGGGGTGCTCTTTGTTTTCTTTGTTTATTTTGGGATTTCTCACCCCCTCTGCGACCCACTCCCTCCACCGGTAAGCCTCAGCCCTGATTAGTCTTCCCCCCCCCCATTTGGTTATAGTGTGTGTGTGGTGGTTTTAGAGTTTATTGTTTATTTTGTAATAAAGTGTATTTTTCTTACCTGGAACCATGTCTCCTACCTGTTTGTAGGACGGGCCTGGGCACCTTATGGGCTCTACAGTTAACCATTTATAACTCTCTGGGTGAAATTCCCAGGGTGGCGTTGTCTGGCTATTTCTTATTCACAGTCCCCCTCGTATCGCCACACACAGAAAAACATGAGGGAGCAACTTCAAAAAACACTAGAGAAAGTGTGAGGCTGATAGTATCTACCACTGGTGAGGTGGAACAATCTCGCGAAGAGTGGAGGAGAAGCTGGGGTTTTCATACTGCGAGGCAATGAATGATGAGGAGCAGGTGTGCCAATTGGACCAGGTGAGCAGAGAGCATAAGCTGCGACCTGACCACAACACACAGAGAATGACCAGGGGGAGAACACAGAAACATTAGGAAAATCCAGATGTGAGACTGGAGCTGTGACAGTTTTCAACATGTTGTGGAATCTATGCCATGAGAGACTGAATCTGTTTTGAGACCAAAGGGAGGTTCTACTCAGTATTGGTATGCTGTTCCTATATAAGTTATTGTGTAGAGTGTGTTTATTCTGGCAGAGAGCAATTGTCATTAGGCTTATAGTAGTGACATGACTTATTGTCCCTGCACATACCTGGCTGCTTGTGTTTAAATACATTATTTGGATAATCATGCAGCAAACTATGGTGGATAAATTCAACACTCTGCAGATGAAAAGAAAATATGAGAAACTACATGTCAATGGATGAAACGTGAGCAAATGAAGAAAAGATGCCCGCCACTTTGACAGGATGAAAGGTCAGAGGATCCAAGTGAGCCATGGTTGCCATTGTTGTACTTGTCTTGGCTGACATTTCTCTACAACGTCACATGGAAGGTGGGAACAGTGCATGTGGACAGGCAGACAGTAGTGGTTCCAATTTTTGAAACTGATTGTTTGCTGCAAATTCTGGTGATTGATCTGATTTAGCTGCTCAAGCCAAATATTCTCCAATTATCAGGGTATACCACAGCTCAACCTCCCTGGAAAAGTTTTTGCCGCTGTGCTGGAAAGGAGAATCTGACCCACTGTTGACCCTGGATCAATGATGTAGATTCTGTCCTGGTTTTGATTACTAGGGGAGTCATGGGAGTTTCCTCATCTTCATCCAGTCTACATATGTTTTGTGGACTATGCCCACCGGGATGCTGTAGGAGTATGAGGAACCTCTGGGTTTTTATGAGCAGTGAGAGCTCCATCCATATTCTCAGCAGGAAGTCAAGCATGTCTGTAATTAATATACCAAACTGCTGTGGCAAAGATGGAAGCTCTAAATTAACCAGCTGACCTGCAGTGTGTTGGGTAGTGACCAAAAGAGTGTGGGTACAGGCAGCTGAAATACATTTCCTGTGTAGAGAGGATGGGCTCAAAGATAGAGTTGCAAAATTCTGGAAATTATCAAAGTTGGAAACTTTCCAGGGGAATTAATGGGAATTAACAGGAATTAACAGAAATTAATGGGAATAAACTAGAAATCTGTTAAATTGCAAGTTAGCAGGGAACTTAAATGTAGATGAAATAACAACATATTGCAGTATAATCTTAGATAAAACAACCAGATTTAATGCTAATTCAGTTGAATTTCTACCCTGCACTGTACACTCTTCAATCTCCTGCACACATAATTTCTAGAGCACACTACAGCAGGACTATTGAAGCCACACTACTATATTTGAGACCACAGACTACATCCAGTTAAGTAGGTTTTGATGATATTACTGGGATTAATATACTTTATCTATTAAACTGTGGCTAGCTAGCTGATTAGCTAGCTACTGTATAAACACATTTTCTTTTTCTTTTTTTTTTTTTTTGGTCATAGGGAATATGTTTATTTTATGTAACATAAATTTTTTGTTATTTTTCAGTGAAAGAATCAATTACAGTTCTACTCACAAATGAATCAAAGTGAGAAATATTTATGAAAAAATGTTTATTTTTACAGTTTGTACAAATGACCCCAAATTTCCAGTTAATTGCCATGAATTCCCATAAATTCTAATATATTCCCACTAATGCCTATGTAAAGTTTCTAACTTGGAATATTTACCAAATTACTAACCTTAATTTACCTTGAAAAGTTTCTGGAAAGTTTCCAGAAATTAAATGGAAAATTTCCACCCCTTTGCAACCCTACTCACCAGTGTCCTAAAGGGTCTAAATACATTCTAGTCAATATACAACTCCACAGAAATACTACAAATGTTTTCTCCCACACATTTCAAATCTAGTTTGTTCAGAGGTACTAGAGAGAGAGAGAGTGCAGAGATGGTCCTTTTACACCTTACACTTGCAAGGAAGTTTTGTTGGCTTGTTTTTTTAGTAATGGATGAAGAAAATGCAAATTTATCTGAATATGTATGGTCACTCAGTCTCCAGAAAAGTTAACTTTAACCAGGGAGACCCGGGGAGATACTAAAGCAAATAAATACGTTTAATTTGTTTTATTTATTTATGTGGACATATTTCAGCTAACCCCAGCTCACACAGAGGAGACAGGTGGACAACTCGTTACATCAAGTGCAGTTAAAGCATCTTCAAATGTTATAAATCTCTGTAAAATAACAGACGGACAGACGTCAACCCCAAATGTCTACGAGTCAGGCCAAAATATCAGTGTTTCTTCAAGCGCACAATCTGACAGCAGTTGCTCTGCTGCTGATGACGGGGAAGCTAGTCCTGGCAGCTACAGTAGCTGCTCTCATTCCTGTTTGTGTGCATGTGTCTGTGTGACTAAATGTGACTAAGACCCATTACTCCCTCAATTCTGCCACCCAACAACACAGCAAGATAACATTTTTGTTTGGTTATGTGGCCCACTACTCACTTTTGTGATGTGATGTAGACATGACGTTGATGCTAAAAGGGTCTATTGTCTTCTTTTGTGTTAAAATCTACCTTTACTTCAGCTGTCAATCTCCTATGTCCAACTGTCCCATTGGCATTTTTAGATCGCTATATCTCCCACATTTTTAACATTACAGATATTTTTTAGCACTGCGTTTAGCAGAGTCTTCTCACTTAATTTTAACCTTGGGCTAAAGGAATTATGGTCTCTGAGTTATAAGCCTGAGTTCGAGAGGTGTCTCCCAACTGAATCCATGGCTCACTCAGCAATTATCAGCAGTTGCTGGATTCTTAATTGACATCTATGTACCTTCGCTTACAGTAGGAAATCCCAGTACATTAAAACTTTTAAGTCCTTCAAATATGACTTCCATTTTAAATCTTTTAGTCATAAGACTATAGTTTACATCTTTCATTTCTTTCTCACTTTCAAACTCTCGATTTTCTTTCTGTTACTCCTTCATGCAAAGTTAAGACTTAAATGGAGTATAGCTTCCATTTATTCCCAGATTTGCCAGCTACTCAGCTAGACTTTGCTTTGTTCTTTCCTTTTTTTCTTTTATTTGTAGTTAAGTGGCAGTTTAGTTGCAGTTCAGTCCTTCTCCTGGCAGTTTAGCTCAGTTGCACAATATGGCTCCCATTTAAACATTTTAAACTTCACTTCTTACACTATAGTTTACATTCTTCTTCTCCTTTTTTTTTTTTACAACTCCTAAAATGTGATATGGTCTAGGCTGACAGAGCGGGTTGTATGTAGCCTTTTCCTGTTCAAAAAATTCAATGTAAGACCAGAATTCTACATGAAACGTTCTTTTTTTTTTTTTTATCATAGACAATGCAGTCACTGAAGGTGTTAAAACCACCAGCATTGGCTAAGGATGTGAGGTCACACTTGCATCAGATGCTTGGCCATGAGTTTTAGTAACATCTGATCTTTGTTCCTTTATAATCCCACACCTCTACTACTCTGCTGTGAAACTTTATTTTCCTCCCAGTTCCTCTTCCTTTATTCCTACCTTTTTACTCCTCCTTTCATTTTCTCCCCACCTTTTCTTGTTTGTGATTTCTCTCTTCTTTTCCTTTCCTCCCCTGTCTTGTCTCTACTCCTGCTCCTCTACTTTGCTAACATCTATCTGTCCTCCTTTCCTTCCTTTGTTGTGCTTTTCTCTCCTTGTTTTTTTCCTCTCAGTTCCTGCTAATTTTTCTTCCTACCTTTCTCTTTTCCATTCCTGTGCTCTCTGTGTGTCTTTTTTCTTGCTGTCTGTTTGCTGAGGACATAAGGAAGTGCAAAGTTTTTTGGACACCAGAATAGACTATGTAGCCTAGTCTATGAAGACAGACAATGATTACGTTGTGGCTGGAGAGACACATCCACGTAAAGAATGTTATTGATTGCGACAGCGGTGTGTTGTAAAGATGGCTGTACCTTGTCAGGACAATGAGAAATTCCAAACATTTACTATTTATGCCCACCCAAGAATGAAACATCAGGCCAATTAACAGGTGGAACAAGTAATTTATGCCGTGGTTGCAGTGTTAACGTAACGTTATACCATGTGTCATCTAACACTGATATTCATTCGTTGTACATTTTCTGTGTCCTTAAACGGGCAGTTACTAAGGAAATGTAAAGCTATTTCCAACGTTACAGACGTAAATCATTTCAGATATTTCCCTTCTGATGCAAATATACATTTGCCAATGATTTTCTTATCTGCATATTACTCCAGTGATTAAATAAATCCATGTCACACTCATGTTTAGTTTTAAGTCAAGTTCTTAAGTAAAAATACTGATTTCCTAGTTCAGTGAAAGGGTGATTAAATTAATCCACACTCACTTGTCTATTGATTAGGTCTTAGATGGTAGGTAGGTAATATCATAGCTTATGTTGAATGCGATGTAGACCACAACAAACCATTGTCACATTGTTCAGCTGATATGTTCAACATATTGACAGTGCCTTATGTATTGGGTTATTGTAATTCATTGTATTTAGTCATGTTTTAGGGGGCGGTGAGCAAAAAAATAGTGAAAAAATATATGAAACTATGGTATGTATTATATACAATAGAATATCTTAATCTCTATATATCTAATATATAGGGCCAAAACACATTACCTCAATACTTTTAACAAAGACATCATCCTTCCTCCAAGGCCATCAAGCAGTGTCATTGTGAAGCATCGCACAAAGCAACTTTTACATGAACAAGGACACTATATTGAATGGATTTGAATTCCAGAAATCCTGAACAAATAAGGGATGTGTTTGGAGAAAAAAACTCCTCTAATGTAAGGTAAGAACTTTTTTTTAATATTACATCAAGTTCAAACTGTGATGCAGTGGTTCTAATCAAATGAAGGATATCTTATGTATACAACAGACCAAACCTAAACCATGAATCCAGTTATTCATACTAGTACATTTAATTTTGAGGCATCGCTTATATTTATCCATATTTATTTTTCTGACTGCTGGGTTTCTGTTTTGTCCATCTTCAAAAAGGAATTGTAAAACAGGCTGTCAGTGCATCAGTTTCAACGTGTTCTATAAAAAAAAAAAAAACCTTTAGCAATTTTGCAACTGTTTTTCAGCCTAGGTTTCTGATGACATGTGGCAACAGATTTATTTCTCCCAAACTGCAAGCTGGACAGGAGCTGGATGCAAATCTCATACATAAAATATCAAAAGGCCCATACATCAGACCATCAAAGGCAATTTTGGTATGTAACATCACAGTTGAATTGGCCTGTAGAGCCTTATTCAAAATGTTAAATCTAAACAGATATTGATATTGAAATTGGCTGCTATTCTGTTGAACTAATTGAAAGCAAGAAATAGAATCATAAATGTGGGTGTTACCATATATTGTTCAGTTTATAGTTAAAATTTAGGATAACTGAAAATGTTTTTATGTCTCTCCAAGGATGATACTACAGGCTATAGGACGACAACTGTGAGAAAAACACAGGTTCAGAAAGGCAGCTGTGCTCCTCACTTCTAGATAGACACTTGCATGCATCTTCAGACCGTTTCAAGGACATTCAAAGGACTACCTCATCAACAAGCTGTACTTCCGCAGTTCAGTCTCTTGCCTCATCACTTGGCTGCGGAGGGGCATTTACTCCTGCCTTGACCTACCAAAGCGGTATCTCGCCCAACCACTGCAGCACTTCAGCTGCCAGTCAACTGCCACTATACTCACCAGCAAGCTGCCCCTCAACCAGTTACCCCTCTACATCATCATTTGGAGGAACTACTTTGGATGATCCAACTGTGGTCCTGACTTGCCAAAATAGCTCCAGCTCACCTTGCCAAAGAAATACTCCATCAAGTCTTTGTTCTGCGAGCCTGTAGAGTGAACGGTTAGTGCAAAAATATGTTTTATGGTAGCCAATTGCAAAGACCCAGTTTTGGTGTATAATTGCTGATTTTAATTTCAATTTTACAATTAGATCCTTTCTCATTTTGATTGGTTGACTGGCCTGAATCAAATGAAGTGAGGGGGCATTATACCTGTTCACATATTTATATGCATATATAATGTGTACATGGGCCCCTGATAGTACTGGAATATATGTTTCATATACAAAGTTAAAGGATAAGGCTGGCAATTTCTATATTTCTCTATGTACAAATGTTGTACAGAAGCAAACCAACAATTAACCAATTTCCACTTACAAGTATTGTATGTGTATCCAAGCCATGATGTATCTTATTCCTATGTGGTGTAGAGCTCAGTTGTCCCCGCAAATCAAAAACACTCAAGCCACACCACTGCACTGAGTGATATATTCTTTAATCTCTAGTCTCTTAGTGTGTTTAGAAATATATAACAGCAATGAGAGCAAGGTTACTTGAATGGCAGATGTCACTGAGCATGCTTGGATTGCAGTTTATTGACCTTTGCTAGCTAATTGTGCACAATATCACAAGTTCAAAATTGTCAATTATCATGAAAAACACATAATGCCATAGTCTTAAAACTAATGTGGGCTCTAATTTGATCTTGTATTTATCATGTTTGTTACAGAAGTACCACAAGATGTTCGGTGCCAGCAAAAGATATTTTACAAGATCTTGCAACAAAAATAAACCATCAGAGGAAATGCAAGTTTAACATTAACCGATCCACAGTCCTGGATGGTGCCATCAGAGGTTTTAAACGAGGGACATATGATCCATATTGCACTATTTCTGTCTGATGATATGGGAGTACATGAAGAGGCTGTAGACTTGGGAGGACCAAGAAGAGAATTTCTGAGACTCCTAATGGAATCGTTGCCCCAGTCTTCAATGTTTGAGGGAGAAGAAGGCAAAATGAACTTGGCCCTTGACAGTACTGGTATGTATTGATGTAGTCTGACATCACTGAGGTACTAAACTCCAGATAATCATTTATTACATTTATATTACTGTATTTTATATAATGGTACTGATTTTGGTACGCATGCACTGTTAAATATGTATTAATAAGTAAATTATTTTATTTTTTTTAGCCATGAGGGAGGACAGGTGCTTCACTGCAGGCTGGGTCATTGCAGTAAGCCTTGTGCTTGGCTGTCCCCCCGCAGGCTTTCTGTCCCCAACTCTCTTCTCTTGCCTTGTTGATGGCCCAGAGTTGGCTAAGCCAGTTTTGGAAGATGTTGCAGATAGGGACCTGCATGAAAAAATTATAAGGCTAATTTTCTTCCTCATTATTAGAATGTATTGTGCTGTATGTGAGTATCTTTTTGCACTCAGTGACTAGTGTGCTGGGGAAGATGATTATTTCTGGCACTTTCAAATTTAATTTTGTTCATTGTATCGATCTGAAGGTCATCAAGTGTGCATCATTTGATGATCTGCTAGCAGCAACAGAGCCACTTGAGTATTTGGCCAATGCTGGCTGCTTGAGGCCGCTGCGGAGGTTGGAAGACAAGAATCTGCTTGTAGATGACATCCTGATGTTCCAAGTGATACACAGAGTGTGTGGTCCTTGTCTGGTGCACCTTGCCTACCCTCCACATGAAGCTGGGTGTGCCCATTTGTAACTCTTTGTAGATTACTAGATGCCTGGGAAAATATGAATTTGACATACATACTTTACTGTTGTAACTAACCTGAAGTACAATGCGTGTATATTGTTTTTTTCCCCTTCAATTCATTTATCTGCTACATGTGAAGATGTAAAAACAAACAGTTTATTGTTAAAACTCATGTCACCAGTCAAGTAGTGTGATTTTTTACTCAGATTTTGAGATGGAACACTTGGTGTGCTGGACGAAATCCAGGCTCACACAGGGAGTTTTTGCCCTCTTTTATGCTGGTTGACAGCCTCTTCAACATCTGCCTATCTCTAGTTGGCAGCAATAGAGGGCATGCTGAAGAAGTTGTTGTTACTTTCTGGAGAGTCTACCTAAAAGATCCAGAAGGTTAATATATGTGTTGAAAGCTTTTCTTGTATGAACTGAAAATTAAAAATGCACTGCATCTTATCATCATATATAATTCAGTAAGAGTGATACATGATGCATGCGTTTTTTAATGTTTTTCTTTTTTACTAGATCAAGAGGGAACAAAGAAGCTGGGAACAACTCTCACCTTTACAACAGGGGCCAATACTGTTATACAAAAAAAAAAAAAAAACCTTGAAACCTTGAATGCAGAAACCTACTCTGGATAAATCCTAAAATGGGTTTGGAACTTGGTTCTGTATTTTTAGAAAGATTGTATTTCTAAGATTAAGTTGCTGGTAATCTTGAAAATATAGCACTCGATGTGACTGTGAACCATGTGGTTTTATCCTCATAAGCGCAGTCTCATTATTTAAAAGCCATACCTCGTATGTATGTGTGAGGAGAATGTGTGTGATAGTCACAATAAATGCATGTGAGAGGAGAATGTATGTGTGTGAGATGGCCAGAATGAAATATGGTTGATATAGCCCCTCATAGCTGACATTAAGCAGACACCTTGACCGTGACCCTTCTGCCTCTCCTCCTCCTCCTCTCCTCAAGTAATGGGTGGGGAGGTCAGATGTCAGGGGTGAAGTTGAGACTACTCCTTCTGGGAGTCTGGGGCCCTGGGGAGGGTCCTATGGTGACTGTAACCTTTGACTCATCCCACAGGAGGGTCAAAGAGATGGAGGAATATGAGGATTAAAGGAATGGTGTGGAGCGAGGAGGAGGTGAAGACAGGGCCGGTTCACCTGTCTGTCATTCTGTCTGTTCATCTGAACCTCACCTCAACTCCTACATATGGAAACTGAATGAAACACAACACAGAGTGTTCTGTAGTTCTTCACAACATACCAGGAGAGATTTCATGATCAAGTGCTGGAAAGTGTCCATATTTTTGGTTGTGCTTATTGTCCTTATCTGCCTCTTTCATTTTGAAGTTCTTGCAATCTTTCATCCTGAATACAGCTCCTGCCTTTGATTCTGATAAACTACTCTGGAAATATATTCACATGGATCATGGAGCCCTGCACTGGGAATGAATGAATGAATGAATAAATAAATAAATAAACAACTAGGTTTGAAATCATATGCAGACAGACAGTGGGTGAAAATAAATAATAATAATAAATAACTCTTTTTTTAAGCAGCCTAGTTGGGATGGGGTCTAAGGGACAGGTTGATGTTTTAGATGGAGAAATTGTTCAAGTTAGGTGGTGAGGGTCAATAGAACAAAAACAGTCTAAATATATAGCAGGTTTTACAGTTGTTTCTAAGGAACTTGTACTTCAGGGTGAATTTAGGGCAGGAGGTGGTGAATTTTGGCTCCAGTGGTTAGAGTCTTACCATGAAAGGAGCTCATGAACTTGTTACTGTGGACAGTTATGAGAATACATGGATAGCTGTGACTCTGTCAGCCTGGCTACAGTGCTGTAAAGAAACCTGGGATTGCTTAATAGGCAGCCCTGGCATTACAGAAGGGCCTCATATGTTTAAAGACTATTGCCAGACTAAGCAGGATTCGTCCAGTTTGGTGGAACACCATATCCTTTCAATTTCCTTTCAATAGCCTTCAATTTGAGGATATGAAACTTTTACCATGGAGCTAACCTCCTTTGTTTATCATCCTTACTGTAGTGTTATTCTAGTGTCATTCATATTGAGCCTGCAGCACTATTAACAAGAAACAAGTTGTGAAGCAAGTTGGAAGATACAATATGCAGTTTATTCCCAGTCTGAAGCTCACCTTTTTACATGACTTCACAGATTTCCCATGGCCAGTGGGAAGCATGCATAGAAGTTGCACAGGTATGTAGTAGAGGTATTTTACTGCAGAGCAAAAAGAAAGAAGAAATATGCATCTCTTTTGCAACAATGACCTTGACATTAGTGTTTCTGTTGAAAAGGATCATAAAATACCCAAGAAAACATTTTCAATGGCATATACCTGGTACATACCTCAGACCATTTGGAGACAGAGGCTCATATTTTCTTAAAGAAAAATACTTGTAATATTGACAGACTTATTGTTCATAAGGTTCATAAGGAAACATTTTCCAGCATATTACCACCTGCATCACTTAGCAGGTCCAAAGAGCAGCTTTCAGGGAGCACACTCCAATTTCATTAGTGTATGCTTGAGAAAGGCACTCCCAGCCAGCATCAGAGCAGACCACAACAAAGTCTGTGTGTTTATTCAAGAATTTACAGCCGGCCTGCGACAACATAGAAAGCTCTTTACATGTGACATTATGGCAAAAGATCAAATTAATACAATGTGCATGGAATAAAGAGTGAGGGCGGAGCAATCACAGCAAATTTGACACGTTTTTGAAATGTCATATTTTTGAGGGGGATCTTTTCCTCTGTTCATCTGAAAAAGAATAAATCCTCATTCAAAGCAGCCTGAAAAATGTAGTCCTGATCGTTGTCACCCATTGACCCAATCCTTGCTGACACATCAGTTGTTTTGTGACCTCAGAAAACTGAGTTCACAAAACAATGTATTTGTCAGCGTTTTAAAGGATATAATAATCACACTGGACCAAAGAAAAGTCAGAGATTCCTTTCTTCTCAGTAAAACACTGGCTCCTCTGGTGTCTCTGGTTCATAACTGATGTTTACTATTTACACCTCTCACGCACTCTTTAATTATTTTCTTTTTAAGACCAGAGAGGAGTCATGGAAACTTGTGAAGCGCTGAACGCCTGGGCATCACTGGCCAAAGTATTAAGAGGCAAAAGCTGCCAGAACTGTAGTCTTGGATGCTAAAATTTGATGTTTGCAGGCTGGTGGATGGCTGGCTTTAACCTCTCAGTCCAACATGTCAGGACATCTCCAGTCTCCAACCATCCCATAGTTGTCAAAAGCTTTCAATGATGTAATTAGTGAGATCTGTGTCTGGGGTGAAGAGAATCTCTTGGTTAAAGAGTCAGTCCACCCAGATTGCAAAAGAATAAATATCTGTCTTTGAGATTTCTGTCTAACGTGGAGACATCCTGTAGTTTGGTAAAACCAGCCCAGTAAACATCAGAGGAAATTATTACAATCATGACAATTTCATCTAGTGATTAAATTACGAATTACGAATTACGAATAGAGCTACATCATGAGCTGTCTGTTTCAGCTCAGCTGAAGTGAAGCAGCACATCCCTGTATCTCTTTCTTTACCTTTCCTTTCTGTACCTGTGAAGTTTGGTTCAGTCAAAGTTGGATCGTTGTTTGCCTCACATACTCTTTACAGTCCTTTAACAAACTTGCTTTGCTAGGAAGCGTCAAAGCACATAATCCTTCAGCCATTACTACATCCCTCCATGCCCCCCCAGTTTGGAAACCACTACTTTGTAAAATCCACAAGACATGCAGTTTTCTTAGTATTTCTTTAGTAATAAATAGTTCCACTGATGTGGCCATTGCATGGGACTGCCGTGAAAGGACAGAGCTGGTACTTAAGGTAAAACTCTCAATTTACATATCTATTTACATTCAAACCATCACCTATACAGTCATTGGCTTTGGGTGCATTTTTAACCAGAAATTACAAACAACTTTAGTAAATACCCTACTAACACAGTGTTGTTTCAAGAACATCTCCGTAACATAATTATGTCACGATATATTGTAGTAACCTACAAAGTGAAATTACAGTGTCGTCGTCAGAATGTCATTGAAACATCTACAGCTACTACATCGTGCCAACATTTCTATCGCTTTCCAGAGATATTGTGATAACATCACTTTTTATTGCCAGAATGTCACATGTAACGTCTCTACTAAAACAAAGTCGTTGCTAAATAGGCACTGCAATGTAAACTTTTAGATATACTGTTGCCATAAAGATGGTGCAACATCATAAATGAATGTCACAATTATTATGTTGTAGGGACATACTGTATAAAGGGGACTTTTCATTTACATCCATTTTGTTCTTTCCATACAATGAAAAACTACCCTAACTCACTTCAACTAGTACAGTACCTTCAAAATACACACAGGAAACATATGCCTTTAGAATACCACAGTAAATTTATTAATTTAACGTTAATATTTAAAATATATTAACTTCAAATCATGCACTAAATGTTTAACAGGCTTTATTTGGTGTAATTTGTGTATGAAACAAAAAGTACAAATTAATATTCAATTTTTTAATTGACTGTGAAGCTGCAACAAAATTTGGAACATAATGTGAAAGTCTGACAGGTATATTCAACAACAATCATTATCATCTGAATGACCAGTCTGTGGTGCCATAGATCTCTGTGCTGTCTCAATCAAAGAGGTGAAGTTTCTAAGTTATGCACTTTTTCACAATCTGCAGGACAATGTCTGATAATAACAAAAACAATATAATACAATAATTAGATTATAAATACCTCTCTTCTGACATTTTGAAGAGCATGCTTAAGGACCTCTATGATTTGAAGTTCCACGGAAGTGCCCTCAACACGATTTTCAGACTAATGTATATCAATTGGAAATAACTTCCGTGTCCTCGTCCTTTTTTTAATGTCACTGTGGACTCTGCAGCATGGAAACTGTTTTGTTTTTTCTTTAGAGGATTATGGGTATTGTTGAGCCCAAAACAAAACTGATATAAATCACACAAAAGTAAGACAGAGAACAGCAATAGAATCTACAAATGTAAACATAGATTAAAATACATGACAGACACTTACAAAATAGCAAACATATAGGAAAAGAACTAAACAGTTTCCACGCTGTGGAGTCCCAAGTGACAGAAAAAAAAAAGTGGCGAGGACACAAAAGTTATTTCCAATTGAAATACATTAGTCTGAAAGTTGTGCTGAGAGGCATGAAAAAAAATTTTGTGACTATTTCATGAACTGCCATGAGAACAGGTTGCATCAGCACAGCAGCAGCCTCTGATTGGCTGATTCACTCAGTTTGTCTGAGGACAATCAGGGCTTGTTTCATGACAAAGAAATCATGTTTTCTTCACTGTTTTTCACATAGGTGGTCTGAATCTCACTAAAGGCACATTTTCCTCAGCAGTGAAGAAGTCTAGCCTAACCAAGTTATCTGCAGTATGATCATTATTGAGACAAAAACGCAGATAAACTGCACTCAAATATCATGATTATACATTGATTTTAGGGACAAAATATTTTTATTACACTTTCACATTAAATAAACAAAGTAATGCTTTCACTTCCATGCTGCGTTATGTTGTGTTATAATTTAAGACTTGCCCTTATTAACAGTGCACCTGTCATAAGCAAAATCTAAACAAAATTGTACCAAAATGTTTTACATAAAATTAAAATTTATTTATATTTCAATCTTTCATTGGAAGCTGGATGGATATGGTGATGTGCTGTAAAACATCACTGTCAAAGTGAGCTGACTCTGGAGGTGAAGTAGTAACGTTATACTCTGGCCCTTTATGCATTGTTTCTTCAGGTGGCTGAACAAGTTAGTTGTGTTGCTTTGCGGCACAGACACAAGTTTCATGCAATCTTTGCAAATTATTTGTCCTTACTTAACATCAAGAACAAATAATGCAATCTGCAATCTGAGTCACAAGCTGTTTTCCTGCTATCTTTAAGACCCACCTGCTAATTCCTGTTTTCATCCAATCACAATCAATCACAATCAGTCAAAGTTTGAAAATGTTCTCTCTCTGCTGTCATTCGGCTATAATTTCAGCACTGGGACATCTTGCCTTTTCTTTACCCTTGCATAATGTTTGCCCTCATCATCTTACTCTGCTGCATCCTCTTCGCTCATCAAAACATTATGACTTCGATCCTCTTTTGGAGGATTTCAATCTGAACAGTGAGCTCCAGCTGGAAGCAGCTAAGTCTCCAAAGGAGAAGTTGCCACATTGCTTCCACTGGTTCAGCTCTAACTCAGAGACAGTATGAGTTACAAGATTCCTATTTAAGGGCCCAAGGCATTTCTCCAGGCCCAGGGTTCCACCTGTCTCAGATCCATGAGCTGGCTGTGATTTCACCAGATTCATCTCCACTTCTCTCAGGGGACCACAGAGACCATGCACAGCCATAAATGCACCAAGAATTCAGCCTCTTCTCATCTCATAAAAGGCAACTATATCGGACGTTCCACTTCTTCCACATAGACAGCTGCTCCTCCAATTCCTACCACTCCAGCTGCTCTAGCTCTAGCCACTCCTGTCCCTCCAGCCAATCACACTGTTCTTACTGCTCCAGCCACACCAGCACCCGATGTCTTGTCCAATGCAGTATCTGGTGAGATTAGTTCAAGCTATCGACTCACATCTCCAGATGCTCAAAAATGTTCTGTTCATTCTAATAGAAGAACAGAACTAGATGCCCATCGGGAACCTGATTGGTGATGTGGGAGGAATATCTTTTATCAGTATCACAAGGTTTTTCCTAGTAGAGCAGCACTCAGCATTTTACAGTTAAACATCTGTCTAAACTGGTCAATACTTAACACAAAAATTCTCTTCATGCAAGCAGTCTCTTGTTCAACCTGTGGCAATTTCGGTCTGCCCTCAGTTGCCTTTTCTACCACCAGCACCTCAGCCTGAAAAGCCAGTCTCTCTGCACTTTCGAACCTCCCTCCTCCTTGTAATATGTCTGACATTTAAGGGTGAAATATGCAGTTGTTTAACAAAATGCTCATATGCAAAAATCTTAACAAAAATGTGTATACTTATCTGCATATTTCTTCATGTTTGCAGAACTTGTAAGGAAGATCAGTATGGGCCCACTGGTTAATTCCTGCTCAATCAGCTCATCCCCATCAGGAAAACAGATTATGCTCAAAAACATATGAAAAACTCATCCTTCCATTCCAATAATTTTCCAAGCTCTGGCAGCAAAACTGTCCTCATACTCTGATTTGCAGATCACCTGCTCGGTGGTCTTTCTCAAGGTTTCTGGGTAGGGGTTGTTTCTATCCCAGAGTGTGTCCCAGTTACTGGAGAAAGAACAGGAAAAGGTAATAATTGGTTCCTTTGACTCATCTCCTTTTCCAGTATTCTACACTAGTCCAGTAGGTATCGCTACTGGGAAATACTCAGGAAGGGAAATATGAATCATTATGGTCGATCCATCAGCTCCTCACTCCGGCCCCATCAATAGTATTAACAGTCTCATTCCTCCTGTTCCATTTTCCCTTCATTACACCACAGTGGATAATGCACTCAAACTAATCAAAATAGGAAGACAGGATGCATGGGATGGAAAATTGTCCCCATTCATCTGTCTCAATGGTTTCTTTTTGACATAAAACTCTTTGCTGGATTCTGTCAAATAATATCAGACTTCATTCTGTGCTCTATCTAGTCGATGATTTTCTGCTGACTGACCCACCAAATGACAGCTCTGGTTCCTCTCTGTCAAAACTAAAACTCCTGTACAGTCACCTCTGTGTTCTGCTCTCAGAACAACAAAACACTGGTAAAGCGACACACTCGACAGAGTTGACATGAAAGCATCTCTACCTGATGAGAAACAGAGGATCCACCAAATCGCTCAGTCTCTTATAGCAACTTAAAGTTTTTCAAAGCAGCAGTTACTCTATCCTCAGCCACCTCAATGTTGCCACACGCATAGTTCCCCAAGGCTGCTCCTTCATCTCTAGGCTCCTCGATCTGGTCTCTTCAGTCCCTAATTTTACAGGTTACAGGGCCAGTGGTTTGCCAGTAACTGGCCTACCTCGTTTTTTTCTTTTATGAGATTTACCCCATTGCAGTCACCTTGCCATATTTGGGGCCCTTACTGGCATCACAAAAGAATATCTGTGCAATGTGTATTTTTTTCTGCTTTTTTTTTTTTCATAAATCTCTTAAACAACTTCAAACTTGCTCAAAACTACAAAACAATCAATCATTATCAGGATTTTAACCCTTTAAATGCCAGTTTAATAATTTTAATTATTAATTACTTATTACAAAAAAAACACAAAAAAATATTATTTTCCATATGATAAATAGTAGGGGGATGGGGCATTGGTGGTGATTAGAGTCTTGGATATGTCAAAGATTAGCAACAAAATTTATTTGATTGCATTAGTATTTTTTATGTAGTGCCAGATACTCCCTCTGGACACCTTTGTGGCCAAAAAATGCCTCATTGACTTCCATTAAAACATTTTTTAAATCTGACTGCCATTACAGTTTAAAACCATACACTCTGTAATGTCAGCATTTCATTTTGAAGAAAAGTAGTGATATTTGACATTTTTACTGTATTCCACCAGATTCAACCATTTTCCCATTGTAGGGCCAATGCATGAAATTCTTGTATTTTTGTCATATTATGGAGCCGTGTGACTACAAGGGGGCCCCAAGAGTTTTTTTTTGTGTGTGTGTGTGTGTGTGTGTGTGTGTGCGTGTGCGCACAAATGCGCGAGAGAGAGAGAGAGAGAGAGAGAGTGTGAATCTGTAAGTGTGTAACTGATCATTTCAGGGGTGAAAAAAGGGCATCTTTTGAGGAATGTGTTTCATGTGTCTTTGAAGAGGTGCTTGGGTATAAACATGGCCTCCTACCTTTGCTCTACTCAACTGTTAGTGTGTATATGCACCTAGCTGCTTTCACAGCCAAAGATAAACATGCAGCTTGGCTGAGGGGTCATTTCATTAGTGAGCAGAGAAAGAGAAAGACCTGGAGCAGAGGAGGAGCAAAAATGAAGAGGATTTCAGTGCAGAAGTTAGTTCATGCAGCCTTTATCTGCCAGCGAGCTGCAGGACTCTGAATAAGGCACAAGCTTCAAGGGGGAGTCTGACACGGAATGCTCACTGGAGTCCTCCACTTCTCTGGGTGCCTCTGACCCTTCCTCTGAAAGTGGAGAGAACACTGAGTGGACAGTGAAGAACGGGCAAGTCTGGTCTCCATCTCATGCCAAGACACTGCGCCACATTCAGGCACCTACCGGCATGATGCCAGGGCCCACGAGATATGCCATATCAAGAATCCAAGATGTGGCATCCTCTTTTGACCTTTTCTTCACTCCTGACATGATCCAGCTGATTTCGAAAATGACAAACCTACACGGGAGGCATTCAGTGACAGGATGGAGTGATGTGGATGTCCAGGAGATTCGAGCGTACATGGAACTTCTCATCCTGGCAGGTGTGTTCTAGTCCAAAAGGGAATCTCCCCGCAGCCTGTGGGATGACCAGAGTGGGAGACCAGTCCTCAGGGCCACCATGTGACACAAACAATGTCAAAGTGCCAGCCTCCGATTCGATGACTGACTCAACCGTCCTTCTCAACACAAGGAGGACAAGCTTTCTGCTTTCCGGAATATGTGGGACAAGTGGACACAGCGCCTCCCACTCCTGTTTAATCCAGGAGACGACATCTGTGTTGATGCTCGTACCCAGCAGCTCGTACCCTTCAGAAGCCACTGCAAATTCCAGCAGTACATGCCCAGCAAGCCAGCGAAGTACGGGCTGAAAATCTGGGTCACTGCAGGTGTCGCCACATATGCCTGGAGGTGCCAGATATAAACTGGAAAGGCTGCTGGTGGAGCTCCAGAGATGGGCCAGGGAAAGCGAGTCATCCTGGACATGACTGAGGGGCTCAAGGGTGTCACACTTACTTGTGACAGTTTTTTCACTTCCTACTCACTTGCCCAAGAGCTTCTGAGGAAGAAAGTGGCCCTGGTAAGGACCATCAGGGCAAACTGAGCTTCCCCCCAAATTGAAGCAGACAAGGAGAGAGCTGTCTTCTCATCTCCGCTTGCATTCATAACCACCAACACAGCAGTGAGCTACATCCCGCACCAGGGAAGAAAAGTCCTTCTGAGCAGCAAAGACCGGGAGCCAGCTGTACATCAGGATGGGAAGCAGAAACCACAAATCATCATTGACTACAGTTGCTGCAAGGGTGGCGTGGACAACCTTGACAAGGTATGTGATTGTATGTTTTTATTACTATATGAATTGATTCCAGACTTAGTCTGTTTATTCTCACTGATTTCATGTGTTTGTTTGAGATAAATATGTATTTATTATGATTGCTGATCATTCATTAGACCTATTTCTTGCATTTATATAAAGAATGAATTATATAAAATACTTGTGAATGATAAGGAAGGACATTTATTTATTTATATTCTTTTTTTTTCTTGGTCTTTTGTAGGTGGTCAGCACCTACAGCTGTAGAAGGCGGACCCCTCAGTGGCCTCTTGTTCTCTTCTTCAATTGCATCGATGTCTTCACCTTCAATACTTTTGTGCTGTTCACTGCTGTGGATCCCTCCTGGAACCAGCAAAGAACATACAGATGGAAGTTGTTCTTACAGGAGCTGGGAAAATCCATGGTGTCCTCAGAGATCGTGCAAGGAAAGCAGCCCCAGCATACAGCAGCTACTGCTGCCATGGTGGTGGAGTTACAGACCACTGTTGCTGCCCTTGCAGAAACCACAGATACAGCCATTGCCACTACTGCCACCAGCTCAACCCAGAAGGAGAGGTGTTTGCTGGTTGTGCACAGGCCTAAAAAAGAGGTGTTCTACCACCTGCACCAAGTGTAACAGGTGCATTTGTAGAGAGCACCAGGTCACATGCTCCAGGACCTGCTGGTTTGCTGCTGGAAATGAACTAAACACACACACACACCATCTCTCAATCCATTTATCTGTTTCTCTCAAACACACAGGCATACATCACATATTCAAAGCCTGGATGTTTATGTTTCAAATTTGTTAATATTTTATATGTTCTGTTGTGTTCTCTTTTGTTGTTGAAGTTTTCAAAGTCATTGCAGTTTGCACAATAAATTTTCACATTGATGAATCAGATGTTGATTCAACAATTATGGCACACACACACAAAAATAAATCACTCTTGGTAGTCACACGGCTCTATAATATACAAATACAATAAAAATACAAGAATTTCATGCATCAGTCTACAATGGGAAAATGGTTGAATGTAGTGGAATGCAGTAAAAATGTCAAATATCACTACTTTTCTTCAAAATGAAATGTTGACATTACATAATGCATGGTTTTATACTGTAATGGAAGTGAGATTAAAAAATGTGGTTTTAATGGAAGTCAATGAGGCATTTTTGGCCATGAAGGTGTCCAGAGGGAGTATCTTGCACTACAAAAAAAAAAAAAAAAAAAAAAAAAACCTAATCAAATCAATTTTGTTGCTAATCTTTGACATATCCAAGACTCTACTCAAGACCAATGCCCCATCCCCGTATTATTTATCATATGGAAAAACTGGCATTTAAAGGGTTAAAATGATAGAATGTTTGGTAGTTTTGAGCAAGTTTGAAGTTGTTTAAGGGATTTATGAAAAAAAATTGGTGTAATATGATTTAATAGCAGTTTTTTGTGCATGTACATTTTTGCCACAAAAGCGTCCAGAGGGTAGTAAATTTGATTAGGGCATAAGAGTTAAATCACCTGCCTTTCTCATTCTGATGCTCAGTTTGAACTTCAGCAGGTCATCTTGACCATGTCTACATGCCTAAATGCATTGAGCTGCTGCTATGTGATTGGCAAATTAGATATTTGTGTTTACAAGCAGCTGAAGTGGCTAGTGAGTGTAATGTAATAATGAGCTTTGATAAGGAGTCTCTTAAAAGACTTGATTCCTTTTCCCAAAGTTATCATGGGGCCTGAGATGAATACATGTTGCGATTGACAGTCGCTCAGTTTCTCCAGTAGCAGGAAAATTTATCTTTTTTTCAGGATCTTGGAGCCAGTTTCCTTCACAGAATGTTAACAGACCCAGCATGGATGATAATCCTCACATTACTTGGATGTGAAGAGAGGATAACTGGCAACAGCTCTGTTAGCTCCCTGACAGATGTGTCAGCCATAGTTAGATTCTCAGCTTTCAGGCCCTGTGTTGAATGTATTTAGTATTAGCACACATTTTGTTCAGTCAGTGGATCACACTTGCAGTGAGGGTTCAGGTGGTGGACTGAGCATTGGTCCTCTCTTATTTGATTTCTTGCTGGATTTGGCTCTGCAGCGCACAACATCAGATAAAGTCGTGGCTGGAATTGATGCTTTTGATCTAGCAACAGTGCTGTGCCATTAAGCTGCACTGTTAAGGAGGGCTGGTTTGGAAGCCTCCGCAGCTAGTTCAGTGGCATGAGGACACATCTGGACAGTCTGTGACAGGGTGCTCTACAGTTGATGTAATCCTGCAATAGAAATCTGTGTCTGTCCATGAGCATTTAGCGGCTCAGCACATTGTACAGTACCTACTACAGAGTCAGTGAATTGCTGTCATGTATTTGATGCAGCATTTCAGTGTTCTTTTCAAGCTGTGTTATCCTCTCAATCAGTTGGTCACACTGTGCATCTCACTGGTTTTGCTGGGTTTGGAGAAGCTTTGTATGCTAGGCTAGCCTAGCAGCTAAATCTGTGGCAGGGCTCTGAAACTCTCCCGTGTCCCTGAAAGTAAACTTTTGTTGGTGCCAATGTAACCAAGAATATTTAGGAAATTAAAAAATATAAGAAAAAAGCACAAAGAATATAACACAGAGAGAGCTGAGGAAAACACTTCTGTACTATAGCACAAGAAGAACTTAATAATGTTTGTAGTGTGCAACAGACAAGGGTGGATACATTTTTATTTTTATTGTTGGGGAGGGATGAAGTTATGATGATGTGGCACATTTTTACTAGGTGTGGCGTACTCTGCATTCTCTGCTTTGCAGTTTACTGCACCAACAGAAATCAGCTACCCTGTCTCACAGAGTATTTCTGTGGGTAACTTTATATTATTTCATTTTATCTTGCATTTTAAGCTATTAACACTCATTGATTACAGTCATATTGTGCAAATAAACCACAAATGCCTTCAAATATGTTCTTTGCTTCAGGAAGATGTGGCCTAAAACCTGACTTGTCCTCACCTGAACCCATTAAAAGCAGGCAGCATCTTGGAAGAAGTATTGTTGGGCATCAAAGTGCATCAAAAACATTTTTACTTATAAAACAGGTGATGCTGGTGACACCCAAAATTCAAAATCTACAAAGATAACTTCCAAGTGCAGGGCACAAAATGTTTTATGATGGAACAGGTAAATCACATGCTTGTATCCATGTGTTAACAACAATGTGTGTTTTATTGCTGTTGCTTATTTTAAATGTAAAAAATGGCTGTATGTATCACATTGTGTGTTTATTACAAAAATACATATTTTGATATATATAATATTTTAAGTACAAATAATTTAGTCTAGTGTACTGAACGTTATGTCCACACCATTACTAACTTAAAAATTGAGGCAACCAATTGCCCTAAAAAATTAAGTCAAACAGTGTTAGTGACCAAAAGAATGAGACTGCTCAGACAGGCACCCAAAATTACTTTTCCCTAGCAGGATGGCTCTGCTGTCCCCATGAGATGGAATGAGAAGCTTGTCTTGTTTGCTTCATTTTGACACTTTAACTGTGCAGCCTGTTCATTTATGTGTCCCAATACATTTAACCAATCACTGTGATGTTTATTATAAGATGTGTATGTCTTAGCATGATTTTGTACTGTAGGGAAAAATGGAAAAATTCACCTTTACCCTTTTCTTGCTTTTCTGTTCGATCATTAGGACTATATCTACAACGCAGTTGCACCTCCTCACGCCTCCTTATTCAAATGTCTTTCTCTCTGTTTCTCTCTTTCCTTTTCCACCTCGCTCTCTCTCTTGCATAAATGTCAGCTCCCCTACCTGAAAGCCTTTTGCACTGATTTATGAGGGAGTTTGTACCGTTCACATTATAAATCTCTCACCCCTGTGACACTCTTCTGCTGGTATTCATCCACCATTTTTTATTTTGTCTGTTTTTTACAGAGTGCTTTGGATGGGGGCCAAGGAAAGGCACTCTGGGATTATCAAGAGGTTTAACAGGAATGAAGTGTGAATTACAATGATCCGGCTTCGCTACTGCTGTCGACCTCTGCGAACTTGTGTCTGTATCCTTTAGTTTTCTTTTCTGACCTATGAAATAATTTCTCACCTCATAATGGAATGGCAGATGAAGAAAGATTGAAAAACAACTTCTGTGGGGTGTCACAACCAGCCAGTAAGTGCATCTGGACTCCAAGAGCCAGAAAATACCCCCTTTTCGATCCCCCAAGCTTTTTAATGTTTCTAAACTCCTTTTTGCCTTTAATGGTGTTTTAAATTTTGCCTTTTTTCACAATGTACTGGAAGTTATCATCACGCAGTCAATTTCCCATTGACTTTAACATTTCATGAAAATACTGAAAAATCCTCCTCAGCAGATTCCACTGCAGTTTTTTATATATATGTAATATTATATATCATAAATTGTTACCCAATTAACCATTCAGAATACTCCAATATGTTAAACAGGAAATCATACATGTACTTAATCAGTACTTATGGAAGAGTGTCTATTTAATTCATGTCTCTTTATGTGTCAATATTTATGTTATATAAAAATATATATGTATATATGTATGTATCTACTGAAATATATTGCTTAATATGACATGTTTTAGATATTGATGAGAGATATTGGTATTGGCATACTTACTATATACAGTACATACTACAATGCTACTACTATATATGAAATTTATATAAATATTGATATCAGATTTTTGTGTTTTATTCATGACAGGAAAAGTAGCTTCATCAAACTATGTGCTATGTAATATTGCTGCAGTAAACACTAACCCAGTATCAAAAGTCTGTATTTAATATATCAGATGAGGAGTAGTTACCTGGATGCTAGTATGTGGCGGTGGCACGCTGGAAAGCAACGGATGGAAATGATGGTGGAATCCGAGCTGCAGGAGGCCATCTCCTCTCCCTCCCCATCTGGACGCCTATATTTCCATGATTCTGACAGTACGTGTTGAGACTTTGCTTTAATCACTCAGTGAGAGGCTGTCTGCAAAGGTCAGCTCCATTGATTAAGTGTGGAAAGGGAGAGTTGTCACCTTTTATGCAGGGCATGGTGATATCTCTATAATTCTCTGTTGGAGACTGGACTGTTTCGAGGTGGTTCTCCACCTTACAGAGACATTGGAGAAGATGTACTCTCATTCCTCAGTTAAATCATGCTTGAACACCACCAGCAGAGGTAATAAAATTTATTCTTTAAAGTGATAATTGATAAGTTCCTCATTTTTAATACTTCATTGCCATCTATGATGCTCATTGTGGGCATTCTAAGAGATCATGTGAGAGACACATGCTCTCTTTAATTACATAACAGTATTGTAGCTATAAAAAGTACTGGTGGCAGTAATGGGCATGTGAAGAGACGTGGGTGTTTCTGGAGAAATTAGGAAGCATAAAGATAATGAACTGTTAAAATACAGGTAATACACACCAGCATCAAAACCCCCTATTTCAAAATAGCTGCAGTGTCATCACTAGTTGCTGTGCCTTGCCATGTCTAAATAATGACGCTGTCCAATTTTTCCAGTACTTTGTGGACTGGTGCCTGTGGAACTGCCTCCAGACCAATGCAGGGAAGACCAAAGACACTCCCCCCCAACACCAGTGAACATCCAGGGACGGGACATTGAGATGGTCACGTCTTACAAGAACCTAGGCGTTCAGCTGAACAACAGACTGGACTGGACAGACAACAACCCTGCACTTTATAAGAAGAGTCAGAGTAGACTCTACCTGCTCACAAGACTCAGGTCCTTTGGAGTGCAGGGGACACTCCTGAGGTCATTCTATGACACGGTTATGGCATCAGCCATTTTCTATGGAGTGGTCTGCTGGGGCACCAGCATCTTGACAGAAAACAGGAAGTGACTTGACGAACTGCCCCCTTGACCCGGTGCAGGTGGTGGGTGAGAGGAGGATGGAGCTCGTTCACCACCCAATGCAAGATATTGTCTATTGTTTGGTATTTTATTTTATTTTCGTATTTATGCCTTTTTCTGTTTTTTACAATCGCTGCTGCTGCTGTAACAGTGTAAATTTACCCACTGTGGGACTAATAAAGGATTATCTCATAATTTTTGTGAATTAAAAAAAAAATACAATCCATTCATGCCTTCAACTTCACATTTTGATTATCTTGGTGTGTGAAGGTGAAAAAGCATGCCCATCCCATGCCTATTTGTTATACTGGGGGTCAATGGTGGCCCCAAGGCACCGTCTTGCCATACATGAAAATCTGGCATGTACCTTCATCAAGGCATGCTTGATGTAGATACATGTTAGACCAAGTCATTTGGGCTTGCTGGGTTGTTTAGGAGGAATTCTGATCTGGAAGAGGACATGACACAGTCTTTAGGGAAACTGTGGCTGTGGCTCAGGAGGTGTGGGTCAGCCCCCTAATCGGAAGGTCAGCGGTTCCATTCCCAGCTCCTCCAGTCTACATTTTGAAATATCCATGGGCAAGGTACTGAACATAAGTTGCCCCCATGTTCCATTTAATTGTATATGTGTAAAAAAGCAGTATTTAAATGCAGTCCACTTATCATTCCATTTTACAGAGCAGTGCAATAAAACTGACTGAATGTATTTATCACAGAATATGACTTGAAGAAGCAGTTGAGTAGTTGTGGCTTATGCAAACAAGCTGTTTAATAAATGCCTCTTCTAATAAGAAAATGTTGTGAACAAGTAAAACAAACTCCCATTCAGGCCCTTGACTTTTGGAATGTGAGGAGCAGGCCCGCTGCAGACCAACTGATAGTTTGAGAAATATATTTATCCCATGAATAATTTATAGGTACCAGGATTATCAAACATACAGAGGTATGGAGGATGCAACATACTGAGACAGTGAGCGACATAGGGAATTAGACAGAGCAAGAGAGAAGAGCGACAGATAACAAGGTTGTCAGTTGCATACAGGCATCATATGCTGGGACAAAATGTCTGACCTAGAATTGACCTACTAATGATCTACTGCTGACAGGAGTATGTGTGTGTTTATATGTGAGTGCATACAGAGACTGATGGAGAGAAGATGACAGGAAACACTAAGAAGGATAGTGTGGATTTAAAGATATTTATGTGCATATGTACAAATATCAGTGTGAGTAAATGTAGTTGTGTGTTCATGTGGGTGTGTGTACATAAAAAGAAAGAGAGAGAGAGAAAGGGCTTACAACATATCAACATTGTGGTAACAACCGGATGGTTTGGCTGAACAGCAAATGAAAACAGCCCAGTGTCTTTCTCTGGCTGTTTGGTGCTCATAACACCCTTAGCAAGGTTGTTTTGAAGGCATCAGTCTCATACTGGCTACACAATGCCATAAGTTCCTGAGGGCACTCAAGAGTTTCTGTCTCGAGTAACTGTCTTAAGTTGGTCAAAGAGCTGGAGCCTAGTTGAAGATGTCAAATATATAGTCAAGTGTACTGATGTCCATATTTCATTTTACATTTACACCTGTAGCCCTTGTTAGAGGATTCCGAATATGTGTTCAAGTCCATAAACCATCAAGTTTGCAACTGGTCTCAAGTGGACTTTATATAGACTTCCATAGAGTCCGCTAGGGATGCACAATTCACCAGACCCTACTCTTTAAAAGGTACAGAGGGTGTCTGCCTCTCAGACTGAAGTTGGGAGAAGGCTCCACAGTAGAGGAGCCTGATAGCTGAAGGCTCTGCCTCCCATTCTACTCTTGGAAACTCTGGGAACCACCAGTAAACCAGCATTCTGGAAGTGCAGTGTCCTAGTGGGATTGTAGGGGACTATGAGATCTTTAAGGTAAGATGGAGCCTGACCATTAAGGGCAGCATCATTCTATGCGGTGTATGACCATATGTGACTTTTAGAACATTGAGGGTTGCTTGCCTCCTGGCTCAACTCTTTCTTCACCACGATGGCCCAGTATGATGTCCACATCACTGCTGATGTCACACCAATCTGCCTGCCAATGTCCCTCCTACCTTTACTTGTGAACAAGACCCCAACGTACTCGAACCCCTTCACTTGGGGCTGCAACTCACCCGCCAACCTGGAGGGAACCATCCAACATTTTTCAGCTTCAGGTTTAGAGGTGCTGACTCTCACTGTTTCACACTTAGCTGCAAACTGCCACAGTGAGTGCTGAAGGTCTCAGTCTGATGAAGCCAGCAGTCCCACATAATTTGCAAAGAGTGGTGATGCAATTCTAAGATTCCCAAACCAGAGACTCTTCTCACCTCAGCTGCATCTCTATCTCCTGTCCATGAATATCATAAACAGGATCATAAACAAGGGACAAAAGGTGGTGGAGTCCCACACCCACTAAAATTGGCTGCTTTTTGTGCCAAGAATGTGGACACTGCTTTCATTTTGGTTGTTAAGGGCCTGGATGGTTTGCACCAGTGGCCCTCTGCCCAGATTCCCACAGCATGATCAAACTACCCTGATCCACTCAGCACTCCTGCTAGAGTAATGTGCTGGTCCACTGGTCCACTGTTCCATGGCTAGGATGGGATCCACTTTGCTCCCGAATCCAGGGTTGAGCATGAAATCCACATTGCTCCTGAATCCAGGGTTTAGCATTGAGTAAACTTGGTGTAAACTTTCCTGGGGAAGCTGAGCAGTGTGATACCACTCCACGAGGTACTGCCCATAGCCTCCATGTGACATTAAAGAGGTGTGTCAGCCATTACAGCTCAACAGAGCCTTCACCACCTCAGGGTGAATCTTGTCCACATTCGTCGTCTTGCCATGAGGGAGTTTCTTGATTACATCAGCAACCTCTGCCAGGGATATGAGTGAGGTTTCGCCCAAGTCTTCAGACATTGCTTTCTTCAAAGTGGATGTGTTCATCCTCAAAGTACTCTTTTCACCACTTGACAGTATCCCCAGTCCAGGCCAGCACTTCTCCTCCCTGGGTGAACACAGTCTGAGCCAAGCCCAGCTTTCCTTTCCAGAGTCATTGAACGGTTTGCCAGAACTTCTTTAAAACAAACCAAAAGTCCTCTATAGCCTCCCTGAACTCCTCCCACACCTCACCACCAGGTGGTGGTCAGTTGACAGTTCTGTCCCACTCTTAACCCGAGACCTACAGCCATGATCCAAAGATATGACCACAAAGTCGATCACTGATTTTTAGCCTAAGGTGTTCTGGTGCGAAGTGGACAAACCACCTTATGCTTGACAATGTTGTTCGTTATGGCCTTGGCCTATGGCTTTGGGGGGGCTTCTCAGCGATAAGGACAAAGAGACTAGTCAGAAGTGAGGGACGGATGAATGCAGTCCTAAGAAAATCTGTTCCAGATTGCAACATGAGACTGGGGTGATGGTTCATCTTTCAGCCTGACATAGGCGTAGAGAATAGCGAGAGAGGAACATGGCATATCACGGGTTCCATGTAAAAAATGTAAGGTGATGCCAATAATACAGTAATAGTAATGATAGTAGTGATAATTAAAGTAGTAACTGCTAACGTAGCAATAAAACTAATAGCAGTACAAGTAATTTCTAATTATAGTAGCAGGTGTTGAGTGGAGTTGTAGGAGCAGCAGGAGACTTGTCATCACAGATCAGACTCTACAGCTCCAGGGGCAGAAATACCTGCAGAAAGAGACAGAAGAGGAGAGAGAGACGGAAGAGCACAATACTACGGGAAGGGAAGATATTGAGTTAGTAACATGTAACATGGGATATGAATCCATATTGAGTGGAGAGAGGGAGAGAGAAAGAGTGAGAGAAAGAGAGAGAGAGAGAGAGAGAGAGAAGCTCAGTGCATCATGGGAGATCTCCCAGCAGTCAAGGTAGAGAATAGTGAGAGAAGAACATTGCATTACATGGGTTCCACGTATAAAATTTAAGGTGATACTGATAATACAGTAGTAGTAATGATAGTAGTGATAACGTAGCAATAAAACTAATAGCAGTACAGGTAATTTATAGCAGCAGGTGTTGAGTGGAGTTGTAGGAGCAGCAGGAGATTTGTCATTGCAGATCAGACTCTACAGCTCCAGAGGCAGAAGCACATGTAGAAAGTGACAGAAGAGGAGAGAGAGACGGAAGAGCACACAAGTTACTGCAAAGAAGGCAAGTCATTATGTGTTTGTTAGAATTGGATTCATATATTTTCATTCTCATCCTTGGCTTAGTACATAGAGCAGTTAAGATTTCAATGATCTGTTCAATGGTAATGCTCCAACATGTTTTACATGTATATAGTGAATCCTGGACTGAAGTTTGACTTTCAAAATTCATCACAAATTAAATCACAATATCCGTCCAAAAAAACAAAATTAGATATTTTCTCAAAATTGTTCAGCTCAAGGTGAAACTCAAGCTCATGTAGATTGGATGTACAAGCATTGACACTGACATTCGGACTATTGTACACCAGCAGGAGAGGCCACAGGTATCTCATTAAGACAGAACTTTACACCAATCCACTGGTCTGTCAACTCAGTGCTGATTTAAAACTATTATGATGGGCAGAGAAGAAATGCACTACAAACATGTATATTAGTTATTTCATTTAGTGTTAGTGTTAACTTTCTTTATCAGTATGGACGTTTTGGTCTGTGTTTATTACTCAATCACAAACCATTTTATTGATCAAATGCTTACAAGTAATTCGGTGAGAATTAGAATTTTCTACAATGTTGCTAAGCTAAGATAGTAATATGAGGAATTAATTCCAATATTTGCATATTAGCATATTTGCCATGGAACCATACTGCCATCTATTGACCATGTCAAAGTTTAACTTAAGAAATTAGACATAATGTTTCTTATTCTGCAACTCATTTATTACTAATGCCAAACACAATGTATTCTTTTGCAGCTTTATCAGTTAATCAGCTTTATTCTGTTAAGATTTGTGAGTTATATGTTTTGATTCATGTTTGTATTAATGCATTGTCTTTAAATATTAGCGTCACCAAGATATATCTCGTCTTGTACAATGTTTATATACAAATATGTTATAGACTACAACTATTTGTCTACCTTGTCACTCTGCTCATTTTACCTGCAGTTAGTTCGCCATGCTAGTTTGATCATCCTTACATTTCTGTTTTATTTTTATTTCACGTTTTCACTATTATCTACATTCACTTTAGTAATCAATAAACTGTAAATACACATGTAGACCCAGTAGTTCTGTGTGTTTCTTTGCAATTGTGAGCCAGATTCCTTAAACGAGAAATCATGATCTCAGATATCAGACTGGTTGAAATGTACGGTGTGGATATTAATACAGAATATTGATATAGGCTATTAACATTGATCTTGAGATCAAAATTAATATCCCTGATATCTGTCCCAAAATTGGACAGTGGTACCCCATACAACAAGCGCAATATTAGATTTTCCAATGATTCTGTGCATTTTTGCAACAATGGTTGTCTATATATGTTTGCCCTGCGATGGACTGGTGATCTGTCCAGGGTGTACCCTGCTTCTCGCCCAGTGTCAGCTAAGGTGGGCATGGAGGCAACCTGGGCAGGATGGCCTGCTGCATGAGGCACAAGAATGCCATTTGGAGAGCCTAAGTGAGATTGGAGAAACAGTCTATAAATGCCTGAAACATGAGTGGGCCATCTGGCTCATTCCACTGTTGTCTGGTAAAGCTGTAAGTGCTTTTGTGGTCATGGACCCAATTCATACCACAGATTATGAGAAGCTAAAGGAGGCATTGTTAAGGAAATATGAAATCAACAAAGACACATGAAACAGTGATTCGGGTCTCTTTCCACTCCCCCCAAGAGCTGTACACTCGCCTGGAAGACCTTTTCTGTAAGTGGGTTGGATTTAGCACAGCCACAAAATAGAATAGAATAGAATAGGAGAGGAAGAGGTGTTGAATTTATTTAAGGCATTCATGCCATCAGCCTGGTCCTGGTCTCCATCAGGAAGTGACCCACCCTTTTGCTCTAGGCCCGTGATCTTCCTCATGCCTGCCCAGACCTGCTTCACACCATCCTGCTTTTTATGGTTTTCCAGCTTCTGCCTGTAAATCTATTTCCCCTCCTCACTCCTCAGCTCTCTCCCTGTCACCCTCCCTGAAGGCTTTTTTCTTTTGGTTTAGCAGGCCTTTCAGGCTGCTAGTGACCCAGGGTTTGTTGTTAGGGAAGCATTTAATCTCTTTACTGGGGATGGTGGTATCAATACAGAAGCCAATGTAATCAGAGATACAGTCCGTAAGTCCATCAATTCCATGTGATTCACAGAAAACATCCAAGCAGCTCTGTAGAGATTCCTCTGCTTCCCGGGACCAACATTTCACTGTCCTGGTGGTGACAGGAATCCTTTTAACAACAGGAGTGTAGATGGGAGAGAGGTGAATAAGATTGTGGTCAGATCCACCAAGGGGAGGCAGTGCTGTGGATTTATACGCATCTCTAACATTAGCATACAAAAGATCCAGAGTCTTATTTCCTCTTGTAGGGCAGTCCACAAACTGTTTAAAGGTGGGCAGAGTACTGGAGAGAGAGACGTGATTGAAGTCTCTTCACAGGAGAATGAATGAGTCTGGATATCTTGCCTGTAGTCTCACGAAAGCAGTTTCAGCTTGTGCAGAGAGAGTGTAAACAACAATGGTGACGACCACAGTGATCTCCCGTGGCAGATAGTATGGTCTTAAACTAACTGCTAGGAGTTCAATGTCTTTGTTACAGATCCAGGGTTACACCATCTGTTGTTAATGAGCAGAGCAAGACCCCCACCTTTCCACTTGCTTTGGTGTCTCTGTCCACCCGTATCGTCAAGAAGCCAGAGACGCTGATGTTGCTCTCCGGAATACAGTCCTTAAGCCACATTGAAGCACATAAGGCTGCTCTCCTGGTAGGTTCTCTGGCTCCTGATGAGGGTCTGTTGTGGAAATTTTCTCAGCTGCTGGTGAAGAATGAAATAGAGACTTCTGCCGGCCGACAAAGTTTTATTTTCCTTGCAAGAAAAAGGTCAGTCTGCCAGCGGTCAGGAGATGGCAAAGACCCTGAACATAGGGACATCTAGACCTTTAGCAAGGCAGCTCCTCGAGTGAACAAAAGGTCATGATCATGTTGCTCTGGCACCTTTGTCTGCCACTAGGTAACCCCTGGGTGATCTTTCACCTGGGGCATCCCTAGAATCCACATCGATGAGAATGTAAATAAGTAAAATGGTCTAGGCGTCACAAGTAGTTTCAGTTTAAAGATAAAGAAATTTGCCATTACAGGTCTCCATTTTATAACTCTCTCTCCATGCCTCTTTCTCTGCCTCTTGTTTCTTTGGCTCCTTTTACATCCCCAACGTCTCATACGCGCAGTTCTGCGGAATATTGTCTTGTCCCGACACAAATTTGGTGAAAGGCAAAGTCAAGAGCTCTTGTTGAGAGTAAACTATAGCCAGCCAAATCCACTGCTCCGCTAGGAAAACTTCAAATGACGAGTATACTAGCAGGTATAATCCTCCATACTGCTAAAATTATCACTGTTTTAGAAGCGTAACCAATAAACACAATAAAGAGACACACTAAGAGTGAAAAAGTCAGAAAAGTTGAAAAACACACAAGCGTAAAAACCTCACAGACTGCTGCAACAGGCTACGCACCACTGCGCCATCTTGAATGTTGAAGAAAAATGGAGACGCAGTCGCATGACACTGGTCCCTCAGGATGCTTTTTCGAAGGTGTGGATATGGGTCCAAGGAGCACAATTCCAAAAAAGATAGCGGCAGAAGCGACAAAGTTTATTCGGACACCTACACTTCAGCACACAGGTCAGGACCATTGATACAGGGCTCTGAGCCAAGCCTAGGGTAAGTCAGGTGGTGAAGGGGGATGGTTCATTCAGCAGTTCCTTGTGTCAAGCAAGGCTTCCGACCATCCACACACTGAACCTGCACAGACAGGGGAGGCAGTAATATGTTTTAACTGTGGTGAGGTAGGGCACTCGACCACCTTTCAGCACAAACTAGTAGCTTTATGTTTCCTATGTGCCAGGGCTGAGAACATTGCCCCGCCCTGAGGAGCAGGCAAATGTACCTTTAATCCAACTGTACAGTTAGTAGGTAAACCCTATACGGCCCCTGCTGGGACTACAGGTTGCTCCCAGACTCCAGGTGAGGCTCAGTTAGTCTGAGGGAGTTATGGAATGAGGATGAAACAGTTCGTGTTATTTGTCCCATGGACTGAGAAAGGACCCCTATAGCTAGGGTTTACATTGAGTTAAAAAACCTAATGAGGTGGGCGTGGCCCTGAATTTCCCACCCCAGTTTGTTAGTGACAGACTTGCTTTTATGTGACCTCATCCCAGGAGGCAAAAATGGATTGTGTGGCATAGTCACAGGTCCTGAAGCAGGGGGGCTGAACAGGGGCCCCAGTACTGCATGACACACTGCACCCCTCGTGAGCAAGGGACCCCAGATGAAACACTTTCTCTAGTGGATAACACTGCTGACATACTTATACTTGGATACACCAGACACGATGTGTTACATTCAATTGCCATTCCATGGAGGCTAGATGCAGGGCTACCACACGGGAGAGAGGCTAGAGGCATGAGAAACCCAAGTTGGGAAATTATGCTCATTCAGTCAGTCAGCTAGAGCAAAATTGAGTTCAGAGGTTGCAACAAGATGGCGAAAGAACAGAGATCGACCCATGCTGTTTAAAGATGCAGAGAGGAAGATTCCAACTTCAGTCTGGTGGGCAGTTTTGTTTGCCAATACAAAGGTCATTCTCAGGTGACAAGGGCAGGCAGCTAATCCTTCCCAAGTCATGCGAAGGCAGGTATTGAGGTGGGAACACAGTTCCTTCATGAAAAATCTTTTGAGAATAGCCAAGAGGTTTTGTTGGCCCATGTAATGTATAGTCAGATCCCGGTTAAATCCAAGTTTGCTGAGATCCAGGATTTGCATTGGATGTTAACTGAGAAGGAGCAAACTTCATCAGTACATTGGATCTGTGCGTAAAGGATACTAGCAGGTTCCCTCACTCCAGAGAGAGTAGGGAGATCACAACATTAGGACAGCCTTTGGCCACTACCATTGTTCTTCCTTCAGCATGCGGGGAGTGGCAGCCACATTCAAAGGATGATGGACAAGGTCTTGTGGAGTACGGAGTCATTCACAGCTGCTACCTGGATGATATTGTGATCTTCGTTGGGAGAGGTTAAGAGAAATATATTGACTTCAGGCAGTCTGAGATTGTGTGTGTGTGTTTTTTTTAACAAGTTTAGTAATGTTTTTTCCACGGTTAACTTATAATAGTTATTCATTGGTAATGGATAAAGCGACTGCTGTAATTGTTTAATTGTTATTTCCTTGGTGGGAGGAGCTGTGGACTATATAAAGGGGTGTGGGGCTTCCTCCCAGGAGAGTTTCTCTGTTCAGTCCAAAAGTGTAGGCAGGACACAATGGTTGTCTACTGCTAGGGGTCCAAACTAGAGAGAACATAGCCCTAGGCTTACAATTGTTTTCTCGTTTTGTTTCCCTGACAGTTTTCCTATTAAGAGATTTCAGTTATTTTCTTTTTTGTTTCGTTTTCATTTTCCTTCAGTTTAGTTTCTTCAGATGGTGTCTGAGCTGCCCTGTATATAAACTGGACTAATTCACTGCTGTGTGCAAAGAAAAATAAAGCATGGGCACTGTGGAACAAATTTAAAATTTCTTTTTTGCCTTCACTGCTAAACCAACCTTACACTTTCAGTCCAGCCTTTTCCAGTCACTGTTAGTATTTCTTGATATCAGCCACTTCTTCTATCTGTTGGTGATACATGCCCATAGGGGCTGCGTGCATCCGTGATGGTTAAGTCCTTCCTATGTTGGCTTTCTGCTGCCTAAGTATTACTTAGCAGTTCTTTGAGGAGCCATCTTCCTGGAAATATACTCCTGGATCTTTGTTGTTTTATCCTGGACAACAGTTCTGACACTCACTAGGGGCTGCAGTATAAATGTTTCATTCCTCCTGAATGGCAGGTTAAGTGAGGATACGATAATGCTGCCGACAGTAATGGCAACTTTAATTTCCTTTTGCTATTGTGGAGATTTATGTGGAGAAATTAAATTCCAGCAGCTTGCAGGCCTCAATAATCATTATACAGTGCAGAAAGTGAAAAGAAAAGGGAAACTGTTTTCATGGTCACAATATATAAAAGAAGCAGGTTAAGCACCAGGGGAAAAAGAAGGTAATCTGTAAGGGCTTAATAAACACAAAAGACATTATACAGATGTTCAAAAAAGTCTCAGAATATTGAGGAATATTGGTTCATAAAAGAGCTGAGGGCTATCATGAGCTCAAACAAGAGTGGTCGAGTGTCGCTAAAACCAACTCCATGATGCTGTGTGTCACCACCACTGCCAGACACAGACTGAAACTGTTCATTGGAGAACAGACTTAAATATAACAAGAGCCTCATGTGGGATTAGATTAACCTCCTGAACCCTGATTACCCCTTTAAGTATTTCCCTTTAAGTAGCATTAAAGTAAGTGGAAAACTCCTGTTGTATGTCACAGCATCACAGATCTCTGTCAAATTAAATTGGGATATTGGATGTCCAGTCCATTTCTTAGTAGTTCAGACTGCATTTGGGGTGCCTGGGAACACAGCATCTTCATTAGAATTTAAATAAAGTTTTGTGGGTTTTAATATTATTTGTCTTCATTGGGAGCATGTCTTCATGTGGTCATGGGTTGTCATATTTAATTATTTTAATTTTTAGACACCTCAAAAGATGAAAGTGTGCTGTATTTTTCTCATTCTAAGGTATTTCAGAGGCCTAACGATATTAAATTATCCAGTAATTCCCAAAATTCACAAGGAAAAAAAAATTTGTAGAAACCCAGGGAGAGAATCACCAACCTGGGACTTTCATCCTTGCTGGATGAAGTGTGTTGTATGTCAACTGACATTATCACACAAGATTTATACTTTTATGTCCCTAATGAAGGGATGACCTGCCACTTAGAGAGGTAGCCTTATATGCAGGTTAATTGGTGACTCTAAATTGTCTGTAGGTGTGAATGTGAGTGTGAGTGGTTGTATGTATATATCAGCCCTGTGATAGACTGGTGATCTGTCCAGGGTGTACCCAATGTCAGCTGGGACTAGCTCCAGAATATGTGGTTAGGGTCAAAACTAAGTTGTTAATCTCTATAATTTTGGCTAAACTAAACCTGTAAAGTTTAAAGTAGAATGAGTTTCATATCTTTCTCAAACATTTTTCAGCAGGACATGTTAACTGTTACAGGACTTTCTGTATTTTAATATCAGGGCTTCAGTTCACCATTTGGCCACACCAGCTGCTGCAGCTCAGTCATAAAACTCTGAAATGCTCCAGCTAATGATAAATGTGAGGATAGTGCTGTTTCTGACCATGAATGCTGTGTAGGTGATGTCAGAGTTGTTGGTCTGACGTTGTGCTGTGCAGTGCATACAGGGGGTTAAGCTGCTTCATTCTGCTTGGCTGCTCATCCCTCATTTATTAAAACCAAACCTTATCAGATGACAAGTGTCATTGAAGTTTGACATTGATAGAATAATTTGCACTCACAGCAGCAGCCTAACTGAGGGTGTGTGTGTGAGTGTGTGTGCACACATAATTGCTAAACAACTGAGAGGCCAGTAATATTTACAAGAAAGCATCTGACAAGAGTTACATTAAAAAATATTTTCTCACTACTTCAATTCCGCAATGGAGAAAACACTAGCTACTGTAGTAGCTGTTGACAAGTGCTCTCAAACACAGTTTTCTTTAAACTGTAATGTACAAATTCCTAAGAGTCTACAGCCATATTATTCTGGTGCATTCATGCATTGTTGGCACACTGGGAAAAGCAGGAAAACATCCCATTATTCCAACTTGGGACTCTTCACGCGGTTTATTTTAAGATGCTAGCCCTGCAGTCACACTTAATAAATAGCATGGATTAGTTTTTTATTTATTTATTTATTTATTTGTCATGTACCACATTGTACCTATTCATTAACATGAAGATACAAACAGTGTAGAGCTCATTTTAAATTAGCCAAATTGGTTATATCACTATTAATGCTACATTTTACTGAAATTTAACTGTCAGTGATGGGGGTTTTGCAGCAGTTGCCAGCAGTTTGCTGACACTGCTGTAATTCCTTTCATCAACTGGGAAATATCAATGCTGCAGGTAATACTTGCCATGTTCACTATCTGAGTTAGCATATCAGTATGCTAAACAGCACTACATTACATTCATTTGGCAGATGCTTTTGTCCAAAGCAACTTATAGTACATTGAGGAGCAAGTGCTAGTCATCAAAATTGAGAGTGTATCCCTTAAAACAAATGACCATGTGCAAGTGCCACAGTTGTTTTCTTTTCTTTTTTTAAAAAAAAAAAAAAACAAGCAATAAGAAGTGCTAAGATGTAGTCTGAGGAGTTTGTTTACCCACTTCTGTCAGTCCAAAGAGGGCTTTCTGGGAATAGCCCACTTTGAAATGGGGTTATTGGGCATTGAGGAGGTTGTTCAGTATGAGGTAAGCAGATAGTTAAAACAGCAAACAGTCAAAAGGCTGAGGCTGATGGGAATACTAATGGTTTTGGTTAAATATTTACAAAACAAACAAACAAAATAATAATAATTTTGACAGATTAATGGTCACCAAAGATAGCCATGGTTAGATTTAATGTTCATCCAAACTCAAAATGCCCCCTGTGGATGTCGCTTAAGCAAAGCTACAGGATGTAAAGATGATGAGCAATGAATATCTGTGTAAAATTCAATGGGAGTTCATCCAGTTATTGTTGAGATGTCAAAACCAAAACTCAAAGAAGTGCTACAGGAATAATCAGCAGATTAAAGCCAGTAGATTTCATCCTCTGGTGAATATGAATGCAGTTTAGAAATTGTCATGACATTGCTTTTGACAGTTGATGAGATACCTCAGTCGGGACTAAAGAGGTGGACCAACCAACACTGTCATCCCCAGAGCCATGTTGCTGGCTTGGCTAAAAAACTCACACAAAAAGGTGAGTTTTCCTCTCTCCTCTCTACTGCTGCCACACATCTGTACACTGATGATACTTTGATTTGAGACCCAAACAGATGGTTTGATGCCTTTAGTTATGCTCTCCATTATTGCTTTGCATAGCACATTCATCTCATCCTCTGCATTTATCACAGCCAGGTCAACATAGTGTAATGATGCAAGCTCCTCGCAAGCTGATGACTACACAATTAAATTAGAGGCAGAGAGACCAAAAGTGCGAGAGATTAGAGAGTTTGAAACAATAAAGAGAATAAATAAAAGGGACCTAACCCTCAGGAAAATGTCCCTCTTAATATTCATTAACAGAGAACGGTGGGGAGTCTGTGAGAGCTGCCTCCCTGACAGAAATACAGGGATTGAAATATTTAAATTATGATGTAGGCCCCTCTCCAGGGAAACACTCCAGACAGCTCTGTCTCTGGTACTCAAACCAGGTGTCATCATATGAGCTTGTAACAGATACTAATGTCTGGGGTTAACTGGTTGCCTTATACACTCGAAACCCCTCATAAATCTGCCCCAAACTGCAATGAAGAGTTGAAGCCATTTTTCTCCACAGCTAGCACTATCAAAAGCATTTGAGTTCATTGGGCATCTCTTATTTTTCTGTCAGAAGACAAAAGTACTGGAGTAAAAGCATATTTCAGATATAATTTATGCAAATAATGTTAGACTCAACTCATGTTGGCAGCTTGGATGAATGGGGTAACTGGGATCTGGAGACTGTGGTGAGGAGACTGCAGGGTATATCAACAATAATGGTTGAAAGGTAATGTCTACCTCTGTATGTGACACATGAACTAAATGTCCCTAACCCTGCCAGTGGCCACTGATGGCTACAATTGCACCTCACAATGCTAAAGATGTGGATGGAACAAACATCATACTAATGATTTTACTGTTGTTAAGAACAAACTATACCAACAGTGTTTCTTCATTGCCATCATCCATCATTTATAACCATGTTCCCATCAACCTCAGCTGTACATTGTGTTTGATGCTAATTAGCAAATGTTAACTTGATAGCTTGAGAGCTCTCTGAACTCCCTTGTTTACCTATGAGAATATAGAGCTTTGTTAGCAAAGAAAAATAAAAATAATAATAAATACATAATCATATGATTTTATAATAAATATGTTGGTTTTTATTATTATTATTTTTCTTTTATAATCCCCATGGAGCCTTCCTGTAAGCATATGGTACCACCAGATTCCTAATCCGTATGTGCAAAACTGCCATTTTCTCCTGAGGTTTGCACTACAGGAAAGTATACAGGGTCAAGGACAAGTGTCAAAAATGTCAAGAGTTAAAACTTCCATGGCAATTCCTTCAAAATGTAGTTATTTATGGAAACCTTAGTTTGATGGATTTGCAAGAATGGTCAGATGGTGACTAAAGTCATAAATGTAAAACATCAATGTCCACTACGTATTTCATGGTAATTTTAACTTTGTTTTTGAGATACCTTTTATCCACCATAGTTCAAGCAAAGTAAATAATAAAAAAAATAATTTCTTTACCTGTTAGTAAAACCAAAGAAAAAGTCAGGTGATTTATGCCACCATTTTGCAGACAGTAGTTGTTGAGGTTGTTGAACTTTCTCTTGTCTTTCTTTTTCTCTTGTCCAAAGGTCAGGAAAGACTGACTGACTTGTTTTGACTTGTCATCTGTCACTTACATAATTGTAGAGCCTGTTTGCTCTCACTAAATTAAATCAGATAGTTGATGTGAGATCACTGCAGCTATGTGCTGACACAGCTGCCAACTCTTATTTGCACCTTTAAACAAATGCTGGGTGGATTCCATGTAGCTTGGACTACGCAAAGCCATCTCTTGATTAAGTACTGCCCAACATACTCACACCTCACCTGCCCTCTCCTTGTGAAACCCAACACTCCCACTTCAAATCAACTATAGGGTCAAAACCACAGCAATAGTGACAATGGCACACACATTGTCAAAGAGGCAGAAACATTGAGGGCCTAGACCTGACAACATGACACTGTTGTTGGGTGTTTTTTGTGCATCACACCTTTTGTGAGAGCTAATAACAAAAGGAGGAGAAGAGGGGAAATGAACCTCTTCTATAAATAACAAGATTGTATAACAAGGTGGTAGCATGGTAAGACAAAGCCCCAATCACGTTCCTATCAACATGTGGTCATACTGGAGACAGGGAACCTAAGTCTACACTGTTTACCTCTAAGCCAAATTATACACAGTCACTTCCATTGTTACGCTGATGATACTTTGCTGTATCTTGCTATAAAATCATTCCTACCCTATTCTTCTCAGATTGCCAAATTAAAGGCCTTGTCTGCTGTGAAAAGCTGGATGTCAAATTTTTTCCTGCTCCTAATGTCAGGTAAAACTGAGATGCTGGTCATTGGCTTACCCTGATAGAGATAACAGTTTAGAGAAATTACACAGTTATCGAGGGTCACTGTTACTTGTTCAAGTATGACAACTAAGAACCTTGGTATTACATTTGATCCTGTTCTCTCTTTTGAACAGCAATCCATCACTACATCACCAAAACTGACATTTTTCACTGATGTAACATAGCTCAAATTCTGTCTTTTTTGTTTATGGCCTATGCTGACAGAACCTGATTCATGCATTTGTGTCATACAGACATTTCTGAAATGTCTTCAGAACAGTCTTCAAATGGTTCAGAATGTTAACAAAATCCAGAAAATTTGACCACATTAGACCAATTTTAGCCTCCATGTCAGATCAACCAGAACAACCTTCCTACCGATATTAGACTGTCTGGTTCACTTGATGCCTTTAAATGCAAACTTAAAACAATGAATCCTAGTACATACAGATTAGTATGTACTCTCTAAACCTCTGTTTGTTTATTCCCTCAAGTACATGAGCATCCGGGCTGTGTGCCGCTCTCGCTCTCTCTCCTTCCTCCTTGTGCTTCTCTTTTCACTCAGGCTGTCTCCCTCCACTGGCTGTCAGTGCCTGTTTCCAGATGTTTTGGATCTGGTTCTTCATCCACCACAAGTCCAAGCCTCCTCCCTGTCTCAGTCTCCCTCTGTGTTTGTTTCCTTCTCTTAGATGTGTGAATAATGTGCTTGGTTTTGCCTCTCGTAGGTTTGTGTAGTCTGTTCTCTGCCTAGGTCTTCATGGTGGAGAGGGGGTTGTATGGCTCAGTTACTACCTGCTTGTGGCACCTGGAATTTTCTTGATGTCCTCCCAGATATTGCATAATGTCATAATCCTGATTGTCCATATCGTCCACTATGTTGCTATATTCTGAAAAATAAATAAATAAATAAATTGCATGTCTGTCTGGTTTCTTCCATTTTCCAGTTAAAGAGCTATATATATATATATATATATATATATATATATGGTATATATATATATATATATTATATTTTATATAACATTTTACTTGACTTATATCACTTTTTCCTTTCATGCTCCTCCTCCCTCACCATTCACTCACTCCAGGAACCTTTGCTGAACAGAATGGAGGGAAGAATGCTCTTTGATGAGTTTCTCTTTTTTTCTTGCCGTAATGAACTACAGCAAACATGCCAGCATGCTGCAAAGTTTCAAATAAAAACAAAAAAACAAAACAAACAAACAAAAGCTAAGGCCATTGAATAGATGACTTCTGGAGTAATCAAGCATACAGCTATTCACACTCAAGGGCAAGGCCACACAGTTACGACATTCAGACACTGTGAACAAGCAACAAAGGCAGCATACAGAAAAGCATTTCACATACAGCAGGTGTGAAAGGCTTTTGAGAGCAGCTCATGTGAAATGCAGTCAGTACCACTCTGGACAGAAATAGGTTTCATTCAGTTGCTCACATAATCTTGTTGGCTACTGCTGAAATTTTATACCACAATCTACACCACAGCATTCTGAAAAAAACATGTACGATACCACATGGTGCATATAGGTATGTTACATGGTGTACAAGAACTTCCTACAAGAAATCTTACACTATATAAATGGTAAATGGACTGTACTTATATAGTGCTTTTCTAGTCTTTTCGACCACTCAAAGCGCTTCACACTACAGATCACATTCACCCCATTCACACACATTCATACAGCACATGTTCTATACAATGTGCTTCTCTAGAAACAGACACACACATTCACACACCAATGCACACACATCAGAGGCAATTTTTGGGGTTCAGTATCTTGCCCAAGGATACTTCGGCACGCGGACTGGAGGAGCTGGGAATTGAACCACTGACCTTCTGATTGGTGGGCGACTGCTCTACCTCCTGAGCCACAGCCGCCCCAATATATAGCAATTCAAAGGTCCAACAAAATGGTATAATTCCTGTTGAAATATAGTTAGAGCTCAGTTTGAGGTGTAATCCAATGTGATATAATTTAACACTAAATCATTCAGAGGGCAAAGTTTCATTTGATCAGAAGAGCTAAAGGGCAAGGTTTTCCAGAAAACCAGTTGTTTTATTTGTATTCTTTGGCTTCGGTTTGACTTCGTAGTTACACCTACTAGTGCAGCATAAGAGAGAGTTCAGATCTTCATTTCCTGGGACATTTAAATATGGTTTGATTGTCAGTTGCCTATGTGTTTAAAGCCAGACTGATGTCACCTGCACTTAGTCCCATTTTGGTCTAGGAAAAAAATAGACAGTGATGTGAAAATGCACTAGAATATACTGCCAGATGTCCAAAATGCAAATGGGGAAAGGGAAATCTGTCTATATGTTATGTATACAAGTTTTACAGTTTCACAGTTTTGGCTTGATGGTGCTCCTAGAGGAAGAGCCCCTCATGGGACCCCTCTGAGGACCTGGAATATCTGGAATGGAAATATGGAATATAAAAATGTCATCTTTGTCTCCTCCTCTCTCTCTTTGTCCAGTGATAGAGACAGAGAGGAAAGGGAACATAGCACAAAGGAAATTCCACATAGAGATGTGAGGTAATTGTGATAAAGATGTAGTAATAATAATAATAATAATAATAGCAGCGTGGCAACTAGGTCGCTTGTTATCACAGATCTAGACTATGGGCAGAAATACCTACAGAATGCGACAGGAGGGGAGAAGAGAAATCATAGAGTTCTGCAGCTTTAGATAGGGTAGCTCTACCGTCCTAGAGCCAAAGATAGGGAAACATCTCTTTACTGGGACACATGCCCCAGTATAAAATGAGTTGCGCCCCAGTATATAAATGCCATGATTAATTTTCTACACAATATTCATCATTTCAATATATCAGATTACAGTATTGATGGGGAAAGATTAGATGTATTTCTACTCAAACGCAGTAGAAAGAGTGTTGCTCTTTTTTTTTTTTTGGTTTTCTGGACCAAATGACCTTATACTAATTGAAACATTATTGGCATGGCTTGATTTGATTTGATGGAAGTATACTTTTCTGCCATAGAACATGTTGAGAAAGAAAATGTGTGTTAAGTATGTTCATACACTTGAGGTGGAGGGGCCTGTGCCTCAGTAGAGCTTTATTCCCAGCAACGCCCCTGCCTGAAGAAAGCAAAGACTAGTTTCAGCTTTATTATATGTGAGATTTGCTGATTTACTTTTTACAAATCAAACATCTTTTGGTTTTATAATGACTGACAAAACAATTGTATTTGAAGAGTACGCTTTAAGTATATTTTATTACTGTCTGATCTATTATTGACTAAATGATAAAAAGGCATGTGGAAATTGTATTTATTGGTATTTTATTTGTTAAAGCTGTTGATAACAAAGGTATTACATTGTTTTGTTTTTTTAAATATTTATATTTTGATCTCATACAGTACAAATTTCCTGTTTACTGCTTCAGTTCTGAATGTTGGTATATACACATGTCAGCTTTTTTTTTTTTTTTTTTTTTCCAAATTACAGTCAAGTCTTTTTACTCTGAAGTGTGATTGATAGGTCAATAACAAAAGGGACTGACAGTTGTGGAATCAGCATTCCTGACCTTGGCCCATTTCTTCAGTAGTATTGATTGACATGTGCATTTTGCACTTGCATGTCTCTGTATGAATATGTCATCATTTACACTGCTGTAGATCACACTGACCAGACCTCAGCTTGCTACCTTTAGGTGACTCCTCCCTTAGGAGGAGAGGCAGAGATCCCCTAGTGAAAAGTGCGGGAAGGAAGAGAAAAGAGCCCCTTTGATATGAGCCTCTGAGGGGCTCTCCTGCTACTAAAGAATGATAGAAGTTCAAGTTCCAGCCACTAGCTCCTGAAAGCTGACTCTGGTCTGCTGTATGTCCTTCTGTCACCATTGTGCCAAGGACAAGGCGGCAGGAAGAAATACAGGCCAGCATGAAGGAGAGAATGGAGAGGCATGCTGACATTGGAAGTGACACAAGATAGAATATGGTACATTTTCAACCAGCTAAATCCGTCTGCTTTTTTTTTTTCAAAGTTAATAATAATAGTATGTCTCAGACAATTAGGCAGTATTTAGCAAGCATCTCTGTCTCCTAAATCACACAAGAATAGGACTTATATAAATCAATACGATTTTGTGGTTAAGGTTCGAAAAAGAACCTTTTCAGTTATTGAGAAGCGCACCACCCAGACCTCTTCACCTTATGGAATTGCACCTCACAACTCGATCCCACTCCTGATATCCTGCTTCGTCTGCTTTTTATATCTTCTTCTATATCAGCCTACTCCAGGAAGTGCATGAAACTATTATATTTCTGATAACAAACAAATAACATCCTATATGATTGTAATCTTAGATGATGGGAAATAATTTTTCATGACATGAATCTATACAATATGTATAATAAGATACACCAAAAAGTGTGTGTGGAGACTTTTTGGGCATCCCACATGATCAGCCACAAAAGCCACTTCCCACAGAATGTATCTGACCTGCATCTCCTGCAACTCCTAACAGGTCAGGGACATCTGTGAGTGCTCCTGAATATTGGCAGAGACAGGAGGTATTTTGTAATTTGACAAAGTTGGACAAAACAGTTTTACCAAATATGTGTCACTCAGAACTTTTCCTAAGATTTCCTGTGTGAAATTTTGATAAATATGACATAGGTATCTTCTACAAACAGTAGTAAAAATCTCTCTCTTTGAGAGAAAGCTCATCTATGGAAGCTCCTTTTGAGTTAACAGAACAAACATATTAATGCATCTATCTGTTCAGGACCTGACACCTTCTGTACCCTCATATATGTTATTCTGCTTTTTTCAGAAAAAAATCACCATCATCATGGAACATCTGGCAATTATGATTTGTCACAGCCTGTTACTGCCCCACCCAAATGCTGTCGAACCTGTCAATCTCAATAACAGCAAAAAAATAGTGAACCAAATGACTGTCACCCAGCTCATGATGCCACTTAGTTGACAGCGACAAGCTTCCAGCCACAGATGTGAACAGCAGCTAGTTTAGGTTCTTTACTACACAGGGATTCTACACAAGTGCCTTAACTGCTCTCCTTCTCTAGATAAAAAGGGAATCTATTTTTGCCCATTAGTGTTGGCAGCATTAAGAGCTATTATTTGCCTTAACTGGGTAATAACTATCCACTTACATCACCATCATTATTGTTCTTATTCTTGAGTCAAACTTGAAAGGGATGTTTGATAGGCAAATTTGTTAGCATTTGTTTGGCTTCTCCTGGAAGGAAAATATGTGGAGGGGATTCTAGCTGTTTAGCCTTGGCATGGTAATGAGAGGGGAGGAAGGTGTCTGTGTGGGCAGAACAGCACTGAGAGAACAGTAAGACTCTCCTGACCTAAACTCAACAAATGAATCATTGTTCCTTGTAGCAGTCAGTAAGGGTGTAGATGAAGTAGCAGTGAGAAATTTGGGATTATTGAGTTTGATATGCTATTTCATTTGACCCGCTGCAGATGCCAAGGCAGGTGTGGTAGACCATGATGCCCCAATCATCCCTAAATCCTCCCAGGACCTCAAAACACTTGAAAGAATAAGGACCCTTCTCGCTTTACCCTCCCAGTATGTGCAGAGATATTGCTGAATGGGCGAGGAGCCGCGGTGATGAGCGGCTAGGATGGCACAGGGCTGGCCTCACTTATAATGGCATATCTCAGCCTCTCTTTATCGATCAGCTCTGCCCCTGAACACTGTTTGGGCTCCGCCGGGCCGGGGATGGGTGGGGGGCAGCAGCTGTGGATCTCATTGCCACAGTACCCTTGGTGAAGGCCGGTGTCTAGTGACAAGCAGCAGAGTGGAGTGAGTGAGAGAGTGGAGAGTAGGTGCTCTGATGGAAGTACAGTACACACAGGATATCTTCAATGGAGCAGCAAACACACATACCTTTCTTACTTGAAGTACATTCCTGGTATACTGCATCCTCAATCTCTAAATTTCTCACCATTATTGACAAAATTCTGACTACAGTCAGGCAATCCAGCAATTTTGTGCTTAAAAAATGACAATAAAAGGCATCATTCAGAGAGCCAGAGAGGGATGGGCAAAATTGAGGCATCAGAGACTGATATATCTTGACTTTTAGTCCCTAGCCTCAAAAAACAATGTCCTATATCCTACAATTCCTGTGATGAAATGAATGAATGAATGGTCAAGAACACTGACATTACTGAATCACTCATTTAAAGTCCTGTCCTTTGTCAACCCATCCATCCACCCCAACCTCTTCCTAATATGGTCTTTATGCCTCCTCATACTATGTTACCTGACTTCCCCTTTGCTTCTGTCATAATAACTACTCCCACTAGAGGTCTCTTAACGGTAAAATTTAACTATGGGTTGTAATAAGCTGCTACTTAGATGGGCTGTTTTTTACACAATAGTAAATGTACCAACCATACAGACGTTAACTGTTGCTAGGCAGCAACATAGGCACAACCCATGTGCATGTGAAGTTTGTTTGTGTTCATTTATGATCACTCTTTCAGTAATATTCCTCCAGCCTGACTCATTTTTCCAGATATAGTTCGTCCACACTACTCACAAATAGCAGATAACATGGTCAACATCCAACATCAAAAACTCAACATCTGGTAAATAGTCAATCCAGCTTGACTACAATTGAGCACCAAACATAAAGTCCACCTCCACTTTTCTCAAGTCTTGTGCTCTGTCAGCATTGAGCACAGTCTGTCTATTGAGTGTTTAACAGGTCTCAAATGGAGGACCTGTAAACAGATAGGATTCCTGTTGAAACAGAAGAAATAATTAAACAGATGACAGGTGGTTCTTTTCAGTGCAACTCTGCTTAGAAGACTTTACTTACCAATATGCAAATTAGCCTTTTTTTTTCTTTTTCTGTATTATGTATTTCCAGTATTTCAGTGTTATTTTAATCATTCAAAAATCCATATCAAACATAAAACATGATACACAGGCTAGTTATAATTTCTTTCTTTCTTACAAATAAATATTCTCCACTTCTTGATTATATTCAGAAAATAATTGTGAATTCTAGTGATATTGCATAGTTTTTTTCAACCCCCGATCAGTCCTCTGACTGAGCTAATGTTTACAACTAGTTCACAACTTTTTAGAAAAACATAATGAAATGTGGAATTTCTAGGTCCTCACATTATTTAACATCAAAATAAGGGAAGTGTATTTGTGTAACACATTTCAACCATATAATAAAGTAATAAAATAAGAATAAATAATAATTAAATGTAAAAAAAAAAAAAAAGAAATACAAGAGTAAATAAAAGGTACAGTACAGTGCAATAAAAGGCAGTGGCAAACAGAAAGATCTTTAGTCTTGATTTAAAGGAACTCTGAGTTTCACCAGTCCTGCAGTTCTCTGGGACTTTGTTCCAGATGTGTTCTCCATGTTAAGTTCTGACTCCAGGGAGAGAAAGAAGACCTGTCTCTGACAACCTAAGGGGTCTGGATGGTTCATAACATAGCAATGTATTTTGGCCCTAAACCATTCGGCACTTTATAAACCAACAGCAGTATTTTGAAATTAGTTCTCTGACAGACAGGAATCAGAATTGGAGTGATATGATCTACTTTCATGGTCCTAGTGAGGACTCAAGCAACAGCATTCTGAATCAGCTTCAACTGTCTGATCACATTTTAAAGAGACCAGTATATACACCATTACAGTAGTCGAGTCACCTGAAGATAAACACATGAACAAGTTTTTCTAAGTCCTGCTGAGACACAAGTCCTTTAGTTCTTGATATGTTCTTTAGGTGATAGTAGGGTGACTTTGTAATTGTCTTCATGTGGCTGTTAAACTTCAAGTGAGTCCATGACTACACCAAGATTTCTGGCTTGGCTTATGGTTTTCAGTTATTCCAACTGAAGCTGAGCACTGACTTTTAATAATTCTTCCTGACTGCCAAAAAGTTTAATTGAAGAAAATCTGGCACATCCAGTTGCTGATTTGTTCAGAGCTTGTATGGGATTATAGTCCCCTGGTAATATGGTTATGTACATTTGTGTGTCATCTGCATAATCATAGTATCTTATTTAGTTGTTTTCCTTAATCTCAGCTAGTGGGAGCATGTAGATATTAAACAGAGGAGACCCCAGAATGGAGCCTTTTGGAACCCTGCATGTCATTTGCACTGCACTGATATGTAATTACCTATAGACACAAAGTAGTTCCTGTGTTTTAAGTAGGATTTAAACCAGTGTAGGCTTGTGCTAGAAAGACCCACCCAGTTTTCCATTTGTTCTAGTAATACGTTGTGGTCGACTGTGTCAAATGTAGCACTGAGATCCAGCAATATTAAGACTGACGTTCTGCCACTGTCTGTGTTTAAGTGGATTTCACTGAAGACCTTAACAAGAGCAATCTCAGAGCTGTGGTGTTGTCAAAATCCTGACTGGAAGACATCCAAGCAGTTGTTTAGTGCCAAGAAGTTATTCAGCTGCTCAACAGCTGATTTTACTTAAAAACGGGAGATTTGTCATGGGCCTGTAAGTGGTCATTAGTGACGTGTCTATATTGTTCTTTTTTGAGAATGGCTTGGTGATGGCATTTTTCAGGGCCTGCAGGAACACCCCTGAAAGACGAGAGGTGTTGACAATTTGTAGAAAATTTGAGACCATGCAGTCAGAAATATTTTAGAAAAATCCTGTTGGCAGAATATCAAGGCAGCAGCAGGAGGATTTCAGATGGTGTATAATGTGCTGCAAGTTTTTCCGGCTAATGGGATTAAATTCTATCTAACTTCATCATGCTAAACATCACTAATGCACAAAAATAATAAGAATAGCATATTAGGACTAATGACTATCTGCCAGTTAAAAAATGCATAAGCCTGAAGACTTGTAAAGTTAAACAATTGTGGTTTAATGTTCACAAATGCATTCACCTGTAGCATTAATGTAGCTAATTCAGTACAAATTATTACAGTTACAAAAATTTTATTAAGCCAAAATGAAATGTGCTGGTGCCAAAACAAAAGTATACAGGAATCTCTGCTTGTTCACAAATCCATATAAATGTACTTGCTGTCCTCAGAACATCGATCCAACAATACAGTAAAATGCCAACCAACATGTATATGTAGCTGTACGAGTTTTCTCATTTTTCCACCAATCTGTAGAAACAGGAGCAAGAACGAGACAGGTGCTTCTTTTCAGTGCGGCTCTGCTCATAAAGAGGGCCCATGAGAGAGGCGGAGTGCCACACTGTCTCCTTCTGGCAACTCTGGAAGGCTCAAAGTTTAGTTTAAAGAAGTCCGGTGCTCCAAGTGGCAATGATTTATCCTTGTGGCTCCTTAGAATATTCCCCTCACAGAAATAACATCCCCAAAATAACCAAAATTATATAAAATGTAACCATACATTTTGTGAGGGTCATAGGTCCAATAGCTCAGTCCGGGATGTTGTGATAGAGCCACACCTCTACAGAGATGTGGGCACAACAGTCTCATATTGCTAACTGAGCCTGTGTCTTTCATCCATTTTACTTTCCAGCAATCGAAAATCAGCCAGAAGTAGGCTTTCCTCCTTTACTCTCTAGATTGACTGCATGGTGATGTGTGGTCCAGCTGCTCTGGTTGGCTGGTCAGAGGACACTAGGGATAATCTGGAGTTCAGTATCTTGCCCAAGGATACTTTGGTGAGTAGACTGCAGGAGGTGGGGATCAAGTCAAGTCAAGTCAATTTTATTTATATAGTGCCAATTCACAACAGAAGTTATCTCGAGGCACTGTACATATAGAGCAGGCCTCGACCGTACTCTTTATCTTATAAAATTTACAGAGAGAGACCCAACAGATCCCACCATGAGCAGCACTAGGCGACTGTGGCAAGGAAAAACTTCCTTTTAAGAGGCAGAAACCTCGAGCAGAACCGGACTCAAGGTGGGCGGCCATCTGCCTCGACCGGTTGGGTTTAGACAAAGAGAGGGGGGTGGGGGAATGGGGTAAGAGAAAGACAACACTGCAAATATACAGTCTAGGTCAAAATGTAAGTAGTAATAATAATAATTATTATTATTATAGCTAAAGGAATAATAATGACAGAACAGTTAAATATTAATAGCAATAACACTACCACTAACACTGATAAATGTTTAAATGTTGTAACATCGTCAGTTGAGCTGGATCATGGGAGCAGCAAGAGAGTCTACAGCTCCAGAGGCAGAACCCTGCAGTGAGTGACAGTAGAAGAAAGAGAAAGGGAGAGAAGCACAGCCTGGGCACTAATGTGCTTGGGGGAAGAAACACACAGTAATCTCATCGGCAGGAAAACCCGCCGAAGGAGAAATGGTAACCTGTAATAAGAATCAGAATAAAGTGCTAACCAAAAGTTAAGGCATTTTTAGTTTGGATTTAAAGGCGTCATCTGAATCAGCCTGTCTAATATCAATAGGGAGGTTGTTCCAGAGGAAAGGGGCCCGATAGGAAAAGGCCTTGCAGCCTGCTGACTTCTTTTTAACTCTGGGGACAGATAGCAGCCCTGCACTCTGAGAACGCAGAGCACAGGGGGGAATATAAGGATTAAGAAGATCAGACAGGTATGAGGGGGCTAACCCATTTAGAATTTTATTTTATAGAATCCCAGCTATATTGCGTAGTTGAAAAAAGGCAGTCTTTGTAGTGGCTTTTTATGTGCTGATCGAAAGAAAGAGCAGGATCAAGTGTGACACCCAGATTCTTGGCTGTTGTACTTCAAGGGATATAGTTACTTGATCGAACTGGTGTCTATATCGCGCGGGGCCAATAACCAGCATTTCATTTTTGTCTGAGTCAAGAAGCAGGAAGTTTCAAGATATCCAGCTTTTCACAGAAGACAAGCAGACCTCTAGTTCCCTAATTTGAGAGGCATTGTCAGCCTTTATAAGAACATACAGCTGGGTATCATCAACATAACAGTGAAAATTAATTCCATGACTGAGAGATGAGAAATATAAAGAGAGGAAAGCAGGGGGCCAAGAACAGAACCCTGGGGTACTCCATATTTCACATCAGAAAAGGCTGAGGGCCAGGCCAGAGATTCCAAATCTATTTTCCAGTCGGTCCATGAGTATACAGTGGTCTATAGTATCAAAGGCTGCACTAAGATCAAGTAAGAGGAGCAGAGAGGTGGAATCTGAATCCAGAGAGAGTAGAAGATCATTTACTACACTGCTGTTTTTTCGGTGAAGTGAAAGGCCCTAAAGGCAGACTGAAAAGGTTCTAAAGGTTATTATCAGCTAAGTGGGCTGAAAGCTGCTGAGATACAACTTTTTTCTAGTATTTTAGAGAAGAATGGAAGATTTGAAACAGATTTTTAAAATAGTTACTCAGAGACCCAGGATCAAGGTGTGGTTTCTTAAGGTGTAACCACAGCTGTTTTAAAGCTAGAAGGAACAGTACCAGTCATCAATGATAGATTCACAATATTCAGCACTGCAGTGCCCAAGACTGGCCAGAGATATTTGGAGAGTTTACCTGGTAGAGGGTCAAGAAGGCAAGTAGTGGGTTTAGAAGCTAGTACCAGCTTAGATAGTGAATCAAGATATACAGTGTCAAAATTCATCAGAGCAGAAACTCTCTGAGACTCAATGTGATGCTCAGCTGGTTCTGCAGGAGATGCTGGAGAGAATTAACTGATTTTTAATCTAATCTCATCAATTTTACTGCAGAAAAAATTCTGAAACTCATGAGCGGTAAGAGGTGAGCAGCTACGAGGCAGCTGCTTAGTTTGCTACAGTGAGTTTAGCTACAGTGTCAAAAAGAAATCTAGGATTATGTTTATTGCTATTGATTAAGTTTGAGAAATATGCTGCCACTGGAGATACAGAGCTTCTGATTTTATGTCATTTGCGCTCTAATTTCCAGCAGACCTGCTTTAGAGCACGTGTGTCATCTGTGAACCAGGGCGTAGACCTCTTTGACTGTCTAACTTTAGTGGTGAGAGGTGCAACTGAATTGAGGAGACTAGACAGGGTTGTATTTAAATCCCTGGTACAGTTTTCAACAGAACCTATTGCTGCAGTAAAAGGGGCCAGGACCTCTGGTAGTTGCTCACCAAGAACAGTTAAAGTTGGAAGATACATTTGAAACAATTTTAGCAGGACAGGCTAAAGTTGCATTCAATTTAAAAAGGAAATGGTCAGAGATAACACTTGTGACAGGAGAGATAGTCAGATTAGACACCTCTATCCCACGGGAAAGAATCAAGTCGAGAGTGTTGCCACCACAGTGAGTAGGTTCATGTACAGATTGTGTGAACCCAATAGTATCAAACCACTGACCTTCTGATTAGTGGGTGATGCATCCTTCCTACTGAGCCACAGCCACCCCAATGCTTCCAGAGGTTTGAACACATTAGACACATTTGTCCTATTTCAAAAGCAGTGATTTTATCAGTCTCTGCACATCAAAGCTACTGTACTCTGACTATGTCCTCTGTCTGAGTAGCACATTACATAATTTGATGTCTGTCAAATGATGCAATGAACATAGCCAATGTAATTTTAAGCATAAGTCAGGATTTTTAAATATTGGTAGGATCACAGTAGAAAAAAGACAGGAATTAAAAATGGGAATCATGAGTTAAGACAGAGTGAATGGACTGCCTTTGGCATAAAAGGAATGCATTCATATAGTGATTTTCTGGTCATATTGACCACTCAATCACTTCACACTACAGTTCACATTCACCCATTCATACACACATTCATACAGCCATAGGATTACAGTTTGAACTGCAAGAGGCCCCTGATTTAAAAGTAAAATCTCTACTTTAGGTCCAAACCAAAAATGTTATGGTACAATAAAGGCAGAATTCTGAGATTCTGAGAATACCCTTTTTTCACCTTGCTTGTATCCTCTTATGTAAGAATCAACATTTCCAAAGATACCAAATTTGTCAAGCTGAAAGACACAGAATATTTCTATTTGATGCAAGAGTGGGTTTGAATGTTCCTCAATACAAGCATCATCTTGCCTCAGAGATGGAACTAGATCATTTCAGATCAATAGCACAGTTCAATAGGTTAAAGGTTGAAGGTGTCATTAGTGATCTAAACAAGGGCAGGGGTACAAGAACACACACAAAGAGGACCGAGTATAATGAGTTAAGATACCTGAACATGAACACATACATAGAAATGCACAGCAGTGCTGTGTAAATCCTCAGTGTCTGTCTGATCTTCCTGCTGACCCTGTCTAGCAGCTCCTCATTTCTTTCTTTCTTTTTTTGACACATCAGATGTAGAATAGTGTGGCATTGGTGGGAGGAGGTGGAGGCGAGCCAGTCGTCCTATTGGGCGCTGCATTTCTCACTCGGTTAACACCTCGCTAGAGAAACAGGATGCCAGGCTTGGACGCACCAACCCCACCACCACCACCCTTGCTTCCTCCAACTAAACACACACTTAATGTATTTGTGACACAATACACAGTGTTCCACAGCCATGTTCTAACCTTTTCTAAAAGTGTTCCCTGACCTTTAATCTGCTTTGACTAAAGCTTGGCTGCTCCAAACTGTCCACACTTCACAGATCAGCTCCCATGTATTTAAATGTCTTCAGTGTGTCATCTCTGCATTTGTAAGCTTCATATGTTGCTGAAAGATGCCTGAGGTGAAGATCTTTAAGTAATACTGATTAGAAGTGATGAGAACATAGACACCAAATTCAGCCATTTACCCAAGCAGATTATTACTTTCAGAGCTCTGTGCTGATGTAAACTATGAGTTCTACCTAATCTTAATCAGAGTAATTTGGAAGTCTAAATCTAACCACTTGCGGGATGCAGGACACAAACCCCAATCTCAGATGTCAAAGTCAAGAATTCTAGAAGAATGTTGGATTTTGTGTCTTGCTGATTAACATAAATGCACCAATTGCTCAGTCATATCATCAGATGATATGATTTGATGTATTAGGCAAAAACATTTATGCTTATCACAGAATCAAAACATTATAACTTTGGGGTATGTAAATAAAGTATGATATAGCCTGATAATGTATGACACATCTAGCTAGTGTGATGCTATTAATCAGTGAAATGTTATACTGACTTAAAAATCATTCCTGACACCAGAATCGTTGATGTTTAAATTTAAATATTTTGGATTGTTTTGATCTGTAATCTGTGGTATTTGCCTTTAAAACTACAACTACACATCCAGAGGTCTGGGAGAATTAAGCAAAGGAAAGGACATTGTATTTGTGCACTGTTTTGTGGATAATTGCATGTTATTTTATGTTTTTATGCCCTTCCTTCCTTTTCACTGTTAACAAACACAGTAACTATGTTTATATGTCACGCATGTTTTGGTCAGGTTTTTAACGTTTCTGGGTTATGTATTGGGCATGTAAATGACAGACATACTTTGGATGCAGATAAAAGTCTTTTGTACATAACCCCTCCCTCTCCATTCACATGCTGAAGGTGGGGAAAGCTCCAGGTCAAACAAACATTTATCTTGTCCATTAATGGAGGAACTTACCTGGACCACTCAGATGTAATTTCTTCATCTAAAGGGTACAGTAGACTTTAAACAAATTTCATATGACATGTTGCCCAAACACATCTAAAAACAATGGTTTTGATACCTGTCTGAAAAGTGGAGTAAAAATACTGCTATGATAACCCCCATGGCTGCATTCTACTGCATGGATCTTGACAAAAAAGAGGTATCGTAAAATAACATGGCACTGTTCGTTAATGGTAGATCCTGGCTCAACTTTTGCTGAAAAACAATGCTTTGTCATCTGCTACTATGTTGGCCAAATATGAGCATTATCATACTCCAAGCAATAGTGTGCAACAGAAACAGCATAATTTGACTTTTTAGCTCTTTAGCTGTCTAATATCATAATAAACCACTGTACAGTGTTTTGGCATCTGTTTCATCTTCAGACTCACGTCACTCAATCTGACCTTCCTGGATCATTGTCTCACTAGTAACTGAAACAACACACAAACAACACTAACCCAGCCCCTGGGTTTTTACAACGCATTGCTGTTTTTGGTCTAAATACTAAGGCTGGAATTATAGTTATGGTTACAAAGAAGAAGATGATGATAGTGGTGATGATGAGGATCACACTGTTAATGACGGTGATGATCTTCCCTTTCCTGCAGGCATGGTTGTGATGGCTTGTTCAGTTCTGTACCTCCTCTGGTTTGACTACAATCACAGCAATCACTCAGCCTTTGTTCTCTGCCATATAAAACAATGAGCGCTAATTAGTCAGGAGAGTCAATCAGAACACCCACATTCAGTCTATATACACATAGAACAGACATTTTCTCACTTGTTCATACACACTATATCATTACTTTGTGTATGGATACAGTAGATGGAGACTTTCACACTCACTCATTGAGTATCCACACTTCAAAGTGAATGGCATTCTCTTCTTTAGCTCACATCAAGGTTTTTTTTTTTGTTTGTTTTTTTTTCTGAAAAGTTCCACACCCTTACTACTGTGTACTGTGTGTATGGAGTAGGTGCCCATACTTGGCCATGATGAAAGCATTTAGATATTTAGGTTTGGTACTACAGGTTGGGAAATCTCATAAGATTTCATCAATTTAAATTTTGTCCAACCATAACTTTTCAAGATAACTAGTCATGGTCCAGTGCTGAAATTTGACCCATTATTAACACTTGAGGAAAGGTCAAATTAGAAACCACTCTATGGCGATCATGAGCATCCATATCAAATTTCATAGAAATCCAACCAGAGATATCTCTTGACCAAACTGTCTAATGGGCAGATGAACAGACAAATGTAACATCAGAGTCAATCAACTTACCAAACAAGAAAGATACAACTGAAAAACTCATGTCTGGGGTTCCCTAGTCTGTGGGTCAAGCTGAAGAATGTATGCCTGCCCCTTAAGTGTTCTTGGATCTTAACCTTTGTACCTTATAACTTTGTAAACATGGTAAAATGTAGTTAAAGAGAAGCAGTCCACACATTGAATAGGGAAAGATCCAAACTATTTAATTAGGCAAATTAATTTTAACCATCTAAGTCTGTGTCAGGCAATATCCATGTGAAATAAAAACAGGCTATTTTAACACACAGGATAAGTCAGTCCTACCTACAATTAGGAGCTCGACGGATAAAAAAAACCTCATAATTCCAAAAATACTCCACTACTGTACATGTCTCCATAACAGCCCATAGCTCTGGGAAACAAGTTAGACATTCTACAAAGGTCTCTCCTGAGGTAAAACTAAAAAAGTCAACTGGGCACATTGGTGTAGAGGAGGGAGGGAGTGAAGCAGTAAAAAGGAGTAAGGAGGAGAGGAAGGGATGAGAGGAGGAGGGAGAAACAGTACTTGATTGGTGACAAAGATAACAAGAAGTGGCTGCAGGGAGCCTCCAGAACTTCAGAGTGGTGTGAATGGACCCCATCTGGTTCCTTCACAAAATGCTGAGGAGACGCAGATAATAAGAGACACATACACACACTTACACACACATTTCTTCTCTCCTCCAACTCATTTTCTCTCTGTCTCTCTTCCTGCTCAGCCTGACCAGTCCTGGTGGCCTCATCGCTCAGTCCAGGATCCCCAAAGAGCTCGCCCATCGTCTCTGAGTGTACACTAACCAGACCACTTAACGTGAGAAAACACGAGGAGGGCGAATGCATTGTCCATCTGGTGACTGCTGTCATGTAAACACAGAGGGAGCATATAAGAAAGAATCCCCTTTCCTTCTTTCACAGAGTTTAAAATAACTGAAGTCATCTTTTAGACTAAATTACAAAAATGCTTCCCACCTGATTGACTTTACTGACTTTACTGTCACCTCACAGGCTTTCTTAGAACAATGTCTCATTACTGCTTGCTCCCATTGCACATTTCCTATGTAAGGATTTCAGCAGGTATAAAGTGTGCTCTGTGCTGTTATGTTATGAGGTAACCTCCCAAAATTGGAGGACAACTAAAAAAAAAAAAAAAAAAAAAAAAAAAAACTGCGTACACTGGAACACATTTTATTTCCTGATTTTTCTCAAAATCTTGTCTTTTTCTTTAATAATGAACACTTTTACCTCTTCAGGCTCCTTTAAAATGCTCCAGATGAAATAATATGAGAAGAAAAAACCTCTTTAGTTCACCTGCTGACACTGACAAGTAAGGCTATAATATATGTCAAGGGATTGCCAAACGTGACTTAATTGTACAGGGTCATAAGTCAAAGAGGTTGGAAACCACAATAGTATTAGTGCAGTTTGTTGACCTGGGAAAAAGCTTTCTTTAAATGATGACTTTTCAGTTCATCACCTTTCCCCAGTAGCAGAATTTAATTTTGGGCATCTCAATTAGCAAATGATGGGACCTCCTTTTGGTGTGGTTCCACTTGGTGATTCAGACTGAAAACACATTTGGATTTTAACATAAAACCTGTCTATTGAAGCTTTAAAGACACAAAATAAAACACCTAAGTGTGAGAGACTATGTGAGACCCTCGGGGAAATTAGACTAGAAGTTGGAAGTAAAACCATACCGATATGAACTGTGGCAAGTATGACCATAATAATAATAACAGTAGCTTACGCTCTAAGTGTGTGACTTGAGTGTTAGCTTCATCTGGCTCCTATTGTGCATTTGGATTGATGAGCTGAATACCCGGCGGGGTTGTATTATGTAAAATACTGGTGTGTCACCGCCCCATTGGATATGTAGCTGATGATAGGGCCATCCAACACACACAGACACACACACACACACACTCTACTGAAACATATGGTTTTGTTACTGCTACCTGGACAGGTGATATGATGAGGGGACTGTAGCACTGTCCATTTTTAACAGTGGTGGCATGAGAAAAGTGTATGCATGTGTTTGTGTTTGTGTGAAGTGGTGTGCGACACTGTGAAGATTGTTTAGTGCCATCTTGCCCCCCCTCCCTTCATGTTAACTAATTCAGGGCCTCCCCTCATCGCTCTCATTCTAAATATTTCATCCTTGGTGACAGGGAATGCTCGTCTCGTGAGACAACTGGGAGATATGTTCTAAAAGGGAACACACACACACACCGAGACACAAACGAGTTCTTTTCTGTGTGTGTGTGTGTGTGTGTGTGTGTTTACATGTCATTGTACCCTTTCAACACTGGTGCCATAAGGGGGAGGTGGGGTCAAGCCATCCACCCTGAAAGGCACTGAAGGCCACTCTGCTATTCTTCTCTTTTCTAATCAGCCCGGAAGCCAAAAGCACCTGAGTGCTAATTCACGGCTCCATCTATACATGCAGAGCAAACATCTATTTTCCTGCAAACAGAACTGGCACTTTAAAGAGAATAAGATTGGAGGGATGATGCTAATTTTCCCACTCCTTGTTAGGCTTTAAAGCTCTTTTGTAACATCAGTACCACATTTGAATGAAGTCCACTGTTGGTGTGATGGAGCTTGCCAGTGATTTATAGTAAAGTCAAACTATGACCTTCGTCATTGGACCACAAGGCCCACAATCACCAATAGCAAAAATCATCACTGCTTTAGGAGGGCATAGATTTATGTTTTGTCTATCCAATAGGCTCAAACCTAAGGCCGATGTGAGGTTAAAAAAATGTGTTCGAAGAGGTGCACTTGCATGACAAGTCAATGAATTTAGAGGGCTGTTTGAGGGGCAATTGAAGGAGGGATGTATTTGTTTTGCTGTTGAGTTCAAATATTATTAGTCTTCAGAATCAGTTTATCTACCTAAAACAAGTGCCCTCTGACTGTCCAGCTCACACAGTCCAGCCGGCCAGAGCTGGGTGTGGACTTTTTGACGCCTGCTCCCTTCAGGCCATACTAGCCGTAACATCCTGTGATTGGTGAGACTATTAAATTTTAGTTGGCTCGACAAGTTGAAATAAAAGCGGACACTATTCACTATTTTTCTTTCTTGTGTGTGTGTGTGCAATAGTCTATTGTATGTATTTTCTGATTTTAATTCTGATATTATCCAAAAGACAATTGAGTTTAACATCAATCCAAGACAATACAGTATAAAGTACATTATTCATGTAGTGAAAATATAACATATGAATTTATGAAAAATATGAAATATGAAAAATTATGTGATTTTACACAGATATTATGAATTTTGTTATGATACCCACATACCAACTATCATCTAAAATGCCTCCTGTAGCTGTCCTTACATTATGGGAAACATATTATGTAGTCACCCTTTCTTTTTCCCTGAATGTTACCGCTTTGGCAATTGTGGAGCCATTGGAGTGAGCAGATTGTTGAATATGGCTTCTGGGTCTGTTGTTGGGGAAACAAAGGATTTTATTTTGATTTGATTTTCTCCTTCAGAGACGACTAAGCAGTGATTTTCCCCAGACCACAACCACCCTCTATCATACCAAAGATGATATGCCTCACGAAACAAACAAAACAGATAGATCACTGCAACATCCTAGGTGTGTGTGAGACATGGGTGCACGTTAGTCTGTATGTGAGTGTTGTTTTAACATTGTGTAAGCCTCATTTGTGTGTGTGTGTGTGTGGAAGTGTGTATGGTTGGGGACAGATCTGTCCTCTAGCTGGCAGATGCCCAGTACATCACAGCTGGGCCCTAGCCACAGGATCATGGGGGCCCAGGATTTCCGG